>JAECXJ010000304.1:0-680532 GCA_018152295.1 Drosophila carrolli
ATACGGGCATGTTAATTACACAAGTTTGCTGGAGATGTCAAAGAAAGGATTGGTACGTGGGATGGAGAAATTGGATATGCTATCAATTGTCTCATGCAAGACGCGCAAAGTTCATGTGCAACCATTTCCAAAGGCCAGTGAAAGTCGTGCACAATTGTTGCTGGAACTAGTTCATACAGACGTATGTGGACCATTTGAAGCGAAGTCTCTTGCAGGATCCAGATATTTCTTGACTTTTATTGATGACTGTTCGCGGTCGTGTAGAACGGCAAACCGAAAAGAAGCTAAAATGTATTCAGAGCGACAACGGTCGTGAATATGTTAACAAGTTCGATAATTTTTTGAAGAGCAATGGTATTGATCGGCAGCTGACAGTACCTTACACCACACAACAGAAAGGAGTTGCCGAAAGGGCAAATCGCACGGTGGTGGAAATGGGAAGATGCTTATTGGTGCAGTCAGGACTCAGTCAGACATTATGGGCAGAGGCAGTAAATACGGCTGTGTATTTGCGAAATCGTGCGGCTACCCGAGCGTTGCCCAATATGACGCCTATGGAAGCGTGGACTAGTAAGAAGCCAAGTATAAGTCATTTAAAAATTTTTGGTTCCGTTGCAGTTGCACTTGACAAGGGGCATCATAAGAGCAAGTTCACAGCGAAGGGCAAAGAGTATCGCATGGTCGGATATTCTATGCAGGCGAAGGGCTATAGGCTATATAATGCGGAGTCAAACCTGGTGATCGAGAAACGTGATGTCATATTCGACGAGCTTAGTGGCTTAGAGCAGAGAAGTGACAGCGTCGTAGTACTTGACATGCAACCACCAAATCAAGGGCAATCTTCAAATTCAGACGATGAAGGTGATATCCAGCTGAGATCGGATGATGACCATGACGAAAGCGAGCCAGAACTTGGAACTACAGACGACAGTAGCAGCAATGAATCTTTTGAAAGTGCAAAAGATATTGAGATAGTGATAATCCGACACTACGAATTGGTCCTGGCAGACCAAAGATCCTGAGAACGGGCAAGCCTGGACGCCCAAAGAAGATCTACAATATACTGGGAGCGATGGTTACAGACGAGGTAACTATCCCGTCATCGTACGACGAGGCGATCAACAGTAAACACGCAGCGCATTGGCACGAAGCAATGGAGAAGGAGCACAAGGCTTTGATGACAAATGAAACATGGCAGCTTGCAGAATTGCCAAAGAACCAGCGCGCAATTGGCTGCAAATGGGTATTTAGTCTAAAGCGAGATGCGTGCGGCCAGATTCAGCGCTTTAAGGCAAGATTGGTAGCGAAAGGATGTTCGCAGCAATATGGTGTCAACTAAAGCGAAACGTTTTCACCGGTATGCAGACTAGAGAGTATGCGTTTAGTCTTAGCGTTGGCAGCGGAGTTACAATTGTATTTGCATCAAATGGATGTATGCACGGCATATTTGAACAGCGATCTGAAAGACACGGTTTATATGAAGCAACCACAAGGGTTTGAAGAAGACAACCAGAAAGGAAAGGTTTTATTGCTCAAAAAGGCGCTATATGGATTGAAGCAATCAGGAAGAGAATGGAATTCGATGCTGGATGGAGTTTTGCGTAAACTTAATTTCGTTCCATGCGACAATGAGCCCTGCTTGTACAAACAAGAGACTGGAGGTAATTTGTCACTAATACTTGTCTATGTCGATGATATTCTTATAGCCTGCAAGTCAAAGGAGGATTTGAACAACATTAAGGCAGCCATATCTAACGCATTTGAATGTGTTGATAAGGGTCCATTGGAGCTCTTCCTAGGTATGGAAATCAAACGTGATGGCGAACTCGGCGAGATCACTTTGGGTCATTCACAGTACATTAAGGATCTACTACGAAGACATGATATGGAGAACTGCAGAGCGGCTGCGACGCCGTTAGAAGCAGGACACCAAGTGGCATGCAGTAATGACCAATGTCAGGAAGTTGATATGAGGTTATATCAATCAACAATTGGAGAGTTAATGTGGTTAGCTCTTACGACCAGACCTGATATTTTGCATTCAGTTGCAAAATTGGCTCAGCGGAATAAGGATCCGCATGTGGAGCATCTAGCAGGAGTGAAGCATGTGTTGCGATATTTAGCTTCAACGTCGGAGCTTAAGCTACACTACAGCAAGTGTGGAAAGGCGTTTGAAGGCTATGTCGACTCGGATTGGGGCGGTGACCAGAGTGACCGGAAGTCATATACGGGTTTTGTATATTTTCTGGCAGGAGGTCCGATATCCTGGAAATCGGAGAAGCAACGGAGCGTAGCGCTTAGCAGCACAGAAGCTGAGTACATGGCGTTATCAACAGCATGCAAAGAGGCGATTGTTATGCGCGGACTTATAGTCGAAATTGGTTGCGGCGTAGAGGACACCCCAACAATAGTCCACACTGACAATTTAAGTGCGCAACAACTGGCTAAGAATCCTGTGCATCACTCAAGGGCAAAACATATTGATATAAGATATCATTTTGCACGGGAAGTAGTAAATGAGGGACAAATAGTTTTCAAGTATGTTTCAACTAATGATATGATCGCAGACATATTAACGAAGAATTTGCCGAAGCAGAAACATACGCATTTCATGAATTTGTTAAAATTGAAGTAATATTTATACATATGCTTACATTGAGGAAGAGTGTTAAAAATATCAATGTACGCTTATGAATATAACCACTGTTATCGATAACTAATATTAGCAGTGCGTTAACATTAACATCTGCACTGCAATTATGTAAACTAACATTTAATACTGTCTATCGTGAATAAAGAGTCAAAGCAGCACGACGTGTTTTATTTTACGCTTCCGCCAAGATTTTTCTGACAAAAAATTCCTTTAATACACAAGAAGACGCTATCGTATTGCGAAAGAAGTGTAGGATCGCCTATTTGGTCACGAACTATTACCACGAGAAATCTCACCATATGACCTTCAACTTAATTCGAAGTCTTGTACAATTATGTTCGAAAGGCATGTCAAAAATAAAAAAACTCCAATTCGTCGCCACAAGTGCCCCAAATGACACCGCTACCAGCAGCCAGACTCGCATGCTTTGAAAGAGCCTTTACTTGTACTGGGGTGGACTATTTTGGCCCGATATTGGTAAATGTTGGTAGGCACAAGAAAAGCGCTGGGTAGTTCTATTTACATGCCTTACCCATAGAGCTCTACAAATATAAGTAGCATATAAACTCGACGTAAGCTCATGCATAATATAATATTCAAAAACTTTAGCTGCACCCCACATAGGAGGAGCGTGGGGGCGACTAGTCCAATTACCGCCGTAATTTAAATTGTCAAGCCTGCCGCCAAATCAAATAATGATATGGCAGCACCAACAAAGTATGATGTGGCAACGCTAAATAGAAGACGCCACTTAAGAAAAAACCAGCGAAGCAGCAACACAATGTTTTTTAAAGCTCTCTATTATAATTTCAAATTTGATTTAAATAAAGACCTCTAAAAAAAATTTGTCAACCTAAAACTGCTTTCGTCCATTATTAACATCGTTGCCTCAACAGTTACAATGATTTATTTTAATTACATTTTTATACCCTTGCAGAGGCTATTATAATTTCAGTCAAAAGTTTGCAACGCAGTGAGAAGATATTTTCGACCCTAGATACTTTATCTATTTTCTTAATCAGCATCACCAGGAGAGTCCAACTAGTCCCAAAGTTTTAAAGCCGCTTGAAACTTTCCCAAAAGTTGTCTTTCTATTGCAAGTAGTATAAGTCGCAACTAGACGGATCGATTGACTATATCATATAGCTCCCATAGGAACAATCAAAAAACAATTTTTTTTAAATTTTGTTGTTGTTTTGGTTGCTTTTACATTTTTTTTGTTCTGTGGGATTTGGTAATATTTATATACTATGAAATTACGGGTTTAACTTAATTTAATTCGAACTGTCTGTTAATCAAAATATTCCTTTGAGATATAGTAATTATTTACTATATCAGAATTACGCATTTAGTTTTGTCAAAATAGGACAATAATATCATATAGCAAACATTGAAACAATCGCAAAATTCAGAACAAAATCGACATAGCTTCATTGTTTTTAGTAATATAGGCAAAAATATAAAAGTGGTGCAGTTAAACAAATGCAGTCAAAACACCTCAGGCTTGGGTTTAGGATAAATGTGTGCTCGGCCCACTTGAACTGCGTTGTTGCGTTTGGGGCTAAACTCAGTTTTTTTACAAACACTCTGCGTTTACCCCCAAAAAAATTTAAAAATCCAACTTTAATCAATAATGGTTCGAAAAAGTGTACGCCCAAAAATACACCTGTTCAAAGCTAAGTGGAATGCAAGATTTTGCGATTACCATAAGTATTTTATTCGCCGATTTTCTGCACAATGTCTGTGCTGTAGTTATTGTAGTTGGACCTAAAATTTTGTATCGAATTCGGGAGCATTTAGAAAAAACAAGAAAGGAAAGCTAACTTCGGGCGGAGCCGAAGTTTTAAAACCCTTGCAGACTTTGCCGAAATTGCTCAAATTGAAAAAGTGGCGAATGGAATAAGGTATACATAAATAAACCAGATTTGCATAGTTTCATGTTAAATGCTTTTATACTGCAAAAAAGTCATGTAAAAATAGAAAAAAGGGATATTTCCGCAACTTCATAACTTTTACGAGGACGGAAACTAACTTCGGCAAGCCGAAGTTTTAATAATTTGAAAATAAAAAAGTAAAAGTAAAAAATGAAAAAGTAGCGAATGGAATAAGTTATACATAAATAAACTAGATGTGCTTTTATACTGCAAAAATGTCATAAAAATAGAAAAAAGGGATATTTCCGCTATTTTTCCTACAGAAACTATAAGATATAGACGTCCGATCGGCAAGCGCTTTTACCCTGATCAAGGTATGCGTAAATAAATAAGACTTGGAAAAATGTATGTCAATAGCTTACACACTGCACTAAATATTCTGAAAATGATCAAATTTGGACCGATTTCACCCTATTGTTCCTATGGGAGCTATAGGATATAGACGTCCGATCGGCACGCGCTTTAACCCTGATCAAGGTATTCATAAAAAACAAGAGAGAACGCTATAGTCGAGTGCCTCGACTATTAGATACCCGTTACTCAGCTAAACAACTTAATATAAATATGCCTTCTTGTATGTTTTTCGCCGCTCGAATTAGCACCTTGGCCAGCTGTTCCAAAGTCATCCGTTAGATGGCGCTATTGTATTGCGCCATCTACCCCAAGACATTGGTATAACGGGCCATGAAAGGCGGAAATGTAGGCGCTAGCCAGGCTTAAGCGTTTATATTGTATTCGTGCAAAAGTATGTAACAGGTAGAAGGAAGCGTTTCCGACCCTATAAAGTATATATATTCTTGTTCAGGATCACTAGCCGAGTCGATCTAGCCATGTCCGTCTGTCCGTCAGTCTGTCCGTATGAACGCTGAGATCTCGGAAACTATAGAAGCTAGAAGATTGGCATTTTGCATGCAGATTCAAGGAGTTCCTCCGCAGCGCAATCGCTTATATACGATTTTAAAAATTTACATATTTCGGAAAAGTAAAAATGCAGTTTTATTGTGTTTATCAATACCTATCGAAATGTAGAAGAAATTTTTCAAATCGGACCATTCGTTAAAAAGTTATGCGTGATCAAATTTTCTATCTCCATTTCCCTCGCACTCCCATTACCTGAGTAACGGGTATCTGATAGTCGGGGCACCCGACTATAGCGTTCTTTCTTGTTTTTTTATGAATACCTTGATCAGGGTTAAAGCGCGTGCCGATCGGACGTCTATATCCTATAGCTCCAATAGGAACAATAGGGTGAAATCGGTCCAAATCTGATAATTTTCAGAATATTTCGTGCAGTGTGTAAGCTATTGACATAAATTTTTCCAAGTCTTATTTATTTACGCATACCTTGATCAGGGTAAAAGCGCTTGCCGATCGGACGTCTATATCTTATAGTTTCTGTAGGAAAAATTGTTAAAGGCTGCGGAAATATCCCTTTTTTTTATTTTTATATGATATTTTTGGAGTATAAAAGCACATCTAGTTTATTTATTCGGACGTTGATGCACTATGAACAGCGCAAACAAGTGGCCCTTACGACACCAAGAAGTGCTTGTTACGCGCGGAGCCTAATAGGCGTAAAAACGAAGCGGACAGACTAAGATTAGAAATACGTACGAGACTAATACTAATACTTATTTTGTGCTAAGTAAGATAAAATTAATGATTTTAGGCTTGGCAAAGAGTCGGTAGTAGAAAAATGTGGTATAGTCTATTATAGTCGTTACACAGTAATCTAAACGGTTCATGCATATCAAAGTTAGATCTACAAATATTTAACATCCCCGTGAATAAGTTTATAGATAAAAGTTGTGCCAAGCATCGTTCTACGGTTTCCTAAGGATGGTAGATTAATTAGGAGAAGTCTATTAGAGTAGGATGGTAAAATAAGGCTTGCATTCCAGTTAAGGCCCCGTAGAGCAAATAATAAAAAGTTCTTTTGCACAGACTCTATCCGGTCTATATGTACACCATACTGAGGACTCCAAACTCCAGAGCAGTACTCCAGGATTGGACGGACTAGTGAAATGATCAGAGTCTTTGTAACATAGGGATCATCGAATTCCTTTGATCACCTTTTAATAAATCCAAGTACTCCCCTGGCTTTATTCACCATAGAAGTAATATGGTCACAAAACTTAAGTTTAGGGTCAAGGAGGACGCCAAGGTCATCAACATGCGTAATTCTAGACAACGCGCAACCACCCAGCGTATACGATGCATATTGTGGGTTCACCCGAAAAAATGTCATTACTTTGCACTTAGCGCTATTTAAATCCAAAAGATTTTCAAAACACCATGTTTGAAAAGCAGTTAGGTCAGATTGTAAGTCTGAATTGCTAGAAATTTCGTTATATTGCAGGCATAACTTAACGTCATCTGCGTACATAAGGACACGCGACTTTCGTTTATAAATAAAGTAAAAAGAAGTGGGCCAAGGTGGCTTCCTTATGGAACCCCTGAAGTAACTCGGATCAAGTCAGAGATCGAGTTTTTAAAGAGGACTTGTTGAGTCACACCACTCAGATAACTTGAGATCCATGTTAGAAGATCATGGAAAGCCTAATAAGTCTAGCTTTAATACAATTAGCGAGTGATTTACTGAATCAAACGCTTTACTAAAGTCAGTGTAAACTACGTCAGTCTGCATGTTCTTTCTAAAGCCATTTATTACAAAAGACGTTAGCTCCCAGAGGTTTGTTGTCGTAGATCTTCGCCTTATAAATCCACGTTGACATGGAGATATAATCGATCTACAAAGATGTTGCAAATGGGGTGTAATAGTGTTTTCGAAAAGCTTTGGGATGGCGGATAATTTGGATATGCCTCTGTAATTATGCATTTATTTCCTTTCTTATAAAGGGGAATGAGAAATGACTCCTTCCAAATAAGTGGGAAATGAGATGTTTTTAAAGACAAGGTAAACAATTTGTACAGAGGTCTACACAGAGTTTCAGCACAGTACCTCAGCACGCAGCCTGGAACTCCGTCCGGACCCGGTGAATAGGCAGGCTTAACTTTATGAAGATCCAAAAGAAGGGAGCTTTCGCTTAACCCCGGACAAAAAATTAAGTTCGACTTGGGTATGGCATTTGAATAAGACGGATTTGGACAGGATGAAACAGAATATGTTGTCTGGAAAAACTGGGCAAATAGATCGGCAATTGCCTGATCAGAGTTTGCCGTAGAGTTTTCGAATGATAACGATGCATTGTAACAGGCTAATTTACGCTTAGTGTTAACAAAATTATAAAACTTTTTTAATTCTTGTGAAAATTGGACCCTACAACGAGTCAAATAGCTTTTATAACACCGGGCGTTAAGCACGATAAAAAAGCACCCTTAGGTACCGAGAGAAGGCAGATGGTGAACCGCACATTTTAAATTTATTGAAAAGTCTGGACTTATTATTTTTTAGGTGTGACAACTCTTTATTAAACCACGGAGGTTTATTTGAAATTGACGGATAGTATAACGAAACACACAGATAAAACAAGGAATTTACTGCATTATAAAAGATATTAACGGCCTTAGCCACGTTAGTGCATTAATAAAATTCGGACCAGTCATAGCCGGATATAAAAGTATTTAAAAGATGAAAGTTTGCCTTACGAAAGCAGCGGATTCGTTTAACCTACTTTTCGGATTTTTTATTCAGCTCTGTTCTTGCGTCTACAGTCAGCTCTAGAGTTGGATGATAAGGATCTTCCGGTTGTGTAAGTGGTGACGTTCTTGATAGGCAAACGCCTTCTGAATTTGAAACAAAACACAAGTCCAGTAAACGTCCTAAGGAGTTCTTAACATGGTTCACTTGGGATAGCGCAATGTCAAGCAAACCGTCAATAAAGTCATGCTGCGCTAAAAGAAGTAAAATATTAGAGTTTTCGTCAAGCGAACATGTCGCACTAGGTATATTAAAATCACCCAACACTATTAACTGATCTCGATCTGACAGTTTTTTGGAAATGGAACGGAAAGGTGATTTGCGTAATTAGGGAACTCAGATGATGGTGGGATATATGAACAAGTAATATATACAAAACTACCGGGAAACGATAATTTTATACCTAGGAATTCGATGTCATAAAATTCTTCGAAAGTTAGTAATTCAGACGAAAAGGTGGAGTCGACAGCAATCAGGACTCCACCTCCCCGTCTGGACTGACGATCAAGCCTATAAATTGTGTACTTACCCGGGAGAATTTCGGAGCTAAGAATATCCGGCCTTAACCAGGTCTCTGTACATACCATAATATTATATGGGAAAGAAAAACTATCCGAATACAATTTAGTCAGCTTACTAAGTAAGCCTCTTGTATTTTGATAGCAAAGAAGAAAAGAGGAGGCTAGTTTTTTGGGACAGAAGAGGATGTGGATGTCGCTGGGGATGGTTCTTTAATGGTATTTTCCATTTCCCCTGAACTATTCTTTTTTCTTTTAGCTTCGTACTCATGTACAAATATGCCTTCGGGCCAGAAACTGGTGGAACACACAGATGCAAAAAGAGCACAAGGAATACCAATCTTAAATGATGATACTTTCCTAGCATAAGAAAATTTAAATTGTTCGACCTTCAAATCATCAACATGGATTTTGTTACGGATATAAGCCGTAATATCCAGTGATGAGAGGTCTGGGGCGAGCCGTGAAACAAATACATGTTTTAGCTGGGGCACCCGAACACAAGTAACCGTTTTTGGTACAACACATGCAGCCCTTTTTGGTACTACAGAATTTGTATCTGTACTACCAGTATCGGCCGGTAATCGGGACGTTAAGTCTACGTGAGGTGTTGGGGCCACTACTTTATTTTGATCGGACAGAGCGGAAGTACCTAGCGGAGCCAAATCGATTCCAGCAACTTCGGATACCGAATCACTTTTTGCCCCCGATCTTAGTACCATTTGAGTGGCGCCTAAGATTGGCAGCTGAGCTGGAGTCGAATCGGGGGCAGCAGGTTGCACAGCACCTGCCGTAGAATGCCCACCGACCACGACTTTTTTGCGCTTTGGGGAATCGGGCTCAGCTAGCATGCGGCTAGTGAGCTGAGATTCAAGCGCCACGAGCAGGTCCGTATTTTTAAGGCAGTTCCGGATTAATTCCGTAACACTGCTTTTTGTGAGCCGCCTAATAGTTATTGCCTGGTTCTCGTATAAAATGCATTCATCGCAGTAGTAGCGTAGGCCACTCCTCTTATCGATGGCATCACGAACCAGGCCAGAATAGCCAAGACACTTTGCGTGATAAATTTTATCACATGTATGGCAGGGAATACTTTGCTGTCCAGCCGAGATAACTTTCTTGCAATTTTTTAATGAACAGAAAGCCATTTTCGATGACCGCGGACCACTGTGCACTATAGCGGACAAAAAAATCGAAAGCGCTCAAGAACTTTTTAATGAGAGAAAAACTTTGATGTTAGGCACCACGAAACGATATAGAAACGAAAAGAGAGAGAGAGAGAGCGGGATTATTAACCGATTAACTCCGGTATAAAACACCTCTGAGAGATATGACCGTTGGAGTGCGTGCCGTTCCAACAGCGCTCAACGACGAAGAGAAAGACTGAAAAGAGGGGCAATAGAAAACAATAACAACAAACCAGCACCGAATTAAATTATGATAATTTGATTTGTTTACTAAACACAAGTTAATCACGATGCACTCGCGAAGCGAACGGAAAGTTGTTAGAAAACACTTAAAGGTGTAGAAACGTTAAAGAGATTTAAGTAAACCCCGGTGGTTTCAATAAGAAAAATGAAAATTCGGAGCGAAAAACAAAAACACGACCGTTCTCTGTGAAGACGTTTTGTTTGATGACTTTTTTGCAGTATAAAAGCATTTGACATGAAACTATGCAAATCTAGTTTATTTATGTATACCTTATTCCATTCGCTACTTTTTCAATTTGAGCAATTTCGGCAAAGTCTGCAAGGGTTTTAAAACTTCGGCTTGCCGAAGTTAGTTTCCGTCCTCGTTAAAGTTAAGAAGTTGCGGAAATATCTCTTTATTTCTATTTTTAGATGACTTTTTTGCAGTATAAAAGCATTTGACATGAAACTATGCAAATCTATTTTATTTATGTGTACCTTATTCCATTCGCTACTTTTTCAATATGAGCAATTTCGGCAAAGTCTGCAAGGGTATTAAAACTTCGGCTCCGCCCGAAGTTAGCTTTCCTTTCTTGTTTTTTCTAAATTGTTAAAGGCTGCGGAAATATCCCTTTTTTCTAATTTTATATGACATTTTTGCAGTATAAAAGCACATCTTGTTTATTTATGTATACCTTATTCCATTCGCTACTTTTTTAATTTGAGCAATTTCGGCAAAGTCTGCAAGGGTATTAAAACTTCGGCTTGCCGAAGTAGTTTCCGTCCACGTTAAAGTTAAGAAGTTGCGGAAATATCTCTTTTTTTCTATTTTTAGATGACTTTTTTGCAGTATAAAAGCATTTGACATGAAACTATGCAAATCTAGTTTATTTATGTATACCTTATTCCATTCGCTACTTTTTCAATTTAAGCAATTTCGGCAAAGTCTGCAAGGGTATTAAAACTTCGGCTCCGTCCGAAGTTAGCTTTCCTTTCCTGTTTTTTCTAAATGCTCCCGAATTCGATACAAAATTTTAGGTCCAACTACAATAACTACAGCACAGACATTATGCAGAAAATCGGCGAATAAAATACTTATGGTAATCGCAAAATCTTGCATTCCACTTAGCTTTGAACAGGTGTATTTTTGGGCGTACACTTTTTCGAACCATTATTGATTAAAGTTGGATTTTTAAATTTTTTTGGGGGTAAACGCAGAGTGTTTGTAAAAAAAACTGAGTTTAGCCCCAAACGCAACAACGCAGTTCAAGTGGGCCTAGCACACATTTATCCTAAACCCAAGCCTGAGGTGTTTTGACTGCATTTGTTTAACTGCACCACTTTTATATTTTTGCCTAAATTACTAAAAACAATGAAGCTATGTCGATTTTGTTCTGAATTTTGCGATTGTTTCAATGTTAGCTATATGATATTGGTGTCCTATTTTGACAAAACTAAATGCGTAATTCTGATATAGTAAATAATTACTATATCTCAAAGAAATATTTTGATTAACAGACAGTCCGAATTAAATTAAATTAAGGGGGTTCTATTTAGGGCCCAAATTTCCCTTTAAAAAAAAAAAAAAAAAAAAAAAAAAAAAATAAAATTATAATTTTTTTTATTAAAAAAAAAAAAAAAAAAAAAAAAAAAAAAAAAAAAAAAAAAAAAAAAAAAAAAAAAAAAAAAAAAAAATTTATAAAAAAAAAAAAAAAAAAAAAGGCGGGGGGAAAAAAAAAAAAAAAAAAAAAAAAAAAAAAAAAAAAAAAAAAAAAAAAAAAAAAAAAAAAAAAAAAAAAAAAAAAAAAAAAAAAAAAAAAAAAAAAAAAAAAAAAAAAAAAAAAAAAAAAAAAAAAAAAAAAAAAAAAAAAAAAAAAAAAAAAAAAAAAAAAAAAAAAAAAAAAAAAAAAAAAAAAAAAAAAAAAAAAAAAAAAAAAAAAATATAAAAAAAAAAAAAAAAAAAAAAAAAAAAAAAAAAAAAAAAAAAAAAAAAAAAAAAAAAAAAAAAAAAAAAAAAAAAAAAAAAAAAAAAAAAAAAAAAAAAAAAAAAAAAAAAAAAAAAAAAAAAAAAAAAAATTAAAAATAAAAAAATAAAAAAAAAAAAAAAAAAAAAAAAAAAAAAAAAAAAAAAAAAAAAAAAAAAAAAAAAAAAAAAAAAAAAAAAAAAAAAAAAAAAAAAAAAAAAAAAAAAAAAAAAAAAAAAAAAAAAAAAAAAAAAATTAAGCCCGTAATTTCATAGTATATAAATATTAACAAATCCCACAGAACAAAAAAAATTTAAAAGCAACCAAAACAACAACAAAATTTAAAAAAATTGTTTTTTGATTGTTCCTATGGGAGCTATATGATATAGTCAACCGATCCGTCTAGTTGCGACTTATATTATTTGCAATAGAAAGACAACTTTTGGGAAAGTTTCAAGCAGCTTTAAAACTTTGGGACTAGATGGACTCTCCTGGTGATGCTGATTAAGAAAATAGATACTTTATAGGGTCGAAAATATCTTCTCACTGCGTTGCAAACTTTTGACTGAAATTATAATAGCCTCTGCAAGGGTATAAAAATGTAATTAAAATAAATCATTGTAACTGTTGAGGCAACGATGTTAATAATGGACGAAAGCAGTTTTAGGATGACAATTTTTTTTAGAGGTCTTTATTTAAATCAAATTTTAAATTATAATAGAGAGCTTTAAAAAACATTGTGTTGCTGCTTCGCTGGTTTTTTCTTAAGTGGCGTCTTCTATTTAGCGTTGCCACATCATACTTTGTTGGTGCTGCCATATCATAATTTGATTTGGCGGCAGGCTTGACAATTTAAATTACGGCGGTAATTGGACTAGTCGCCCCCACGCTCCTCCCATGTGGGGTGCAGCTAAAGTTTTTGAGACATATTATGCATGAGCTTACGTCGAGTTTATATGCTACTTCTATTTGTAGAGCTCTATGGGTAAGGCATGTAAATAGAACTACCCAGCGCTTTTCTTGTGCCTACCAACATTTACCAATATCGGGCCAAAATAGTCCACCCCAGTACAAGTAAAGGCTCTTTCAAAGCATGCGAGTCTGGCTGCTGGTAGCGGTGTCATTTGGGGCACTTGTGGCGACGAATTGGAGTTTTTTTATTTTTGACATGCCTTTCGAACATTATTGTACAAGACTTTGAATTAAGTTGGTGGTCATATCGTGAGATTTCTCGTGATAATAGTTCGTGACCAAATAGGCGATCCTACACTTCTTTCGCAATACGATAGCGTCTTCTTGTGGATTCAAGCTATCTGCTCTGCCTTGTACACGTATGATCTCTTTTGGATCTAGGTAGACATTTAGGCCAATTAATGGAATGGATTTATCTACAGTTAAATTTGACTTCAAGGCGTTCATCTCATTCTAGATGCATCAGGAGTCTTGAAGAATTGGAATGGAGAGGGACTTTAAAGGCGCGACTTTACTTTACATTTGGCGGCTACTAATACAGTTTCGATGTCGTCTCCTCGCTTTATACGGAGGTAGGAAACAGCCGCGTAGGCGTTTTCAATTGCATCTACGAATGTACTCAAGTCAATCCGATCTGCATTTGGCAACAGTTTGTAATAGTATTGAAGAAACTTCAGTTCTTCTGCATGTCGTAGTACGGTCTTCCATTGGCTCCAAAGGGGCGAGTAGTGTATTTGGCAGTTCTTTGCCCCAAGTTATTCCAGTAAGCCACACCTTAAAAGGCCAAGGGGATCGAACACGGATCAGTACTTGAAGAGCTTCGCGTTTTGTTGGGGCTGTATTACCATTCAAGACGTCTCGTTTCAATCCCGCAAATCTGAAAATGTACCTTAAAACGTCACGGTAGGATCCCAATACATACCAAGCCCCTTTTCAGGTCTTAAGAATTTTGGCTGCCGATTTGGCGCTCTCCGAAATGCTGAAGAACTGCGATAGAGTTGGAAATCAAATTTCTGATAATGAATCCGCTTTTGAAGTGAATATCTTTGACTTCACACGCAACTTTTATGGCTTCATCTTCGTCCTTGTAGCTGTATATGAGATCGTCTACGAAGTGAGCTTGTGTTATGGATTCATAAGCACGCGGATTTGGCTTCTTGAATTCATATGCATTTTTGTCTCGTACATGGTGAGCAATGCAAGGAGCGAAGAAAATTCCGAAAGTCATTTTTGGTAAGCCATTGAAATCGTTGTTCTGTCTGTCGCTTTCTTGAATAGTTATCTGAGGAAACATTTCGGCGATGTCTGCACATACGGCGATACGACCGACTCTAAACGACATTAGATTATTAGTCAATGGGTGCAGATAGTCGGATCCAGCATAAATTATTAAGCGATTTTCCGTGGCTTTTTGAAGCGGCATCCCATACCAGCCTTATTTTATTAGGCTTGTTAGGAATTAGGGCAATGAAAATTGTGGTATCTCAATCTTTCTTGGCAACTACATCTTTGGGTTGGAGCTCGACAGCGTAGCCTTTTGCTATAAGATTGTCGATTTGTCCTTGTATTTGATTGAACAGGTCAGTTGTTAGTTTTGGCTGGTAGGCATTTTAATGCAGTAGAATAGCTTTCTGGCAAAGTTACCACCTTGTCGCGCGTCTTTTTTCGTTTTCAGAGTGGAGCTTCTGCGGTGCGATAGGGTTTACATTGAAGTTTTCCTTCACAGCTCTGTCGATTTCTGGCCAGTTACAGTCACAGTGATGCAAGGAGATATGACGGTTTGAATTACTTGATCCTTGAATGCTCCATCCCAGTAAAAACTTTGAGGCGATAGGGGCGTTCTGTCTTCCTTCACGAATCTTCCGAGGTACTGCCAAAGTCCCTTATTGCCGAAATTCTTCTGAAGTGGCCAAACAGCGCGCCAAGATATATAATACAATATGTTATTGTATCATGAACGCGCCAAAGCTTGAAAAAAAGACGAAAACTCTTGCCGAAGTCTTACGAAGTCTTAGAAGAAGATTCTTTGGATGGAATCTTTTGAGTTTTTTATTTTCAAACTGCACTCTGAGACGCCTGGTAAATCCATTATGGTTACCACTTGTGCGTCAAACATAATTGGCTGCGTTCTTTTGTAATGCATCGCCTACCATGGGACCCGGGGGCACCGCCTAATAACTGGAAAATGTTTGCTTTTGGCTGCACTACCGTAAATCTGTAAATCTTACTTCTATACAGGGCTTAAAATCATATTATATATTGCAAGCAGACAAGTCATCTTTCAAGCTTTCGCCCAAAACCGATTGCTTTAGCATAGTTACTTAAAGATGTTTTTCTTTAAATTTAACCATAAAACAAGAAAGGAAAGCTAACTTCGGGCGGAGCCGAAGTTGATATACCCTTGCAGAATATTCTATAAATTATATTCTCCAAAATTATTCATATGATGCATTCTTAATACTCATCCCAACTTCCTAACTTTAAAAACACCAAAGTTATGGCATTTTCAATCGTTCAGTTATATGGCAGCTGTAGGATATAGTCGGCCGATCCTTATGAAATTTGGTAGGTCGAATTGATTGGCCAAATATAAAACCCATAGAAAATCCCAATTTCCTAACTTAACAAACAAAAAAATTAATGGCATTTCCGATCAATCAGTTATATGGCGGCTATAGGATATAGTCGGCCGATCCTTATGAAATTGGTAGGTCGGATTGATTGGATATAAAACGCATAGAAAATCCCAACTTTCTAACTTTACAAACACCAAAGTTATGGCATTTCCGATCGTTCAGTTATATGGCAGCTATAGGATATAGTCGGCCGATCCCGGCCGTTCCGACTTATATACTGCGTGAAAAGGAACGAAGGGTGTGTGCAAAGTTTCAATTCGATATCTTTAAAACTGAGAGACTAGTTCGCGTAGATACAGACAGATGGATAGACAGACGGACATGCTTATATCAAGTCAGGACGCGATCCTGATCAATAATATATATACCTTATAGGATCGGAGGTGTCTCCTTCACTGCGTTGCACACTTTTGACCAAAATTTTAATACCCTCTGCAAGGGTATAAAAATATATTCTTGAGAAAAATTTCTTGGCAAATGTCCGTTTAAACGTCGATATTTCGAAACCTTTCCGAGTAAACATATTCACTGACGTCAGTTTACGGAGATATATAAATATACAGTCATGGGAAACATAATAGAAACGGCAGGAGCTTTCACATTTAAAACCATATATTTTAAATTTAGAGCAAATTGTCTTCCGGAAAAGCACTGTGCTTGGTTTGGGGATAACGGTGCTTTACTTTGTATTCTCCTTTGTGCTTCTTTCGTAATAATTATAAGTTGTGTATGCATAATTGTGATAAGACCACGTTTTGGTCTTGAAAAAAATAATAGAAACGCACTCGAATTCGGTTCTTTTCTTGTTTTGGATCGATTGTAATCGTATTCTGCAGGTAACTTTTCATAAACTAATGGCAAAAGAAGATATACAGGGTTGCCCATATTCGACGGACCCATGTTTTTTTTTAAAAAATCAAAGAAAAAAATAAAAATTTGGCGGTTGGCAATCTTAATCATTTAATTTGTTCCAAGTAGATTTGTTTACATCAATTTTTGAATATGATATCTTTCAAATGGCCGCCTCTGGCGTTGATGGCGTATTGTGCCCTTTTTGCAGCATTTTCCATCGTTTTCGCCAACATTTCGGCCGGAATAGCGGCTATTTCTTCACGAATGTTGTCCTTGAGCTCTTCTAGGGTCCTTGGCTTGTTAACGTAAACCTTTGACTTCAAATATCCCCACAAGAAGAAGTCAGGCGGCGTCAAATCGGGCGAACGCGGTGGCCAGTCCAAATCACCACTTTTCGACATCAAACGGCCCGGAAACAATTTCTTCAGAAAATCGATTGTTATGCGACTTGTGTGCGGTGGAGCGCCGTCTTGTTGAAACCAGAACTGCCTCATACGCTTTCGACGAATAATTGGCATCACAAAATTGGTCATCATGTCGCGATAACGCTCCTGGTTGATGGTAACAGCATGGCCATTTTCATTTTGGAAGAAAAACGGCCCAATGACCGTTTTCGAACTAACGCCGCACCAAACTGTGACTTTTTCGTCGTGAAGAGGCACTTCTTGAATCTTCTCAGGATTTTCAGTGGCGTAAATACGGCAATTTTGCTTATTTACGGTCCCATTCAATGTGAAATGGGCTTCATCGGACATGATAATTTTGTTCCAAAATTGATCGTCATCTTTGGCCATTTCGATGACTCTTTGGGCCCATTCCAATCGACGAGGCTTGTCCGTAAGCAACAATCTTTGCGTCAATTGAATTTTGTACGGGAACAAATGCAAATCAACGCGAATAATCCGTTGTAAAGTGGACCGAGCCATGCCCAACTGCTGAGAACGGCGTTTTTGGGATGTTCTTGGGGACCTCTCAACACTGGCTCGTACGGCAGCGATATTCTCGTCCGATCGCCTTGGTCGACTTTTATTTGGCCTCTTCGGATTAGAAAGAGCCTCACCAGTCGTAAATTTTTCGTATAAACGCTTAATGGTGTTCTTAGAAGGCGCACTTTTCACATTTTTTAATTTTTTAAAAGCACGTTGAGTTTTCACAATTGACTTGTTCTGTTGAATGTAAATTTCAACTATTTCAGAGCGCTCGCGTGGCGTGTATTGTTCCATGGTAAAAATCTGCTTGGACTGACGCTTCAAACGCGGTATGTCATTAAGCGATCTGGCATCTCTGTCAAAAGTTATGGCGTCGTCAGATGGGTCCGTCGAATATGGGCAACCCTGTACTAAGTGTTCCTGCGGATCATGTTTTGTTTGTTGTTGTGATTCGTTTCAGAATATGTCGCGGCCTACATTGTACCGATATCGAAAGAAGACCTTTCCCTACTCTTAGAACTAAAGGCAATACAATGTCAGATATAGCCAAGATTCTAAAATGTTAAAAAACAGTTTTTACGGCGATTCATCACAATAATAAACATCGGTGAATGTTAACAGGCGCCTTGTTAGAAATAAAAAAAATCCCTTTCTCTCGTCGAAAGATCTTAAAAATGAGTTGAATGCACCGTTTTTTTTCTCTTTATTTAATGCTTTATAAAAATTGATACAGTGAACGGATTTAGCTTAAATATGCGCCATTTTGTTCGATAATGTGTTCCCATTTAGACGGCAACTTCATAATACCCCTCTCATAGAAACTTCCCTCCTTATTTGCGAAAAACTCTGACAGCCATTTTTCACAACCCTCTTTTGAGCCCAACTTTACACCAGTAAGGGCATTCGCCATGGACAGGAACAAGTTAACTATCACGAGAGAAATTAACATACCGCTTCTGTGGAACATGGCAGTAAATAAATTGCAGGTGGTGGCAATAACATAGACTACGCAGACAATGTTGCCTTCAAATGAAGGTTCAAATTGTACTAGCAGCAACGGGCTGAAAAAAAAGGTTATTTTCAATACGAAATATAATATTTCTCAACAAGCTCTTACTTATACCGCCAAGACTTTAGATTTTGTTTTTAACTGGAAGCCCACTGGAAGTAACGGCACTTTATAGCTTCTGAGGTTAGGCTTAGGCTGGGGTGTGTCCCCAACGGTAGTAAAGTGGTTCGCCCGATATTCCAATACGAGATCGCGATCTGGTGACCCGCCATGGCAAGCTAATAAAGGATCAACGCTTATATGTAGAACCCTCAGGTCGTCCTTAGCCAAAACACATCCTTACAGATGGCTCCAAACTAAATGGAAAAGTTTGATGAGTTATATATTTTGAAGACTACCTGACCACTACTGCGAAGAAGTAGTAGTCATCCAGCCCTGATCAGTTTGGTACGAAGCTGCCCAGACAAACCGGTTTGTATCTTTTCGGACAGCAAATCGACCCTAAAATCTCAAGATTTTAAGATTTCGGCGTTCACCTTATGTTAAATAAAATATTTTTTTTTGGCTCCGATGGGTTAATATTTAGAAATGGAGTCAACTTAAAATCTTTAGAAATTATTATTTGAATTAAATAATTTGCGTGTTGATAAATGTAGATTGATAATTGTATAACACCCAAAACATTTCTCTAAAAAATTTGGCCACCCATTTTTTCTTAAGAATATTTATTTTTTTACTTTATAAGGTCGGAACCCTTTATTGTGCCTGTCAAAACTCTTCACCAAACATCTGGGAATACCAATTACATTAATGTACATTTTCAACAAATTCGGTTTTCACTTTATAAAAATGGACGACTATCTATATAAATATGTCCCATTAAAGATCCGAAAATTAATAAAAAAATAAAAAAAATATACGCTTTACAGGAGAACCACATAACAATAAAAAATATTGCTTGATTGTTTCCTTAGAAAAACAATTTTTTGGTACAATTATCGTATGGAAAGGAGGCCCTTCTAAGAATCCTTAAAACCATCCTCAGCAATTACCTCAGTCTTACAATTTGCGAGTGCCCAGCGAGTTGTATCGTTTCAAAAAGCAATGGGTATGGTTATGGATCTGACCCATCCATTGTCCCAATCCGTTGATAAAATTCTTTTAAAAATTGTTCCATAAAATTACAACAAACGGATGATATTAATTTTTACTAAAAATATGTAGTCCCAGGATTATTAACGGGATTAACGGCACCCACGTCAGGATGAAGAATCTTGGCAATACCAAGAAGAGTTATTCATATATAAAGGTGTATTTTAGCATTAATTTCATGGTAATAAGATGCTCATAAGATGTTTACTTTTGTAATGTGTAGAAATCCCTGTTCTGTTCTATTTGTCCGTTTTGTTGTGTTCATATAAGAACTGGTTAATTGTTAGCTTGTGTTCTATTAATTTTTAAATAATTGTTTCAATAGATGATGTTGCCAATAGGTAAATTAAGAACTAACCGAACGACCTTCAAAAAGGTGCTAAGGAAAAATGAGAGTAAATTTGTTCACAATTTTTAGAATAAAAAAGCAATTAGTTAACGTAAAAATGCCTTACTGGATATAATTTTTTTATAAGACTTCGTAAGGCTTCGGCAAGAGTTTTCGTCTTTTTTTTTAAGCTTTGGCTCGTTCATGATACAATAACATATTGTATTATATATCTTGGCGCGCTGTTTGGCCATTTCAGAAGAATTTCGGCAATAAGTTGCTTTTCAACTGTCAAGTATACAAAGCGAAAAATGTTTAATTGGGAGTGGGAAATACCATTTTTTATAGAAAGTAAATATATTATACATTATTTAATATTAATCAATTTATTTAATATCATTTTAACTAATAAGTAAAGGACGATGTTTAGGGCTTGAAGCTAAATATTTTGTAATTCCTATTGACGATTCTATTCGGATGTGGATAATTTAGGTACAGAAAATGTAACTGTTACCGCCGTAATTTAAATTGTCGCCTACCGCCAATCAAATTATGATATGACAGCACCAAGAAGTTGTGTGGCAACGCTAAATAGAAGACGCCACTTAAGAAATAACCAGCGAAGCAGCAATACAATATTTTTAAAGCTCTCTATTTTAATGTAAAATTTGATTTAAATAAAGACCGCTACATTAATTTGTCAACCTAAAACTGCTTTAGTCCATTATTAACATAGGTGCCTAAACATTTCTTTAAAAAGCTTTAACTGAACAGAAACTGAACTAGGCCATACACCCCCGCTGTAACGCCATACCAGCATACCAGCATAGCATAGACAGCATCAACTGTTATAACCGTACCGAGTTCAAGGACCAGCACTGTACACACTCACACACAAGCTCACCAAGTAATGAATAACGATGATGATTATCAATCAGGTTAAGAACCATCTTCAAGCCTCACATGTGCGAGACTAAAGCGTGCTACTGGTGCCTAAAGTTCTGCCGTCGCAAATGCTTTTCAAGGCGTGACTGTGGCGTCGACAATTATCAGTCCATGCACCACCCACTTCTGCACAAAAGGCAGAATTCGTCAGTGCCCACCATAAGGATAGCGACCGTGAAGAACAATACTTCCGAATCGTGCCAGTCACTCTATACGGAGTAACTTTCAACACCTTTGCCTTTTTGAATGAAGGCTCATCTGTCACGCTAATTAACGAAAATATTTTGAGAGTCCTTAAAGTTCCATCAACTCTAGAACCATTATGCCTACAATGGACTAACGAAAAAAATAGCATAGAGGAAACATCTACCAAGGCTCACAGTCAAATATCAGAAGCGGGAAGTTAAAAAAGACTGTGACTAAACAACGTACGCTCAGTTAAAAACCTGACCTTACCAAAGCAAAGCGTGGATGTCAACAAACTATGCAACCAATATTCACACTTGCGAGTACTGCCATGACAGTCATACCTCAAGGCACAACCGATGCTGTTAATTGGCGCCAACAACTGGACTTTGGCAGTACCTCGGAAGATTCGTGAAGGAAGACACAACGCCCCTATCGCCTCAAAGTTTTTACTGGGATGGAGCATTCAAGGATCAAGTAATTCAAACCGTCATATCTCCTTGCATCACTGTGACTGTAACTGGCCAGAAATCGACAGAGCTGTGAAGGAAAGCTTCAATGTAAACCCTATCGCACCGCAGAAGCTCCACTCTGAAAACGAAAAAAGACGCGCGACAAGGTGGTAACTTTGCCAGAAAGCTATTCTACTGCATTAAAATGCCTACCAGCCAAAACTAACAACTGACCTGTTCAATCAAATACAAGGACAAATCGACAATCTTATAGCAAAAGGCTACGCTGTCGAGCTCCAACCCAAAGATGTAGTTGCCAAGAAAGATTGAGATACCACAATTTTCATTGCCCTAATTCCTAACAAGCCTAATAAAATAAGGCTGGTATGGGATGCCGCTTCAAAAGCCACGGAAAATCGCTTAATAATTTATGCTGGATCCGACTATCTGCACCCATTGACTGTTGATCTAATCTCGTTTAGAGTCGGTCGTATCGCCGTATGTGCAGACATCGCCGAAATGTTTCCTCAGATAACTATTCAAGAAAGCGACAGACAGAACAACGATTTCAATGGCTTACCAAAAATGACTTTCGGAATTTTCTTCGCTCCTTGCATTGCTCACCATGTACGAGACAAAAATGCATATGAATTCAAGAAGCCAAATCCGCGTGCTTATGAATCCATAACACAAGCTCACTTCGTAGACGATCTCATATACAGCTACAAGGACGAAGATGAAGCCATAAAAGTTGCGTGTGAAGTCAAAGATATTCACTTCAAAAGCGGATTCATTATCAGAAATTTGATTTCCAACTCTATCGCAGTTCTTCAGCATTTCGGAGAGCGCCAAATCGGCAGCCAAAATTCTTAAGACCTGAAAAGGTGCTTGGTATGTATTGGGATCCTACCGTGACGTTTTAAGGTACATTTTCAGATTTGCGGGATTGAAACGAGACGTCTTGAATGGTAATACAGCCCCAACAAAACGCGAAGCTCTTCAAGTACTGATCCGTGTTCGATCCCCTTGGCCTTTTAAGGTGTGGCGTACTGGAATAACTTGGGGCAAAGAACTGCCAAATACACTACTCGCCCCTTTGGAGCCAATGGAAGACCGTACTACGACATGCAGAAGAACTGAAGTTTCTTCAATACTATTACAAACTGTTGCCAAATGCAGATCGGAATGACTTGAGTACATTCGTAGATGCAATTGAAAACGCCTACGCGGCTGTTTCCTACCTCCGTATAAAGCGAGGAGACGACATCGAAACTGTATTAGTAGCCGCCAAATGTAAAGTAAAGTCGCGCCTTTAAAGTCCCTCTCCATTCCAATTCTTCAAGACTCCTGATGCATCTAGAATGAGATGAACGCCTTGAAGTCAAATTTAACTGTAGATAAATCCATTCCATTAATTGGCCTAAATGTCTACCTAGATCCAAAAGAGATCATCCGTGTACAAGGCAGAGCAGATAGCTTGAATTCACAAGAAGACGCTATCGTATTGCGAAAGAAGTGTAGGATCGCCTATTTGGTCACGAACTATTACCACGAGAAATCTCACCATATGACCATCAACTTAATTCAGTCTTGTACAACAATGTTCGAAAGGCATGTCAAAAATAAAAAAAACTCCAATTCGTCGCCACAAGTGCCCCAAATGGCACCGATACCAGCAGCCAGACTCGCATGCTTTGAAAGAGCCTTTACTTGTACTGGGGTGGACTATTTTGGCCCGATATTGGTAAATGTTGGTAGGCACAAGAAAAGCGCTGGGTAGTTCTATTTACATGCCTTACCCATAGAGCTGTACAAATAGAAGTAGCATATAAACTCGACGTAAGCTCATGCATAATATGTCTCAAAAATTTTAGCTGCACCCCACATGGGAGGAGCGTGGGGCGACTAGTCCAATTACCGCCGTAATTTAAATTGTCAAGCCTGCCGCCAAATCAAATTATGATATGGCAGCACCAACAAAGTATGATGTGGCAACGCTAAATAGAAGACGCCACTTAAGAAAAAACCAGCGAAGCAGCAACACAATGTTTTTTAAAGCTCTCTATTATAATTTCAAATTTGATTTAAATAAAGACCGCTAAAAAAATTTGTCATCCTAAAACTGCTTTCGTTGCTTAACATCGTTGCCTCAACAGTTACAATGATTTATTTTAATTATATTTTTATACCCTTGCAGAGGCTATTATAATTTCAGTCAAAAGTTTGCAACGCAGTGAAAAGATATTTTCGACCCTATAAAGTATCTATTTTCTTAATCAGCATCACCAGGAGAGTCCATCTAGTCCCAAAGTTTTAAAGCTGCTTGAAACTTTCCCAAAAGTTGTCTTTCTATTGCAAGTAATATAAGTCGCAACTAGACGGATCGGTTGACTATATCATATAGCTCCCATAGGAACAATCAAAAAACAATTTTTTTTAAATTTTGTTGTTGTTTTGGTTGCTTTTAAATTTTTTTTTGTTCTGTGGGATTTGTTAATATTTATATACTATGAAATTACGGGCTTAATTTAATTTAATTCGGACTGTCTGTTAATCAAAATATTTCTTTGAGATATAGTAATTATTTACTATGTCAGAATTGCGCATTTAGTTTTGTCAAAATAGGACAACAATATCATATAGCTAACATTGAAACAATCGCAAAATTCAGAACAAAATCGACATAGCTTCATTGTTTTTAGTAATTTAGGCAAAAATATAAAAGTGGTGCAGTTAAACAAATGCAGTCAAAACACCTCAGGCTTGGGTTTAGGATAAATGTGTGCTAGGCCCACTTGAACTGCGTTGTTGCGTTTGGGGCTAAACTCAGTTTTTTTTACAAACACTCTGCGTTTACCCCCAAAAAATTTAAAAATCCAACTTTAATCAATAATGGTTCGAAAAAGTGTACGCCCAAAAATACACCTGTTCAAAGCTAAGTGGAATGCAAGATTTTGCGATTACCATAAGTATTTTATTCGCCGATTTTCTGCACAATGTCTGTGCTGTAGTTATTGTAGTTGGACCTAAAATTTTGTATCGAATTCGGGAGCATTTAGAAAAAACAAGAAAGGAAAGCTAACTTCGGGCGGAGCCAAAGTTTTAAAACCCTTGCAGACTTTGCCGAAATTGCTCAAATTGAAAAAGTGGCGAATGGAATAAGGTATACATAAATAAACCAGATTTGCATAGTTTCATGTTAAATGCTTTTATACTGCAAAAAAGTCATGTAAAAATAGAAAAAAAGGGATATTTCCGCAACTTCATAACTTTTACGAGGACGGAAACTAACTTCGGCAAGCCGAAGTTTTAATAATTTGAAAATAAAAAAGTAAAAGTAAAAAATGAAAAAGTAGCGAATGGAATAAGGTATACATAAAAAAACTATATGTGCTTTTATACTGCAAAAATGTCATATAAAAATAGAAAAAAGGGATATTTCCGCTATTTTTCCTACAGAAACTATAAGTTATAGACGACCGATCGGCAAGCGCTTTTACCCTGATCAAGGTATGCGTAAATTAATAAGACTTGGAAAAATTTATGTCAATAGCTTACACACCTCACGAAATATTCTGAAAATGATCAAATTTGGACCGATTTCACCCTATTCTTCCTATGGGAGCTATATAAATAAGATTTGGAAAAATTTATGTCAATAGCTTTTACACTTCCATTCTTACAAGTTATATCCGATTGTTTCTATGTGAGCCATAGGATATAGCCATCCGATCGGGGCGGCTTTCAAACTTGATCTGCGTACACATGTTTTAGGACGACTGTGAAAGTTTTAGATCGCTAGCTTTTAAACTGAGCTCACAAACGGTATTGAAACAGACGGACGGACGGACAGACGGACATGGCTATATCGACTCCCCTATTGATCCTGATCAAGAATATATATACTTTATGGGGTCGGAAACGTCTGCTTCACTGCGTTACAAACTTCTGACCAAAATTATAATACCCTCGGCAAGGGTATAAAAAGGTAAAGAAATTTCTGTTGAGGAGCAAAAAATCATTATACAATTTTTTTTAAGGAAATTTTATTGGGATATAGGTCCTATTGTTGGTAGAGCTCACTCCTCCATCCAAAAACTTATAGGCAATCGACTGTCAGTATCCTGTCAAAGGCTCGTTCTGGCCGTCCTCCCTTGCTAACCAACCGCGTCTATTCAGTCTGTTCAGAGATAGTTTTTCGAAAACAGTTTCCGGGGAAAATGTACACCGTGTCATAAAGTTGATAATGAGTATGACGAAAGTATATTCTGAATATTCGGAATCAAGGGAAAAATCTTTGTATGGCGGAAAAGCCTTCAAAAAAAAAACTTTGTTGGTACGATGAAACATGGAGGAAGCGCTATTTTAGTGTGGGGGTGATTGGCGGCAAGAGGCGTGGGAAAATTGACATTTAACGGAACAATCGTGGATCAAGGACTGTTCAAGAAGAACGCTAATAATCATAAATATAAGATTTTACGAGCTCTGGTTTTGTCAATATGAATATCTATCTTGAGCCGTAAATAACGATCTGTAACTTAAAACCTACAAGGGTGCAGTGCGGAACAATTGTAATCTTAAGTACAGGCTACTTGAGCCTGACCATAAATATAGTTCTCACACTGCACAAAAGGTCGCCTTGCGGGAGACCGTTGATAAGGCTCCCGCTCAGGCTTACAGATGTGGTCTCTGTGTAGACCATAGATAAGGAAATTATAAGAATTTCATGTTAGTTACGTTAGCGAAGACTTAGAAAAATAAAGTCAGTTTTAATACAGACTCAAACGTGAAGATTGTTTTTCCTTATTACAGGAATCCCTCACATTTTGGTCATTCGAGCCTTTTTTCCTTGCGGAACAATTGGCCAGACTACTTTGCAGTTTTCCCCCACCAGTGGTAAAAAACTCAGAGAAATTGTGCACCTTAAAGATTCTGTCAAGTGCTAGACACTTGCAGCTAAAGGTTGCAAATAGATTCACATGATTGTTTTCCCCCACCAGTGGTAAGAGACAAAAGTGTTGAATAAAAAAAAAAGCATAAAGCACCTTAAAGATTCTGTTTTTTTTTAAACAGCTAAAGGTCGCTACCCATTGAGCGTTTCCGAGGCCATAACATCGGAAAAATAAAACATAAAAAGTGTGTGTTTTTTTATATAAACTAAAAAAAAAATTTTAGTTTATAAGGTGTGTTTGAGGCCAACATCAGACAAATAAATAAAATTTGTGAAATGTGCAATAAAATTTAAAAAAGTGCCCACAAATTAACACTTGTGATAAAAAAAAATAATAATAAACACAAGTGAAACAAAAAATTTCTAAAAAAATCCAAAAAGTTGGATTGAAATAGAAAAAGTGCCTACAAATGCTAAAAGCCAAAGAGCTAAGCATAATTTAATAAAATGCCTTCAAATTACTGAAGCCAACAAAACAACAATAAATTACAACACTAAAACCAAAAAATGAAAAATTGAAAAAATTAAACAAAATCATATATAAAAGAAGACCAGCACCCCAACAAAGACGACTTCAAGCATCATCTTTATCAACGACTTCAAGCAACCTGCATAAAAATCCAACGACATCGACATCAAGAATCGCCGACATCAGCGTCCAGTAAAATTCAGATAAGTTAGAAATAAAAATTATTATTATTATTTTCTTAACGTACATTATTAAATATATATATAAATTAAGAAAATGTTGTCCGAAAAGACCATCGAGTTCCTACAGAAGCAGTTAACTCAGCAGATCAGGCTTTTAGAGGCAAAAGTGCACTTAACTCAACAGGGGTTTCAAAAATCTGTAGAACTAGAAAAGGTTTTTATATTTAATCATAGCGTTTTGGTAAAGATCGGTGCAGTTGAGCACGAATATTTTACATCAAAACATTATGATGCGATGATGATAATATTTTCTAAACTAAAGAAACAATTTGAAATGGACTTGAGTAGGCCGGGAAATAGCGAGCAAATTAGGTCACAAATAGGCGAGATTAAACCCGCTCCGGGGGATGCTAAATTAATGAAAGATTTTAACGACAATGTGGGACATTTAAAGAAGTATCTCGAGGAAACTTTAAATAATTTAAATTGCGATCTACTTTCCCTTAAAATTAGAAAAAAGAAAATTCAATTTTTGAAAACTAAAACTTTTGGTTTATTAGATAAGGTAAAACGTTGTGTTGAAACTTCGGAATTTGATGACCAGATAACCGAATTAGAATTCGATGTCGATAGCATTTTAGAGGTTATAGATGAAAGGCTTAACGATGAAAAAAATAAAGTTAAGGAATCTATAACTGTAAAGGCAGAGGAATTACCTAAGCTGCCAACAATTACGATACACACTTTCTTTGGTGATTGCAAAGAATGGGATCTATTTAATGAGTTATTTATGGAACTCATTCATACAAGAGAGGACCTTAGCACTGCTCTTAAATTTAATTATCTCAAGTCAGCGTTAAAAGGAGAGGCCAAGAACGTGGTTTCCCATTTACTGCTAGGTACTGGAGATAACTATGAAGCTGCTTGGGAGTTGCTAACCAAGCGGTATTTTTTTTTTTTTTTTTTATTTGTTAAATGGGTTATGTGTTTTAAACTAGTTTTCTGCTACCTATGGGGCAGCTTAATCTAATTATATATTGGGGGGAAACAAAATTTAGTCCTTAAGAGTTACATTATATCTTATTATAGTTACATACAAGTTTTGTTTTAATTTAAATATTTATTTTTGTTTTTATATAATCCTGGAAGGGAGATCCGTTGGGTAGTACCTTTTAAGTCTTCTCTTTCTGGGTTGTATCCTGAGATGCCTGGCAAGCCCATTCGGGTGACTTGTTAGGCGTCAAACATAGCTGGCTGCATTTGTTTGAAGGGCATCGCCTACCTTGGGAACCCGTAGGTCCCGTTCAATGTCCCTGTTCCTCATGTACCAGGGAGCATCGCATATTTTTCTTAAAATTTTTGTTTGGGCAATTCTGATTTTATTGATGTTGCTTTTGGCTGCAACACCGTATATCTGGAATGCATACTTCCATATTGGGCTTAGAATCATTTTATAGATCGCTACTTTGCTGTGTAATGACAGTTTATTTTTGGGAGCAAGCAGCCAAGCCATCTTACCAGCCTTCGCCAAAACCGATTTCTTAACCATGGTCGTATGGGCTTGAAAGTTCAGGCGTCTGTCCAGTAATACGCCTAGATACTTGTGTGAGGTCATGTGCGCCAAAGTGGAGCCCAGCATATTGATGCCTTCGCAGGATAAGGGTCTAGTTGTAAAGGTGACACTCGCGCATTTGCTGCTATTTATGCCTATGTTCCATTTCTGCGTCCAGCCATCAAAGCTACATACACATTGCTGTAAGGATTCCGTAGCTAACTTTACGTCTACACTTCTGGTCAGTATCGCCGTATCGTCGGCGTAAGTGGCAATCAGTACGTCGTGATCTTCTATTCCAGTTATTACGCTAGAGCTGGGCATGTCAGCAGTATATAACGTATACAGAGTAGGGCCAAGGACGCTGCCTTGCGGAACTCCTGCACAAATTTGGCATTCAGATGATTTTGCTCCATCTACGACAACTCTGAAGCTTCTACCTTTTAGGAAACTACTAACTAGCTGGTAGAGCTGAGGTGTTAGAATACTCCTCAGTTTAAACGGCATACCATCATGCCACACCCTGTCGAAAGCTTGTGCTGAATATCCATGAAAACAGAAGCTGTGTACATTTTGCGTTCCATTGCTTCTAGGGCGAAATTCACAACACGATGTAGCTGTTCCGGCGTGCCGTGTTTTGGCCTAAAACCAAATTGCCAATTTGGAATTCTGCTAGACACAGAATTTAGCTGCAGAATTCTGTTCAGAATCACCCTTTCCAACATCTTGCCCAGTGCTGAGAGAAGGCTGATTGGCCTATATCCATCTACTTCGGTATGCTGTTTACCTGGCTTTGGAACCATTGTGATGAGTGCTGTCTTCCAAATCATAGTTATAGGAATAAAACGTTGGCTCCCCCGTGGCAAGAATTTGGCAATTACTGCTGGAAATGGCCTCTTGCAAGTGCTTCCCTCGAGAGCATGACCTAAAGTTTCCCCACCATGGATGCTTTGCATTAAAATCACCACCTGTGATAAACTTGTTGCCAAAGGATAACAATAGGTGGTCAAAATCAGCTTTACTTCATGGCTCATTTGGAGGTATATATACAGAAGAGATTTTGAAGCATTCACCATTAGTAGACACACTTACACTGGCAGTTTGTATGCTAGCGCTGGAGGTAGGTTCATTCTGGGAATGGACAATGACTGAACGAATCAAAACTGCAGAGCCACCCTTGGCAGTACCACTCGGATGATTAGCGTAGTATTGATCATACCCGGGTAAATAGACTTTTAGGCCAGGGCGCATGTGGGTCTCTGTAATTAACATGATATCAATTGAATTCGCGCTGATGAAAAGTCTGAGTTCTTCATTGTTTCTGACCAGTCCTCGTGCGTTCCATAATCCGATTTTAAAAATGGATGGAATCATTTTGAGATTAGTTTATGTACCAGGTCTCGAAAGAATTTATTTGTTTCCATCGTTTCCTGAATTAGTTTGTCCATTCTTGTAATTAGGTCGTGGATTGCATTCTCCAGCATATTAATTTTATTATTGACATTGACATTGTGGTTTTGGGAATGATCGACGGATCGCAACCTATCCTGGGTTGTGTGCCCATTGACTTGTTTTCCTTCTTTTGGCCTTACCATATCAGCGTAGGAGAAACCGTTTTTCACAGTAGCATTCGAGATAAATTGTGCTTTGTCTACTTGATAAGCGGCAGAGTTATGTCTGTTGCTATTTGGCAATCCGTCTCTTGGCAATCTTGCGTCTGGCTTGAGCTTTTTTGTCAGGTTAATTCGGACAGGACAGCCCTTAAAGCTGGAAATGTGGTCTTCGCCACAATTAGCACAGATCGACTTTTCATTACATATTAGCTCACATTCTTTAGAACCCGTGGTATGAATACCAGTGCATTTGCCGCAAACTGGAGCTTTACGGCAGTAGTTCCGAGTATGTCCGAAATCTTGGCATCTGAAGCACTGTACTAGCTCGTTATTAGCTCTTGCCTTCATCACAGTTACTCGGTGTCTCCCTATTTGCGTTATTTTAAGTGCCTCTGCAACATTTGGTGTCTTCTGAAGGTTAACAAAAAACATGTTTTGCCGGGTCTTTGTGTTGTTGATTTCGTCATCATCCTCCTCATTTATTTTAATATTTCGCCAGTCAGTTTTTCTAGGACAATACATATTTAAAACTGTGAAGCCCTTGTCAGTAAAGGTGCGTTCAATTACTTGTTTCGGAACATTTGGGTGAATATCTCTTATCACCAATCGGAATGGTGCCTCTTCCCTCAACTGGTGATGCCAAAATTCGCATTTGTGATTTGTTAGCAAGGTAACTACTGTTTGAAATGCATTGGAATTTTTAGCATAAATACGTGTGACTCCAAATCTGGAAGTACGTAATTCATATTCATCAGCTGGAATCACAGAATTAAGCGTCTCTTCTAGTTTGGACATTTTGTTAACTTGTGGCACACAAATAGCTGGAGGCTTTGGTGTCGTACGTCTTTGCACCTGTCTACCAACATTTTGAGGGCTGACTTCCGAATTATCGTCTAGTTCCTCACCGTCTGTCTCCATAACAGATTCGGCTTCTTCGGCTAAGGCTGCGAACCTGTTGTTTCGAAGTGCAACCGAGGATGTGGTGTCAGTATTGTTGATTTGTCGCCCCTTTGTTGACAGAGGCTTGATTTTTTGAATTTTTTTCCATCCCTTGTCAGCTCTTTTCTGCTTTTTAGAAAAAGAGACCATTGGCATTTGAAATGCACAGCTGTTTAGCTGAGTCGAGTTTGGAAGTGCGCTTGTTTTACTTAGTACACTGCTTCCGATGCTAGGTAAAGAACACACTCCGCCAGATGTTGACATTGCTATTGTGTAGTTTGAATGACTACTGCCGTTGGTGAATGTTATAGTGCTAGTTGTAATAGTACTTGTTGTTGCTGCTATTAAATTATCACTATAATTGGGTCGCCCAATCGACTTGTATATTCCTTTGGATAAACCAGCACGCGACTCTACAGATGTGCCAGCAGTTTGCCTCAACTTCTCAATCTCTTAAGCTCAGCTAAACTAAGGTGATCAAATTCGTCGCTATCCATTCTTGGTCAATTCGCAATATTTGTTTTATTCACAAATATGCAATCGACAATTAATACGAACAAAGTTTTGCCCCTCGGCTCCCGCAGAGCTGGGGCCGTGGCTTGCCCGCTGGACAAGAGCTTCTGATCTCACTTTTTGTCTTATCTCGTTTTGCCGACACCGCGAGAACAACACGTGAATGCAGTTGAATATTGATTAGCACTTATTTGCTCAGCGATACGTCCGTCATCAACGAATGCATGGGAAGAACTGACCAAGCGGTATGAGAACAGAAGAAAAATTTTCTCTGATCACATAAATAGGATTTACCCAATCTAAATTTGGAATCCAATAAGCAAATTAAAACATTTATTGACACAATTAATGAGTCATATTATATTATAAAATTAAAGGCACAATTATCCGAAGATGTGGATGCAGTTATTGCCCACATAATACTTCGTAAATTTAACAAGGATTCTCTAAATTTATATGAGAGTCATGTTAAAAGAACAAAGGAAATTCAAGCACTTCCTGATGTCATGGAGTTTTTAGAGCAAAGACTCAGCTCCATTTCCTCTTTTCCACAGGAAAACACAGTGCTATAAATTAAACGGAATGGAACCAGCAGAAAGAAATGACTGGGCAAAGAAAAGACAAAATTTGTTTAAAGTGTCTAACGCATTCAAGCAATAATAAGTGCACTAATGAAATTCTTTGCTTGAATTGCGAGAAACCGCACCACACGCTTCTCCACATTAACTATAATAGAGAACAAGTGACTATGTGTAGGACCACGGCCACAGCATTGATTCATGTGAAATCAGCTAGAGGAGGCTTCGAAAAACTCAGAGCGCTGATTGACAGTGGATCTCAGAGTACGATGATATCGGAGAAAGCTTCACAAAATTCTCAAGTTGCCAAAAATAAAAAATTATATTGAGATTAGTGGAGTTTCCTCGATAAAAACATGCATATCAAAGCATAAAATAAAACTAAAAGAAAGGAAAAATGAATTAGTAGTGGAGGCAATTGTCCTCCCAAAATTAATGAAGTCGTTGCCAATGCGCTCATTAAAGATTAATAAAACGAGGTGGCAAAACTACCCATTAGCCGATCCCGAGTTTAACAAGCCAGGTCGAGTGGACTTAATTATAGGAGCCGATTTATATGCTAAAATTCTCCAGAAAGGAGTAATAAAGATAGACGGTCTTCTTGGTCAAAACACAGACTTTGGTTGGATAGTGTCTGGATGCACCAAATCAAAAGAAAGTAACACAGTAGTTGCAACCACGACAGAGTGCAAGGACTTGAAAAGATTTTGGAACCAAAAGAAGAAGAAGATAAGTTGTTAATACTGTAATAACAAGTACAGAAAACAACATATCTAATTTACTTGAAAGATATTTAAGTTTTCAAAAATAAGTGCGGATTGTAGCTTTGGTATTAAGGTTTATAAGTATAAAAGTTAAAAAGGTTTCATATCCAGCTTTCTGACAGTTGGTGAGTTAAAAGGCGCTAGAATACTGATTATTAAAAAACAACAGGAGCGTCAATTTATGTCAGAAATAGGTTGCTTGAGAGACGGTAAAGAAATCGAATCCAAGAGTAAAATCAACGTCAACGTGAGCAAGACGAGAGACGGCTCTCAGTACAAAGAAATAACGCGTACTTCTCTTTTAATGCAACCGAAAATAATGCAAGCTCTGATCAAGCGCGGGCAATTACTTCCAACTTGACCGAGTTCTTAAACGTAGCGAGCGAGAGAGCGCGTTCTTGCTCCCCCTCGCTACCATCGACGTCTCTGCGGCCAAAGAGCGCTGAATGTGCTCCAATGCAGGTATGCAATAACCTAAGCTCATCAGCAGTAACTAGCACCGCAATTTCTTTAACAACGTCAACTGTAACTACAACATCAACTGCTACCGTATCGACTGCGCGTTTAATGACATCATCAGTTAGCAGCGCAAATATTAATACGTCTGCCGCTACGCTGCCCGAAAAACAGAACAAAACCAATGAATGTGCTAGCCGGCTGTGCAGAATGGTATGGATCATCCAAATCCATCATACATCCAAATCAAAAAGGAAGCTGAGCCCTCTAAATTCTCAACGCAAAATAACCCGTAACAATGCTAGCCTGGAATAGAAACGCCCACGAACTCGAACCGATTTAAAATCTTGGAAGACGCCTATGACGTTGAGGCGGCCGAATCCACTGAAGTCGAGAAAAGGAAGCCAAAACCTCCGCCTATTTATATTCGAGAAAAAAGTTCCAATGTTCTTGTCAACAAAATTATCGAGCTTATTGGAAAGGATAACTTCCACATAATACCTCTAGTAAAGGGCAACATCCAGGAAACAAAGGTTCAAATGAAGTCTGAAGATAATTACAGAGTATTATCGAAATATCTTTCCGAGAATAAAAAGAACTTTTACACGTATCAGCTAAAAAGTAGCAAGGGCCTGCAAGTCGTACTTAAGGGCATAGAGTCCGACGTAACGCCTGCAGAGATAACAAAGGCGCTTCAAGAGAAGGGATTTAACGCTAAGACAGTCTTCAACATCCTTAACAGGGATAGAAAGACGCATCCACTCTTTAAGGTTGAGCTCGAACCAGAAAAAAAGCCCCTAAAGAAATACGAAGTGCACCCCATTTACAATCTTCAGTTCCTGCTGCACCGCAGAATTACAGTTGAGGAACCGCACAAACGCAATGGCCCGGTACAATGTGCGAACTGCCAAGAATATGGCCATCCAAGGTCATACTGTAAACTGCGCCCGGTGTGTGTAGTTTGTGGAGATCTTCATGACTCCTCACACTGCCCAGCGAGCAAAGATGACTGCAACTCGAAAAAGTGGCGCAACTGCGGTGGCAATCATACTGCTAACTACAGAAAAAGTCGCATCCACCAGAGAGGAACTGCGGCCCGCACCCCAAATAAACAGATGTCAGCTTCCAGATCAAACCCTGAAGTCTTCTTCTCGACTGCAGCCACTCTGATAAAAATGTGACTTACGCAAGCGCTTTAAAATCAGGACTGGCTAACCCTGTCTCAAAAAGCTCATTTCTGCAATCAGCATACCAAGAACCGAACACGGCTCAGCAGCAACAATTCCCGGTCAAGTCAAAAAGCAACTTTGAAGATATGATATACAGCCTGCAACAAAGCCTTTCGGAGTTTATGTCGTTTATGCGCACAACTATGCAAGATTTAATGCGAAACCAAAATCTATTGATTTAAATGCTGGTTTCACAACAGTCCAAGGATATCTACGTGGAACGCTAACGGCGTCCCGCAGCATAAATTTGAGTTAGCTCAATTCCTACTCGACAACCATATCGACGTAATGCTGCTTTCAGAAACACACCTTACAAACAAATACAATTTTCAACTACGATGTTATTCATTCTACGGAACAAATCATCCAGATGGTAAAGCACATGGTGGGACAGGAATTCTAATGAGAAGCCGTATTAAGGACCACTGTCATAACAAATTTGCTAAAAATTACCTACAGGCCACATCTATAAATATACAAATAAATACTGGCACTATAGCTGAAGATGAGTTTATGCAGTTTTCAACTCACTAGGAGACCACTTCATGGCAGCAGGGGACTACAATGCTAAGCCCACACACTGGGGATCACGTCCCGTGACTCCAAAAGGAAAACAGCTCTATAATGCAGTTATAAAAGCCAAGAACAAGCTGGACTACGTTTCTCCTGGCAGACCAACATACTGGCCGGCAGACCCAAGGAAACTACCCGATTTAATAGACTTTGCAATTACCAAAAACATTCCTAAAAATCTGATAAGCGCCGAATTCCTCTCGGATCTTTCATCGGATCACTCGCCTGTCCTGTTTATTCTACTCCGACATCCAGGCGCATTGGAGCAATCGTTTAAATTGAAATCTTAGAAAACCAATTGGGTTAAGTACAAGAAATACATTAGCTCACACATTGAGCTAAGTCCTCATCTCAACGATGAAGCCAACGTAGACAGATTTGTTAATACACTGGAGTATGTACTCGTCTCTGCAGCTCGAGTTTCAACACCCCAAACTACAAGTACACAAAGCAACCAAAAGAAGACAAATCTACAAATAGAACAGCTCGTCCTCGAAAAGCGACGCTTACGTCGAGAGTGGCAACTCCACAGATCACCATCTGCTTGGCAAAGCTTAAAATATGCCTCACGTCAACTCACAAAAGCTTTACAGCAAGAAGAAGCACATGTCCACCGACGCTACATAGAGCAATTGTCAACATCTAGTACAAAACACTCACTAAGGAGAGCTCACCCTACTCTAAGCTCACCGAAAGTAACCGTGATGCCTATTAGAAATCCCACAGGCGGCTGGGCGCGCAGCGATGCAGACAGAGCCAGCACGTTTGCCAACCACCTTAAAAATGCCTTCCAACCAAATCCTGCCACTAGTGCGTTCACCTTGCCGACTTTACCACATGAGCCTCAGCTTCAACATGAACCAATTGAGTTTCGCCCAAACAAAATCGTTAGCATCATCAAAAATCAGCTGAATCCGAAAAAATCCCCGGGCTGCGACCTCATAACTCCCAAAATGATCATAGAGCTCCCATATTGCGTCGTTTTCACTATCACCCAGCTTTTTAATGCCATCGCAAAACTTGGCCACTTTCCAGTGAGATGGAAAAAGTCGATTATAATAATGATAGCAAAGCCAGGAAAAGACCACACAATTCCTACTTCGTATAGACCTATAAGCCTACTCTCATGCTTATCTAAACTCTTTGAAAAATGCGTATTGACTCGGATAAACACATTCCTAAGAATCCAGGAAGGAATTCCGTCACATCAAATTGGGTTTCGTGAAAAGCACGGAACAATTGAGCAGGTCAACCGGATAACATCAGAAATTCGGAACGCGTTCGAAAAACGAGAGTACTGTACTGCCATATTTTTAGACGTCTCTCAAGCATTTGATAGAGTTTGGCTAGAAGGTCTAATGTACAAGATCAAGACAATGCTCCCCTACAACACCCATAAGCTTTTAGAGTCTTACCTCTACGATTTGCTGTTCGATGCAACACTGCTATAACTGACGATTTCACTATTGGAGCTGGAGTACCTCAAGGAAGCGTGCTTGGGCCAACATTATATGTCCTCTACACAGCAGACATCCCAACAAGCACACGACTAACAACATCTACGTTTGCTGATGATACAGCCATTTTCAGCCGCTCAAAATGCCCGATGCAAGCAACTGCGCAGCTCGCTCTTCATCTGGTCGATGTAGAAAAGTGGCTATCAGATTGGCGAATTAAAGTGAACGAACAAAAATGCAAGCACAGCGATCTCAGTCGAAGATCTTGAGAACAATCACCGGGGCACCGTGGTACGTTCGCAACGAAAACATACATCGAGACTTAAACATTCTACCAGTCAAAGAAGTGATCGCAGAACAGAAGGAAAAGTACTGTACCAAGCTATCGTTGCACCTTAACCACCTAGCGAGAGGTCTTACAAGGTTGATCAACCAATCAGGCCTTCGTCGCAATGACTTACCCACCCAGCGACCGATTTGAGGGACGAGCAACCAGAATGCAGTCTTATTATACTGTTAGTTAAATTTTAATGTTAAGATTCGTAAACTTATTGTTAGTCTCAAAATTAAGAGAAGATTCAATAAATAAAAGCAAAGTTAAATAAAAAAAAAAAAAAAGAGTAAAATATTAGGGTTGCACCCATTCTTAGACACAGATGGAGTGCTTAGAGTGGGTGGAAGGCTGCAAAATAGCAATATGCGATTTAATGTCAAGCACCCAATAATATTAGATAAATCCCACCTATCTGATTTAATAATTAAAAAAGCTCACGCAGAGACCTTACATGGTGGAATTAACCTAATGAGAAACCAAGTTCAAAATGTATATTGGATATTCAGGTTAAGAGACTCCCTCAAGAAAATGTTACGAGAATGTGTTACTTGTGCAAGATATCGACAATGTACAGGTAAACAATTAATGGGTAATTTACCCAAGTACAGAGTAAATGCTTCATATCCCTTCCTTAATACAGGAGTAAACTAAGCGGGGCCATATCACTTGAAATGCTCTAAAAATCGGTGGCAAAAGACATTTAAAGGTTACATTTCAGTGTTTGTGTGTATGACTACTAAAGCCATTCACTTAGAAGCTGTTAGTGACTTAACTTTCGATGCATTTTTAGCAGCATTAAAAAGATGTATATCTAAAAGAGGGAAGTGAACTAATATTTATTCGGATAATGGTACTAATTTCGTAGGTGCCGCTCAGAAGTTGGATGAAGAATTTCTAGAAGCCAATAAACATAACACTAGAGTAGCCTCAGAAATTAAAAACAGGACCTCACTTTGGAGGAATTTGGGAAGCAGGTGTTAAATCCGTTAAATATCATTTAAAACGGGTAATTGGGGACAATATTTTGACTTACGAAGAAATGGCAACTCTTTATGTCAGATAGAAGCGGTGTTAAATTCAAGACCCTTATATACTACAGGGGACGATATTGAAGATAATGAAGATCTAACTCCAGGCCACTTTTTAATAGGAAGACCACCATTAGATGTGGTTGAGTCAATCCAAGAGAATGATAAAATTGGTAGCCTCGATAGGTGGAAACTGATTGAAAAAATGAAAAGAGATTTTTGGATGAAATGGAAGGACGAATATCTTTACACACTGCAGCAAAGATATAAATGGAAAAAGGGAGTTCCAAATATAGAAAAAGGGCAGGATGTGCTCTTAAAAGATGAAAATTGTCACCCAGCCAGGTGGCCAATGGGAAAAGTAGAAGAGGTTCACAAGGGTAAAGATGATAAAGTACGAGTTGTAAAAGTTAAGACCCAAGAAGCTTCATTTACAAGATCAATAACAAAAATCTGTCCTTTAATTGGTGTAAAGCAAGCAGAGGATGTTATGGAAAAGGCAGTTGAAAACCAAAGTTCCTTTTAATTCCACGATAAGAGTACAGTGTACATATGCACAAATTCAGTTACTTAATTTACCAACGCAAGGAATTCTAAGTATTGCTCCAGATTGTACTGCTAGATTGGATGATAAGATTTTGATTGTCCATCATAATATTAAATCTGAAAGTGAAGAAGTTTTATTATCATCGTATGTAGGAGATATTAGTCAAATCCCAAAGGTTGTTTGGGATCCATTGAAATTGAATTCTATTAATCATACTGTTGAGATTGCACGCCTTAATAAAGAAATTAAATATTTAAAAGAAAATCATATTAAATTCAAAGAATTGCATTTTCATCATATATCCGGACATGCTTCTTTAGGAATCGGTTTAATAATAACAATAATCATCAATAACAATAATCATAATCATAATATATGCCATAAGAAAATGTGCTACAAGGCAACGATTGCAAGCCATTACTTTCGCCAGACCGTTGCAAGGTGTCTTATAATAAGTTAAAATCAAATAAATAAATATATCGAATTAAAAATAATACAGTCCACTAATTTTATGTTTGCATTGTTCACGAAAAGAATTGATGTATTAATATTCTGTAAACCTCACCTTGCCGGGCCTTGGCAGAATGTTCAAGAAGAACACTAATTATCATAAATATAAGATTTTACGAGCTCTGGTTCTGTCATTATGAATATCTATCTTGAGCCGTAAATAACGATCTGTAACTTAAAACCTACAAGGGTGCAGTGCCGAACAATTGTAATCTTAAGTACAGGCCACTTGAGCCTGACCATAAATATAGTTATCACACTACACAAAAGGTCGCCTTGCGGGAGACCGTTGATAAGGCTCCCGCTCAGGCTTACAGATGTGGTCTCTGTGTAGACCATAGATAAGGATATTATAAGAATTTCATGTTAGTTACTTAAGCAAAGACTTAGGTTGTTTTCCTTATTGCAGGAATCCCTCACAAGGACTCTATATCAACATTATAAAAAACCATTTAAAGCAAAGTACTGAACAATTAAGGTTGGAAAGTGAATATTGGTTCCAGGAAGGGTTTTCTATGATGTTGACTGGGTTGTCGTAAAGGAAGGAAGAAGCTCTATGTTGGAAGAGGAAAGGGCAAGAGCTTAAAATGTGGTCGATTTTTAAATGTGGGCTGTTGCAGTATGAGCAAGTGTTTGAGAAGGATCTGCCCATGTAATGAGAATTGGTAAGTGAGGAGTGTCCTAGTCGAATTCGGTTTATAATTATTTAAGTTTTCCCGTTATGAATGGTGTGCGAATACGAAATGATAGAAGGAGTATTTTTAACGATATTTTTTATTGTATTTTTCAATGTAATGTGCAATGTCGTTAGTGTTGTTGTTTTGTGTGTAAATAAGCGGGTATTTTTGTGATTATTTTGCTGTTTAGTTTTTTGCAGATTTCTATTGTCTATTGCGGTCTATTGCGCTTGGGTATTTACATTTTTTTGGGTGGGGTTGGTTAGATCACTAAAGGGAGTATCGTAAGAGTGAATTAATGTATTTGATAGTTTGCCTGTTAAAAGTTCTCTCCTGTTTTCTATTGTATAATATTGGATTCAATAAGTAGGTTGTTGGTTGGTGTAGTTCGGAATGCGCCTAGTGCTGCTCTAATTTCTGAGTTTTTAATTGTTTTTAGGTGATTAAATAAGTGTGTAGGTGGGCTTTCATAAATAGGTAAGCAGTAGTCGATTTTACTAATAAGAATGGATTTGATAATTTGGATAAGGGATAAGGTGTCAGTGTAGTATTTTGGGGAGGATAGGTGCTGATAATGTTCAGGAGCTTGCAGAGGCTATATTTTAGTCTGCTTATGTGGGTGGACCAGTTGTATCTTTTGTTAAAGGTGATAGTTAGGGAACCAGCATATATTTTTGCTATGCAGTTTGGTTTCCGGCATATGTGTAGACTTTTTTCAATCAAGGGGGAGGATCCTGACGTACGTACACCATTCTTTAATTTTTTGGAAGACAGATGTCAGATTTGTAGATGGGTTATTTTTCCTATTGTGTTTGATGATTATGTGGAAATCATCTGCATAGGCCGTAAACTTAAATTGTCTAGGGATGAAAATATTGCCAGTTTTTGTTGAACTTGACTTGATTTTGTGGCTTTAAGAGATGCTAGCATCCGCTTTAATGTAGAGAGAGGTAGGATTTGAACTGGGTTAGTGATTGGTTTGGGGATTGGGTGGGTTGAACTGGAGGAGTCTAATTTATTGTCTATAGATAGGTCTGCGGATGATGTTGGTTGTTTCCTGGGGGGAGACTGTCCTTGTTGAGGCTGGGTCTTTTGAGTTGATCTGGTCCTGAATTATGTGAAGGCGTAGTGTTGTGATGTGTATGAGGTGTTGTTGGAGCGATGGATGAGTATGAAATGGGTGAGTTGTTCGAGTTTCTAGATCGTAGTATTGTGATTTTTTTAGTGGTTAAAGATTGGGCATCTCCTGTTGGTTGAGTTGTGGGGGTCGATTGATTGATCGTCTGTGCAATTATACATCTTAGTGGCCCTATGCATTTCTCTTGTGTGTATGTGTCTGTGTGGTGTTCTTCTCCGCAGTATAGCATATTTTTGTATTTTTGCAGAACTTGTGCAAGTCGAGGCCGAGTTTGAAGCAATTGTTGCATATTAAGGGAAGTGGTATGTATTCCCTTACTGTGGTCCTTTGATAGCCAATTTTTATATGTTCTGGAAGGTCTTGGCGACCAAACGTAATTATTATGAGACCACTCTTTAAGTGTGCCACATCGGAAATAGAATCATCAATATGAATTACAAAATATTTAGGGCCGGGTGATTTTAATAATGCCATATTTTTATCGTGGGCGGTCAACCTAGATCGGGGATCCCCCATCACGCCGTCACTATGTTTTAAACCGTTGGTTAAGTTTTGCACTTGTTTGCTTTGCGCTCTTGTGCACTTGTGGTTACTGTTAAGATTTGGTAAGTGTTGTTGCTAGTTTTTTTTGTTATGCTCTGGGTTTGTTTTGGCAGCGAAGGCACGTCTGATCTCTATGAGAGTGAGTTTGGGACTGAAGTCGAAGCTTAAGTTCTTATGGGAGCTACACGTTCTTATATACACCTGCAATATAAAGACAACATTTGGGAAAGTTTTAAGAAGATAGTTCCAAAACTGAGGAATTACTTTGCGTAGCAACGGACAGAAGGATGGACAGACGGACATGACTAGATCGACTCTCCTGGTATTGCTGATCATGAATATAGATATAGAAATAGATATATAATAAAGACAAATTGTAGGGTATGCAGGCACCATCCGCTCGCAGAACAACAACCAAAGCTTATTTGGTTTGAAGTTTTCTCAACCAATTAAGAGCAGTCGGTGTTTAAAGTCACACCGACTGCGAGAACAGGGCATAGTTCTTATCTCGAAGATTTATCGAAGCTTTATAAAAGCTCTACGATCAGCTGATCATCAGCTGTGAACGGACAAACACATTATTTGATTTTGTAAAGAGCTTTAAAAAACTGCTACATACAAATGGTTCTGTGATGGCCGCAGCGGCCATTCAACGTACAGACAAAAATTTGATGATAACATGATAGATAAATATTTATTTTCAATTTGTATGCTTCCATTAACAGTTAAGAACGGACGGATAGTTTTATGAAAAAACAATAGACCTTCTTCTACTCGATATGGTAGATACGATACTTTTTTAGATAAGATACTTTGCGAGAAAGAATCGGTAGACTTAATTTGCAGAGAGTGTGAAAATATAAAAAGCCAAATATCAAATATTTTATTAACATTAGTGAGTGGCTGTAGAATTGATCACCAATTTCATATGACCAGTCTTGATGGCAAAACGTTCAGTATCATATCGGAATTTGGCAACACCAAGGAATATGAACGATCTGAATTTGGTGAAGAGCTTGTCTATTAATGAAAACCTCTTTGAATATCATTTATCAAGTCTTCACGCCTGGATTACTTGTTTCGAGTGTGTTTTGCACATTGCATATAGAATTCCGATACAAAAGTGGCAAGCTCGTGAAGTTGACAAGGATGTTCCAATCTGAGAAATAAACCACTGCAAAATTAATCTGATCAAGTTATTCAACAAGGAAAACATGTTTACGAAGTTCAGATTGATCAGTACAAATGTTGAATTCGACTCCTTGGCATGTCCATTCGGCTTCCGGCTGTCCCAAAAATTGTAGGCCATTAATCAATCTAGATGCATCAGAAGTCTTGAAGAATTGGAATGGAGAGGGACTTTCAAGGCGCGACTTTACTTTACATTTGGCGGCTACTAATACAGTTTCGATGTCGTCTCCTCGCTTTATACGGAGGTAGGAAACAGCCGCGTAGGCGTTTTCAATTGCATCTACGAATGTACTCAAGTCATTCCGATCTGCATTTGGCAACAGTTTGTAATAGTATTGAGGAAACTTCAGTTCTCCTGCATGTCGTAGTACGGTCTTCCATTGGCTCCAAAGGGGCGAGTAGTGTATTTGGCAGTTCTTCGCCCCAAGTTATTCCAGTACGCCACACCTTAAAAGGCCAAGGGGATCGAACACGGATCAGTACTTGAAGAGCTTCGCATTTATCTGACTCGTTGTAGGGTCCAATTTTAACAAGATCCAAAACAGTTTTACAATTTGGTTAACACTAAGCTTAAATTAGCCTATTACCCTGTATCGCTATCATTCGAAAACTCTACGGTGAATTCTGATCGGGCAATTGTCGATCTATTTGCCCAGTTTTTCCAGACAACATATTCTGTTTCATCCCGTCCAAATCCGTCTTATTCAAATGCCATACCCAAGTCAAACTTGATTTTTTGTCCGAGGTTAAGTGAAAGCTCCCTTCTTTTGGATCTCCATAAAGTTAAGCAACTCCGGACGGAGTTCCAGGCTGCGTGCTTAAATACTGTGCTGAAACTCTGTGTAGACCTTTGTACAAATTGTACAAAACATCTCATTTCCCACTTATTTGGAAGGAGTCATTTGTCATTCCCATTCATGAGAAAGGAAATAAATGCAATACAAGTAATTACAGAGGCATATCCAAATTATCCGCCATCCCAAAGCTTTTCGAAAACACTATTACACCCCATTAGCAACATCTTTGTAGATCGGTTATATCTCCATGTCAACATGGATTTATAAGGCGAAGGTCTATGACGACAAACCTCTTGGGGCTAACGTCTTTTGTAATAAATGGCTTTAGAAAGGACATGCAGACTGACGTAGTTTACACTGATTTTAGTAAAGCGTTTGATTCACTAAATCACTCGCTTCTTGTATTAAAGCTAGACTTATTAGGGTTTCCATGTGATCTTCTAACATGGATCTCAAGTTATCTGAGTGGTGTGACTCAACAAGTCCTCTTTAAAAACTCGATCTCTGATTTGATCCGAGTTACTTCAGGGGTCCCACAAGGAAGCCACCTTGGCCCACTTCTTTTTACTTTATTTATAAACGATCTCCCTCTAGTCTTGAGAAAGTCGCGTGTCCTTATGTACGCAGATGACGTTAAGTTATGCCTGCAATATAACGAAATTTCTAGCAATTCAGACTTACAATCTGACCTAACTGCTTTTCAAACATGGTGTTTTGAAAATCTTTTGGATTTAAATAGCGCTAAGTGCAAAGTAATGACATTTTTTCGGGTGAACTCACAATATGCAACGTATACGCTGGGTGGTTGCGCGTTGTCTAGAATTACGCATGTTGATGACCTTGGCGTCCTTCTTGACCCAAAACTTAAGTTTTGTGACCATATTACTTCTATGGTGAATAAAGCCAGGGGAGTACTTGGATTTATTAAAAGGTGGTCAAAGGAATTCGATGATCCCTATGTTACAAAGACTCTGTTCATTTCACTAGTCCGTCCAATCCTGGAGTACTGTTCAGCAGTTTGGAGTCCTCAGTATGGTGTTCATATAGACCGGATAGAGTCTGTGCAAAAGAACTTTTTATTATTTGCTCTACGGGGCCTTAACTGGAATGCAAGCCTTATTTTACCATCCTACTCTAGTAGACTTCTCCTAATTAAACTGATGGAACTTGGCACAACTTTTATCTATAAACTTATTCACGGGGATGTGGAGAGTCCCGAGTTACTGGGTCGCATAAGCTTCTCCGTGCGTAATAGAATTACCAGGAACTGTTCCTCTTACATTAAATATTTGTAGATCTAACTTTGATATGCATGAACCGTTTAGAGTACTGTGTAACGACTATAATAGACTATACCATATTATTTCTACTACCGACTCTTTGCCAAGCCTAAAAGCATTAATTTTATCTTACTTAGCACAAAATTAGTATTAGTATTTGTCTCGTATTTCTAATCTTAGTCTGTCCGCTTCTACATTTTGCTTTTTAACTTCTCGCGATCTCGTTTTTACGTCTATTAGGCTCCGCGCGTAACAAGCACTGCTTGGTGTCGTAAGGGCCACTTGTTTGCGCTGATCATAGTGCATCAACGTTCAAATTTACAAAAAAAGACAAAAAAAAAGAAAAAGTGCAAAAGGTGGCAATGTAATAAAAGTAGTGGCCTCGGAGTAGTGCTGGCGATGGCAGCTGTGAATTGAATTGATCATAGTGCATCAACGTCCAAATTTACAAAAAAAGACAAAAAAAGAGAAAAAAGTGCAAAAGGTGGCAATGTAATAAAAAAAGTGGCCTTGGAGTAGTGCTGGCGATGGCAGCTCTGAATTGAAGCCTCTTAAACCAAATAGAGCATATTCAAATGAATTGTCGAAAGCAAGTCGTATTGGATAGAGTTAGAAAGAAAAAGTCGTTGGCTCTTTAAAGTTGAAGATAATACAAAGGCTAGAGTATTATGCGGCACCATAAGCTTAGAAATAGTAGATTTGCCGGAACAAGGGATTTTATCAATAAGGTCGGACTGCTCTGCTCGAGATACTAATTGCTCACCACAGAATAGAAACAGAAGATCAGAGAACGTTGTCTTTGTCATTTATAGGAGACATTAACGAAATACCCAAGATTGTTTGGAACCAATTAGACTCATTATAAATCATACTGACGAAATAAATCGCTTAAAAAATGAACTAAAATATTTAAAAGCTCACAAGCTTGAATTAAAAGAACTACAATTTCACCAACTGTCCGGGCACACATCTTTAATTTTAGTAAGAATAGTGAGTGTTATTATATTTGTGTATTTTATAAGAAAAATAAATCTAAAACGGCAATTGCAAGGCATTGTCATACCGGAAAGCATGGTTACTTAAAGAAAAACGAACAATAAGAAAAATTAAAAAATTTTAAGGTGCCTGGCCTATTGCAGAATCTTCAGACATGTCAATATGTAAATCAAAATAGAGCTGTAAATAAAGATCTGTAACTTAAAACCTACAAGAGTGCAGTGCCGAACAATTGTAATCTTAAGTACAGGCCACTTGAGCCTGACATTAATTATGGTTCTCACACTGCACAAAGGATCGCCTTGCGGGAGACAGTTGATAAGGCTCCCGCTCAGGCAAACAGATGTGGTCTCTGCGTAGACCATAGATAAGTATATTATAAGAATCTCATGTTATTTACCTAAACAGAGACTTAGAAAAATAAAATCAGTTTTAATCTAGACCTCAACAAATGTGGATGTCTTTTCATCTCGGTTTGGTCAAGGCATTTACACGTGCTATGTAGAATTGACTTCGAAATAAGTTGATGGTCATATGGTGAGATTTCTTGTGGTAATCCTTCGTGACCAGAAAGGCGATCCTACACTTCTTTGGCAATACGTTAGCGTCTTCTTGTGGATTCAAGCTATCTGCTCTGCCTTGTTCACGTATGATCTCTTTTGCATCTAGGTAGACATTTAGGCCAATTAATGGAATGGATTTATCTATAGTTAAATTTGACTTCAGGGCGCTATCTCATTCGAATATACTTTTTCCTGGGTCTATTTAAATATCCACGATTTTGCAGCGTCTATGATTTCAGAGATGAGTGTTTTTGGTAGAGCTTTTCCGCGCAGACTTTGTATGTAAAGGATATAGGTCGCTACAGATCTGTATAGACGTTTCCAATCTGAGAAATAAACCACTGCAAAATTAATCTGATCAAGTTATTCAACAAGGAAAACATGTTTACGAAGTTCAGATTGATCAGTACAAATGTTGAATTCGACTCCTTGGCATGTCCATTCGGCTTCCGGCTGTCCCAAAAATTGTAGGCCATTAATCAATCTAGATGCATCAGAAGTCTTGAAGAATTGGAATGGAGAGGGACTTTCAAGGCGCGACTTTACTTTACATTTGGCGGCTACTAATACAGTTTCGATGTCGTCTCCTCGCTTTATACGGAGGTAGGAAACAGCCGCGTAGGCGTCTTCACTTGCATCTACGAATGTACTCAAGTCATTCCGATCTGCATTTGGCAAAAGTTTGTAATAGTATTGAGGAAACTTCAGTTCTCCTGCATGTCGTAGTACGGTCTTCCATTGGCTCCAAAGGGGCGAGTAGTGTATTTGGCAGTTCTTCGCCCCAAGTTATTCCAGTACGCCACACCTTAAAAGGCCAAGGGGATCGAACACGGATCAGTACTTGAAGAGCTTCGCGATTATCTGACTCGTTGTAGGGTCCAATTTTAACAAGATCCAAAACAGTTTTACAATTTGGTTAACACTAAGCTTAAATCAGCCTATTACCCTGTATCGCTATCATTCGAAAACTCTACGGCGAATTCTGATCGGGCAATTGTCGATCTATTTGCCCAGTTTTTCCAGACAACATATTCTGTTTCATCCCGTCCAAATCCGTCTTATTCAAATGCCATACCCAAGTCAAACTTGATTTTTTGTCCGAGGTTAAGCGAAAGCTCCCTTCTTTTGGATCTCCATAAAGTTAAGCAACTCCGGACGGAGTTCCAGGCTGCGTGCTTAAATACTGTGCTGAAACTCTGTGTAGACCTTTGTACAAATTGTACAAAACATCTCATTTCCCACTTATTTGGAAGGAGTCATTTGTCAATCGCATTCATGAGAAAGGAAATAAATGCAATACAAGTAATTACAGAGGCATATCCAAATTATCCGCCATCCCAAAGCTTTTCGAAAACACTATTACACCCCATTAGCAACATCTTTGTAGATCGGTTTTATCTCCATGTCAACATGGATTTATAAGGCGAAGGTCTACGACGACAAACCTCTTGGGGCTAACGTCTTTTGTAATAAATGGCTTTAGAAAGGACATGCAGACTGACGTAGTTTACACTGATTTTAGTAAAGCGTTTGATTCAGTAAATCACTCGCTTCTTGTATTAAAGCTAGACTTATTAGGGTTTCCATGTGATCTTCTAACATGGATCTCAAGTTATCTGAGTGGTGTGACTCAACAAGTCCTCTTTAAAAACTCGATCTCTGATTTGATCCGAGTTACTTCAGGGGTCCCACAAGGAAGCCACCTTGGCCCACTTCTTTTTACTTTATTTATAAACGATCTCCCTCTAGTCTTGAGAAAGTCGCGTGTCCTTATGTACGCAGATGACGTTAAGTTATGCCTGCAATATAACGAAATTTCTAGCAATTCAGACTTACAATCTGACCTAACTGCTTTTCAAACATGGTGTTTTGAAAATCTTTTGGATTTAAATAGCGCTAAGTGCAAAGTAATGACATTTTTTCGGGTGAACTCACAATATGCAACGTATACGCTGGGTGGTTGCGCGTTGTCTAATGCTGTCCTTCTTCTTGACCCAAAACTTAAGTTTTGTGACCATATTACTTCTATGGTGAATAAAGCCAGGGGAGTACTTGGATTTATTAAAAGGTGGTCAAAGGAATTCGATGATCCCTATGTCACAAAGACTCTGTTCATTTCACTAGTCCGTCCAATCCTGGAGTACTGTTCAGCAGTTTGGAGTCCTCAGTATGGTGTTCATATAGACCGGATAGAGTCTGTGCAAAAGAACTTTTTATTATTTGCTCTACGGGGCCTTAACTGGAATGCAAGCCTTATTTTACCATCCTACTCTAGTAGACTTCTCCTAATTAAACTGATGGAACTTGGCACAACTTTTATCTATAAACTTATTCACGGGGATGTGGAGAGTCCCGAGTTACTGGGTCGCATAAGCTTCTCCGTGCGTAATAGAATTACCAGGAACTATTCCTCTTACATTAAATATTTGTAGATCTAACATTGATATGCATGAACCGTTTAGAGTACTGTGTAACGACTATAATAGACTATACCATATTATTTCTACTACCGACTCTTTGCCAAGCCTAAAAGCATTAATTTTATCTTACTTAGCACAAAATTAGTATTAGTATTTGTCTCGTATTTCTAATCTTAGTCTGTCCGCTTCTACATTTTGCTTTTTAACTTCTCGCGATCTCGTTTTTACGTCTATTAGGCTCCGCGCGTAACAAGCACTGCTTGGTGTCGTAAGGGCCACTTGTTTGCGCTGATCATAGTGCATCAACGTTCAAATTTACAAAAAAAGACAAAAAAAAGAAAAAAGTGCAAAAGGTGGCAATGTAATAAAAGTAGTGGCCTCGGAGTAGTGCTGGCGATGGCAGCTGTGAATTGAATTGATCATAGTGCATCAACGTTCAAATTTACAAAAAAAGACAAAAAAAAGAAAAAAGTGCAAAAGGTGGCAATGTAATAAAAGTAGTGGCCTCGGAGTAGTGCTGGCGATGGCAGCTGTGAATTGAAGCCTCTTAAACCAAATAGAGCATATTCAAATGAATTGTCGAAAGCAAGTCGTATTGGATAGAGTTAGAAAGAAAAAGTCGTTGGCTCTTTAAAGTTGAAGATAATACAAAGGCTAGAGTATTATGCGGCACCATAAGCTTAGAAATAGTAGATTTGCCGGAACAAGGGATTTTATCAATAAGGTCGGACTGCTCTGCTCGAGATACTAATTGCTCACCACAGAATAGAAACAGAAGATCAGAGAACGTTGTCTTTGTCATTTATAGGAGACATTAACGAAATACCCAAGATTGTTTGGAACCAATTAGACTCACTAACTATAAATCATACTGACGAAATAAATCGCTTAAAAAATGAACTAAAATATTTAAAAGCTCACAAGCTTGAATTAAAAGAACTACAATTTCACCAACTGTCCGGGCACACATCTTTAATTTTAGTAATAATAATGAGTGTTATTATATTTGTGTATTTTATAAGAAAAATAAATGTAAAACGGCAATTGCAAGGCATTGTCATACCGGAAAGCATACCGGAAAAACGAACAATAAGAAAAATTAAAAAATTTTAAGGTACCTGGCCTATTGCAGAATCTTCAGACATGTCAATATGTAAATCAAAATAGAGCTGTAAATAAAGATCTGTAACTTAAAACCTACAAGAGTGCAGTGCCGAACAATTGTAATCTTAAGTACAGGCCACTTGAGCCTGACATTAATTATGGTTCTCACACTGCACAAAGGATCGCCTTGCGGGAGACAGTTGATAAGGCTCCCGCTCAGGCAAACAGATGTGGTCTCTGCGTAGACCATAGATAAGTATAGTATAAGAATCTCATGTTATTTACCTAAACAGAGACTTAGAAAAATAAAATCAGTTTTAATCTAGACCTTAACAAATGTGGATGTCTTTTCATCTCGGTTTGGTCAAGGCATTTACACGTGCTATGTAGAATTGACTTCGAAATAAGTTGATGGTCATATGGTGAGATTTCTTGTGGTAATCCTTCGTGACCAGAAAGGCGATCCTACACTTCTTTGGCAATACGTTAGCGTCTTCTTGTGGATTCAAGCTATCTGCTCTGCCTTGTTCACGTATGATCTCTTTTGCATCTAGGTAGACATTTAGGCCAATTAATGGAATGGATTTATCTATAGTTAAATTTGACCTGGGTCTGTTTAAATATCCACGATTTTGCAGCGTCTATGATTTCAGAGATGAGTGTTTTTGGTAGAGCTTTTCCGCGCAGACTTTGTATGTAAAGGATAAAGGTCGCTACAGATCTGTACAGGCGTTTCCAATCTGAGAAATAAACCACTGCAAAATTAATCTGATCAAGTTATTCAACAAGGAAAACATGTTTACGAAGTTCAGATTGATCAGTACAAATGTTGAATTCGACTCCTTGGCATGTCCATTCGGCTTCCGGCTGTCCCAAAAATTGTAGGCCATTAATCAATCTAGATGCATCAGAAGTCTTGAAGAATTGGAATGGAGAGGGACTTTCAAGGCGCGACTTTACTTTACATTTGGCGGCTACTAATACAGTTTCGATGTCGTCTCCTCGCTTTATACGGAGGTAGGAAACAGCCGCGTAGGCGTCTTCACTTGCATCTACGAATGTACTCAAGTCATTCCGATCTGCATTTGTCAAAAGTTTGTAATAGTATTGAGGAAACTTCAGTTCTCCTGCATGTCGTAGTACGGTCTTCCATTGGCTCCAAAGGGGCGAGTAGTGTATTTGGCAGTTCTTCGCCCCAAGTTATTCCAGTACGCCACACCTTAAAAGGCCAAGGGGATCGAACACGGATCAGTACTTGAAGAGCTTCGCGATTATCTGACTCGTTGTAGGGTCCAATTTTAACAAGATCCAAAACAGTTTTACAATTTGGTTTACACTAAGCTTAAATCAGCCTATTACCCTGTATCGCTATCATTCGAAAACTCTACGGCGAATTCTGATCGGGCAATTGTCGATCTATTTGCCCAGTTTTTCCAGACAACATATTCTGTTTCATCCCGTCCAAATCCGTCTTATTCAAATGCCATACCCAAGTCAAACTTGATTTTTTGTCCGAGGTTAAGCGAAAGCTCCCTTCTTTTGGATCTCCATAAAGTTAAGCAACTCCGGACGGAGTTCCAGGCTGCGTGCTTAAATACTGTGCTGAAACTCTGTGTAGACCTTTGTACAAATTGTACAAAACATCTCATTTCCCACTTATTTGGAAGGAGTCATTTGTCAATCGCATTCATGAGAAAGGAAATAAATGCAATACAAGTAATTACAGAGGCATATCCAAATTATCCGCCATCCCAAAGCTTTTCGAAAACACTATTACACCCCATTAGCAACATCTTTGTAGATCGGTTTTATCTCCATGTCAACATGGATTTATAAGGCGAAGGTCTACGACGACAAACCTCTTGGGGCTAACGTCTTTTGTAATAAATGGCTTTAGAAAGGACATGCAGACTGACGTAGTTTACACTGATTTTAGTAAAGCGTTTGATTCAGTAAATCACTCGCTTCTTGTATTAAAGCTAGACTTATTAGGGTTTCCATGTGATCTTCTAACATGGATCTCAAGTTATCTGAGTGGTGTGACTCAACAAGTCCTCTTTAAAAACTCGATCTCTGACTTGATCCGAGTTACTTCAGGGGTCCCACAAGGAAGCCACCTTGGCCCACTTCTTTTTACTTTATTTATAAACGATCTCCCTCTAGTCTTGAGAAAGTCGCGTGTCCTTATGTACGCAGATGACGTTAAGTTATGCCTGCAATATAACGAAATTTCTAGCAATTCAGACTTACAATCTGACCTAACTGCTTTTCAAACATGGTGTTTTGAAAATCTTTTGGATTTAAATAGCGCTAAGTGCAAAGTAATGACATTTTTTCGGGTGAACTCACAATATGCAACGTATACGCTGTGTGGTTGCGCGTTGGCGTCCTTCTTGACCCAAAACTTAAGTTTTGTGACCATATTACTTCTATGGTAAATAAAGCCAGGGGAGTACTTGGATTTATTAAAAGGTGGTCAAAGGAATTCGATGATCCCTATGTCACAAAGACTCTGTTCATTTCACTAGTCCGTCCAATCCTGGAGTACTGTTCAGTTTGGAGTCCTCAGTATGGTGTTCATATAGACCGGATAGAGTCTTTGCAAAAGAACTTTTTATTATTTGCTCTACGGGGCCTTAACTGGAATGCAAGCCTTATTTTACCATCCTACTCTAGTAGACTTCTCCTAATTAAACTGATGGAACTTGGCACAACTTTTATCTATAAACTTATTCACGGGGATGTGGAGAGTCCCGAGTTACTGGGTCGCATAAGCTTCTCCGTGCGTAATAGAATTACCAGGAACTATTCCTCTTACATTAAATATTTGTAGATCTAACATTGATATGCATGAACCGTTTAGAGTACTGTGTAACGACTATAATAGACTATACCATATTATTTCTACTACCGACTCTTTGCCAAGCCTAAAAGCATTAATTTAATCTTACTTAGCACAAAATTAGTATTAGTATTTGTCTCGTATTTCTAATCTTAGTCTGTCCGCTTCCACATTTTGCTTTTTAACTTCTCGCGATCTCGTTTTTACGTCTATTAGGCTCCGCGCGTAACAAGCACTGCTTGGTGTCGTAAGGGCCACTTGTTTGCGCTGATCATAGTGCATCAACGTTCAAAAAAAGACAAAAAAAAAGAAAAAAGTGCAAAAGGTGGCAATGTAATAAAAGTAGTGGCCTCGGAGTAGTGCTGGCGATGGCAGCTGTGAATTGAATTGATCATAGTGCATCAACGTCCAAATTTACAAAAAAAGACAAAAAAAAAGAAAAAAGTGCAAAAGGTGGCAATGTAATAAAAAAAGTGGCCTTGGAGTAGTGCTGGCGATGGCAGCTCTGAATTGAAGCCTCTTAAACCAAATAGAGCATATTCAAATGAATTGTCGAAAGCAAGTCGTATTGGATAGAGTTAGAAAGAAAAAGTCGTTGGCTCTTTAAAGTTGAAGATAATACAAAGGCTAGAGTATTATGCGGCACCATAAGCTTAGAAATAGTAGATTTGCCGGAACAAGGGATTTTATCAATAAGGTCGGACTGCTCTGCTCGAGATACTAATTGCTCACCACAGAATAGAAACAGAAGATCAGAGAACGTTGTCTTTGTCATTTATAGGAGACATTAACGAAATACCCAAGATTGTTTGGAACCAATTAGACTCACTAACTATAAATCATACTGACGAAATAAATCGCTTAAAAAATGAACTAAAATATTTAAAAGCTCACAAGCTTGAATTAAAAGAACTACAATTTCACCAACTGTCCGGGCACACATGTTTAATTTTAGTAATAATAATGAGTGTTATTATATTTGTGTATTTTATAAGAAAAATAAATGTAAAACGGCAATTGCAAGGCATTGTCATACCGGAAAGCATGGTTACTTAAAGAAAAACGAACAATAAGAAAAATTAAAAAATTTTAAGGTACCTGGCCTATTGCAGAATCTTCAGACATGTCAATATGTAAATCAAAATAGAGTTGTAAATAAAGATCTGTAACTTAAAACCTACAAGAGTGCAGTGCCGAACAATTGTAATCTTAAGTACAGGCCACTTGAGCCTGACATTAATTATGGTTCTCACACTGCACAAAGGATCGCCTTGCGGGAGACAGTTGATAAGGCTCCCGCTCAGGCAAACAGATGTGGTCTCTGCGTAGACCATAGATAAGAATCTCATGTTATTTACCTAAACAGAGACTTAGAAAAATAAAATCAGTTTTAATCTAGACCTCAACAAATGTGGATGTCTTTTCATCTCGGTTTGGTCAAGGCATTTACACGTGCTATGTAGAATTGACTTCGAAATAAGTTGATGGTCATATGGTGAGATTTCTTGTGGTAATCCTTCGTGACCAGAAAGGCGAGCCTACACTTCTTTGGCAATACGTTAGCGTCTTCTTGTGGATTCAAGCTATCTGCTCTGCCTTGTTCACGTATGATCTCTTTTGCATCTAGGTAGACATTTAGGCCAATTAATGGAATGGATTTATCTATAGTTAAATTTGACTTCAGGGCGCTATCTCATTCGAATATACTTTTTCCTGGGTCTATTTAAATATCCACGATTTTGCAGCGTCTATGATTTCAGAGATGAGTGTTTTTGGTAGAGCTTTTCCGCGCAGACTTTGTATGTAAAGGATATAGGTCGCTACAGATCTGTATAGACGTTTCCAATCTGAGAAATAAACCACTGCAAAATTAATCTGATCAAGTTATTCAACAAGGAAAACATGTTTACGAAGTTCAGATTGATCAGTACAAATGTTGAATTCGACTCCTTGGCATGTCCATTCGGCTTCCGGCTGTCCCAAAAATTGTAGGCCATTAATCAATCTAGATGCATCAGAAGTCTTGAAGAATTGGAATGGAGAGGGACTTTCAAGGCGCGACTTTACTTTACATTTGGCGGCTACTAATACAGTTTCGATGTCGTCTCCTCGCTTTATACGGAGGTAGGAAACAGCCGCGTAGGCGTCTTCACTTGCATCTTCGAATGTACTCAAGTCATTCCGATCTGCATTTGGCAACAGTTTGTAATAGTATTGAGGAAACTTCAGTTCTCCTGCATGTCGTAGTACGGTCTTCCATTGGCTCCAAAGGAGTAGTGTATTTGGCAGTTCTTCGCCCCAAGTTATTCCAGTACGCCACACCTTAAAAGGCCAAGGGGATCGAACACGGATCAGTACTTGAAGAGCTCCGCGTTTATCTGACTCGTTGTAGGGTCCAATTTTAACAAGATCCAAAACAGTTTTACAATTTGGTTAACACTAAGCTTAAATCAGCCTATTACCCTGTATCGCTATCATTCGAAAACTCTACGGCGAATTCTGATCGGGCAATTGTCGATCTGTCCAGTTTTTCCAGACAACATATTCTGTTTCATCCCGTCCAAATCCGTCTTATTCAAATGCCATACCCAAGTCAAACTTGATTTTTTGTCCGAGGTTAAGCGAAAGCTCCCTTCTTTTGGATCTCCATAAAGTTAAGCAACTCCGGACGGAGTTCCAGGCTGCGTGCTTAAATACTGTGCTGAAACTCTGTGTAGACCTTTGTACAAATTGTACAAAACATCTCATTTCCCACTTATTTGGAAGGAGTCATTTGTCAATCGCATTCATGAGAAAGGAAATAAATGCAATACAAGTAATTACAGAGGCATATCCAAATTATCCGCCATCCCAAAGCTTTTCGAAAACACTATTACACCCCATTAGCAACATCTTTGTAGATCGGTTATATCTCCATGTCAACATGGATTTATAAGGCGAAGGTCTACGACGACAAACCTCTTGGGGCTAACGTCTTTTGTAATAAATGGCTTTAGAAAGGACATGCAGACTGACGTAGTTTACACTGATTTTAGTAAAGCGTTTGATTCAGTAAATCACTCGCTTCTTGTATTAAAGCTAGATTTATTAGGGTTTCCATGTGATCTTCTAACATGGATCTCAAGTTATCTGAGTGGTGTGACTCAACAAGTCCTCTTTAAAAACTCAATCTCTGATTTGATCCGAGTTACTTCATGGGTCCCACAAGGAAGCCACCTTGGCCCACTTCTTTTTACTTTATTTATAAACGATCTCCCTCTAGTCTTGAGAAAGTCGCGTGTCCTTATGTACGCAGATGACGTTAAGTTATGCCTGCAATATAACGAAATTTCTAGCAATTCAGACTTACAATCTGACCTAACTGCTTTTCAAACATGGTGTTTTGAAAATCTTTTGGATTTAAATAGCGCTAAGTGCAAAGTAATGACATTTTTTCGGGTGAACTCACAATATGCAACGTATACGCTGGGTGGTTGCGCGTTGTCTAGAATTACGCATGTTGATGACCTTGGCGTCCTTCTTGACCCAAAACTTAAGTTTTGTGACCATATTACTTCTATGGTGAATAAAGCCAGGGGAGTACTTGGATTTATTAAAAGGTGGTCAAAGGAATTCGATGATCCCTATGTTACAAAGACTCTGTTCATTTCACTAGTCCGTCCAATCCTGGAGTACTGTTCAGCAGTTTGGAGTCCTCAGTATGGTGTTTATATAGACCGGATAGAGTCTGTGCAAAAGAACTTTTTATTATTTGCTCTACGGGGCCTTAACTGGAATGCAAGCCTTATTTTACCATCCTACTCTAGTAGACTTCTCCTAATTAAACTGATGGAACTTGGCACAACTTTTATCTATAAACTTATTCACGGGGATGTGGAGAGTCCCGAGTTACTGGGTCGCATAAGCTTCTCCGTGCGTAATAGAATTACCAGGAACTATTCCTCTTACATTAAATATTTGTAAATCTAACATTGATATGCATGAACCGTTTAGAGTACTGTGTAACGACTATAATAGACTATACCATATTATTTCTACTACCGACTCTTTGCCAAGCCTAAAAGCATTAATTTTATCTTACTTAGCACAAAATTAGTATTAGTATTTGTCTCGTATTTCTAATCTTAGTCTGTCCGCTTCTACATTTTGCTTTTTAACTTCTCGCGATCTCGTTTTTACGTCTATTAGGCTCCGCGCGTAACAAGCACTGCTTGGTGTCGTAAGGGCCACTTGTTTGCGCTGATCATAGTGCATCAACGTTCAAATTTATAAAAAAAGACAAAAAAAAAAGAAAAAAGTGCAAAAGGTGGCAATGTAATAAAAGTAGTGGCCTCGGAGTAGTGCTGGCGATGGCAGCTGTGAATTGAATTGATCATAGTGGATCAACGTCCAAATTTACAAAAAAAGACAAAAAAAAAAGAAAAAAGTGCAAAAGGTGGCAATGTAATAAAAGTAGTGGCCTCGGAGTAGTGCTGGCGATGGCAGCTGTGAATTGAATTGATCATAGTGGATCAACGTCCAAATTTACAAAAAAAGACAAAAAAAAAGAAAAAAGTGCAAAAGGTGGCAATGTAATAAAAAAAAGTGGCCTTGGAGTAGTGCTGGCGATGGCAGCTGTGAATTGAAGCCTCTTAAACCAAATAGAGCATATTCAAATGAATTGTCGAAAGCAAGTCGTATTGGATAGAGTTAGAAAGAAAAAGTCATTGGCTCTTTAAAGTTGAAGATAATACAAAGGCTAGAGTATTATGCGGCACCACAAGCTTAGAAATAGTAGATTTGCCGGAACAAGGGATTTTATCAATAAGGTCGGACTGCTCTGCTCGAGCAGAAGATCAGAGACCGTTGTCTTTGTCATTTATAGGAGACATTAACGAAATACCCAAGATTGTTTGGAACCAATTAGACTCACTAATTATTAATCATACTGACGAAATAAATCGCTTAAAAAATGAACTAAAATATTTAAAAGCTCACAAGCTTGAATTAAAAGAACTACAATTTCACCAACTGTCCGGGCACACATCTTTAATTTTAGTAATAATAATGAGTGTTATTATATTTGTGTATTTTATAAGAAAAATAAATGTAAAACGGCAATTGCAAGGCATTGTCATACCGGAAAGCATGGTTACTTAAAGAAAAACGAACAATAAGAAAAATTAAAAAATTTTTAGGTGCCTGGCCTATTGCAGAATCTTCAGACATGTCAATATGTAAATCAAAATAGAGCTGTAAATAAAGATCTGTAACTTAAAACCTACAAGAGTGCAGTGCCGAACAATTGTAATCTTAAGTACAGGCCACTTGAGCCTGACATTAATTATGGTTCTCACACTGCACAAAGGATCGCCTTGCGGGAGACAGTTGATAAGGCTCCCGCTCAGGCAAACAGATGTGGTCTCTGCGTAGACCATAGATAAGTATATTATAAGAATCTCATGTTATTTACCTAAACAGAGACTTAGAAAAATAAAATCAGTTTTAATCTAGACCTCAACAAATGTGGATGTCTTTTCATCTCGGTTTGGTCAAGGCATTTACACGTGCTATGTAGAATTGACTTCGAAATAAGTTGATGGTCATATGGTGAGATTTCTTGTGGTAATCCTTCGTGACCAGAAAGGCGAGCCTACACTTCTTTGGCAATACGTTAGCGTCTTCTTGTGGATTCAAGCTATCTGCTCTGCCTTGTTCACGTATGATCTCTTTTGCATCTAGGTAGACATTTAGGCCAATTAATGGAATGGATTTATCTATAGTTAAATTTGACTTCAGGGCGCTATCTCATTCGAATATACTTTTTCCTGGGTCTATTTAAATATCCACGATTTTGCAGCGTCTATGATTTCAGAGATGAGTGTTTTTGGTAGAGCTTTTCCGCGCAGACTTTGTATGTAAAGGATATAGGTCGCTACAGATCTGTATAGACGTTTCCAATCTGAGAAATAAACCACTGCAAAATTAATCTGATCAAGTTATTCAACAAGGAAAACATGTTTACGAAGTTCAGATTGATCAGTACAAATGTTGAATTCGACTCCTTGGCATGTCCATTCGGCTTCCGGCTGTCCCAAAAATTGTAGGCCATTAATCAATCTAGATGCATCAGAAGTCTTGAAGAATTGGAATGGAGAGGGACTTTCAAGGCGCGACTTTACTTTACATTTGGCGGCTACTAATACAGTTTCGATGTCGTCTCCTCGCTTTATACGGAGGTAGGAAACAGCCGCGTAGGCGTCTTCACTTGCATCTTCGAATGTACTCAAGTCATTCCGATCTGCATTTGGCAACAGTTTGTAATAGTATTGAGGAAACTTCAGTTCTCCTGCATGTCGTAGTACGGTCTTCCATTGGCTCCAAAGGAGTAGTGTATTTGGCAGTTCTTCGCCCCAAGTTATTCCAGTACGCCACACCTTAAAAGGCCAAGGGGATCGAACACGGATCAGTACTTGAAGAGCTCCGCGTTTATCTGACTCGTTGTAGGGTCCAATTTTAACAAGATCCAAAACAGTTTTACAATTTGGTTAACACTAAGCTTAAATCAGCCTATTACCCTGTATCGCTATCATTCGAAAACTCTACGGCGAATTCTGATCGGGCAATTGTCGATCTGTCCAGTTTTTCCAGACAACATATTCTGTTTCATCCCGTCCAAATCCGTCTTATTCAAATGCCATACCCAAGTCAAACTTGATTTTTTGTCCGAGGTTAAGCGAAAGCTCCCTTCTTTTGGATCTCCATAAAGTTAAGCAACTCCGGACGGAGTTCCAGGCTGCGTGCTTAAATACTGTGCTGAAACTCTGTGTAGACCTTTGTACAAATTGTACAAAACATCTCATTTCCCACTTATTTGGAAGGAGTCATTTGTCAATCGCATTCATGAGAAAGGAAATAAATGCAATACAAGTAATTACAGAGGCATATCCAAATTATCCGCCATCCCAAAGCTTTTCGAAAACACTATTACACCCCATTAGCAACATCTTTGTAGATCGGTTATATCTCCATGTCAACATGGATTTATAAGGCGAAGGTCTACGACGACAAACCTCTTGGGGCTAACGTCTTTTGTAATAAATGGCTTTAGAAAGGACATGCAGACTGACGTAGTTTACACTGATTTTAGTAAAGCGTTTGATTCAGTAAATCACTCGCTTCATGTATTAAAGCTAGATTTATTAGGGTTTCCATGTGATCTTCTAACATGGATCTCAAGTTATCTGAGTGGTGTGACTCAACAAGTCCTCTTTAAAAACTCAATCTCTGATTTGATCCGAGTTACTTCATGGGTCCCACAAGGAAGCCACCTTGGCCCACTTCTTTTTACTTTATTTATAAACGATCTCCCTCTAGTCTTGAGAAAGTCGCGTGTCCTTATGTACGCAGATGACGTTAAGTTATGCCTGCAATATAACGAAATTTCTAGCAATTCAGACTTACAATCTGACCTAACTGCTTTTCAAACATGGTGTTTTGAAAATCTTTTGGATTTAAATAGCGCTAAGTGCAAAGTAATGACATTTTTTCGGGTGAACTCACAATATGCAACGTATACGCTGGGTGGTTGCGCGTTGTCTAGAATTACGCATGTTGATGACCTTGGCGTCCTTCTTGACCCAAAACTTAAGTTTTGTGACCATATTACTTCTATGGTGAATAAAGCCAGGGGAGTACTTGGATTTATTAAAAGGTGGTCAAAGGAATTCGATGATCCCTATGTTACAAAGACTCTGTTCATTTCACTAGTCCGTCCAATCCTGGAGTACTGTTCAGCAGTTTGGAGTCCTCAGTATGGTGTTCATATAGACCGGATAGAGTCTGTGCAAAAATACTTTTTATTATTTGCTCTACGGGGCCTTAACTGGAATGCAAGCCTTATTTTACAATCCTACTCTAGTAGACTTCTCCTAATTAAACTGATGGAACTTGGCACAACTTTTATCTATAAACTTATTCACGGGGATGTGGAGAGTCCCGAGTTACTGGGTCGCATAAGCTTCTCCGTGCGTAATAGAATTACCAGGAACTATTCCTCTTACATTAAATATTTGTAAATCTAACATTGATATGCATGAACCGTTTAGAGTACTGTGTAACGACTATAATAGACTATACCATATTATTTCTACTACCGACTCTTTGCCAAGCCTAAAAGCATTAATTTTATCTTACTTAGCACAAAATTAGTATTAGTATTTGTCTCGTATTTCTAATCTTAGTCTGTCCGCTTCTACATTTTGCTTTTTAACTTCTCGCGATCTCGTTTTTACGTCTATTAGGCTCCGCGCGTAACAAGCACTGCTTGGTGTCGTAAGGGCCACTTGTTTGCGCTGATCATAGTGCATCAACGTTCAAATTTATAAAAAAAGACAAAAAAAAAGAAAAAAGTGCAAAAGGTGGCAATGTAATAAAAGTAGTGGCCTCGGAGTAGTGCTGGCGATGGCAGCTGTGAATTGAATTGATCATAGTGCATCAACGTCCAAATTTACAAAAAAAGACAAAAAAAAAGAAAAAAGTGCAAAAGGTGGCAATGTAATAAAAAAAGTGGCCTTGGAGTAGTGCTGGCGATGGCAGCTGTGAATTGAAGCCTCTTAAACCAAATAGAGCATATTCAAATGAATTGTCGAAAGCAAGTCGTATTGGATAGAGTTAGAAAGAAAAAGTCATTGGCTCTTTAAAGTTGAAGATAATACAAAGGCTAGAGTATTATGCGGCACCACAAGCTTAGAAATAGTAGATTTGCCGGAACAAGGGATTTTATCAATAAGGTCGGACTGCTCTGCTCGAGCAGAAGATCAGAGAACGTTGTCTTTGTCATTTATAGGAGACATTAACGAAATACCCAAGATTGTTTGGAACCAATTAGACTCACTAATTATTAATCATACTGACGAAATAAATCGCTTAAAAAATGAACTAAAATATTTAAAAGCTCACAAGCTTGAATTAAAAGAACTACAATTTCACCAACTGTCCGGGCACACATCTTTAATTTTAGTAATAATAATGAGTGTTATTATATTTGTGTATTTTATAAGAAAAATAAATGTAAAACGGCAATTGCAAGGCATTGTCATACCGGAAAGCATGGTTACTTAAAGAAAAACGAACAATAAGAAAAATTAAAAAATTTTTAGGTGCCTGGCCTATTGCAGAATCTTCAGACATGTCAATATGTAAATCAAAATAGAGCTGTAAATAAAGATCTGTAACTTAAAACCTACAAGAGTGCAGTGCCGAACAATTGTAATCTTAAGTACAGGCCACTTGAGCCTGACATTAATTATGGTTCTCACACTGCACAAAGGATCGCCTTGCGGGAGACAGTTGATAAGGCTCCCGCTCAGGCAAACAGATGTGGTCTCTGCGTAGACCATAGATAAGTATAAGAATCTCATGTTATTTACCTAAACAGAGACTTAGAAAAATAAAATCAGTTTTAATCTAGACCTCAACAAATGTGGATGTCTTTTCATCTCGGTTTGGTCAAGGCATTTACACGTGCTATGTAGAATTGACTTCGAAATAAGTTGATGGTCATATGGTGAGATTTCTTGTGGTAATCCTTCGTGACCAGAAAGGCGATCCTACACTTCTTTGGCAATACGTTAGCGTCTTCTTGTGGATTCAAGCTATCTGCTCTGCCTTGTTCACGTATGATCTCTTTTGCATCTAGGTAGACATTTAGGCCAATTAATGGAATGGATTTATCTATAGTTAAATTTGACTTCAGGGCGCTATCTCATTCGAATATACTTTTTCCTGGGTCTATTTAAATATCCACGATTTTGCAGCGTCTATGATTTCAGAGATGAGTGTTTTTGGTAGAGCTTTTCCGCGCGTCTGTATAGACGTTTCCAATCTGAGAAATAAACCACTGCAAAATTAATCTGATCAAGTTATTCAACAAGGAAAACATGTTTACGAAGTTCAGATTGATCAGTACAGATGTTGAATTCGACTCCTTGGCATGGCCATTCGGCTTCCCGCTGTCCCAAAAATTGTAGGCCATTAATCAATCTAGATGCATCAGGAGTCTTGAAGAATTGGAATGGAGAGGGACTTTAAAGGCGCGACTTTACTTTACATTTGGCGGCTACTAATACAGTTTCGATGTCGTCTCCTCGCTTTATACGGAGGTAGGAAACAGCCGCGTAGGCGTTTTCAATTGCATCTACGAATGTACTCAAGTCATTCCGATCTGCATTTGGCAACAGTTTGTAATAGTATTGAGGAAACTTCAGTTCTCCTGCATGTCGTAGTACAGTCTTCCATTGGCTCCAAAGGGGCGAGTAGTGTATTTGGCAGTTCTTCGCCCCAAGTTATTCCAGTACGCCACACTTTAAAAGGCCAAGGGGATCGAACACGGATCAGTACTTGAAGAGCTTCGCGTTTTGTTGGGGCTGTATTACCATTCAAGACGTCTCGTTTCAATCTCGCAAATCTGAAAATGTACCTTAAAACGTCACTGGTAGGATCCCAATACATACCAAGCACCTTTTCAGTCGATGGGTGCAGATACTCGGATCCAGCATAAATCATTAAGCGATTTTCCGGGGCTTTTTGAAGCTGCATCCCATACTAGCCTTATTTTATTAAGCTTGTTAGGAATTAGGGCAATGAAAATTGGGAGATACCACACTCGATCTTTCTTGGCAGCTACATCTTTGGGTTGGAGCTCGACTGCGTAGCCTTTTGCTATAAGATTGTCGATTTGTCCTTGTATTCTATTGAACAGGTCAGGATCCTTGTTAGTTTTGGCTTGTAGGCAATTAAGGCATTTTAATGCAGTAGAATAGCTTTCTGGCAAAGTTACCACCTTGTCGCGCGAAAGCCTTTTTTCGTTTTTAGAGTGGAGCTTCTGCGGTGCGATAGAGTTTACATTGAAGCTTTTCTTCACAGCTCTGTCGATTTCTGGCCAGTTACAGTCACAGTGATGCAAGGAGATATAACGGTTTGAATTACTTGATCCTTGAATGCTCCATCCCAGTAAAAACTTTGAGGCGATAGGGGCGGTGTGTTTTCCTTCACGAATCTTCCGAGGTACTGCCAAAGTCCAGTTGTTGGCGCCAATTAACAGCATCGGTTGAGCCTTGAGGTATGACTGTCATGGCAGTACTCGCAAGTGTGAATATTGGTTGCGTAGTTTGTTGACATCCACGCTTTGCTTTGGTAAGGCCAGGTTTTTAACTGAGCGTACGTTGTTTAGTCACAGCTTTTTTTTGACTTCCCGCTTCTGATATTTGACTGTGAGCCTTGGTAGATGTTTCCTCTATGCTATTTTTTTCGCTAGTCCATTGTAGGCATAATGGTTCTAGAGTTGATGGAACTTTAAGGACTCTCAAAATATTTTCATTAATTAGCGTGACAGATGAGCCTTCATCCAAAAAGGCAAAGGTGTTGAAAGTTACTCCGTATAGAGTGACTGGCACGATTCGGAAGTATTGTTCTTCACGGTCGCTATCCTTATGGTGGCCACTGACGAGTTCTGCCTTTGGTGCATCTCTGTGCAGAAGTGGGTGGTGCATGGACTGATAATTGTCGACGCCACAGTCACGCCTTGAAAAGCATTTGCGACGGTAGAACTTTAGGCACCAGTAGCACGCTTTAGTCTCGCACATGTGAGGCTTGAAGATGGTTCTTGATCTGATTGATAATCATCATCGTTATCCATTACTTGGTGAGCTTGTGTGTGAGTGTGTACAGTGCTGGTCCTTGAACTCGGTACGGTTATAACAGTTGATGCTGTCTCTGCTAATTTGTACAACCAATCGGTAAATGACTTAACAACTGGTATGGTGTTACAGCGGGGGTGTATGGCCCAGTTCAGTTTCTGTTGCGTGGACAGCTTATCAACAAGTTCGCTCAGGAGCATTGAGTTGTCAAGATGAGAGGTCAGGTTGCAGGCCTCCATAGTTGCGTACTGCCATAGCGAAATCAATGAAAGATTCCAATTTGTCCTTGTGTACGTTGACCTTCCTGATTTCTGTCAAGGGTATGTTCTGGAGGTCCAAAAAAGGTTTGTACCTGTACCCAATTTTGGACAGCGTGGCTTTTTACACATACAAGGCTTTTACACTTATGTGTATATGTAGGCAAATATGTATGAGAGTGAAGTGCGTAGTTAAAGCTTTTTAAAGAAATGTTTAGGCACCTATGTTAATAATGGACTAAAGCAGTTTTAGGTTGACAAATTAATGTAGCGGTCTTTATTTAAATCAAATTTTACATTAAAATAGAGAGCTTTAAAAAATATTGTGTTGCTGCTTCGCTGGTTTTTTCTTAAGTGGCGTCTTCTATTTAGCGTTGCCACATCATACTTTGTTGGTGCTATCATATCATAATTTGATTTGGCGGTAGGCTTGACAATTTAAATTACGGCGGTAACAGTTACATTTTCTGTACCTAAATTATCCACATCCGAATAGAATCGTCAATAGGAATTACAAAATATTTAGCTTCAAGCCCTAAACATCGTCCTTTTACTTATTAGTTAAAATGATATTAAATAAATTGATTAATATTAAATAATGTATAATATATTTACTTTCTATAAAAAATGGTATTTCCCCCTCCCAATTAAACATTTTTCGCTTTGCATACTTGACAGTTGAAAAGCAACTTATTGCCGAAATTCTTCTGAAATGGCCAAACAGCGCGCCAAGATATATAATACAATATGTTATTGTATCATGAACGAGCCAAAGCTTAAAAAAAAAGACGAAAACTCTTGCCGAAGCCTTACGAAGTCTTATAAAAAAATTATATCTAGTAAGGCATTTTTACGTTAACTAATTGCTTTTTTATTCTAAAAATTGTGAACAAATTTACTCTCATTTTTCCTTAGCACCTTTTTGAAGGTCGTTCGGTTAGTTCTTAATTTACCTATTGGCAACATCATCTATTGAAACAATTATTTAAAAATTAATAGAACACAAGCTAACAAATAACCAGTTCTTATATGCACACAACAAAACGGACAAATAGAACAGAACAGGGATTTCTACACATTACAAAAGTAAACATCTTATGAGCATCTTATTACCATGAAATTAATGCTAAAATACACCTTTATATATGAATAACTCTTCTTGGTATTGCCAAGATTCTTCATCCTGACGTGGGTGCCGTTAATCCCGTTAATAATCCTGGGACTACATATTTTTAGTAAAAATTAATATCATCCGTTTGTTGTAATTTTATGGAACAATTTTTAAAAGAATTTTATCAACGGATTGGGACAATGGATGGGTCAGATCCATAACCATACCCATTGCTTTTTGAAACGATACAACTCGCTGGGCACTCGCAAATTGTAAGACTGAGGTAATTGCTGAGGATGGTTTTAAGGATTCTTAGAAGGGCCTCCTTTCCATACGATAATTGTACCAAAAAATTGTTTTTCTAAGGAAACAATCAAGCAATATTTTTTATTGTTATGTGGTTCTCCTGTAAAGCGTATATTTTTTTTATTTTTTTTATTAATTTTCGGATCTTTAATGGGACATATTTATATAGATAGTCGTTTTATAAAGTGAAAACCGAATTTGTTGAAAATGTACAAATTGGTATTCCCAGATGTTTGGTGAAGAGTTTTGACAGGCACAATAAAGGGTTCCGACCTTATAAAGTAAAAAAATAAATATTCTTAAGAAAAAATGGGTGGCCAAATTTTTTAGAGAAATGTTTTGGGTGTTATACAATTATCAATCTACATTTATCAACACGCAAACTATTTAATTCAAATAATAATTTCTAAAGATTTTAAGTTGACTCCATTTCTAAATATTAACCCATCGGAGCCAAAAAAAAATATTTTATTTAACATAAGGTGAACGCCGAAATCTTAAAATCTTGAGATTTTAGGGTCGATTTGCTGTCCGAAAAGATACAAACCGGTTTGTCTGGGCAGCTTCGTACCAAACTGATCAGGGCTGGATGACTACTACTTCTTCGCAGTAGTGGTCAGGTAGTCTTCAAAATATATAACTCATCAAACTTTTCCATTTAGTTTGGAGCCATCTGTAAGGATGTGTTTTGGCTAAGGACGACCTGAGGGTTCTACATATAAGCGTTGATCCTTTATTAGCTTGCCATGGCGGGTCACCAGATCGCGATCTCGTATTGGAATATCGGGCGAACCACTTTACTACCGTTGGGGACACACCCCAGCCTAAGCCTAACCTCAGAAGCTATAAAGTGCCGTTACTTCCAGTGGGCTTCCAGTTAAAAACAAAATCTAAAGTCTTGGCGGTATAAGTAAGAGCTTGTTGAGAAATATTATGTTTCGTATTGAAAATAACCTTTTTTTTCAGCCCGTTGCTGCTAGTACAATTTGAACCTTCATTTGAAGGCAACATTGTCTGCGTAGTCTATGTTATTGCCACCACCTGCAATTTATTTACTGCCATGTTCCACAGAAGCGGTATGTTAATTTCTCTCGTGATAGTTAACTTGTTCCTGTCCATGGGGAATGCCCTTACTGGTGTAAAGTTGGGCTCAAAAGAGGGTTGTGAAAAATGGCTGTCAGAGTTTTTCGCAAATAAGGAGGGAAGTTTCTATGAGAGGGGTATTATGAAGTTGCCGTCTAAATGGGAACACATTATCGAACAAAATGGCGCATATTTAAGCTAAATCCCTTCACTGTATCAATTTTTATAAAGCATTGAATAAAGAGAAAAAAAACGGAAGAGAGTTATTTGACAACCTAATATTTGCAGGATGGTCAGAGACATCTTGCCTACAACTGCTTACCACAGTCGGCCTCTTAGTCATAGTCTGACGATTGGACGTCAATATCACGCAGGTCTCATACACCCTTCCAGTACTTCTGCGTCTGACATCGGGTCTAACTCGCCTTGAGACGGTTTGCCTGTACCCGGGGTTTTCCTCGCCAAAAAAAGACTCTTTGCCTTGCAGAAGTTCACTAAGGTGTACACGGCCACAGCTAGCCTTTATTCGCTGGCATGTTTGGTGGTTGGCCTCCTGATCCGAGATTTCATTCATAATCGGTCCTGCAGCTCGCTAATCACACATTGTAATTTGTCCTTAAGTATAAAGCCATTTACTTTGTCCCAGTCTCGGAAACCGTCGGCTCTCGCTCTTGCCTTAATCTAGACTCAAAATTCTAGTTTTAACGCGTAAGCACCAACTCTTCTGAAGGGACGACGTCCTTTTGAAGGCTCTTAAGGTCCTGGTGAGAACATTTTTGAGCTTGGAGTTTTTGGAGTTTTGAATAAACCGGAAAACCTGCACTGTAACTCTCAGACGATTTCTCCGTCCCGAAATGTGGTCAATTAATTTCTGAGTCGAGCTAAAGCGAAGGCCCAGCGAACCAAATAGCCGATGTAAGTTTCTCAAATCCACTCCCACGTAGCACTACGTAAGCTGGGTCATTTATAATGACGTTTCAAAAAATTGCTTTCTCTGCCTACTTCTGAATCTCTGCGACCCAGTTTTAGGCTAAATCCGACAACGACGAAGAATAAGTATCCAGTGTACAGAACTTCCGGATTTCATGGCAAAACATTCTTATTCGCATAGATGCGAAAAAAGCAATTGTTAATTCAAATCGTGCCACTTGCAAAACTAGAAAATCAACCTTGCAGGTCCTCATTGCATCATCATTAATCAACATTAATACGCTGCTGACGAAGTTTTTAAATTAAAGATTATTAAATACTTAGAAGGATCTCGTCGTAACACTATAAGCTGAAAGTTTCGTCAACCAATTCTCTGCCACGAGGCCAAACTTATGCATCGTAAGCCGAAGCAGCGTTGATAACAGATCCTCTTGAACAGCTCGGCCTACTATAAAGATGCCTTTCAACGCGTTCCGTTTACATGTACGGCACAAGGCATCGAACACCACTCTCAAATTTGTTAATGAACTTTGGGGCCGTCGCATTAGTATTTGGAATTTTGTCATTGGTTGAAAACATGTGGCCCAAAAAACAAATTTTTTTATTAGTTCAAGATATTCTTTTTGAGGGGTCTTTCGACAATTATATTTTAGGCGACAAATATCAATGTTTTGATACTCCCATAATAAGCCAACATTTTTGGAACAAATTTCAACGACCGTCGAATGCTCCTTCTCTAAATGTTGCATAAGGTAGCCGCTCCATAGGGTACTTTTAATTGAGTTAAATATCTTAAATGTTGATCTAAATATTGATATAATGAAATAAAATGTTGATCGTGATCACCAGGAGACTCGAACTAGATCTTTCGACTGAGTCAATTTTTTTTTTAATATATGTAACATCAGATTTTGGTGCATTACGTGCACTTCTGTATTTTGACAAGTCTGAACTAAGTTTCATGGTCTAATATACTTGGACTAACAATGTTGATTTTTGCAGGAGTTTTAACAAGCATTAGTTCTGCAATTCCATAATTCATTCTTTCTAGTATAAATTACCCATTTCTTTGGTAGTCTAAGCTTACTTTCAAAATTTTCTGAATGGTTGAAGTAAGTTGGGTTATGGACTTTGGTATTTATTTGTACCTGCATTATTAGGTGCAGTTTTGCCCTTGTCAATTTTTTTCTAATACGATGCTATAAAACATCTTTACTTGCCCTTTGGAGACACAATGTAGGACTGGTGCCGAAATGGTTGGTTAGCATGGCTAAAATTGCATATGAGTACTTGTCAATTCAAGTAGAGAAGTTGAACTATGTAATTCTTTTATCCTACATAAGAGGGGATTGGTGACAATCTCCTGCTTTTTGCATGTTTTGCAAATTTGGATAATGTTGTTGGCTTACTTTGCCATCCATGCAAAGTATTACTCGGAGAGTAATTATTTAACATTCCCTTGAGTCGATCTGTGGGCCATTCTTTTCTACCAAATGTGTCTGTTACTCGATTTTTGCAGAGCCGAAACTTTATGGCTAGGAATATTGATACCACGTCCATACACAGTGAAAAGCGTTTACGCCCTCCAACATAATCGTGTATGCGAGCTCATGCAGGAATGACTTTTTACAGGGGGAGGAAGCGCCGTTTCAATGGAAAAGGCGCCTTTTCCACAATTGTGAGCAAGACTTACAATTTTATAATATAATCAAAAATATAAGAAACCTTGTCGTATTTACTTTGTCTATATATTACTTTTCAGCCCTACGACTTAAGCTCTTATGTCTTTTCCTTCAATAATAATTTTTTCGCGTCCATACAAATCGACCCGAATGAGTATCTATAAAAAAAAAGAAATTTTGTACAGTGTAGAACATCGATCTGTGGAAATTATTATTATTATTTTATCAAAATAATTTTTATTATACCCCTTGCTGAGGGTATTATTAAATTGGTCAGAACGCATTCTTGATCAGCATAAGTAAAAGAGTTAATAAAGCCATATCCATTTGACAGTCCGACCGTCCGTATTTCTATAGCATTTGCGAGCTCGTCTTAAAATCTACATATGAAAACCTCCGCAATCGTGGTTGTTTTATATGTACGCAGATCCATTGAAAACGACGGGGATCTAATGTCTACGTCCTATAGATGCCTTATACATATGTCTCATAATAACCATACGGTTATATGTCGATAATTCGCATAGGGTTAAAGATCGATTCTTTAAACTTTCCAAAACGTCATTTCTTTTTATTTTATTTTATTTTAAACCTAGTTAATGTTTCAAATCGCTTCACCCTAAAACCATAAAAATACATTAAACTATATTTAGACAAAATTATGAATGCAGTTGATGGTTCATTGTATTGTATTGTACATGGTAATGCAAAATAAAAATCATAGTACATTTTCAATACAAAAGCCACAAAATATCTGTCGTCCTTTACCTGGGTATGTTGCAAGGAATTTAACAATTCGAATGAAACTTGCTCTGCCTTCTGCTCTATGAGTACTAGTAACTTCTCTTTAAATTCCTAATCTTAATAATGTTGCTTTTAAGATAATAAGCCCAATCTAGCTAGCTTTGTACTGACATGTTTAGATAATATGATTTTAGGAAATACTCCTCAGTTTATAAAAATGGAGAACTCCTTTGAATTATTGTACGTTAATTTTTTCAACCAATTTATTTTTAATTCTCATATTTTTTGGTCTTGCGTATATTTTTTTCAGGATTCCCGGAGACTATATTAGCCCTAATCTTGAAGGACGTATTATCAGCTCTTGCATATATTCACTCTCAACATTTTGTTCACGGATCTGTAAGGGCAAAACATATTCTTATAAATTCCGGAAAAGCTGTATTATCCGATTTTGGTGATTGTCAAACTTTTATTAACAAAGGAAAAATTAAATCATTGCTATATGGATCAACTGTGGGAAAAAAACAGTTGTATTGGACAGCACCAGAAGTTTTATATCAAAACCTTTTTGGTTACACAGAAAAAATAGATATATATTCCCTCGGAATCACATGTTGTGAAATGGCAAATGGGTTTCAACCATTTAAAGACACCGAACTTACATACATGTATATCGAAAAAGTTCGTGGAGTTCTTCCTTTTTTACTGGATAAAAACAGTCTTATGGCTAGCCAAGGTAATTTCTTTTCATTTAAATATCATATAAGGCAGAATTTACTTAGCAAATGCAGGGTATTATAATATTATTCAGAAGATTGCAACGCAGTGATGGATTTCAGTCTAGTCGATCTAGTATCGACCTTTTACTTTTTTCAAAATGAAATTTTCCCAAAAGTAATTATTCCATTGCATGTATATCAAAGAGCTTTCAGGCCGACCGATCAATGACCAACTGGAAGTGGCCTTTTGGCAGAAAATATCCAATATTTGTAGTGTTTAAATAATAAGTAGTTGTGTGTATGGCGTGATGTATTCTAATTTAATTCCAATTTAAGAACTTGAGAATTTAACCCTAATACACAATGGAATTTTCTGGTCACAAGTCGACTGCGTCACATTAAATTGCTCATATCGATGATATTTGGCCAGGTATATTTGAATGTCTATTCGTTGGCCTCGAGCCTGTCTTCTGGTAAGAAAGCTATTAATGGCGAAGTTGGTCGTTCCTTCCGATGCTTGCATACTTGGCAGTTGGCCATAACCTTCCGATATAAATTCCTTAAATTTATTATCCAAATCGTAAAAAATTATCGTATGAATTTCGCTTAAAGTTGTATCCAGTAGTGATCGAACGTCAGTGCGTACCACTCACTTGACGGCATCAATTCTTCGATGTCAACGTTTGGCGAAAGGCAGACGGCCTTTCGCTACAGTTATATCTTGAGTGTATTGTATTGCGCCTGTCGGGTCAATATGGCCTCCCAGCTACCGCGATCTACTTGGCGTTGTAGTCTTCTTGCGACATCTGCATAGTTTTTGGCAGATGGTATCCACCTCTATTGGGAAACCTTTAAGGACTCTAAAATCTCCGCTCCCTGGTCTCTAACAAGAGCCTCCGATCGTTACACCGCACTGCTTGGAGTTCCTATTGTGAAATTTACATCATTACATGTGGCTCTTCAGTAAGCAACTCCAGTCACCAGCTCTGTTTTATTTAACTTCTCTCCACCAAGTTTCCCCAAATCAATAACATGCAATTGACTATATAGCAGTTCATGAATACTATCGGGTCAAATGTTGTTTTTAATTATTAATAATTAAGATTTTATTGCTTTAAAAATGGGACGACTATATCAAAAATTTTATTGGGATATATATCTAGTCTCATTGATTTTTAGCATAGAAATTGAAATATTTAATTTTTGCAACAGTTGCAAGTGTATAAAAACTTTGGCTTCCAGAATTTTTCTTCATTATTGCTATTAGAAGAATTTAAGTTTTTTAAAAGTTATGTTTTTTTCAGAAGTTTTATATGCATAACTTTCTTATATATTCCGCCATTTTCTAAACTTCCAGAATTTTTTAATCGCCTCTTCGATAAGTTTATAATTCTAGAAGAGTTCCACACACATGTGTTATATGGTTCACTTAAAAAACATATAGCAAAAATGGCTTTTGACATACAATTATCTCAAATTAACCCTGTTCGAAATTCACTGGGTCACATACTAAACCTGTCCATTGTTTGGAATTTTAAAGTTGTGTTACTGTCCAACTTTAAGGTGCATATCACCCTACTATACATGTGTCGATGAGCTTCGATGGAATTCTTTGTGTTTCAAACCTTTTCAATTTTCCCATTTTTAGAAGTCATTGGAAATTCCTGTTCACAAGAAAGGTAACAAATTGCAAGCCGGCAATGAAGTTTTTCAAAAATATTATTACTACCCATTTAAAGCACCTTTGTGTACTAGGTATACCTTCGTGTTAACAGTGCTTTGTAAAACGCAGATAACACACTACTTAACTTTAGAAGGACTTCAAAAAAAATAATAATATATGTCATTAGCACTTGCTCCAAGTGTATACTGATGTCTTTTTGTCCTTTCATTTCAAAATAACCGATTTGTACATTAAATGGAAAAGAATAAATTCTGCAATCGATCTTGGGCGCCCTTTTAGACAGTGTTGTAGGGGGGCGATCCTTCCACAAAAAGATTTGGTTGGCACAAGAAAATTCCCACGGCGCAAACATAAATGGAGACGAATAGAAAATAAGGCGGGGGCGTCCTGGTGTAATTCGAAGTGATTTATTCCGCTGCATACATGAGACTAATTAAAACTAAAAACCGCACTCCCGCCCGCTTTACTCCGCTGAAGCGAGAGTGGGAGATCGGCAGCAGCCGTCCGAGGAGTTCAGATGCGAAACCCGAAGCTCGCACTTTGGAGCGCGTGCGTTGCGAGAAGCGAGCGAGAGAGCGCAAGAGGGGCGAGAGCGAACTCGGGTTGCAACATAGCCTGGTTGCTCTTCTCACGGCTGGTGGCAGGCTCCGGACACGACCCACCCAAACACGGTGCTCTGGGCTACTGGCAGTCCATCCTGAATTTTCAGAAAGCCCGGCCGCATCACGCTCGGATACATATCCGCGCCCAGGATGATGCCGAACAAATCTTTTCGCCTCCAGGTTGGTGGTCGGCAAGCGGAAACTCGACGCTAGCGAAGCGTCGATGCAGCTCATAGGCGTACAGGGGTCGACAAGCGCCGCAGTGTAGAAGACTTGAGTCCCGGTCTCTAACCGCACCAAAGCCGTCGGGGGAGGTTGATGCTTTGCCGCTGCAGGAGGGACGTTAAGGACGGAGCGGCGACCGTGGACTGCGTGGCACCCCGACGCTCCGTCGGAGTGCTCGTGAGCCAAACAGCGGTGGCAGTAAATTTGGATCAGTAGTGATAAGAACTGCATAGTCCACACCGGTATATGTGAAAGGGCGCGAGAAGGACGTTCGTTCTTTGGGTATGTCTCCCATCAGTTGCGTTTGCAACCTCTTTTTGTGGATGATGTAGACCTTGCATGAATATATGACGGACTTGACCAAATTCCTCACCCTCGGGATCCAGAACTTGGAACGGATCAGACGGATCATCAGCTGATTGCCACCGTGCAGCGTTATGCGATGCGTAAAATGGACGAGGAGTCGAGACAGATGGCAGTCGTATGGAAGGATGACAGGATGCTGTTCATCATACTGGAGAAGTTCGGAGGCCGTGACCCGGCCGCATGCTCTCATGAGCCCTTGGGAATCCAGAAACGGGTTCAGGTTTTGGGGTCTACCCAAATTTACCGATACATCTTCTCGATGTCGGCGTTGAAAACGAACCTAAAGTATCGCCACTTCAGGATTTGAATCGTGAGGTCGGATTGTAAGACCGCGTCCGCGTAAAGTATGTCATTCAGACTGGTCCCGTTTGCGGAAGGGCTAGAGGCGTTGAAAACCACCCGCACTTTAGTGGTTGTGCTCTCGGGCTTAAGAACGGCGTGATGTGGAAAGTAGTACGTGGCGGAACTGCTCGTCAAAGGGACCTCGGCCATGTGACCTAAATCGAGGTATTCTTGGATCACAGAGTCATACCGGGCCTTCAGAGGAGGATCTCTTTTTAGGCGCTGCTCGTTACGCAGAAATTGAGCCAGAGCAAAGGATCGTGAAGATGCGAGCTCGGAATCACTATGCTCGGGATCGCGCAAGGGGAGCATCACAACGTATTGGCCACGATTGTCCCTTCTTGCAGTCTGGACAAAATTGTGTTTACAGACCGAATCAGACTCGGGGACTATCTGTGTGGGCACTTCCTCCACCTCCCAGAATTTGCAAATGTTAATGAGGGCTGTGCCCAGTAGGACGGCTCTTGAGTCGGAAGCGAAGCACACTTGGACATCAGAGTGATCCTCTGTGGGGCTCGTGCCTCTTGTAGTAGGCGCGGGTCGAGACCTGGATGGCGCAGACGGACTTGGAGCGGCCGCGAATGGATTACCGCGGTGCAGGAGGGTGTGATGACGGCTGTGGCACGTGAAGCAGCTATGGGCGCTAGTGCAATCCCGGTGCAGGTGCCCTCGTGCAAAACAGTTCAGGCAAAGCTGCTTTTTCTTAATGTAGTCGGAGCGACCATTTACATTCATCTCAAGGAAGCGCGGACATAAGCGAACAGGATGATTCTCTCTGGAGCAGAGATCGCACCCTCTTGGGGCTGGAGTCACTCTGGCCTCGTAGGAATTAAGCCTACGCGCTGGGGCGCTCGCAGGTGTCGACCTTGGCGCAGACTGATTCGAACTGCTAGGCCTGATGTCATCGATAGCATTCAGAGTGCGATGACGCTCAACAACGAGTCTAACTCATTCCATGTTGGAATCTCAGCCTTGTTGTGAATGGATTGCTCCCACATCGAAAGCGTGATTTTGGGAAGCTTTAAAGAAACCATGTACACCAGGAGACAATCCCAAGTCTCGACTTGAATAGAGGACATCTCTAAGGCTGTCAGGCAACTTTGGATTGTGCCTTGCAACTCTTTCAGAGCGTCTCCGGACTCTTGGGGTACTGCCTGAATGTTGAAGATGATTTTCAAATGGCTATTGACTAATAACCGCCGATTTTCGAAGCGGTCGGTGACGCTTCGCCACGCGGAGATAAACCCTTCGTTGGTCAGCGGGAGTTTGGAAACAATGGCGTGCGCATCGCCACTTGTTTTGGACAATAGGTGGAACAACTTCTCTACCGGTGTAAGACGCGAGTTGTGGATGTATATCGCGGTAAAAAGATCTCTGAAGGTGGGCCAACGCAGGTAATCACCAGCGAAAACTTCGGTGTCGACTGGTGGCAAACGACAGCCCGTAGACGGCGGTGTTGGAACACTGACAGCAGCCTGAATGGGCTGGGAGGCGGCCTTGTCTATTATGTCCTGAAGCTGGACCAAACATCTCCAATATACGGAGTAGCAGTAACTGTACTTGTATTCAAGCTCTGTCGAGGTGGCCGTACTGTCGGTGGATGCGGAAAGAAGATCGGAGAAACTTTCATAGCTCTTCTCCACCTTTTCCCACAGGGCCCGCATTTGGTCCCGATGGACTTGGCACTTGCCAGGGGAAAGTCGTTCTGGTTCAGCGGCGCTCGGAGTAGTAATATCCGCTTGAAATTGGCTAACCCGGTCTGTTGTGGCAATAACATTTTTGAGGGCGATGTCCATCGCAGTTTGAGCCATCTTGGACACCGACCGAGAAAGCCTTGACGGGGGACCGGGGATAGTCTCGACGGACTCGTCGCTTTTTGCCCTTGGAATGGCAATGGCAGCCTTTGGCGTTAATTGAGACGGCCGCGGAGACGCGGATTGGGACCTGTCCAAACGGTCGACCTCGGTCTCGAACTCTGCGGATCAGCTCTTGTCGACTGACCTGAGCAAGGGGCGTTTCGTTCAGAACGTGAGGATATTCACCGTTAAGCTCTCGGCGCGATCTGAATCGCCAACGAGTTGGTCGTCGCTGCAAAATAAACGCACGCAAAAGAAAAACAACCACAGAGAACGGTCACACTGTTAATTTGCGCGGAGTAGAAAGCAGAGTGCCATAAACAACGAGAAGAATCGGAAGAAAATATTTGGAAATCCATGAAACTGTATTGATTGTTTATATATTTGTATATCTTGTTACTCCCTTTGTTGACTTCTGTTTTTTTTTGTTTATTTTAATTTTTACCTTGGTTATTGTTGCCAAATAATTTAATTGTATTTAGTTATTTATTTATTATTATTTTTTTTGGGTTTGGAAAATATCTTTCATCGCAAAAAAAGTCCGGAAAAACGCGATAAAAATAAATTATTAATCCATTAAATAAATTAATTACTTTGCCGGAAATAATTAAACAATATTTATAATTAAATAGTTATTATAATTTTGAATTAATAATTTTTGTAATTAAATAATAATTATAATTATAAATACTTCTTTTTGAGCGGAGTCGGAACGGTGGAATTAAAACCTTGGCGTTGGTTCGGGAGAATTGTTCACTGGGTTATGCCTGTTCACTGGTTACGCAGTGCATACGTGAGGGACCCGGGAGAGAGAGAGAAGAAAAAATAAGAAACAATAATAACACAGCCGTTATGGCGTTTAATTGCGGCAATTCGGAGAAAAAGCAATCACAATCGCACCCGTGTGGATTTGAATTTATTTTCTTTTATGTTCCTGTATGTGGAGGCAGAAAATATATTTATCTAGATATGGGCATGCATGTTATCCAACCCATGAATATTCATAGCTTATGAGTTTCATAAACAAATTTCCAATCGTAGCAACCGCTGAAAAATCTAAGCTTCGCTAGCAAAATCTCCCCTCACTCAAACCGGCCACATTCGGGCTATTATAAACAAATGACCCTTTCCAATCTTAGCCACCGCTGGAAATTCTAGCTTCGTTAACAGAATCTCCCCTCACTCAAACCGAGCCCTGTGAGAACCACATCCGGCCTACTGTAAACAAATGACCCCAGTCATAAACAAAGCTTCCAAATCTTCCACTTAGGGTCCGATCTAGTCCGAGCCAGTTGCTAACCAAATTTTTGTCAAATAAACAATTTATTGAGTTTCAATTACTTCTCAATTATTTCATCAGCCAATTGTCCTACTCTCTTAACTTTGCCTAATCTCTTTTAATCTCTTCTGAGCAAGATTCTCTTAAGCCGAGGTTTCATGATTAATATTTTATCAAACGAAGGGCAGTTCTTTTTTGGAGACGACTCGATCGGTCGGCAAAATCAAATTGTAAATCTAATTATATGTTAAGTGACTTGTGAAAGTGAATTTAATAAAATAAAAGGTAAACATCAAAATAAAAATAAAAAATTAATTTTTTTATAAAAAATTATCAACTAATAAATTTAATTGGCGCCCAACGTGGGGCCGCGTCTTCAAAAGTTCCTTAATTTTTTTTAATGAAAACAAATTAAAAATACAAAAAAACGGAACTCGCGCGGTCAAACAACTCGAATATTTTGTGGAAAAATCAAACCATCCGCAACCGACACAAACCCAAAGTGATTGTGATCGTTAAAACATTTAAGTGGAAAATAATAAATAAGAAATAATCCATTTAAAAAAAAAAAAATAAAAGTTGATAAAAAGGTGTACCAAAATTTAAATTCACTAAAAAGCAAGAACACAATAAATAAAATAAAGAACTCAAAAAAGGGAAAAACATAAGTAATAAAAACACATTAATTAAAATATATATAAAAATAAATAAACCAACACTCAAAAAAAACCCCAAAAGAAGGAAGGAAGGGCTGAGGGCATTCCCTCCCCACAGAGCTACACTAAAAAAATCTATTCACTGACAGGAAGGAAGGGCTGAAGGGCAATCCCTCGCCACAAAGCTAGACCGGAAAAGTTTTAATTTTTTTACCTCAAGAGAAAACAACAATCAACCACGACCAACGGATCAAATCCTGACGACGATCAACAGGAAGCAGCAAATCGTGAGGAATTGAAAATTAATTATTTTTTTTAATATATAACTATATTATATAAAGTTAGCCGATAGTTGATAATCTTGAATACTTATTGAACCTCTGTGAATCGAGAAACAATCTGGAAAATTTATTAAAAAACTTTGGAAATTTAAATTTGAATATGACAACCGGTGGGCCAGGTCAAAATCTTACCAGCAGTGGTCTGGGATCAAATCTAACAATGGATTTAATAAACCGAGTGGTAAATTTACAGTTGACAGGCTTAAATGAAAAAATTAATGAGCTTAGTAATAAGTTAAACTCAAATGCAAATGTAGTGGAAGATTATAAGCTTCAAATAATTGACCCCACAGTTAGATGCGATACAACCCTAGAAGTAGTAAAAGCTGTGCCAAAATTTTATGGAGAACAATCCCAGTATGTCGGATGGAGGGAGGCCGCAGAAACATCTATGAGCCTATACAAAATTAATAGTGAACAGTATTTTATTGTCCTAACTATTTTACGGAACAAAATCATGGGAGCGCCGCACGAGGCCTTAACTAACCATGGTACCGTATTAAATTTCAAGGCCATACTTTCGAGACTGGATTTTATCTACAATGATAGAAGACCAATCCACGTTCTCGAGTCAGAATTAAGTATTTTGAGACAGGGTAAAATGACAATTACGGACTTTTATAACGAGGTAAACAAGAAAATGACAATGCTTATCAACAAAACCATAATGACCTATGGAAAAGAAAGCGAAATTACCAGGGAGACTACAAGAACAATAAGAGCCAACGCCTTAAGAGTTTTCATATCTGGACTGAATGGTTCAATCTCCGAAGCTCTATTCTCTCTAAGCCCACCAGACTTACCGAACGCTTTAGCGAAGGTACAAGAACTAGAGTCGAACTTCCGGGCTCTTCTGAGCAAGATTCTCTTAAGCCGAGGTTTCATGATTAATATTTTATCAAACGAAGCGCAGTTCTTTTTTGGAGACGACTCGATCGGTCGGCAAAATCAAATTGTAAATCTAATTATATGTTAAGTGACTTGTGAAAGTGAATTTAATAAAATAAAAGGTGAACATCAAAATAAAAATAAAAAATTAATTTTTTTATAAAAAATTATCAACTAATATATTTAATTGGCGCCCAACGTGGGGCCGCGTCTTCAAAAGTTCCTTAATTTTTTTTAATGAAAACAAATTAAAAATACAAAAAAACGGAACTCGCGCGGTCAAACAACTCGAATATTTTGTGGAAAAATCAAACCATCCGCAACCGACACAAACCCAAAGTGATTGTGATCGTTAAAACATTTAAGTGGAAAATAATAAATAAGAAATAATCCATTTAAAAAAAAAAAAAATAAAAGTTGATAAAAAGGTGTACCAAAATTTAAATTCACTAAAAAGCAAGAACACAATAAATAAAATAAAGAACTCAAAAAGGGAAAAACATAAGTAATAAAAACACATTAATTAAAATATATATAAAAATAAATAAACCAACACACAAAAAAAACCCCAAAAGAAGGAAGGAAGGGCTGAGAGCATTCCCTCGCCACAGAGCTACACTAAAAAAATCTATTCACTGACAGGAAGGAAGGGCTGAAGGGCAATCCCTCGCCACAAAGCTACACCGGAAAAGTTTTAATTTTTTTACCTCAAGAGAAAACAACAATCAACCACGACCAACGGATCAAATCCTGACGACGATCAACAGGAAGCAGCAAATCGTGAGGAATTGAAAATTAATTATTTTTTTTAATATATAACTATATTATATAAAGTTAGCCGATAGTTGATAATCTTGAATACTTATTGAACCTCTGTGAATCGAGAAACAATCTGGAAAATTTATTAAAAAACTTTGGAAATTTAAATTTGAATATGACAACCGGTGGGCCAGGTCAAAATCTTACCAGCAGTGGTCTGGGATCAAATCTAACAATGGATTTAATAAACCGAGTGGTAAATTTACAGTTGACAGGCTTAAATGAAAAAATTAATGAGCTTAGTAATAAGTTAAACTCAAATGCAAATGTAGTGGAAGATTATAAGCTTCAAATAATTGACCCCACAGTTAGATGCGATACAACCCTAGAAGTAGTAAAAGCTGTGCCAAAATTTTATGGAGAACAATCCCAGTATGTCGGATGGAGGGAGGCCGCAGAAACATCTATGAGCCTATACAAAATTAATAGTGAACAGTATTTTATTGTCCTAACTATTTTACGGAACAAAATCATGGGAGCGCCGCACGATGCCTTAACTAACCATGGTACCGTATTAAATTTCAAGGCCATACTTTCGAGACTGGATTTTATCTACAATGATAGAAGACCAATCCACGTTCTCGAGTCAGAATTAAGTATTTTGAGACAGGGTAAAATGACAATTACGGACTTTTATAACGAGGTAAACAAGAAAATGACAATGCTTATCAACAAAACCATAATGACCTATGGAAAAGAAAGCGAAATTACCAGGGAGACTACAAGAACAATAAGAGCCAACGCCTTAAGAGTTTTCATATCTGGACTGAATGGTTCAATCTCCGAAACTCTATTCTCTCTAAGCCCACCAGACTTACCGAACGCTTTAGCGAAGGTACAAGAACTAGAGTCGAACTTCCGGGCTCTTCTGAGCAAGATTCTCTTAAGCCGAGGTTTCATGATTAATATTTTATCAAACGAAGGGCAGTTCTTTTTTGGAGACGACTCGATCGGTCGGCAAAATCAAATTGTAAATCTAATTATATGTTAAGTGACTTGTGAAAGTGAATTTAATAAAATAAAAGGTGAACATCAAAATAAAAATAAAAAATTAATTTTTTTTATAAAAAATTATCAACTAATAAATTTAATTGGCGCCCAACGTGGGGCCGCGTCTTCAAAAGTTCCTTAATTTTTTTTAATGAAAACAAATTAAAAATACAAAAAAACGGAACTCGCGCGGTCAAACAACTCGAATATTTTGTGGAAAAATCAAACCATCCGCAACCGACACAAACCCAAAGTGATTGTGATCGTTAAAACATTTAAGTGGAAAATAATAAATAAGAAATAATCCATTTAAAAAAAAAAAAAAATAAAAGTTGATAAAAAGGTGTACCAAAATTTAAATTCACTAAAAAGCAAGAACACAATAAATAAAATAAAGAACTCAAAAAAGGGAAAAACATAAGTAATAAAAACACATTAATTAAAATATATATAAAAATAAATAAACCAACACACAAAAAAAACCCCAAAAGAAGGAAGGAAGGGCTGAGAGCATTCCCTCGCCACAGAGCTACACTAAAAAAATCTATTCACTGACAGGAAGGAAGGGCTGAAGGGCAATCCCTCGCCACAAAGCTACACCGGAAAAGTTTTAATTTTTTTACCTCAAGAGAAAACAACAATCAACCACGACCAACGGATCAAATCCTGACGACGATCAACAGGAAGCAGCAAATCGTGAGGAATTGAAAATTAATTATTTTTTTTAATATATAACTATATTATATAAAGTTAGCCGATAGTTGATAATCTTGAATACTTATTGAACCTCTGTGAATCGAGAAACAATCTGGAAAATTTATTAAAAAACTTTGGAAATTTAAATTTGAATATGACAACCGGTGGGCCAGGTCAAAATCTTACCAGCAGTGGTCTGGGATCAAATCTAACAATGGATTTAATAAACCGAGTGGTAAATTTACAGTTGACAGGCTTAAATGAAAAAATTAATGAGCTTAGTAATAAGTTAAACTCAAATGCAAATGTAGTGGAAGATTATAAGCTTCAAATAATTGACCCCACAGTTAGATGCGATACAACCCTAGAAGTAGTAAAAGCTGTGCCAAAATTTTATGGAGAACAATCCCAGTATGTCGGATGGAGGGAGGCCGCAGAAACATCTATGAGCCTATACAAAATTAATAGTGAACAGTATTTTATTGTCCTAACTATTTTACGGAACAAAATCATGGGAGCGCCGCACGAGGCCTTAACTAACCATGGTACCGTATTAAATTTCAAGGCCATACTTTCGAGACTGGATTTTATCTACAATGATAGAAGACCAATCCACGTTCTCGAGTCAGAATTAAGTATTTTGAGACAGGGTAAAATGACAATTACGGACTTTTATAACGAGGTAAACAAGAAAATGACAATGCTTATCAACAAAACCATAATGACCTATGGAAAAGAAAGCGAAATTACCAGGGAGACTACAAGAACAATAAGAGCCAACGCCTTAAGAGTTTTCATATCTGGACTGAATGGTTCAATCTCCGAAACTCTATTTTCTCTAAGCCCACCAGACTTACCGAACGCTTTAGCGAAGGTACAAGAACTAGAGTCGAACAACTTCCGGGCTCAGTTCGCAAATAAATACTATGGATTCCAGCATGAGACCAAAAAACAGGGAATTATCTAAGATTCAACCAGGTGCAGCCCAACCAAAACTTCAACCCTAAAACGGGAAATAATTGGTATCAAAATAGAAATTATGATCAAAATAATTTTCACCAAAAACAAGCAGTAGAACGTAACATAGAACCAATGGAAGTTGATCCATCAAATCAAATTAAACCCTTTAAAAATTGGCAGGGACATAATGAAAGACAGGGGAATTACAATTATTATAATTCCAACAAAAACTACAACCGACCGTATTCAAGCCGTCCGAACTATTACCAACAAAATAGTAACGAGCCAAAACAAACACATCCACCACTAAAACGCGAACCAACTAACACTATAAATCAGCCCCAAAATAAAACCATGCGAATTAACAACATCGAAGAGAATCATTTTTTAGACCAGGAACAAAAGTAGGGTTACCCTACTTGACGAGGATAGATAGGCAATCAAAGCAAAAATTAAAAATATTGATTGATACAGGAGCAACATCCTGCTATATAAAAAAGGGAATCTATTCAAACAAAAGTGAACTCCCCATATACAAAAGTGTTTCCACTGTAAATGGATACTCAATTATAAAACATTACCACGTAATAACTATTTTTAATACAAAACAAATATTCTACGAAATTGAAGGGTTAGACGCCGATTTGTTAGTACAATTTAACCTTCTCAAAAAAATAGGTGCCGTAATCGACACAAATATAGGCGTCATTAAATATCACGGAAATGAAGAAACATTAGTTTTTCATAATAAAGTGAGCGGAAATAAAGCATCCCCCACCGAGGAAAAAATTAATCTTCCCCTAAGTGAATTCATTATAAAAAAATACTTCAATGAATTAGCATTAAATAAAACCGATTCACTCTACGTTGAAAAAAGTAATTGCAGCTCGAAAACCGAGCGTTCCGACGTTGAATTATTCGTCAATAGTGAATTAAATAATATCCAGTTGGAATTTTCAAACCAAGTGGAAAGAATGAAAGAAAATATAATAAATCAAATCGAAGCAAAACATTCTACGATCGATATCCAAATTCCATTTCGAACGGATATAAGAGGAGAAATTACTACAATTCATGACAGACCAGTTTACAGCAAACAGTATCCCTACGCTCTGTCTGTCTCAAATTTTGTTAATAGGGAAATAAGCCGAATGCTATCGGAACAAATAATAAGGCCAAGTAGAAGCCCATACAACTCACCCGTCTTAGTGGTCTCGAAAAAGGGACAAAATGAAGATGGAAGCCCTAAGGTAAGATTAGAAATTGACTATAAAAAACTTAATGAGAATACCGTTCCAGATAAATATCCGATGCAGGATCCATCAGTGATCTTAGCAAATTTAGGGAAGGCAAAAGTATTTTCAACAATCGACTTAGAGTCTGGTTTTCATCAAATCTTGATGAAAGACTCCGACATAGAAAAAACGTCATTTTCCATAAATAATGGGAAGTACGAATTTTTAAGAATGCCATTTGGCCTAACGAATGCTCCTCGAATTTTTCAGAGAGCTATGGACGACATATTAAGGGAACAAGTCGGGAAAATTTGTCACGTCTATATGGACGATATAATTATATTCTCCGACTCAATTCAACAGCATTACCAAGACTTGCTGAAAATAATAAATATTTTATTCAAAGCAAACATGAAAGTTTCTCTAGAAAAATCCAAATTCTTCATGAAAGAAACCAGTTTCTTAGGATACGTAGTATCCTACAATATCATTAAGACAGACCCCGATAAAATTTCAACAATACTTAAATATCCGCAACCTAAAAATATTAAAGAACTCAGAAGCTTCCTTGGATTAACAGGTTATTATAGAAAGTTTGTAAAGAACTACGCTCTAATAGCGAAACCTCTTACCAAATATTTAGAAGGGGACAATGGAAAAATATCCAAAACAATGTCAAAAAAAACTTTCATACAGCTGGATGAACCTGCTGTAAAAGCTTTTAACGAGCTAAAACAAAATCTAGTAGCTCAAATAGAACTAACTCAACCAGATTATAACAAGAAATTCACATTGACTACAGACGCTTCAGATTTTGCTATTGGCGCAGTCCTTTCACAGGAAGGCAAACCAATAACTTTTATTTCAAAAACTTTATCGAAAACAGAGCAAGTTTACGCAACAAACAAGAAGGAATTATTAGCCATAGTCTGGGCATTAAAAAACCTTCGAAATTATCTCTACGGGGTAGTTGGAATAGAAATCCAAACTGACCACCAGTCATTATCCTTCACGGTCTCAGACAAAAACCCTAACATAGAAATGAAGCGATGGTACTCATTTATTGAAAGTTACTGTCCTAAAATTATTTACAAACCAGGGACTACTAATGTAGTCGCTGATGCAAGGTCAAGAATTCAAATTAACCACCTCTCAGATGAAAATCCAAGTTTAGACAATACAGAACCAACAGATTCAGAACAAAATACCATCCACTCAGCAGAAAGCAGTTTCGAGAATATTATCGAGGAAACAAAAAAACCTTTGAATCAGTTTAAAATTCAACTACTAATTACAACGGGCAGGGTCACCATTCATGAGTCATTGAAAATATTCGACAATACCAGACACATAATCCAGTACGATACACCCGAGAATTTAGTATCAATTCTTAGAGAAATTACCAGGGAGACTACAAGAACAATAAGGGCAAACGCCTTAAGAGTTTTCATTTCTGGACTGAATGGTTCGATCTCCGAAACTCTATTCTCTCTAAGCCCACCAGACTTACCGAACGCTTTAGCGAAGGTACAAGAACTAGAGTCGAACAACTTCCGAGCTCAGTTCGCAAATAAATACTATGGATTTCAGCAAGAGACCAATAAACAGGGAAATTATCTAAGATTCAACCAGGTGCAGCCCAAGCAAAACTTCAACCCTAAAACGGGAAATAATTGGTATCAAAATAGAAATTATGATCAAAATAATTTTCACCAAAAACAAGCAGTAGAACGTAACATAGAACCAATGGAAGTTGATCCATCAAATCAAATTAAACCCTTTAAAAATTGGCAGGGACATAATGAAAGACAGGGGAATTACAATTATTATAATTCCAACAAAAACTACAACCGACCGTATTCAAGCCGTCCGAACTATTACCAACAAAATAGTAACGAGCCAAAACAAACACATCCACCACTAAAACGCGAACCAACTAACACTATAAATCAGCCCCAAAATAAAACCATGCGAATTAACAACATCGAAGAGAATCATTTTTTAGACCAGGAACAAAAGTAGGGTTACCCTACTTGACGAGGATAGATAGGCAATCAAAGCAAAAATTAAAATATTGATTGACACAGGAGCAACATCCTGCTATATAAAAAAGGGGATCTATTCAAACAAAAGTGAACTTCCCATATACAAAAGAGTCTCCACTGTAAATGGTTACTCAATAATAAAACATTACCACGTAATAACTATTTTTAATACAAAACAAATATTCTACGAGATTGAAGGGTTAGACGCCGATTTGTTAGTAGGATTTAACCTACTCAAAAAAATAGGTGCCGTAATCGACACAAATATAGGCGTCATTAAATATCACGGAAAGGAAGAAAAATTAGTTTTTCATAATAAAGTGAGCGGAAATAAAGCATTCCCCACCGAGGAAAAAATTAATCTTCCCCTAAGTGAATTCATTATAAAAAAATACTTCAATGAATTAGCATTAAATAAAACCGATTCACTCTACGCTGAAAAAAGTAATTGCAGCTCGAAAACCGAGCGTTCCGACGTTGAATCATCCGTCAATAGTGAATTAAATAATATCCAGTTGGAATTTTCAAACCAAGTGGAAAGAATGAAAGAAAATATAATAAATCAAATCGAAACAAAACATTCTACGATCGATATCCAAATTCCATTTCGAACGGATATAAGAGGAGAAATTACTACAATTCATGACAGACCAGTTTACAGCAAACAGTATCCCTACGCTCTGTCTGTCTCAAATTTTGTTAATAGGGAAATAAAACAAATGCTATCGGAACAAATACTAAGGTCAAGTAGAAGCCCATACAACTCACCCGTCTTAGTGGTCCCCAAAAAGGGAGAAAATAAAGATGGAAGCCCTAAGTTAAGATTAGTAATTGACTATAAAAAACTTCACGAAAATACCGTTCCAGATATATATCCGATGTAGGATCCATCAGTGATCTTAGCAAATTTAGGATTTGCCTTTCCTTTTCAACAATCGACCTAGAGTCAGGTTTTCATTAAATCTTGATGAAATACTCCGACATTGAAAAAACGTCATTTCCATAATCAATTTTTAAGAATGCCATTTGGTCTAACGAATGCTCATCGAATTTTTAGAGAGCAATGGACGATATAATTATAATCTCCTTACTCAATTGAACAGCATTACCAAGACTTACTGAAAATAACAGGCATTTTATTCAAAGCAAACATGAAAATTTCTCTGAAAAAATCAAAGTTCTTCATGAAAGAAACCAGTTTCTTATGGTACGTAGTATCTGTATTATTAAAACAGACCCCGAAAAATTTGAACAATACCTACAAATATTAAAGAGCTCAGAAGTTTTCTTGGATTAACAGGTTATTATAGAAAGTTTGTAAAGAACTATGCACTAACAGAGAAACCTCTTACCAAATATTAAGGAGGGGACAATGGAAAAATATCCAAAACAATGTCAAAAAAAACTTTCATACAGCTGGATGAACCTGCTGTAAAAGTTTTTAACGAGCTAAAACAAAATCTAGTAGCTCAAATAGAACTAACTCAACCAGATTATAACAAGAAATTCACATTGACTACAGACGCTTCAGATTTTGCTATTGGCGCAGTCCTTTCACAGGAAGGCAAACCAATAACTTTTATTTCAAAAACGTTATCGAAAACGGAGCAAGTTTACGCAACAAACAAGAAGGAATTATTAGCCATAGTCTGGGCATTAAAAAACCTTCGAAATTATCTCTACGGGGTAGTTGGAATAGAAATCCATACTGACCACCAGTCATTATCCTTCACGGTCTCAGACAAAAACCCTAACATAGAAATGAAGCGATGGTACTCATTTATTGAAAGTTACTGTCCTAAAATTATTTACAAACCAGGGACTACTAATGTAGTCGCTGATGCATTGTCAAGAATTCAAATTAACCACCTCTCAGATGAAAATCCAAGTTTAGACAATACAGAACCAACAGATTCAGAACAAAATACCATCCACTCAGCAGAAAGCAGTTTCGAGAATATTATCGAGGAAACAAAAAAACCTTTGAATCAGTTTAAAATTCAACTACTAATTACAACGGGCAGGGTCACCATTCATGAGTCATTGAAAATATTCGACAATACCAGACACATAATCCAGTACGATACACCCGAGAATTTAGTATCAATTCTTAGAGAATATATTCAACCAAACATAACCGTTGGACTTCACTGTACCCTTCAAGATCTTTACGCCATTCAAAAACCTCTTCAGGAAAATTTCGTAAACAAGTTTTTATTTACAAGAACATTCGTTCTAGACATAGAAAAAGATGAAGACAAAGCCATCATTATTGAGGAAATTCATTGCCGTGCCCATAGAGGACTGGACGAAAACTATAAACAAACTAGCAGGGTGCCCGCAGCTTCGCTTGCGATGTCTTATGTTTGCATTATACCTGTCTCCATACAGGAAGCTCTTAAATATTAATACAATATTTTTTAAATAGTGCAATTGCATAATGTTTATATCGAATAATAAGATTAAAAACTACAAAAACGCATTTATATATGTACAAAATGCAAGTATGCTAATTGGTATATCACAACTGCACATAATTAATAAATATCAAAATATTCATATAAATGTAAATCATTTATGACTTTACTAATTAAGAATAGTAAAAAACGAAACTAACTGGCATAACTCACCAGTTAACATCAAAAATATCAACAAATTTGCACATTCTATAGAAAAATTAAAATTCTGAGAAAGGCGAACTAAAATAATAATATTATTGCTCACATACGGTTATACACCAAAATACACGGTTTTGCAAAGAAATTTTCTTGATACGACTCTGACCAAATTGAAAGTTTCCCCGTTAACTTCTTCTTTCGCGCACTTGCTACACTCTTTTCTCTCTCTATATCTACTGCGATCTCCCGCTCTTATGTTTCCTAACAGCGCGTGGCAAAACACTGTTAAAATAAACTCCGCAAAAAACAATTTTAATGGTATATTTTTACTACTATCAAAAACCGGGGCAAATAGATTTTCGCCAAAAAAACGGCTTTTGAGTATTCTGGCAGCAATAACTGTAAAGAGCACTTAAATTCGATTTTGGTTAGTTTCTTTGTTTAGAAGAAAATAGAGCTTTGGTGAAACCATCAAATGAATCGTTAAAGCTTAAGGAAAAACTTTACCGAAGGAATTTTTGATACTCAGTTTAGAAGTGCCGTTTTTCGACGTTTGAAGATATTTTTGGCTAAATTGTAATTTTAGAACGGGTGTGAAAAATAGTAAAAAGCCTTAAATCTAAGCGGTCAAATTTTTTAAACATTTATAATGGGCGAAAACACGGATTCGATTGGTTAAACAGGTTAGCGTCCAGAATTTTTGAAAGGAAAATTGACCTTTTTTACAATTCGAAGCGATTGGGGCCACTTGGGGAGCCCCAATAAATCTTAGCAAATCAGTTTAAACTTATTAGAATGTAATAAAAAAGCATATTAATATTGTTAACCAGTGGTTTTGGCTGTGCGTTGATTCCCAGTTTTCTTACTGATAGCTTTATTTTTAGAGATTAAATAACTTTATGGAACATCAAGGCTCGTGTAAATGACTGAAGACTATAAAATTTAAACACGACGGCATCTTAGCGTTTCCAATTCGGGACACGGCAAAGAATTTTTCAGAGAGCTATGGACGACATATTAAGGGAACAAGTCGGGAAAATTTGTCACGTCTATATGGACGATATAATTATATTCTCCGACTCAATTCAACAGCATTACCAAGACTTGCTGAAAATAATAAATATTTTATTCAAAGCAAACATGAAAGTTTCTCTAGAAAAATCCAAATTCTTCATGAAAGAAACCAGTTTCTTAGGATACGTAGTATCCTACAATATCATTAAGACAGACCCCGATAAAATTTCAACAATACTTAAATATCCGCAACCTAAAAATATTAAAGAACTCAGAAGCTTCCTTGGATTAACAGGTTATTATAGAAAGTTTGTAAAGAACTACGCACTAATAGCGAAACCTCTTACCAAATATTTAGGAGGGGACAATGGAAAAATATCCAAAACAATGTCAAAAAAAACCTTCATACAGCTGGATGAACCTGCTGTAAAAGCTTTTAACGAGCTAAAACAAAATCTAGTAGCTCAAATAGAACTAACTCAACCAGATTATAACAAGAAATTCACATTCCTTTCACAGGAAGGCAAACCAATAACTTTTATTTCAAAAACGTTATCGAAAACGGAGCAAGTTTACGCAACAAACAAGAAGGAATTATTAGCCATAGTCTGGGCATTAAAAAACCTTCGAAATTATCTCTACGGGGTAGTTGGAATAGAAATCCATACTGACCACCAGTCATTATCCTTCACGGTCTCAGACAAAAACCCTAACATAGAAATGAAGCGATGGTACTCATTTATTGAAAGTTACTGTCCTAAAATTATTTACAAACCAGGGACTACTAATGTAGTCGCTGATGCATTGTCAAGAATTCAAATTAACCACCTCTCAGATGAAAATCCAAGTTTAGACAATACAGAACCAACAGATTCAGAACAAAATACCATCCACTCAGCAGAAAGCAGTTTCGAGAATATTATCGAGGAAACAAAAAAACCTTTGAATCAGTTTAAAATTCAACTACTAATTACAACGGGCAGGGTCACCATTCATGAGTCATTGAAAATATTCGACAATACCAGACACATAATCCAGTACGATACACCCGAGAATTTAGTATCAATTCTTAGAGAATATATTCAACCAAACATAACCGTTGGACTTCACTGTACCCTTGAAGATCTTTACGCAATTCAAAAACCTCTTAAGGAAAATTTTATAAATAAGTTTTTATTTACAAGAACATTCGTTCTAGACATAGAAAAAGATGAAGATAAAGCAATCATTATTGAGGAAATTCATTGCCGTGCCCATAGAGGACTGGACGAAAACTATAAACAAATAACGAGACTTTACTATTGGCCGAAATTATTTGTAAAACTTAAAGAATATATTAAGAACTGTACAATTTGCAACGAAAACAAATACTGTAGACACCCTGCAGAAATTCCGATTGGGGAAGCCCCTATACCATCAAAGGAGGGAGAAAATCTACACTTAGACATTTTTTACGCTGATAAAAAAATATTTTTAACTTGCATTGACGCATACTCCAAATTTTTAATAGTAAAAGAAATTGAGAATAAATTAAATATTGAAAACAAGGTCTTAGAAATTTTACAACAATACCCACTGGCCAAAACACTTATGACGGACAACGAGCCAAGTTTCACTTCGGCACAATTTAGATCATTTATAAATAGATGCGGACTTACAATACATTACGCTGACCCTAGACATAGTTCTTCGAACGGACAAATCGAAAGAGCACATTCCACACTGACAGAAATTGCTAGATGTATTAAAGACGAATTTAATCTTACTGACCACTCAGAAATAATTATTAGATCTGCCCAAAGTTATAACCAAAGCATTCATTCTGTAACAAATGAAAAACCAATAGACATTCTATACAATAAAATAAAACATGAAAAAGTCCCTGAAATACTTAAGGTAGCGCAATTAAAAATGCTTAAATCACATAACCAAAACAAAAAAGCAAAAGAATATCATGTAGGACAAGTAATATATGAAAAAAACGTACGGGGAACGAAATAAATTAAAACCAAGATACAAAAAACAGGTAGTTAAAGAAAACAAAACTAATAAAGTAATAATAAATAATAGAAATAGAATTATCCACAAAGATAATATTAAATATTAAAATATTTTTAACTTACAGATAATGAATACTATAATATATATAGTTTTGATACTCGCATCAACTAATTCTGAGATAATCGACTATTCAAACCACGACTTTTTCATCTACAAAGACAACAAGGACATCCTGACTTATGATTCATACGCAGAACTTTTTCATATCACTAATATAAGCTTTTACAAAGAAATTATTAAGGAAGAATCAGAAAGCTTAGAAGAATTTAGAAATGATCAGTTCCACTGGGAGTTGACTTACAACCTAAAAACCATCGACTTAACTTTATCACAATTAACTCCATCAAGAAATAAAAGAAGCATTAACGAATTAGGCACCATTTTAAAATGGATAACTGGAACACCGGATCATGATGATTTTACAACAATTCAAGAAAAAATGAACGATTTAATTGAAAATAATAATAAGCAACAGATAATAAATTCCAAATTGTTTGACGAAGTTAAGAAATTATCTACCATATTAGATTCAGTTTCCACCCACCAAGAAATACCTTTAAGAAAACACCGCTTACGCCTAATAACTTTTGATTTACAAAATTTAATTGACACCATTACTTTAGCAAAAATCGACGTTTTTAACACAAAAATATTAAACCATGACGATCTTCAAGAAATTTATAAACATGAAGAAAAACCTGTCATGATCACAGATCTAATGGATATTTCCGAATTTAAAATTGCACTACACAAAGAAATATTTGTAATTTATATTCGGTATCCAGTCATTCGAAATCGATGCGATACATATTTCGCCAGGGCTATCTCTCAAAATGATGGCAAATTAGTTTTAAGCAACCAAGTTGCAAAATGCAACAACACATTTTACGAAATTTATAATTTTAAGAAGGAATTATTTAACAACTATTGTACTCTAAATAAAAGCCAATCATGTTTTACTCGTTAATTGAATGGAGAAAAATCCTACTGCATTAAAATAAAAGAAAAAAATAAACAAATAGATGTTATACAAGACGGTGCAGTGCTGATAAGCGGAAATAATATTGTAAACGATACTTATTTAACGGGAACATATTTAATTATATTTAATGGCACTACCGTAATAAACAACATATCCTACAAAAACATAGATAATAAGATGCTTGAATTTATTACAGCCCACAATTATATTAATTTTGAAATATCCGAATATATATTATCCAATAATTCGGAACTATCCTTTGACAATATAAAAATTTTAAACCCATTTATTCAAATCAGAAAGACAAAAATACCCCTAACACTTATTGTAATATCAATAGTTTTAGTATACATAATTTTATTGTTAATCTTTAAAATCAAAAAATATCTGTTAATCATCAAACCACGGCTAAGAAATATTATAATAAATAACAATATTCAAAATAATTCCCAAGAAGAAAATGTTGTAGCAGATTTAGCAGCTCAACTAAACGCCATCTCACCAACGTCATTTGAATCGGGACGCTTCAATTTAGAAGGGGAGTGTTATCCAACCCATGAATATTCTTAGCTTATGAATTTCATAAACAAATTTTCAATCGTAGCAACCGCTGAAAAATCTAAGCTTCGCTAGCAAAATCTCCCCTCACTCAAACCGGCCACATTCGGGCTATTATAAACAAATGACCCTTTCCAATCTTAGCAACCGCTGGAAATTCTAGCTTCGTTAACAGAATCTCCCCTCACTCAAACCGAGCCCTGTGAGAACCACATCCGGCCTACTGTAAACAAATGACCCCAGTCATAAACAAAGCTTCCAAATTTTCCACTTAGGGTCCGATCTAGTCCGAGCCAGTTGCTAACCAAATTTTTGTCAAATAATCAATTTATTGAGTTTCAATTACTTCTCAATTATTTCATCAGCCAATTGTCCTACTCTCTTAACTTTGCCTTATCTCTTTTAATCTCTTCTGAGCAAGATTCTCTTAAGCCGAGGTTTCATGATTAATATTTTATCAAACCAAGGGCAGTTCTTTTTTGGAGACGACTCGATCAGTCGCGAAAATCAAAGTTTAAATCTAAATATATGATAAGTGACTTGTGAAAGTGAATTTAATAAAATAAAAGGTGAACATCAAAATAAAAATAAAAAATTAATTTTTTTATAAAAAATTATCAACTAATAAATTTAATTGGCGCCCAACGTGGGGCCGCGTCTTCAAAAGTTCCTAAATTTTTTTAATGAAAACAAATTAAAAATACAAAAAAACGGAACTCGCGCGGTCAAACAACTCGAATATTTTGTGGAAAAATCAAACCGTCCGCAAACGACACAAACCCAAAGTGATTGTGATCTTTAAAACATTTAAGTGGAAAATAATAAATAAAAAATAATCCATTTAAAAAAATAAAAGTTGATAAAAAGGTGTACCGAAATTTAAATTCACTAAAAAGCAAGAACACAATAAATAAAATAAAGAACTCAAAAAAAGGAAAAACACATAAATTAAATTATATATAAAAATAAATAAACCAACACAAAAAAAAACCCCCAAAAGAAGGAAGGAAGGGCTGAGGGCATTCCCTCGCCACAGAACTACACTAGAAAAGTCGATTCACTGACAGGAAGGAAGGGCTGAAGGGCAATCCCTCGCCACAAAGCTACACCGGAAAAGTTTTAATTTTTTACCTCAGGAGAAAACAACAATCAACAACGACCAACGGATCAAATCCTGACGACGATCAACAGGAAGCAGCAAATCGTGAGGAATTGAAAATTAAATATTTTTTTTACATATAATTATATCATATAAAGTTAGCCGATAGTTGATAATCTTAAATACTTATTGAACCTCTGTGAATCGAAAAACAATCTGGAAAATTTATTAAAAAACTTTGGAAATTTAAATTTGAATATGGCAACCGGTGGGACAGGTCAGAATCATACCAGCAGTGGTCTGGGATCAAATCTAACAATGGAATTAATAAACCGAGTGGTAAATTTACAGTTGACAGGTTTAAATGAAAAAATTAATGAGCTTAGTAATAAATTAAACTCGAATGCAAATGTAGTGGAAGACTATAAGCTTCAAATAATTGACCCCACAGTTAGATGCGATACAACCCTAGAAGTAGTAAAAGCTGTGCCAAAATTTTATGGAGAACAATCCCAGTATGTCGGATGGAGGGAGGCCGCAGAAACAACTATGAGCCTATACAAAATTAATAGTGAACAGTATTTTATTGCCCTAACTATTTTACGGAACAAAATCATGGGAGCGGCGCACGACGCCTTAACTAACCATGGTACCGTATTAAATTTCAAGGCCATACTTTCGAGACTGGATTTTATCTACAATGATAGAAGACCAATCCACGTTCTCGAGTCAGAATTAAGTATTTTGAGACAGGGTAAAAGGACAATTACGGACTTTTATAACGAGGTAAACAAGAAAATGACAATGCTTATCAACAAAACCATAATGACCTATGGAAAAGAAAGTGAAATTACCAGGGAGACTACAAGAACAATAAGGGCAAACGCCTTAAGAGTTTTCATTTCTGGACTGAATGGTTCGATCTCCGAAACTCTATTCTCTCTAAGCCCACCAGACTTACCGAACGCTTTAGCGAAGGTACAAGAACTAGAGTCGAACAACTTCCGAGCTCAGTTCGCAAATAAATACTATGGATTTCAGCATGAGACCAAGAAACAGGGAAATTATCTAAGATTCAACCAGGTGCAGCCCAAGCAAAACGGGAAATAATTGGTATCAAAATAGAAATTAAGATCAAAACAATTTTCACCAAAAACAAGCAGTAGAACGTAACATAGAACCAATGGAAGTTGATCCATCAAATCAAATTAAACCCTTTAAAAATTGGCAGGGACATAATGAAAGACAGGGGAATTACAATTATTATAATTCCAACAAAAACTACAACCGACCGTATTCAAGCCGTCCGAACTATTACCAACAAAATAGTAACGAGCCAAAACAAACACATCCACCACTAAAACGCGAACCAACTAACACTATAAATCAGCCCCAAAATAAAACCATGCGAATTAACAACATCGAAGAGAATCATTTTTTAGACCAGGAACAAAAGTAGGGTTACCCTACTCTTTTCTTTTCTTTAACCTTTAATGTTTAAGCGTAATTTTAAGAATTCCATTTAAATCTGTATTAATATGTAATTTGTCCTACGTGACTATCGCACTAATTATAAGTTATCAACTTGTAGCGTTAGGAAAGCATTTTAAAATAAATTGAAATTTTTTTTGACGAGGATAGATAGGCAATCAAAGCAAAAATTAAAAATATTGATTGACACAGGGGCAACATCCTGCTATATAAAAAAGGGGATCTATTCAAACAAAAGAGAACTCCCCATATACAAAAGAGTCTAATAACTATTTTTAATACAAAACAAATATTCTACGAAATTGAAGGGTTAGACGCCGATTTGTTAGTAGGATTTAACCTACTCAAAAAAATAGGTGCCGTAATCGACACAAATATAGGCGTCATTAAATATCACCGAAAGGAAGAAAAATTAGTTTTTCATAATAAAGTGAGCGGAAATAAAGCATCCCCCACCGAGGAAAAAATTAATCTTCCCCTAAGTGAATTCATTATAAAGAATACTTCAATGAATTAGCATTAAATAAAACCGATTCACTCTACGCTGAAAAAAGTAATTGCAGCTCGAAAACCGAGCGTTCCGACGTTGAATTAGTTAATAGTGAATTAAATAATATCCAGTTGGAATTTTCAAACCAAGTGGAACGAATGAAAGAAAATATAATAAATCAAATCGAAACAAAACATTCTACGATCGATATCCAAATTCCATTTCGAACGGATATAAGAGGAGAAATTACTACAATTCATGACAGACCAGTTTACAGCAAACAGTATCCCTACGCTCTGTCAGTCTCAGATTTTGTTAATAGGGAAATAAGCCGAATGCTATCGGAACAAATAATAAGGCCAAGTAGAAGCCTATACAACTCACCCGTCTTAGTGGTCCCGAAAAAAGGACAAAATGAAGACGGAAGCCCTAAGTTAAGATTAGTAATTGACTATAAAAAACTTAACGAGAATACTGTTCCAGATAGATATCCGATGCAGGATCCATCAGTGATCATAGCAAATTTAGGGAAGGCAAAAGTATTTTCAACAATCGACTTAGAGTCTGGTTTTCATCAAATCTTGATGAAAGACTCCGACATAGAAAAAACGTCATTTTCCATAAATAATGGGAAGTACGAATTTTTAAGAATGCCATTTGGTCTAACGAACGCTCCTCGAATTTTTCAGAGAGCTATGGACGACATATTAAGGGAACAAGTCGGGAAAATTTGTCATGGACTATATGGACGATATAATTATATTCTCCGACTCAATTCAACAGCATTACCAAGACTTGCTGAAAATAATAAATATTTTATTCAAAGCAAACATGAAAGTTTCTCTAGAAAAATCCAAATTCTTCATGAAAGAAACCAGTTTCTTAGGGTACGTAGTATCCTACAATATAATTAAAACAGACCCCGAAAAAATTTCAACAATACTTAAATATCCTCAACCCAAAAATATTAAAGAACTCAGAAGCTTCCTTGGATTAACAGGTTATTATAGAAAGTTTGTAAAGAACTACGCTCTAATAGCGAAACCTCTTACCAAATATTTAGAAGGGGACAATGGTAAAATATCCAAAACAATGTCTAAAAAAACTTTCATACAGCTGGATGAACCTGCTGTAAAAGCTTTTAACGAGCTAAAACAAAATCTAGTAGCTCAAATAGAATTAACTCAACCAGATTATAACAAGAAATTCACATTGACTACAGACGCTTCAGATTTTGCTATTGGCGCAGTCCTTTCACAGGAAGGCAAACCAATAACTTTTATTTCAAAAACGTTATCGAAAACGGAGCAAGTTTACGCAACAAACAAGAAGGAATTATTAGCCATAGTCTGGGCATTAAAAAACCTTCGAAAATATCTCTACGGGGTAGTTGGAATAGAAATCCATACTGACCACCAGTCATTATCCTTCACGGTCTCAGACAAAAACCCTAACATAGAAATGAAGCGATGGTACTCATTTATTGAAAGTTACTGTCCTAAAATTATTTACAAACCAGGAACTACTAATGTAGTCGCTGATGCATTGTCAAGAATTCAAATTAACCACCTCTCAGATGAAAATCCAAGTTTAGACAATTCAGAATCAACAGATTCAGAACAAAATACCATCCACTCGGCAGAAAGCAGTTTCGAGAATATTATCGAGGAAACAAACAAACCTTTGAATCAGTTCAAAATTCAACTACTAATCACAACGGGCAGGGTCACCATTCATGAGTCATTGCAAATATTCGACAATACCAGACACATAATCCAGTACGATACACCCGAGAATTTAGTATCAATTCTTAGAGAATATATTCAACCAAACATAACCGTTGGACTTCATTGTACCCTTGAAGACCTTTACGTAATACAAAAACCTCTTAGGTAAAATTTTATAAATAAGTTTTTATTTACAAGAACATTCGTTCTAGACATAGAAAAAGATGAAGATAAAGCAATCATTATTGAGGAAATTCATTGCCGTGCCCATAGAGGACTGGACGAAAACTATAAACAAATAACGAGACTTTACTACTGGCCGAAATTATTTTTAAAACTTAAAGAATATATTAAGAACTGTACAATTTGCAACGAAAACAAATACTGTAGACACCCTGCAGAAATTCCGATTGGGGAAGCCCCTATACCATCAAAGGAGGGAGAAAATCTACACTTAGACATTTTTTACGCTGATAAAAAAATATTTTTAACTTGCATTGACGCATACTCCAAATTTTTAGTAGTAAAAGAAATTGAGAATAAATTAAATATTGAAAACAAGGTCTTAGAAATTTTACAACAATACCCACTGGCCAAAACACTTATGACGGACAACGAGCCAAGTTTCACTTCGGCACAATTTAGAGCATTTATAAATAGATGCGGACTTACAATACATTACGCTGACCCTACAACGGACAAATCGAAAGAGCACATTCCACACTGACAGAAATTGCTAGATGTATTAAAGACGAATTTAATCTTACTGACCACTCAGAAATAATTATTAGATATGCCCAAAGGTATAACCAAAGCATTCATTCTGTAACAAATGAAAAACCAATAGACATTCTATACAATAAAATAAAACATGAAAAAGTCCCTGAAATACTTAAGGTAGCGCAATTAAAAATGCTTAAATCACATAACCAAAACAAAAAAGCAAAAGAATATCATGTAGGACAAGTAATATATGAAAAAAAGTACGGGGAACGAAATAAATTAAAACCAAGATACAAAACACAGGTAGTTAAAGAAAACAAAGCTAATAAAGTAATAATAAATAATAGAAATAGAATTATAGAATTATAATAAATAATAGAAATAGAATTATCCACAAAGATAATATTAAATATTAAAATATTTTTAACTTACAGATAATGAATACCATAATATATATAGTTTTGATACTCGTATCAAGTAATTCTGAGATAATCGACTATTCAAACCACGACTTTTTCATCTACAAAGACAACAAGGACATCCTGACTTATGATTCATACGCAGAACTTTTTCATTTCACTAATATAAGCTTTTACAAAGAAATTATTAAGGAAGAATCAGAAAGCTTAGAAGAATTTAGAAATGATCAGTTCCATTGGGAGTTGACTTACAACCTAAAAACCATCGACTTAACTTTATCACAATTAACTCCATCAAGAAATAAAAGAAGCATTAACGAATTAGGCACCATTTTAAAATGGATAACTGGAACACCGGATCATGATGATTTTACAACAATTCAAGCAAAAATTAACGATTTAATTGAAAATAATAATAAATAACAGATAATAAATTCCAAATTGTTTGACGAAGTTAAGAAATTATCTACCACATTAGATTCAGTTTTCACCCACCAAGAAATACCTTTAAGAAAACACCGCTTACGCCTAATAACTTTTGATTTACAAAACTTATTTGACACCATTAGAAGGAAATCAATACTTCACACTTTTAGATTTGAAAAGTGGATACCACCAAGTGAAAGTAGCAGAAAGTTCAGTGCAATATTTTTTTTGTAAAACCTTCCGGTCAGTATGAATACAGAAGAATGCCTTTCGGACTCATGAAAATTAAATTTATTAGTTGATAATTTTTTATAAAAAAATTAATTTTTTATTTTTATTTTGATGTTCACCTTTTATTTTATTAATTCACTTTCACAAGTCACTTAACATATAATTAGATTTACAATTTGATTTTGCCGACCGATCGAGTCGTCTCCAAAAAAGAACTGCCCTTCGTTTGATAAAATATTAATCATGAAACCTCGGCTTAAGAGAATCTTGCTCAGAAGAGATTAAAAGAGATTAGGCAATGTTAAGAGAGTAGGACAATTGGCTGATGAAATAATTGAGAAGTACAGTGGTGCTCATAGACTTAAGCCACAAGACTTCAACCAAGAATTTAAACGAAAATTAAGAAAAGTTTTTATTTCACAGCTCCAATTTTTTGTGTCACATTAGTTCTATATATCAGTGTTCTAATAGAAGAAAAACCAAGTTATAAAAATATATATTCAACGAAAAACTTAAAAAATCTGAGACCATCTCCAAAATGTCCTGCTCACATACTTAAGCCACCTGGAAAAAATGGTTGAAAAAGTTAAAATTTGCCCAATATTCCTTATACTTTTAATACATTTACTTCAATACTGAGTGGGATGACCTTTCTGCTTAAGAACAGAGGAGCAACGCTTTGGCATTGAATCCACAAGACGTGCGCACTGTTGAGGGGTGATTTTCTTCCACTCTTCTTGCAAAATTCGCCACAAATCCTTTTTATTTGCTGGTTTTTTTTTGGCCAACGACTTGCTTAAGAATTCCCCACAAGTTCTCTATAGGGTTCAAGTCGGGACTCTGCGGTGGCCATTGCAAAACATTGATTGCCTCTTGGTTAAGCCACGACTTGACTACCTTGCTGGTGTGCTTCGGGTCGTTGTCCTGTTGAAATATCCAGGCAAGTGGCAAATTATCGGCATATTCTCCAGATAAATTGTTAATAAGGATGTCCCTGTACATTTCGCCGTTCTTAATGCCTTCTATCTTCACTAGGGGACCTACGCCCGATGCGGTGAAACAGCCCCAGACCATAATCGAAGCGCCACCATGTTTAACGGTCTTCTTCGTGTATTTGGGGTCCAATTGTTTGTTGGGAGGACGTCGTACATATGGTTTACCATCACTCCCAAAGACATTAAACTTGGATTCGTCGCTCCAAACAATCAAAATTGGGACCTTTTTGAATATGCTCTCTGGCGAATTGAATGCGCTTTTTAACATTTTTAATGGACAGCAATGGTTTTTTTTGGGCAATGCGTCCATATAACCCGAATTCATTTAGCCGTCTTCTTATGGTCTGAGCTGACACATTCACGCCATAATCTGCCACCATTTGACCTCTGATTTGCGTTGAAGTCAAGAACGGATCGGCTTTACTGATTTTGGCGATCCGTCTATCGTCGTTTAAAGTGGTTTTTCTGGGCTTTTCACGTGGAATATTTTCCCAGGTACCATGTTTCTTATAAATTGCAATGGCATTTCTGACTTTGCCACGCGAAAAATGTAAAGTCTTACAAATTTGTAGTATATTTCTGTTTTTTTCGTAATATTCCCATATTGGCTTTCTTTCGGCCGGATTTGTATTTTTATTTTTAGCCATAGCGGTCAAATTGTTTTGGGAAACGTTTTTAGTATTCAATATTTTAGTTTAGAAAATAACTAGTACAACTTTCCCGGAAAAAGCACAAGTTTGACGATTTTAGCTCAAGGTGGCTTAAGTATATGAGCAGAGCGCAACACTGCTTTTTGACATTTAGTCAATTTTTTGGGAACCCCCGAATTCGTACTTGTCATTTTTTAATGTGATCAGCTGCTTAAATAACAGTGTTGCAAAATGTAAAAATTTCAGGCCGAAATAATTATGTTCAAAAAAGTTATTAAGAAAACAGTTTATGGTAGTGGCGGTGGCTTAAGTCTATGAGCACCACTGTAATTGAAACTCAATAAATTGATTATATGACAAAAATTTGGTTAGCAACTGGCTCGGACTAGATCGGACCCTAAGTGGAAAATTTGGAAGCTTTGTTTATGACTGGGGTCATTTATTTACAGTAGGCCGGATGTGGTTCTCACAGGGCTCGGTTTGAGTGAGGTGAGATTCTGTTAACGAAGCTAGAATTTCCAGCGGTTGCTAAGATTGGAAAGGGTCATTTGTTTATAATAGCCCGAATGTGGCCGGTTTGAGTGAGGGGAGATTTTGCTAGCGAAGCTTTGATTTTTCAGCGGTTGCCACGATTGAAAATTTGTTTATGAAACTCATAAGCTAAGAATATTCATGGGTTGGTTAACATGCATGCGTTTATGGATATGTGTAAGTGTTTATCGGTACAGTAGAGCGTCGAGGAGTGGACTGTATTTGAAGTGACGGAACAGATAAAATTATGTAGAGAGAAAAAAAACACAAGACAAAAAAATATCTCGACAGCGGCGGACGCACATATGTTAAATTTCTCGACTGCCGTTGTGTCAGGAAAACTCGGACGTGGAATTGACACGAAAAAATTAATCTTACTGCAGTGTGAACGAAATTCAACGTTCGAACCACTGCTAAAGACCGGCAGCGAGAAGGAGTCGAAAAATGCTCGTACTTATCTTTTTTGCGGAAAAATTACAGGAGCTGCTGGTCGAATGGATCAAATGTTGTTGTGGGCCACTGACCTAAAAAGACAGGAAGCTAAAGTTTTTAGATAAATAAATCATTCCAATGTGAAATCCTGAACCGCCTTGACAACCAAAAAAAATATGACACAACATATATACAAATGAATGTACATAACTCGGGTGGTAGTTACCGAAACACAATCGCTCTAACGCTGCGATTCGGTTCGTGTTGTTCTTCTGTTTGTTTTTAACATTTAAAAATGCATGTATGTCTTAATTTTTTTTTTATTAATTGTGGTGCAATACTTGTCCAATTGTGTTATATTTCTATAATCTGTCCAGTTAAAATAAATCTGTTCCGCGTTTTTGTCGGAATCCAAATTTTTTGTTTCCGGTTGCTCTAGATGACTTGCAATGTTGTCTATCCAAAACAAAATCTGTCTTCGTTGCAGCGGTCTCAGAATGACTGTTTGATCGGAAGGCTTAGATTTGAGTACGTGTATCGATTACAGACACCTTTCAGTCCAATCGTTTTTCGCTATGTTAAGTTATATAGGGTAACTTCAATTTCTGAAGTCACATACATTTTATACCCTTGCAGAGGGTATTATAATTTTGGTCAAAAGTGTGCAACGCAGTGAAGGAGACATCTCCGACCCTATAAAGTATATATATTCTTGATCAGGATCGCGCCCTGCGTTGATATAAGCATGTCCGTCTGTCTGTTTCTACGCAAACTAGTCTCTCAGTTTTAAAGATATCGAGTTGAAACTTTGCACACACCCTTCTTTCCTTTGCACGCAGTATATATGTCGGAACGGCCGGGATCGACCGACTATATCCCATAGCTGCCATATAACTGAACGATCGGAAATGCTATAACTTTTGTGTTTTTCAAGTTAGGTAGATGGGATTTTTGACCAATCAATCCGACCTACCAAATTTTATATGGATGGGCTGACTATATCCTATATTTGCCATATAGATGAACGATTGCCATAACTTTGGTGTTTTAAAGTTAGGAAATTGGGATTTTTTATGAGTATTAAGAATGCATCATATGAATAATTTTGGATAATATAATTTACAGAATATTCTGCAAGGGTATATCAACTTCGGCTCCGCCCGAAGCTAGCTTTCCTTTATTGTTTTTATTTAAGCCAGGTTCCAAAGTGATTTGGCATTTATTTTATAGGGTATATTGTTTTTTGTCAGAGCAAAATCTATTTGATCTGGAGGTTTTGTATTGTTGAAAATAAGGGAAATTTTTTCAAAGCAAAAATTTAAAAATTTTATTAATTTGTTTGTACCGATGGGATCAGCCAAACACCGGCGTTTTTATACCCTTGCAGAGGGTATTATAATTTTGGTCAAAAGTGTGCAACGCAGTGAAGGAGACATCTCCGACCCTATAAAGTATATATATTCTTGATCAGGATCACCTCCTGAGTTGATATAGGCATGTCCGTCTGTCCGTCTGTCCGTCTGTCCGTCTGTCCGTCTGTCTGTCCGTCTGTCCGTCTGTCTGTTTCTACGCAAACTAGTCTCTCAGTTTTAAAGCTATCGAATTGAAACTTTGCACACACCCTTCTTTCCTTTGCACGCAGTATATATGTCGGAACGGCCGGGATCGGCCGACTATATCCCATAGCTGCCATATAACTGATTGATCGGAAATGCCATAACTTTGGTGTTTGTAAAGTTAGAATGTTGGGATTTTCTATGGGTTTTAAATTTGGCTAGTCAATCCGACATGCCGAATTTCATAAGGATCGGCCGACTATATCCTATAGCTGCCATATAACTGATTGATCAGAAATGCCATAACTTTGGTGTTTGTAAAGTTAGAATGTTGAGATTTTCTATGGGTTTTATATTTGGCTAATCAATCCGACATGCCGAATTTCATAAGGATCGGCCGACTATATCCTATAGCTGCCATATAACTGAACGATTGGAAATGTCATAACTATGGTGTTTTTAAAGTTAGGAAGTTAGGATTTCTTATGAGTATTAAGAATGCATCATATGAATAATTTTGGAGAATATAATTTACAGAGTATTCTGCAAGGGTATATCAACTTCGGCTCCGCCCGAAGTTAGCTTTCCATTCTTGTTTATACAGAAACAGCAGACTGACGGACCGAAAAACAGACGGTCATGGATATCAACATTAGTGATGCAAATCACATTCTGCAATGTCTCTTTCATTAATGTGTAGCTCACCAAATGACCGACACTATCGCATCGGGTTGCAATGAAGAATCCTTAAGTGGCTGACGATACTCCGTCGGGTCACAGGTTAATTAGGAGACACAATAAACAGACACTAAACTATCTGCAGGATGTTCGACCTAACCTGCATATTTAACCTGTTGGACTACGGAAATGGTTTGCGAGGCAGATTGAAAACAGTTCTTGTTTTTACTGAGAATAATTTTATGCAAAAATCCTTCCGGCAAGTGCTAGCAAAAAGATCTTAGTTTCGGAATAAAGGAGAATGAGAAAAATATACCTTTACTATTTGGCTTTTTTTTAAGTAGTGTTATTTTAATAGGCATTGGTTTGCATAAGATATTGCTTTTTGCACGAATTCGTAGTGGCAGCCAATGGATCTGGACTTTCTGCCTGACTATCTTGACTTCGAATATTTTAATATTTAATCCATTTTTAACTTTAAATGTGACCAAATAAAATATATTAAATAGGTTTTACGCATCTTAACAATAAGCTTCCCACCAAAATTATAAAAACCTCTGCAATGGCCCAAGAATAAGGATAAAGCAAAAACAAATTGTGGACATTATAAAAATCAATTCAAAATTTTTTTAACTTACCAATTTTTTAATTTCAGTATCAATTACGATGCATCAAGCAAATAAACTATTAAACCGAGATTTGTTCCTGAAAAAATCATATTCAGATGACTTTCATCAGTTTGTTGAACTGTGCATTAATAAAAATCCAAGGGGTCGATGGGCTGCCTCAAAATTAATGACACACTCGTTTCTAAAGCAGTGCCGCACTTCTAGTCTTTTAGAACAATTTAAAGATTTTCACTATGATTTGCCAACATCTAAAATGGAAAAACGTAAGTATGATAATTTAAAAGCAGAGTCGATTTTGCCATGAACGTCCAGATCTCTGGAACTATAAGAGCTAGAATCTGGCAGATTCTGTCTAGCTATTTATTTTTATATGCACGTAATGCCCACAAAGAAGTAGATATAGAATTGTTTGACTAACATCAATCAAAACAACACAAGTATTAAAAAAAAAAGAAAATTTTTTAGTCGTTGTATTCGAATATAGATTTTCTTTTGGTTTTCTTAAAACTTTAGGTGTGCAGACTCTAAATGCAGCCACTAAAATGTTTCACCACGACACGGTTTTCTGAAAATGGATCTTAAAGTATTCGAAATGTGAATTTCGATCATTTTGAAACAATAATAAACGGCGAACCGATTCTTGTTTTCGAAATTTGTTAACAGCATGAAGTGAACTTTTGGCTTTTAAATATTTCTTTTTACAAATTTTTAAAGTTTTTTAATTGATTTTATATGAAATAAGTAGTTTCTTAGTTCCCAAACAAATGTTACTTTAGTAATTATTTCCCTAATAACCCTGTCAGTAAAATGCCAGAGATTGTAGTTTACAGGAAAGGTCGGACTCACTATGACCGACCGTTTAAACTATGTTACTTTTCCCAAAATCAAAAGTTAAAAATGAATTTGTGAGAATAATTATTAATAATTACTAATTTTCGTATTCTTGAACTGCGAAAGTGCGAGTTTCGTATTCGACGACGTCTCACTATCTTCGAGTTTTAAAAATAAAAAACTACCAACATATATAATTGTCAATAGTTTGTGAAATCATATATTGCGAGTTGATCAAGATAAAGGATGAAGACGAAATTGATTACCTGGCTTAGCTGAGCTCAAGAAGAGCCCTCTATTCTACTTAATACGTACTTCCAGATGTCGAGTTATTGCATTTCAAACCGCGGTTAGCTTGCTAACAAATCACAAGTGTGCATTTTGGCATCACCAGTTTAGGGAAAAGGCTCCATCCCATTGGTTTAAGAGATATTCACGCAAATTTAAAAAAAAAAAAAATGAATCGGGCGCACTGAAAAAGTTTAAAACATGTGTTGTTTTAGAAAATCTGACTGGTGCAATATGAAAAGATTTATTTCTTTATTTATATAAAGTTAGCTTAAGGTATAAAACTATAAACTAACTAACTACTGTTTAATTGTGGGCTGCTGCAGTATGGGCAAGTGTTTGAGAAGGATCTGCCCATGTAATGAGAGTTGATAAGTGAGGAGTGTACTGGTCGAATTCAGTTTATAATTATCTGAGTTTTCGTTTTATGATTAGTGTTCGAATACGAAAAGTTTGAAGGAGTATTTATGACAATTTGTTTATACCAAGGAGAGGTATGGTTATGCAGGTTGGTTTGTTTAAATTTAATATATCTCTCGAGGTAATTTGCAATGTCGTTATTATCGGTGTGGGAACCTGTACCAGGGAAAATGCCAAAGCAAGTGAAAAGGGAATAGAGGTACATATGTATGTATATATTTCTGCACGCACAACGCACGTGCGAAATGTACAGGCGATGTGCAGTTGCTAGTACATGTGTGAATGTGTATGTAAGCTTGGTACGCCACAAACGTCTCTGCGACTGAACGACCGATCTCGAGTAATGAGAATTAGAACGAGAGCAAAAAAAACCCGAAGGCACATGAAGTGCCGGGGCCTGCCGCTACCAGCTGTGGGGCCTCCCGATTTGAAAATTTTGTGACCATATTCGTTGTATGAAATGACCAGTCTATATGTTGTATGTTTAGTGGTACAACTTACCCGGTGCACTTGTTCCTTTCGACGAGGAAGCCAATAATGACATTTTTACACCTCTAGTGGGGAAATTAACCGAGTATTTTTCTCCACAACGGAGCACAGTTTTCGAGACGCACCTGTTTCGAACTATGGTTCCTGTAGAAAGTGAAGGCTTTACCGAATTTTTAATGCGTTTGTGTCGGCAAGTTGCGAAATGCTCTTTCGGAGAAACCAATTTGTATCAAACACAAAATCATAGATGTCTGGGCGCCGATGGACTTAAAAAGGAAGAGCTTGGAGAACGAATTCACTTTAAACGAATTTATAAAGATGTGTCACATCGAAGAGCAGACGGAAACGATGGGTGCAGCTGGCCAACAAAGCACAATTCAGAGAGTTTCACTCCAAAGGAAGCGAAACCCTGATACTCTGCAAGACTGTGGACGATGCGGAAGACAGGGACACCGGGAGAACAGCCCAGATTGCACAGCAAGAAGCGCCACGTGCAGGAAATGCTCCAAGATTGGACACTTCGCACGGAGATGCAAGACAAAAATAAGAGCGGCCAACCACGACGTGGACGGGCCTTGGGCGAAACGCCCACGGCGTACGGACACACACATCAGGTTGGGTAATTGTGAGTCTGTGCACGACGGTGAAAAGTCAGTAAACACTGATTGTTTTCGAGTAGCCACCAAAGGGGATAGTGACGAGATTATTCCATGCAAAGTCGGCGGCAGGATAATGGAAATGGTTATCGACTCTGGTTCCAAACACAATCTATGCAGTCAAGCAGATTGGCAGAAACTAATCGACGACCAGGCAACCATTTTCAACATCCGCACTAAATCATCGAACCAGCTTGAAGCTCCGATAGGCGTAAGAAGCGACCCGGAGGTGATTGCTACGTTTTACGTTATAGAAAATAGCAGACAATCACTACTAGGATGTAATACCGCGATACAATTCAATGTTTTAAAACTAGGGTTAAACATAAATCGAGTTGAGCAGATTGGTGCGTTCTCCAAATGGAAAGATGTTCAGATAAGGCTTTCAATTGATCCAACGGTGGTGCCTGTCAAACAAGTCATGAGGCGAGTCCCGACGGCGCTGGAGCGCAAGGTAAACACAAAACTAGAAGAAGCCCTAAAATTTGATATTATAGAGCCAGTGACTGGGCCGAGCGCTTGGATATCGCCAATCGTCATCGTATTTAAAGAATGCGGAGATATTTGAATGTGTTTGGACATGCGCAGGTCAAATAAAGTCATAAAAAGGGAGAATTATGCTCTTCCGACGTTGGACACATTGATGACCAAACTAAAGAACGCTAAATACTTTTCTCGACTCGATCTAAAGAACGCTTATCTCCAACTTGATCTTGACGATTCGAGGCCACGATGTGTAATGAATGTTGTTATCTCACTAACAACATTCATTACACATCGTGGGCTGTTCAGGTATAAGAGGTTGCTATTTGGAGTGAACTCAGCTCCGGAGATTTTCCAGAGGCTGATGGAGGAGATTCTGGCACAGTGCCCAAATGCCATAAACTATATTGATGACGTTATAGTGTTTGGCAATACCCTCGATGAGCACGACACGGCGCTGAGCAAGGTGAAAAATGTTTTTGTGGAACGTAATGTGTTACTCAACGAGGAGAAGTGTGTTTGGCGGACAACTAAACTAAAATTTCTTGGTCATATCCTCTCCGACAAGGGTATTGAGGCGGATGCAGATAAGATTGAGGTAATACAAAACTTTAGAGAACCCAAAAATAAGGAAGAGGTCCGCAGTTTTTTGGGTTTGGTCACGTATGTGGGAAAGTTTATACCCGATTTGGCAGATACAAGAGTTTATCAGATGTAGAAAAAAGATACTCTCAAACAGAATAGGAAAGTCTCGCGTTAGTTTGGGCGGTAGAAAAGTTGTATTTTTATTTGATCGGATTAGAATTTGACCTAGTAACTTGTGGACCACAAGCCTCTTGAGGCCATATTTAAGCCCAATTCCTCCTCCAGCCCGCATCGAAAGGTGGCTCCTACGCCTATAATCGTACCGTTTCCGAGTTGTGTATAAGCCAGGATAAAGAAACATCGCAGACTCATTGTCGAGACTGTCCCAGGAAACCAAGTTAAACTCATTCGATTGGCAGGGGGAGAAAAACATATTTCATATCGTCTCAAATTCAATACCAGTTTCGTTATCAATCTCAGAGATAGCTGAAAGTAGTACTCATGATGAGGAAATAATAGATGCATTGACGTGCCTAAAGGAGGATTCGTGGAAGCTAGCTACATCGAGTCCATTCTATTCGTTTCGATTTGAAGTATCTACGCTCGGTAATATTCTGCTAAGAGGAACAAAGCTAGTTATTCCGAAAGATCTGCGATGGAAAGTGTTGGAGTTAGCACATGAGGGTCACCCAGGCGAGAATGCAATGAAGCGGCACCTCCGCTCAAAAGTATGGTGGCCAAGAATGGATAGAGAGGCTGAAGAATTCGTAAAAACCTGTCTTAGCTGCATTTTGGTGTCTGCTCCGGTACGTCCGGCCCCAATGAAGAGGCACTCGTTTCCCATGGATGTGTTTGGCAACCGATCTGTTAGGCCCGCTACCAAACGGAGAATACATTTTGGTACTAATCGATTATTACTCTCGATATATGGAGTAAAAAATAACGAGGAGCATCACATCAAAGGTTATAATAACCGAGATGGAGGAAGTTTTTGCAAGGCTAAGTTTTTCCCCATACATTAACAGCAGACAACGGTCGGCAGTTCATAAGCGCGGAATTCAAAGAATTTTGTACAACAAACGGGATCGAGTTGCGTACAACTCCTCCATATTGGCCACAAGCGAACGCGAGGTGGAGAATATGAATAAATCACTCGTTAAACGTCTCAAAATCGCATATGCGAGCAGAAGTAACAACAAGAAAGAGTTGCAAGCCTCTTGAGGCCATATTTAAGCCCACTTCCAGACTTCCAGACCGCATCGAAAGGTGACTCCTACGCCTATAATCGTACCGTTTCCGAGTTGTGTATAAGCCAGGATAAGAAAACATCGCAGACTCATTGTCGAGACTGTCCCAGGAAACCAAGTCAAACTCATTCGATTGGCAGGGGGAGAAAAACATATTTCATATCGTCTCAAATTCAATACCAGTTTCGTTATCAATCTTAGAGATAGCTAAAAGTAGTACTCATGATGAGGAAATAATAGATGCAATGACGTGCCTAAAAAAGGATTCGTGGAAGCTAGCTACATCGAGTCCATTCTATCCGTTTCGATTTGAAGTATCTACGCTCGGTAATATTCTGCTAAGAGGAACAAAGCTAGTAATTCCGAAAGATCTGCGATGGAAAGTGTTGGAGTTAGCACATGAGGGTCACCCAGGCGAGAATGCAATGAAGCGGCGACTCCGCTCAAAAGTATGGTGGCCAAGAATGGATAGAGAGGCTGAAGAATTCGTAAAAACCTGTCTTAGCTGCATTTTGGTGTCTGCTCCGGTACGTCCGGCCCCAATGAAGAGGCACTCGTTTCCCATGGATGTGTTTGGCAACCGATCTGTTAGGCCCGCTACCAAACGGAGAATACATTTTGGTACTAATCGATTATTACTCTCGATATATGGAGTAAAAAATAACGAGGAGCATCACATCAAAGGTTATAATAACCGAGATGGAGGAAGTTTTTGCAAGGCTAAGTTTTTCCCCATACATTAACAGCAGACAACGGTCGGCAGTTCATAAACGCGGAATTCAAAGAATTTTGTACAACAAACGGGATCGAGTTGCGTACAACTCCTCCATATTGGCCACAAGCGAACGGCGAGGTGGAGAATATGAATAAATCACTCGTTAAACGTCTCAAAATCGCATATGCGAGCAGAAGTAACAACAAGAAAGAGTTGCAAAAATTCGTTCTAATGTATAATGTAACACCGCATAGTACAACGGGTGCAACTCCAACGCAGCTGATGTTCAATCGGACGATACGAGATAAAATTCCCGGAATTCAGGCTATTTCGGATCAGGGTGTGGACTCGGAGGAAAGATATAGGGATATGTACCAGAAAGAAAAAGGGAAGAACGTAGCAGATGCAGCTAGAAGAGCAGAAGATATTGAATTAAATCCAAGGGGTTGATGGTCTGCCTCAAAATTAATGACACACTCGTTTCTAAAGCAGTGCCGCACTTCTAGTCTTTTAGAACAATTTAAAGATTTCCACTATGATTTGACAACATCTAAAATGGAAAAACGTAAGTATGATAATTTAAAAGCAGAGTCGATTTTTGCCATGAACATCCAGATCTCTGGAACTATAAGAGCTAGAATCTGTCAGATTCTGACTAGCTATTTATTTTTATATGCACGTAATCATTTTTAAACAATAGTAACAGGCAAACCGTGTCTTATTTTGTATCTCAAAGTTGTCGAAATATGAGTTTCCATCATTTTGAAAAAATAATAAACGGCGAACCGATTCTTGTTTTCGAAATTTGTTAACAGCATTAAGTGAAACTTATTGGCTTTTAAATATTTCTTTTTACAAATTTTTAAAGTTTTTCAATTTATTTTATATTAAACTAGAGCACCCGGCGAACTTTGTTTCGCCCCAATTTCACGACTTCATATAAGCCCAGAGTAATAATGAAACACTGGTAATTCAAATTTCATAAAAATTGATTTGACTCGAAATCAGTGGAAAGCGATGTGATAAACAATATTTTGTTATCCGGTGCAAAAATAAATAATGATGACGGCTTTCCCACACGCGAACAGGCCCATGTGAAAAAAATTAATATTCCAGATTGGAATAGAAGATCTGTTGGAATAATCGGAATTCGTGGGATAAGAACTTCCTCTCCTTTAAATTTGCCCTTAATAATCGTCGCATGAATCACGTTGTTCATCAGTTTTTTGACCGACAACCGCGTACCGTTGCATAATCTCGGATGATTTAGATTTCGCAGCATTATAATAATTGATACCACTTTCAGTTGCAAATTTTGCGGCGGAGTTCCTGGCACATCCAGAGTTCAAAAATTCTGTTGGATAGTTGGTCGCTTCATCCTCGTCGGCCACGCTGTCAACGGATCTGTATGAATGCAGTTCTCCAGCGATTTGACTTTGAATAACGAAATTCAAACTATCTACGTCCTTATTCTTCGCTGCTAGTATTGCCCGTTCACTAATCCAATCGAGATTTTTATAATTTTGTGCAATGTCGGGAAACACTTTTGTGATGAGTTCCTCTTTCGACGATGTGAACTCGCAAAAATTTGCTGGGAACGATATTAGTCCAGTCGAAACATCAACAGGAATTTCGCCATTGCCAAGCGCCAGCATTTGTCTTGAGAATTCAGTAGCGGAGGGGTCATTCTGCAATGCGACTCTCATATTCGTGGACAATTTAAACTTCTTGACATATCGCCACAAAGAGGATTTTAGGCATGCATTAACTTCATCGGCAACCGTAGATTTCGGGATGACAGGAAGCGTTTGACGAAAATCTCCGGACAGCAATATCAAAGCCCCACCAAATAGTTTTGAATCAAATGCCTCCAAAGCTCGTTTATGCGCCATCGTGCATTCATCCCAAATGATTATTTTGCATTCTCGCATTAATTTCGCTGTCGCCGAATTCTTGCTCATCGTGCACGTTGGCTGGTCAACCGTCAGAAGATTCATGGGTATCTTCAAAGCGGAATGTGCAGTTCGACCGCCTTCCAACAATGTAGCATTCTCGGCATTCAAAAGCGGCACATTTGTTCGGACTCTTTCGGCCAGGTTAGTTTGATCAAAGTGGTGCTCCCGTTGAAACTCGCGATTGAAAGCATCGTGCATTGAACGATTTGGGGCTGGCATTCCCAATGTCGCTAGTAGACTGCCGCACATGAGCATGCAAATGTCTTTGATCTGTATTAAAGCTTCGTTGCGCATTTCTTCGCTAATGGTAAAATTATCAGTTGTCCTGCGAACCATGTGGTCCTTATAGTTGTCCCACAGTGCGGTCGGGTTCGACGGATGACAAGTGGCTATGATTATTGCAAATAATGATTGGATTTGATTCGTTGACGCAGAAACAATGGCATCGGCGAGCGTTGAATCCCAATGAGCATCGTTTTCGAGCAAGTTAAAACGTTAGCAAGCCTCCCTAAAACTGGCACACAGCACACCATCCACAGTACGCAGGGACTCGAAGGATGTAGGGCCTCTAATGTTCACCAAAAGCAAGCGAAGATAGAAGCATTCGTCTTGGCGTGGATGAACTGTATATATTCGTCCGAGCGCATCAGTCGAATAGACACCAGCGAAGCCAGCAACAGCATCACCTTTTTCCGGCGTTGAAACTGCTTCGATGCAGCGTTCCATGTATAATAGCGTGGCATCTCTGAATAGAGTAATGTCCTTGCGAACGGATCGCTTTCCCATGTCGAAAAGAAATTTGTCAAAGTTGTCGCTGGTGGCCGTTCTGCTCTTTGCGCTGCGTTCGCGTCCGTAAAGTAGACACGCTGGCCGTTCTCCAAGTGAACAGATAAGTGCACGACAGTCGGCTGACGTTCATGAATCGGAAATGAAAATAGCCGCCAAATGGCCTCGTTACAACTAACGTAGCGTCCAAGTTGAAAATTCGTCACCTCATCGTTTGCATTCGGATCAGCAATGCCAAACACCGCCATGTCGCTTCCTTTGTTCACATATTTGCAAACGTATTTGATGGATTTGATAGAATTGCAGTACTCAACATTGCAATGCGTTGAGAACGGATTGTAGCCTGGTTGATGAACAACCTCGGCTCCAAATGACGTCATTTGAAAGCATCCGTTATATTTTTGTGCAAACCTGAGGAAACTGATTGGGCTGAATTTCCATATAGTAGCGAATACAATGGCTCTGGTGGATGAGCCAAAACGGGCAATTTAATTTTGCCACCTGCACAGCATAGGCCGGGGGTTTCCAATCGAAACTTCAGTGCATTGCAATGCTGACATACGACAGACAATGAACCAATAACAACGCAGCTATGATCTTTGTAGGGTGTTTCGGAATTGTATGCGAATGCAGCGCGATTCAAGTTTTCATTTGCGGCTGGTCTTCTTCTACTCACAATTTGTCGGGCTTGAGGTGGTCTTTGTGCAGCGCGAAGCTGTGCAATGCGCGCACGTGCCGATGCATTTATTTCTGCCCTTACCTCTTGCGTTCGATTATTACAGACATTCTGAGAATGAATCGCATTGCGTGAACGCCGTCCAAGTCTTGATCTAAAAGCAGGCATTATTTCCAATTAAAACTTTGGCAATATTTCGTTAACTCGATTTTTTACAGTTTTATGTACAACAATGAAGGCATTATTTCCTAAGACTGCTGTTTTAACAGTTTTATGTACAACAATGAATACATCTCTTGAGCCGATAGCGACTTTTCCGGCATATTTTCCCAAAATTTTCTTATGTATTAACCTTCTTTTGGCAATTACAAACAACACAAATCGGCCCAGCCGTTCTCTTGTTTTGCGATGGCGTACATTTTTTACACCATTTTTATATATATAGATATGTGAGTTTCTTAGTTCCCAAATAAATGTTACTTTAGTAATTATTTCCCTAATAACCCTGTCAGCAAAAAGCCAGAGATAGTAGTTTACAGGAAAGGTCGGACTCACTATGACCGACCGTTTAAACTATGTTACTTTTCCCAAAATCAAAAGTTTAAAATTAATTTGTGAGAATAATTATTAATAATTACTAATTTTCGTATTCTTGAACTGCGAAAGTGCGAATTTCGTATTCGACGACGTCTCACTATCTTCGAGTTTTAAAAATAAAAAACTAGCAACATATATAATTGTCGATGGTTTGCGAGTTGATCAAGATAAAGGATGAAGACGAAATTGATTACCTGGCTTAGCTGAGCTCAAAAAGAGCCCTCTATTCTACTTAATATCGTCTTTGACGATGACACCCATCGGTGGGTTTTATCAAAACAATTCTAATTCGCTTCCGGTTTATTTAAACATAAATTTAAACTCCGTTCGCTTCGCGAGTGCACTTTGTATTTAATACTAATTAATTGTTTTAGTTTTTTCGTAATTCTTATCTGTGTTTTCTTTTCCTATATCCCCGCCGTTTCTCTTTTGTGCATGCACTTTTACTTATTTACGCTCCCGCTCTCTTGCTCTCTTTGCTTTTGAAAGTTCTAAGCGTGCAGTTTCTGCGCTCTTGCGGTACTTATAACTGCTCGCTTATAAATTTAAATTTCGCTTTCTTGGTACAGTGGTAAATAAATAAAATGAATAATAAAAATTTAGTCTGCTTCTGCAAAAAATGCAGCCTCGTAATCAGGGCTGACCAGTCTAATATGACTTGCTGGCTGTGTGAAAATATGGTGCACACCAAGTGCGCCGGTTTAACTGGCCGGACAAGTGATGACCTTTCAAAGGGGCCCAATTTGCAGTTTTGTTGTGATGCTTGTGTTGAGGTTACGAACGAGATGAAATCGTTCATGCGCCAAACTAAAGGCGGCCTGATGGGACTGATTAGCTCTTTCGGAGTGGCTAGAGATTGTTTTCGCCGAGCTGATGATCTCCTATCTGCGCTGGACTTGCAGTTTAATAGTCGTAAGCTATTAGAAGAGTCCCCTAAGCGCAAAAAGTCCGCTTGTGGTAAGGAGCAAAACAGAACACCTCGCAACCGAAATCAAAAGATCAACAGAGCATTCCGGCGGATCAGCAGCTGATTTCAGCAAACCCTCAAATGTTGCTAAGATCAGCAGCTAGAAAAGATTCGGTATCCGAACAATCCGTTACAGAATGCATGCAACGAGGGACTTCTAAGAATTCCGATTTGTCCGTAGTGGTTTCACAATTAGGGGATCCACCTATCTCTCAGAATGTAGCATCTCCACCACAAGGGACTACTGAGTCCGGACAACCGGCTCAAGTTGGTTTTGCAGAAACAATGTCTGCTCCACCAAAATCCCTTTCAGTGGTTCCACTAAAGAAACAAATTTTCGTTTCTCGGCTTTCCCCTGATCAAACATCTTCTAATGTATTGTCTTATATACAAGACAAAACTAAAGCCGATTGTAATAGTGTAAAGGTGGAAAAGGTTAAGTTTTCTTATGCTAGAGACATTTCATCTTTCAAGATAACTGTCCCTAACGAGCTTTTTGAAGCCATATGCTCGGGCGACTTTTGGCCGGATAATATGGAAGGAATCATTTGTTATTCCTCTTTTCAAAAAAGGTAACAAGTTAGAAGCCAGTAACTACAGAGGTATTTCTAAATTGTCAGCTATTCCTAAGCTTTTTGAAAAAATTATTACTCCTCATTTGCAGCACCTTTGCAGATCAATCATTTCTCCCTGTCAACACGGATTTATAAAACGTAGATCCACAATCACAAACCTTCTAGAGCTCACTTCATTTGTGATAAAAGGCTTCAATAGTAGTTTTCAAACAGACGTCATTTACACTGACTTTAGTAAAGCATTTGACTCTGTAAATCACTTACTTCTCATTCAAAAACTTGACCTTTTAGGTTTTCCAGTTGATCTGCTTAAATGGATTTCAAGTTATCTAAATGGCAGGTCACAAAGGGTCCTTTTTAAAAATTCAATTTCTGAAATTCTCCGTGTTACCTCCGGTGTCCCACAAGGGAGCCATCTGGGTTCGTTACTTTTTACATTATTTATTAACGATCTTCCATCAATTATAAGTCATTCTCGCGTACTTATGTACGCAGATGATGTTAAGTTGTGCCTGCAGTATAAGGACATTTCCTGCCATTTAGACTTGCAATCCGATCTAGATAATTTTCAAAACTGGTGCCGAGTTAATTTACTAAATTTAAACGGTTCCAAGTGTAAGCTGATGACTTTTTATCGGGCCAATCCGATATACGCGACTTACACGTTAAGTGGCAGCTCTTTGGATAGAATAACTCTTGTAAACGATCTTGGCGTTCTCTTGGACCCTAAACTAAAATTTTCTAATCACATTTCGTCCATGGTTAATAAAGCCAGAGGAGCGCTTGGATTTATTAAAAGGTGGTCAAAAGAATTCGATGATCCTCATTTGACTAAAACTTTATTTATTTCGCTAGTCCGTCCGATTCTGGAGTACGGGTCTCCCGTCTGGAGTCCACAATACGGAATACATATTGGTCGTATTGAATCTGTACAAAAAAACTTCCTTCTTTTTGCTTTACGGCGCCTAAACTGGGATGCAAATCTTATCTTACCTTCTTATTCTAGTAGACTTCTTTTGATTAATTTACCATCCCTAGCCAACCGTAGAACGATGCTAGATACTATCTTTATTTATAACCTTATACATGGTGATATTGACTGCCCCGACTTGTTAAGTCGGCTAAACTTTTCTGTGCCAAGTAGATTAACTAGAAATTATTTTCCCCTAATTTTAAATCATTGTAGATCTAACTATGCCTTGCATGAAGAAGATCCAAAAGAAGAGGGCTTTCTGTTAAAGTGGGACAGAATATGAGGTTTGACTTGGACATGGTGTAAGAATAAGGCTGTGATGAATAATCTAAAGTAGAGTAAGTCGTTTGAATTGGGCAAATAAATCGGCTATTGCCTGATCAGTGGTTGCCGTCATGTTTTCAAACGAAGGAAGAAAGAGAATTAGATTTATTTTTGGCGATAACAAAGTTATAAAACTGTTGTGGGTCGCCAGAGAACTGGACCTTATAGCGGTTTAAGTACTATTATAACACTGAGCATTAAGCACGTAAATCTTGACCGAGCACTTACATATCTAGTTAAAGCAGATTGAGAACCGGTATTTTTATATTTCCTAAAAAGTCTTTACTTGACATTTCTTAAGTTTGTCAACTCTTTGCTAAACCAAGGTGATTTATTGGAGATTGACTGATAGTACCACGGAACACAGAAATTAAAAAATAAGTTTATTGTAGTGTAAAAAACATTAACTGCATCGGACATATTATTGCATAAGTAAAGATCAGACCAATTAAAGCCAGAAATAAAATTATTTAGCCTCAGAAAGTCTGCCTTGCGAAAACAATGCATTCGTTTGGATTTTTCTGATTTTTCTTCTATAACGCTAGCCGTATCAAACGAAAGTTCGATTGTTGGATGATATGGATCTTCAGGTTGCGTGAGTGGTGCTACTATGGACAGAAACACACCTTCAGGATTTGATACAAAAAACAAATCAAGTAGGCGACCTAATGAATTTCGAACATGGTTTACTTGACATAAAGATATGTCAAGCAGGCCGTCAATAAAATCATGCTGTGCGATAGGTATTAAGACATTCGATCCATCCTCAGTGGACCAAGTAACTCCAGGTATATTAAAATCACCTAAAACTATCAACTGATCCCTATCGGAAAGCTTATTTGCAACGGACTTAATAAAGGATAGGTGATTTAAATAATCAGGAAGTTCAGACAACGGCAGAATATATGAGCAAGTTATGTATATAAAGTTACCAGGAAGCGATAACTTTACACAAATAAATTCAATGGTATTGAATTCATCAAAAAATAACTCCTCAGACGGGAAGTTTGAATCAACTCCAATTAAGACTCCACCTCCCCGTCTAGAGGGACGGTCATACCTATATATTGTGTACTTACCTGGAAAAACTTCGGAGCTAAAGATCTCCGGCTGTAACCAAGTTTCTGTAAACACAATAATATGAGATGCAAAGGAAAGGCTATCAGAATACAATTTGGTGAGTTTGCTACGCAAGCCTCTTGCATTCTAATAGAAATTAGTTTTTAGAAATTAGTTTACTGCATTAGCTTCGACTAGGAAGTTTGACTCCCCCGGGCCCCTTCTTCTTTATCTTAGCATCGAACTCTTTTACAACCATATTATCCGGCCAAAAGTCGCCCGAGCATATGGCTACAAAGAGCTCGTTAGGGACAGTTATCTTGAAAGATTAAATGTCTTTAGCATAAGAAATCTTAAACTTTTCCACCTTTACACTATTACAATCGGCTTTAGTTTTGTCTTGTATATAAGACAATACATCAGAAAATGTTTGATCAGGGGAAAGCCGAGAAACGAAAATTTGTTTCTTTAGTGGAACCAGTGAAAGGGATTTTGGTGAATGTCTGCTCCACCAAAATCCCTTTCAGTGGTTCCACTAAAGAAACAAATTTTCGTTTCTCGGCTTTTTTTTCTGCGAAACCAACTTGAGCCGGTTGTCCGGACTCAGTAGTCCCTTGTGGTGGTGATGCTACATTCTGAGAGATAGGTGGATCCACTAATTGTGAAACCACTACGGACAAATCGGAGTTCTTAGAAGTCCCTGGTTGCATGCTTTCTGTTACGGATTGTTCGGATACCGAATCTTTTATAGCTGCTGATCTGAGGGTTTGCTGAAATCAGCTGCTGATCCGGCGGAATGCTCTGTTGTTCTTTTGATTTCGGTTGCGGGGTGTTCCCCTTTTGCTCCTTACCACTCTTCTAATAGCTTACGACTATTAAACTGCGAATCCAGCGCAGAGAGGAGATCATGAGCTCGGCAAAAACTATCTCTAGCAACTCCGAAACAGCTAATCAGCCCCATCAGGCCGCCTTTAGTTTGGCGCATGAACGATTTCATCTCGTTCGTAACCTCAACACAAGCATCACAACAGAACTGCAAATTTGGTCCCTTTGAAAGGTGATCACTTGTCCGGCCAGTAAAGTTTTCACACAGTGTTCAGACGAACACTAATAAAAATAAAATATAATACTGTGCATGTCTTGTGACAATTGTAAATCGACCCAGAGCCATAAACTATGATCTGTAATTTTAAACCCTACAAGGGAGCGGTGTTAACATTTTTTAATCTGTAAGTGCAGGCCACTTGAGCCTAACAGAAGATAATCACTTGAGATGTTTCTCACACTGCCCTAAGGGTTCCTGTGCGGGGGGCAAATAATAACTCTCCCGCTCAGGCAGACCCGGCCTCTGCGTAGGCCACAGATAAGACCAGAATAATATTTTCATGTTAGTTTCTTAAGCAGGAACTTAGAAAATAAAAATCAGTTTTTTTACAGAACTCAACTGAAAAGGTTGTTTTATTTAATTCATCCCTTTCATTTTGGTCCTTCGACAACTCTGCAGTTTTCCCCCACCAGTGCACTATGGGGAATTTGCCCGATTTTTTGGAATAAATGTATTTTTTAAAAGTATGCCGATTTCGTTTTTTTTTTTAATGTATTAAGAAAACATCAAGCTGTTTGGTAACATACCGCAAATGTTAACTTAAAAATCTAGTATTTAAATACCAACTGTTAAAGTCAGCTGTTGCAAGAGCACATGGCTTGTTTACATTTTGCTTAACTTTGAAGCTCACTTTCGAATCATGATCTCTGCAACAAAATGACGTAAGACAGTCAAATTTGAAATGATTACCAATTCTCAAGATATGTTCTGTGTAAAAATACTTATACATTGCGTAATATGTGCGTCCAATTTTAACAATTTGTAAATGTAGCAGGTGATGTTTTCGTTTGGGTTTTGGAAAGAAAGTTAAACTTTCAATAGAGTTTTAAAAAAATGTTTAACTTTGTTCAGTGAGTGTCTATATCCATGTTGTAGAGTCATTAATTGCGAATTCATCGTGCGCGTCGTGGGACTTTTCGCGTAATTTCATTTTTTAGAAACCAATCTCTTGATCAAAAACGCAGCCCTGCTGGAAGTTTTGCATAAGCAAAAGGGTCTTCGAGAAAAAAAAGATGGCGAATTCACTTTTGTTAGCAAGCAAGTTGATCCCACAGTCGAATCTCCAACTTTACAGATGTTTTTAAGAGAGCCATTGTTACTTCAGACCCCATCATTTCATCAATAAATTTGAAGAAGCGCGTCCGAAAACATAAGCTGCTTGCTCTTCCACCAGAAGTCATTCAATTGTTATTATGCGAATATTGTTTACGCCGCTCTCCCCTCTTTTAAACTGCCCGCGCTTCCCTCGTAGCGAATGCCTACTTGCCCGCACTGGATGCTCGCGACTCCAGGCTCTCCCGCTCTCCCGCACTGGACGCTTGCGATTCCAGGCTCTCCCGCCTTCCCGCTCCCGGAATCTCTCCACTGCGCTTTGAAACGCAGCGCTCAATTAGGCTTAAGCTAGTCTTTCATTGTCTCATTAGTGAAATACATCGCCCGGCCGGTCCGCGCTATAACACGAAAAGTCCCACGAGTTTCATTTGTTCTTTTTCCTGCGCACCGCGATCGTCGAGTGTTTTTTTCACCTTCTATTCCACAGCTTGCCCGGCTACGTGCAACAGCCGCATCGTCCGACGAAGCTGCCCCCAAGCGACGATCACCCCCGACGCCCCATCTCTACATTTTTTGGTCCTTCGAGCCGGATAAGTGCCATATTATTAATTTTTTTTATTAACTGCCGGTCGACAGTCAGCCATTCGAAGAACATAATTCGTTTGACTTTCTGTACGATTTGTCTAAAATCCAAGTCCGATTTAATCCGACGACGGCAGATAGTAAATTACAATTCCAATTCCGTTTTTTATTTCTTCGTTCTCTTTTAACGTGCGGCCATATTGCCTATTTTCTAATTCCTTTTCGTGTGCATATTGATGTACAAGTTTCATATTCGCATTTGGCCGTACATCCACTAAATATACATCCAACATCAAATCGAAGAAAATAAAAAATATAAATCCAAATTAAAGTGTGCAATTAAAAAGTTAACCCTACAGTGAAAAATAAATTAATTTCAAAAAATTCAGTGAACAGTGAAAAATAAATTAATTTCAAAACTGAGTTCAAATTAATTTTCCACAAAAAAGTGAAACAAAAATTAAGTGTTCCGCCAATTTCGGCCCACAAATATTTTTGATATTAATTTTTTTATTGTACATCCGCTGTGACAATATTTGCTTACATTATTAAAAATCCAAATACAGTCCACAATAAATCGAAAATTTACAACACATACCCGCCGGCAAAATTTACAATAAAATTTTCGGCCATATTGATTACATATATTACATCCATATTACATATATATATACATACATACATTTATACATATTTTTCTACATAACTACACCCCAATTCCGAAAGCTCAAGTATTTCCGTCGGCCATCCAATAAATATATATTAAATAAATTTCTAAAGCCGACGTGAAATAACCTTTGTGTCTCAGTGTGTTTTTCCTATTTACATATTTTGGGCACTATCCATCCATACATCTACACATACACGCGAATTGCAGTACCGCAAAAAGCTCGATAATCCCGCGCATCCCAGCGTCACCAATACACAGCCCGCAAAAGTTCGGGCAGTTGTTTTTCAATCATCCCATAAATAAATTCCAACAAAATTAATAAACACCAAGCTCAACTCCAATAAAATTAAACAAATACTGAGAATTACTGCCAGTTCCAAAAAAGAAAAAAAGGGGAGAAATATAAAATATTGTCGCCATCGCGGAACTAGTGGAATCAATTTATTAATTTATTGATTTATTAATTTGTTTCTTCGGTTTGACATTTTTTCCAAAAAAAACGCCCATTCCAGTATTTTTTTTTCTTATTTATTGAGCTTGGTAAATCTACATATATATCGATACTCAATTTTTTCTTTTGGGGATAAAAAAGAAAAATTGGAAAAAATGCCACCCGCATACCACTGCAAGGTATTTCTTTTTTGTCTCCGAATATTTTTTTAAAATAAAGAAAAACAAAACCAATAATCTCCAAACACTGCCGGGGACATCCAATCCCATCCTAATTCGGCCAACCACCCCCTATAAAACACTAAACGGCAAATACCTCATCAAATACAGTATTTTTTCAGTATTTTTATTTTGTGGTATATTTTTTGGTATTTTTTTCCATTCTTGCTCCATCGTTCCACCAAAAGCCTGGGGAATATTTTAACAATTATTCAGCCACGCATATCGACTATTTTTTGGAGCTAGTCGATACCCTATTTCCACCGGTCCATAAGTGGGTCCGTAATTGGTTCTCTGATTTTTGTCCGAAATATCAGCGCGCACATTCCATCCTAACAGCATCCTAGTTTGGTATGTCCAGGGAAAGTTCCAACAAACTATCCCCTGTTCCATCACCGAAAATACCAAAAATCACGGTAAGGACGCCCACACCTAAAAAGGTCAAGACGCCACTTCCAAAAAAGGCTCCTTCTTCCATCGAAAGAACCACGCGAGCCAGCACAAAAATGGTTGCAACGGCTGCCGACCTCGCTATGAGCCAGTTTATTGAAGGCTCGGATCGACTGTCCGAATTGGAATCGCGAATAAATATTCCCTCGGCGGTCCCTCCTACGTTATCCGTCCTCAATATTTGCCGAGACGAAATCCGAGAGGTATGGGTCCGCATCAAAAAAGAATACGATGCCTGTACCGCATGCCTTGTAGCAGCCGGAGAAGGTGCAGCTGACAGTTTGCCAGTCCTCAAGGCTAAGTACGATTATTGCTACAGCGCGTACGAACGGTGCGGCGCCCAGATAGCAGATATGATAGCGCAAACTCCGCAACTTCCGCAACCTTCCCCAATGCCAGCTGATCCTTCTCAGACATACATTCCGTCAGGCTGCCGGCTTCCGCCGTGCGATACCGATCTATTCACGGCAATTTATATCAACAATACCAGACTCACTCCTGTCGAAAAATTATTTCACCTTAATGCTAAAACGAGTGGCGACGCTCACAATATAGTTTCAAATTCACCCCTTTCTAATGATGGCTTTCGATCAGGGTGGGATAACCTCACTGAGCGTTTGTTAGTAAACAGTCAATTAAAGATACTTTTCAATGTATCGTCCGTCACACAGGAGTCTGGGTCAGCTTTGAAAGAACTTCAAAGCACCATCCAGGGTTGCCTTACTGCACTAGAAATGTCCGGCATTCAGGTCGAATGTTGGGATTGCCTCTTGGTGTATATCTGCTCGTCCAAACTCCCAAAGCTTACGCTTTCCCTATGGGAGCAGTCCCTTCATAACAAAGCCGAGATCCCTACGTGGCACGAGCTGAACGTTTTCCTAACGGAGCGTCACAGGAGACTAGAAGCCATAGATGATGTTCGACCATCAGGTTCTAGTCAGACTCAGCCCAGGGCATCCACTTCCAACTCGGCGTCTCGAAGAATAAATTCATACGAGACAAGGGTAGCACCTTAGAGGGTGCGATCTCTGTAATAGAGAGAACCATACTGTACGCACATGCGCCAAATTTCGCCAGATGACGGTCGACCAACGCATCGCATATATAAAAAGAAAACAGCTGTGTTTAAACTGCTTTGCGCGAACACATCAGTTGCGCGACTGCGAAAGCGCACATAACTGCTTCACGTGCCGCGGCCGCCATCACACACCGAGGCAGCCCATCCCCAGATTAAATACTCTCGGTCCCTCGGCTGCCAGTGGCACGCAGTCAACGCTTCAGACTTATTTTGCGGCAGGCACTAGGTCAGTCCTCCTAGGCACCGCTTTAATTAATATATGCCATCGAGGTTCCAATTTCCAAGCGCGAGCCTTAATAGACTCCGGATCTGAGGCGACCTTCATCACTGAGCGCCTTTTCAACCTGATTAAACTGCCGTTCCAGGTTATCCGAGCACAGGTCTCAGGACTTAATCAAACGGTCTCCGCTGAGACCAAAAAGATCTGTCAATTCACGATCCGTTCTCCAACCCGGCCTAGCTTGCAGTTAAACACCACTGCCTACGTGCTTCCACAAATAGCCGGAAATCTTCCTTCATGTCCGCTTCCGCAACATTTTCTGCGAGACCTTCCCGAACTTCCGCTAGCGGATCCAAAGTTCTATGAGAGCGCACAAATAGATATTCTAATCGGGGCCGATATACTTCCATCCATTCTACTAAGCGGTACCCGAGCGAACATCTGTGGCTCGCTTCTCGGTCAAGAGACCATTTTCGGCTGGATTCTAACAGGACCAGTACCAGCTCCGAGGCATGATCAAATATCATCCTTTTCCACGCAAGTTGCACACACGTATGAAGCGTCTCTCGATAAACTCCTCACCAAATTCTGGGAGGTGGAGGATCTGCCAGTAAAAGTGGCAAAAGAATCCGACGTGATTTGTGAGGACAATTTTCTTCGGACCACCACAAAAGACGAAACCGGCAGGTATGTCGTGAGTCTCCCTTTTCGAGATCCTGAGAACATTAATTGCTCCCTGGGACATTCCAGATCCCAGGCGCTGGCTCAATTCTTAAGAAACGAGCAGCGGCTAAAAAGGGACAGTACGTAAAAATCCAAGTACGACTCAGTTATTCAAGAATATCTCGACCTCAATCACATGAGAGAAGTCCTTCCTACCCACGATTCAGCATGTTACTACCTGCCACACCACGCAGTGTTAAAACCGGAGAGTACGTCCACCAAACTTCCATTCAACGCCTCCAGCCCTTCAGACAATGGGGTCAGCTTAAATGATATCCTTCATGCTGGCCCGGTCCTACAGTCCGATCTAACCATCCAGATCCTGAAGTGGCGATATTTCCGATTTGTGTATAGTGCTGACATCGAGAAAATGTACCGGCAGATTTGGGCAGATCCGAAGCAGACAGCGTTCCAACGTATCTTATTCCGCAATAGGGAAGGATACATTCGAGATTTTGAGCTAAAAACTGTTACGTTTGGGGTCAATTGTGCACCGTTCCTGGCAATTCGAGTACTGCAACAGCTGGCGACCGACGTGCAACTAACCCATCCGAGAGCGAGTAAAGTTATTCGTGGTTGCATGTATGTCGATGATGTCCTTTCGGGAGCTGACTCTGCAGAAGAGGCTCACCTCACCATTCACGAGTTGCAGAGTGCCCTCGATTCGACTGGTTTTCCATTGAGGAAATGGACCTCCAACCACAAAGAAGTTCTGGCTCATATCGGAACCGATCATCTTTTAACTGCCGATTTCCTCGAAATAGATACGGAGAGCACGGCGAAAACTCTCGGAGTCCGTTGGAAAGCAACATCCGATGAGTTTTTCTTCGCTCTCCCCGACCTATCCACCGAAGCTACACTCACAAAACGGCATGTTCTCTCCCAAATTGCGAAGCTGTTTGATCCAGCAGGCTGGCTCGCTCCTTTCATGGTCTGTGCCAAGATTTTCATGCAGGAGATCTGGGATGGGATGATGAACTTCCTTCGCTTTTCCAAGTTAAATAGAGCTTTACGGGTCCTTGCGTATGTCCACCGTTTTGTCCAGCGATGTAGGAAACAGTCGCCGATTCCGGAAGTCCATCTAGAAGCCCAAGAACTTGTCGGCTCATGGTCATAAGCACTCAGCGCAGATATTTTGATAATGAATATCGCTGCTTGAGTCAAAAGCGTCCTGTGTCCGAGACAAGTTCCATCCTCTCCTTGAACCCCTTTCTAGATGAGAAAGGGCTTATAAGGGCGTGCGGCCGAATAACGGCCTCCGAAAATTTGCGATATGATGAACGACATCCTATAATCCTCCCGTACGAATGTGCACTCTCTCGACTACTGGTAAACTTTACGCATCTCATAACGTTGCATGGAGGTAACCAGTTAGTCGTACCGGGTGAGACGGTCAAGATACTGGGTTCCGAAAATAAAGAACTTGGTAAAGGCCGTTATTAACTCCTGCAAGGTCTGCGTTATCCATAAGAAGCGATTGCAAGTTTAGATGATGGGAAGTTTTCCGAAAGAGCGTGTCTCTTTTTCCCGGCCATTCACGTTCACAGGGATGGACTACGCTGGCCCTTTCGACATAAAAAATTACACAGGCAGAGCTAGCCTAATTACAAAAGGGTATGTGTTGGTTTTCGTGTGTTTCTCTACAAAGGCCATCCATCTAGAGCCTACATCCGATCTGACGACCGAAAAATTTCTCGCCGCTTTCGCTCGGTTCATATCCACCGCTACTAGAAAGTACACTTTTAAAGAGCTTTAAACCCTCCTAGCGAAAATTAAAGCTTGTCTAAATTCCAGACCGCTATCTCCTATGTCTGAAGATCCCACTGATCTTTTAGCGTTGACACCAGGGCATTTTCTAGTCGGCGGACCTCTTCTGTCCATAGTGGAACCCGAATTAAAAGGGGAATCCAAGTCCATTGTGAATCGGTGACACTTAAAAGCGCTCCATCAACAATTCCAAGCTCGATGGAAAGAGGAGTATCTCAAAGAGCTTCACAAGCGTAACAAGTGGCAGTCCCCGACCGCAAATCTCCGCGTTGGCGACATGGTAGTCGTCAAGGAGGACAATCTGCCCTCGAATGAGTGGCGCCTTGGCAGAATCGACTCTGTCTTTCCAGGGGCTGACGGCAATGTACGTGTCGTCAGCATTGTCACGGCAGACAGGATTATCAAGCGTCCCGTGACCAAGGTGGTTCTTCTGCCAGGAGAACACTCCAACCGTCTTCCTCAACCAACATCCTCCACATAATTCCCCAACCATCCTCGCCATCTAAGCAGTTTTAAATCATCTCCATATGTTTTTTCTTTTTATACATTACTCTCTACCAGATCACATCATGGTTCCTCGTCCACGCAGCGCTCAGGCATTGGATAGCAGACGTACTCGAGGTATACATTCCTACCTATGCCGAGTCTGGGGTGGAATCATAAAGCTGAGCGCAGAGAAGCAGCTTCGGGCAGTGCTCTTCAATAAGTACTGCTTAAATTGTCTCGCCCACGAGCACTCCGACGGGAGTTGTCGCAGAGGCGACAAGTGTAAAACGTATAACGGGAAGCACCACACGCTCCTGCATATGCACGAGCGCCCCTGCAGTCGGCTACTCAGCAGCGTTCGCGCCGGCAGAATCAGCCAACTCGCCCAGCGCTGGCCCCGGCAAGGCGCTCGGCATCCGCCACTTCTCAGCAGCGCTCGCGCCGGCAAGATCCGCCAACGCGCAGAACCCTTGCCTCTCCGCCGCGCTCACCGCACTCACCGCACCGGCTCCGTCACTTGCGTCCATCCTCCAACGGCACACCGTGAATGTGCTGCCGACGGCCATGGTTACTTTGGAGATCGGGCTGAAGACCTTCGACACGGCCGCCCTCATCGACCCGTGTACGCCGACGAGCTGCATCGACGCATCATTGGCGTCCGCGTTCCGCTTGCCAACTACTACCGTCGGCGACGAGAGGATCAACGGCTTCAAGCTAGAGGTGGTCCTAAAAGTGGATCCGAACGTCCGCATCCGCACCCCCATCCGAGGGCTCTCTGACACCGTGGTCGGCAGATACGGGGACCTCCCGTTGGCCGACAAACGCTTCTACTTGCCGGCAACCATCTCTGTAGTCCTGGGTGCCGATGTCTACGCCAAGGTGATCCGACCGGGATTCCATTTGGTCGACGAGGGACTCCCAGTGGCCCAGAGGACGGTATTCGGGTGGATCCTGTCCGGCGCCTGCAGTCAAACCTAGACGACAGGAGTGGGTTTTTTTTTTTTCCTTTTGCAACGCTAGCGATTGCAAGGGGGGCGGAATGTTTACGCCGCTCTCCCCTCTTTTAAACTGCCCGCGCTTCCCTCGTGCCTACTCGCCCGCACTGGATGCTCGCGACTCCAGGCTCTCCCGCTCTCCCGCACTGGACGCTTGCGATTCCAGGCTCTCCCGCCTTCCCGCTCCCGGAATCTCTCCACTGCGCTTTGAAACGCAGCGCTCAATTAGGCTTAAGCTAGTCTTTCATTGTCTCATTAGTGAAATACATCGCCCGGCCGGTCCGCGCTATAACACGAAAAGTCCCACGAGTTTCATTTGTTCTTTTTCCTGCGCACCGCGATCGTCGAGTGTTTTTTTTCACCTTCTATTCCACAGCTTGCCCGGCTACGTGCAACAGCCGCATCGTCCGACGAAGCTGCCCCCAAGCGACGATCACCCCCATCTCTACAAATATGAACCTGGAGACGAGTCTCTAGATGTTGATAATTATGAAGAAGAAAACGACTATGATTTTTTGTACAACATTGAAATTAAAAATTAAGAGCATATATAGCTAAATTTGTTATGAAAAATATAAAAAATTGGGTGGAGAGGTGGTGGTATAATTTAACTTTTCCAACAGGTGTGTATAGGTATGTAGAAAAAAAAAAAATAAACCCTCACTGAAATATGTTACATAGTTCGCGAGTTATTAATTTATTCCAAAAAATAGAGCAAATTCCCCATAGTGCAGTGGTAAGAGACTCAGAACTTAGGCCAGCACCTTAAAAATAACAAGAGAGAACGCTATAGTCGAGTGCCTCGACTATTAGATACCCGTTACTCAGCTAAACAACTTTAGATTTTGCATTAACATAATGTGAATTAGAGTGAGCACAGGAAAAAAGGACAAAAAGTTCAAATTATCAATTTGAATTAGGCGATTTCTTTGCGCTGGCAGCTTTACAGCACGAGCATCAGCACCACCGCTGCTTTAGCGCAGGCAGCTTTTGTCCTGCACCAGCATACACACATACGCCATTGTTTGACTCAGACCTCCAATTTGGCTAACTAGATTTGATTTGCATAGTTCTTGAGATATAGTTCGGTATTGAAAAATGAAAACCATCGCAATTTCCTTTAATAGAAATCCTTATCGAGAATTATCGTTGACTCTGTTGAGCACCTTGGCCAGCTGTTCCAAAGTCATCCGTTACATGGCGCCATGAAAGGCGGAAATGTAGGCGCTAGCCAGGCTTAAGCGTTTAATGGGTTTTTGGGCGTTAGAGTGGGCGTGGCAAACTTTTATTAGGCCAATCGATATTTATTGACGAAACAAATACATATCAATTAAAATTTTCATAATATCATCAAAACTGTGGCCACAGCTTGTGGCTTGTGGGCGTCAGAGGGGGCGTGGCACCATTTTGAAACAAACTTGCGCTGCGTAGGAACTCCTAAAATCTACATGCAAAATGCCAATCTTCTAGTTTTTTAATAGTTTCCGAGATCTCAGCGTTCATACGGACAGGCAGACAGACGGACAGACGGACATGGCTAGATCGACTCGGCTAGTGATCCTGATCAAGAATATATATACTTTATAGGGTCGGAAACGCTTCCTTCTACCTGTTACATACTTTTGCACGAATACAATATACCCTTTTACTCTACGAGTAACGGGTATAATAAAATCTGTAACATTTGCAGTTTTTTTTATTTGAGGTGTTAATGAATAATTGACTCTTGTTGTCCCCACCAGTGGTAAGAAACAGAGTAAAAAATTTTAAAAAGCAAAAAGATATAAAAGGATCAAAAAAGTCAAAATTTGTTGTAAAAGTGGTCGAGAACCGACAAATTACAAAATAAAAATAATTTTGCCATAGAGCAATTATTATTTTGGCGTTTTCGAGGCCTTCAACATCGAAAAAGTGATTTAATAAAATCAGGCGTATTCTATGCCGACATCGAAACTGGAAAGTGATCACGGGTATATACAAAGTGAATCCCAAATTGATCAACATCAGTGACTCCCAATAAATAATAATAAAGTGAAAAAGTATACAAAAATAATATCAAAGTGACACCCAATACTCAAAAGTATACAAATAATCAAAGAATCAAAGACTCACAATATTAAACATAAAATCAAAAACAAAAGTTAAAAAAAATCAACTCATCACAAAATATAAAAACCCCTAAGAACTTCAGGACTTCGAAGACTTCAGGACAACTACAACTACAAGATCGAGGACAACATCAGCGAAAGTCAACCTTTATCGACAGCGGAAAAAACATCAAAATCGAAGACTCAGCAGCGACGACAACAGCAGCAACCATAAATTTAAATATGATCAGATAAGTCCTATTATTCATATTTAAATATTTCAAAATTAAAAATATATATAAATATTATAATTATATTACAAATTGTTCGGTTATTTAAGTCGGTTAATATAATTTTTGTAGAATCAAAAATCCGAGCAAACAATCGCACTAATAAAAAGGCAGGTGGAGATTACCAACGCCAGTAAGGCGCTTGAAGATCTCCCAAGCTTATCATTCGAATATTTAAAGAAATTCGATGAGCTGAAGGCCGAGTGCATCGAAAATCATAAAGCTCTGATGCATATTGGAGTAGTCGCGCATGACTATCTCACTAAGAGTCATTACGAGAATTAAGGCAGGCTTGCACCTTGTTGGCGCCCAAAACCTGATTTTTTCTGGAATTTATTTCTTGGAAAGTATGGTAGGTGTGGGAATCAAATTTTATCCAGTTGTAGGGTACAGTTTATTGAAGCTACACAATTTTTTTGAGTGCGATTCAAGCGAAGGGGGGAGGGGGAGTACCCAACAATGGCAGCATGTCCGCGAAAAACTCGTCCTCATGGCGGATTTTTTGGAACTTTCAGAAATAATCTGAAACGCAAAAAACGAATATATTCTTAATCTGTACACTTGCTCACATGGCTTGAACTAGGATAATTGAAAAAACATAATCGGTTTTTTTTTTTTTTTGAAAAAAAATCGGTTTTTTCCTCATTTTTCCGTTACTCATTATTTTTTTAAATAAACAATTTTTAATATTTTCAAAAGATCCTAGTCTATGCCATGCACATACTTCTGAGGAACATGTATAAAAAATTTCATGACGATTGCTCAATTTTTGCGGCTTGTACGACTTCCGCCAACTCGGAAAACATGGTTTCGAGAAAAACGCGTTTGAAAATTTGCACTATAATGGCAACGCGCTTGACACCGGTCCACCAAACGGCAGATAACATTCGTAATTCAAAAGATTTCGACTTGAAATTTTAGGAGAGTAAAATTGAAACATGTATGTATCCGAAACGCCCAGCGCTGGCCCCGGCAAGGCGCTCGGCATCCGCCACTTCTCAGCAGCGCTCGCGCCGGCAAGATCCGCCAACGCGCAGAACCCTTGCCTCTCCGCCGCGCTCACCGCACTCACCGCACCGGCTCCGTCACTTGCGTCCATCCTCCAACGGCACACCGTGAATGTGCTGCCGACGGCCATGGTTACTTTGGAGATCGGGCTGAAGACCTTCGACACGGCCGCCCTCATCGACCCGTGTACGCCGACGAGCTGCATCGACGCATCATTGGAGTCCGCGTTCCGCTTGCCAACTACTACCGTCGGCGACGAGAGAATCAACGGCTTCAAGCTAGAGGTGGTCCTAAAAGTGGATCCGAACGTCCGCATCCGCACCCCCATCCGAGGGCTCTCTGACACCGTGGTCGGCAGATACGGGGACCTCCCGTTGGCCGACAAACGCTTCTACTTGCCGGCAACCATCTCTGTAGTCCTGGATGCGGATGTCTACGCCAAGGTCATCCGACCGGGATTCCATTTGGTCGACGAGGGACTCCCAGTGGCCCAGAGGACGGCATTCGGGTAGATCCTGTCCGGCGCCTGCAGTCAAACCTAGACGACAGGAGTGGGTTTTTTTTTTTTCCTTTTGCAACGCTAGCGATTGCAAGGGGGGCGGAATGTTTACGCCGCTCTCCCCTCTTTTAAACTGCCCGCGCTTCCCTCGTGCCTACTCGCCCGCACTGGATGCTCGCGACTCCAGGCTCTCCCGCTCTCCCGCACTGGACGCTTGCGATTCCAGGCTCTCCCGCCTTCCCGCTCCCGGAATCTCTCCACTGCGCTTTGAAACGCAGCGCTCAATTAGGCTTAAGCTAGTCTTTCATTGTTTCATTAGTGAAATACATCGCCCGGCCGGTCCGCGCTATAACACGAAAAGTCCCACGAGTTTCATTTGTTCTTTTTCATGCGCACCGCGATCGTCGTGCGTTTTTTTTCACCTTCTATTCCACAGCTTGCCCGGCTACGTGCAACAGCCGCATCGTCCGACGAAGCTGCCCCCAAGCGACGATCACCCCCGACGCCCCATCTCTATAAGTATGAACCTGGAGACGAGTCTCTAGATGTTGATAATTATGAAGAAGAAAACGACTATGATTTTTTGTACAACATTGAAATTAAAAATTAAGAGCATATATAGCTAAATTTGTTATGAAAAATATAAAAAATTGGGTGGAGGGGTGGTGGTATACTTTAACTTTTCCAACAGGTGTGTATAGGTATGCAGAAAAAAAAAAAAATAAACCCTCACTGAAATATGTTACATAGTTCGCGAGTTATTAATTTATTCCAAAAAATAGAGCAAATTCCCCATAGTGCAGTGGTAAGAGACTCAGAACTTAGGCCAGCACCTTAAAAATAACAAGAGAGAACGCTATAGTCGAGTGCCTCGACTATTAGATACCCGTTACTCAGCTAAACAACTTTAGATTTTGCATTAACATAATGTGAATTAGAGTGAGCACAGGAAAAAGGACAAAAAGTTCAAATTATCAATTTGAATTAGGCGATTTCTTTGCGCTGGCAGCTTTACATCACGAGCATCAGCACCAGCGCTGCTTTAGCGCAGGCAGCTTTTGTCCTGCACCAGCATACACACATACGCCATTGTTTGACTCAGACCTCCAATTTGGCTAACTAGATTTGATTTGCATAGTTCTTGAGATATAGTTCGGTATTGAAAAATGAAAACCATCGCAATTTCCTTTAATAGAAATCCTTATCGAGAATTATCGTTGACTCTGTTGAGCACCTTGGCCAGCTGTTCCAAAGTCATCCGTTACATGGCGCCATGAAAGGCGGAAATGTAGGCGCTAGCCAGGCTTAAGCGTTTAATGGGTTTTTGGGCGTTAGAGTGGGCGTGGCAAACTTTTATTAGGCCAATCGATATTTATTGACGAAACAAATACATATCAATTAAAATTTTCATAATATCATCAAAACTGTGGCCACAGCTTGTGGCTTGTGGGCGTCAGAGGGGGCGTGGCACCATTTTGAAACAAACTTGCGCTGCGTAGGAACTCCTAAAATCTACATGCAAAATGCCAATCTTCTAGTTTTTTAATAGTTTCCGAGATCTCAGCGTTCATACGGACAGGCAGACAGACGGACAGACGGACATGGCTAGATCGACTCGGCTAGTGATCCTGAACAAGAATATATATACTTTATAGGGTCGGAAACGCTTCCTTCTACCTGTTACATACTTTTGCACGAATACAATATACCCTTTTACTCTACGAGTAACGGGTATAATAAAATCTGTAACATTTGCAGTTTTTTTTATTTGAGGTGTTAATGAATAATTGACTCTTGTTGTCCCCACCAGTGGTAAGAAACAGAGTAAAAAATTTTAAAAAGCAAAAAGATATAAAAGGATCAAAAAAGTCAAAATTTGTTGTAAAAGTGGTCGAGAACCGATAAATTACAAAATAAAAATAATTTTGCCATAGAGCAATTATTATTTTGGCGTTTTCGAGGCCTTCAACATCGAAAAAGTGATTTAATAAAATCAGGCGTATTCTATGCCGACATCGAAACTGGAAAGTGATCACGGGTATATAAAAAGTGAATCCCAAATTGATCAACAACAGTGACTCCCAATAAATAATAATAAAGTGAAAAAGTATACAAAAATAATATCAAAGTGACACCCAATACTCAAAAGTATACAAATAATCAAAGAATCAAAGACTCACAATATTAAACATAAAATCAAAAACAAAAGTTAAAAAAAATCAACTCATCACAAAATATAAAAACCCCTAAGAACTTCAGGACTTCGAAGACTTCAGGACAACTACAACTACAAGATCGAGGACAACATCAGCGAAAGTCAACCTTTATCGACAGCGGAAAAAACATCAAAATCGAAGACTCAGCAGCGACGACAACAGCAGCAACCATAAATTTAAATATGATCAGATAAGTCCTATTATTCATATTTAAATATTTCAAAATTAAAAATATATATAAATATTATAATTATATTACAAATTGTTCGGTTATTTAAGTCGGTTAATATAATTTTTGTAGAATCAAAAATCCGAGCAAACAATCGCACTAATAAAAAGGCAGGTGGAGATTACCAACGCCAGTAAGGCGCTTGAAGATCTCCCAAGCTTATCATTCGAATATTTAAAGAAATTCGATGAGCTGAAGGCCGAGTGCATCGAAAATCATAAAGCTCTGATGCATATTGGAGTAGTCGCGCATGACTATCTCACTAAGAGTCATTACGAGAATTAAGGCAGGCTTGCACCTTGTTGGCGCCCAAAACCTGATTTTTTCTGGAATTTATTTCTTGGAAAGTATGGTAGGTGTGGGAATCAAATTTTATCCAGTTGTAGGGTACAGTTTATTGAAGCTACCCAATTTTTTTGAGTGCGATTCAAGCGAAGGGGGGAGGGGGAGTACCCAACAATGGCAGCATGTCCGCGAAAAACTCGTCCTCATGGCGGATTTTTTGGAACTTTCAGAAATAATCTGACGCGTGTGAAAATTTGCACTATAATGGCAACGCGCTTGACACCGGTCCACCAAACGGCAGATAACATTCGTAATTCAAAAGATTTCGACTTGAAATTTTAGGAGAGTAAAATTGAAACATGTATGTATCCGAAACGCCCAGCGCTGGCCCCGGCAAGGCGCTCGGCATCCGCCACTTCTCAGCAGCGCTCGCGCCGGCAAGATCCGCCAACGCGCAGAACCCTTGCCTCTCCGCCGCGCTCACCGCACTCACCGCACCGGCTCCGTCACTTGCGTCCATCCTCCAACGGCACACAGTGAATGTGCTGCCAACGGCCATGGTTACTTTGGAGATCGGGCTGAAGACCTTCGACACGGCCGCCCTCATCGACCCGTGTACGCCGACGAGCTGCATCGACGCATCATTGGAGTCCGCGTTCCGCTTGCCAACTACTACCGTCGGCGACGAGAGAATCAACGGCTTCAAGCTAGAGGTGGTCCTAAAAGTGGATCCGAACGTCCGCATCCGCACCCCCATCCGAGGGCTCTCTGACACCGTGGTCGGCAGATACGGGGACCTCCCGTTGGCCGACAAACGCTTCTACTTGCCGGCAACCATCTCTGTAGTCCTGGATGCGGATGTCTACGCCAAGGTCATCCGACCGGGATTCCATTTGGTCGACGAGGGACTCCCAGTGGCCCAGAGGACGGCATTCGGGTAGATCCTGTCCGGCGCCTGCAGTCAAACCTAGACGACAGGAGTGGGTTTTTTTTTTTCCTTTTGCAACGCTAGCGATTGCAAGGGGGGCGGAATGTTTACGCCGCTCTCCCCTCTTTTAAACTGCCCGCGCTTCCCTCGTGCCTACTCGCCCGCACTGGATGCTCGCGACTCCAGGCTCTCCCGCTCTCCCGCACTGGACGCTTGCGATTCCAGGCTCTCCCGCCTTCCCGCTCCCGGAATCTCTCCACTGCGCTTTGAAACGCAGCGCTCAATTAGGCTTAAGCTAGTCTTTCATTGTCTCATTAGTGAAATACATCGCCCGGCCGGTCCGCGCTATAACACGAAAAGTCCCACGAGTTTCATTTGTTCTTTTTCCTGCGCACCGCGATCGTCGAGTGTTTTTTTTCACCTTCTATTCCACAGCTTGCCCGGCTACGTGCAACAGCCGCATCGTCCGACGAAGCTGCCCCCAAGCGACGATCACCCCCGACGCCCCATCTCTATAAATATGAACCTGGAGACGAGTCTCTAGATGTTGATAATTATGAAGAAGAAAACGACTATGATTTTTTGTACAACATTGAAATTAAAAATTAAGAGCATATATAGCTAAATTTGTTATGAAAAATATAAAAAATTGGGTGGAGGGGTGGTGGTATACTTTAACTTTTCCAACAGGTGTGTATAGGTATGCAGAAAAAAAAAAAATAAACCCTCACTGAAATATGTTACATAGTTCGTGAGTTATTAATTTATTCCAAAAAATAGAGCAAATTCCCCATAGTGCAGTGGTAAGAGACTCAGAACTTAGGCCAGCACCTTAAAAATAACAAGAGAGAACGCTATAGTCGAGTGCCTCGACTATTAGATACCCGTTACTCAGCTAAACAACTTTAGATTTTGCATTAACATAATGTGAATTAGAGTGAGCACAGGAAAAAGGACAAAAAGTTCAAATTATCAATTTGAATTAGGCGATTTCTTTGCGCTGGCAGCTTTACAGCACGAGCATCAGCACCAGCGCTGCTTTAGCGCAGGCAGCTTTTGTCCTGCACCAGCATACACACATACGCCATTGTTTGACTCAGACCTCCAATTTGGCTAACTAGATTTGATTTGCATAGTTCTTGAGATATAGTTCGGTATTGAAAAATGAAAACCATCGCAATTTCCTTTAATAGAAATCCTTATCGAGAATTATCGTTGACTCTGTTGAGCACCTTGGCCAGCTGTTCCAAAGTCATCCGTTACATGGCGCCATGAAAGGCGGAAATGTAGGCGCTAGCCAGGCTTAAGCGTTTAATGGGTTTTTGGGCGTTAGAGTGGGCGTGGCAAACTTTTATTAGGCCAATCGATATTTATTGACGAAACAAATACATATCAATTAAAATTTTCATAATATCATCAAAACTGTGGCCACAGCTTGTGGCTTGTGGGCGTCAGAGGGGGCGTGGCACCATTTTGAAACAAACTTGCGCTGCGTAGGAACTCCTAAAATCTACATGCAAAATGCCAATCTTCTAGTTTTTTAATAGTTTCCGAGATCTCAGCGTTCATACGGACAGACAGACAGACGGACAGACGGACATGGCTAGATCGACTCGGCTAGTGGTCCTGAACAAGAATATATATACTTTATAGGGTCGGAAACGCTTCCTTCTACCTGTTACATACTTTTGCACGAATACAATATACCCTTTTACTCTACGAGTAACGGGTATAATAAAATCTGTAACATTTGCAGTTTTTTTTATTTGAGGTGTTAATGAATAATTGACTCTTGTTGTCCCCCACCAGTGGTAAGAAACAGAGTAAAAAATTTTAAAAAGCAAAAAGATATAAAAGGATCAAAAAAGTCAAAATTTGTTGTAAAAGTGGTCGAGAACCGACAAATTACAAAATAAAAATAATTTTGCCATAGAGCAATTATTATTTTGGCGTTTTCGAGGCCTTCAACATCGAAAAAGTGATTTAATAAAATCAGGCGTATTCTATGCCGACATCGAAACTGAAAAGTGATCACGGGTATATAAAAGTGAATCCCAAATTGATCAACAACAGTGACTCCCAATAAATAATAATAAAGTGAAAAAGTATACAAAAATAATATCAAAGTGACACCCAATACTCAAAAGTATACAAATAATCAAAGAATCAAAGACTCACAATATTAAACATAAAATCAAAAACAAAAGTTTAAAAAAATCAACTCATCACAAAATATCAAAACCCCAATAAGAACTCCAGGACTTCGAAGATTTCAGGACAACTACAACTACAAGATCGAGGACAACATCAGCGAAAGTCAACCTTTATCGACAGCGGAAAAAACATCAAAATCGAAGACTCAGCAGCGACGACAACAGCAGCAACCATAAATTTAAATATGATCAGATAAGTCCTATTATTCATATTTAAATATTTCAAAATTAAAAATATATATAAATATTATAATTATATTACAAATTGTTCGGTTATTTAAGTCGGTTAATATAATTTTTGTAAAATCAAAAATCCGAGCAAACAATCGCACTAATAAAAAGGCAGGTGGAGATTACCAACGCCAGTAAGGCGCTTGAAGATCTCCCAAGCTTATCATTCGAATATTTAAAGAAATTCGATGAGCTGAAGGCCGAGTGCATCGAAAATCATAAAGCTCTGATGCATATTGGAGTAGTCGCGCATGACTATCTCACTAAGAGTCATTACGAGAATTAAGGCAGGCTTGCACCTTGTTGGCGCCCAAAACGCGCACCCTAGTGCGATTCAAGCGAAGGGGGGAGGGGGAGTACCCAACAATGGCAGCATGTCCGCGAAAAACTCGTCCTCATGGCGGATTTTTTGGAACTTTCAGAAATAATCTGAAACGCAAAAAACGAATATATTCTTAATCTGTACACTTGCTCGCATGGCTTGAACTAGGATAATTGAAAAAACATAATCGGTTTTTTTTTTTTTTTGAAAAAAAAATCGGTTTTTTCCTCATTTTTCGTTACTCATTATTTTTTTAAATAAACAATTTTTAATATTTTCAAAAGATCCTAGTCTATGCCATGCACATACTTCTGAGGAACATGTATAAAAAATTTCATGACGATTGCTCAATTTTTGCGGCTTGTACGACTTCCGCCAACTCGGAAAACATGGTTTCGAGAAAAACGCGTTTGAAAATTTGCACTATAATGGCAACGCGCTTGACACCGGTCCACCAAACGGCCGATAACTTTCGTAATTCAAAAGATTTCGACTTGAAATTTTAGGAGAGTAAAATTGAAACATGTATGTATCCGAAACGCCCAGCGCTGGCCCCGGCAGGGCGCTCGGCATCCGCCACTTCTCAGCAGCGCTCGCGCCGGCAAAATCCGCCAACGCGCAGAACCCTTGCCTCTCCGCCGCGCTCACCGCACTCACCGCACCGGCTCCGTCACTTGCGTCCATCCTCCAACGGCACACCGTGAATGTGCTGCCGACGGCCATGGATACTTTGGAGATCGGGCTGAAGACCTTCGACACGGCCGCCCTCATCGACCCGTGTACGCCGACGAGCTGCATCGACGCATCATTGGCGTCCGCGTTCCGCTTGCCAACTACTACCGTCGGCGACGAGAGGATCAACGGCGTCAAGCTAGAGGTGGTCCTAAAAGTGGATCCGAACGTCCGCATCCGCACCCCCATCCGAGGGCTCTCTGACACCGTGGTCGGCAGATACGGGGACCTCCCGTTGGCCGACAAACGCTTCTACTTGCCGGCAACCATCTCTGTAGTCCTGGATGCGGATGTCTACGCCAAGGTCATCCGACCGGGATTCCATTTGGTCGACGAGGGACTCCCAGTGGCCCAGAGGACGGCATTCGGGTAGATCCTGTCCGGCGCCTGCAGTCAAACCTAGACGACAGGAGTGGGTTTTTTTTTTCCTTTTGCAACGCTAGCGATTGCAAGGGGGGCGGAATGTTTACGCCGCTCTCCCCTCTTTTAAACTGCCCGCGCTTCCCTCGTGCCTACTCGCCCGCACTGGATGCTCGCGACTCCAGGCTCTCCCGCTCTCCCGCACTGGACGCTTGCGATTCCAGGCTCTCCCGCCTTCCCGCTCCCGGAATCTCTCCACTGCGCTTTGAAACGCAGCGCTCAATTAGGCTTAAGCTAGTCTTTCATTGTCTCATTAGTGAAATACATCGCCCGGCCGGTCCGCGCTATAACACGAAAAGTCCCACGAGTTTCATTTGTTCTTTTTCCTGCGCACCGCGATCGTCGAGTGTTTTTTTTCACCTTCTATTCCACAGCTTGCCCGGCTACGTGCAACAGCCGCATCGTCCGACGAAGCTGCCCCCAAGCGACGATCACCCCCGACGCCCCATCTCTATAAATATGAACCTGGAGACGAGTCTCTAGATGTTGATAATTATGAAGAAGAAAACGACTATGATTTTTTGTACAACATTGAAATTAAAAATTAAGAGCATATATAGCTAAATTTGTTATGAAAAATATAAAAAATTGGGTGGAGGGGTGGTGGTATACTTTAACTTTTCCAACAGGTGTGTATAGGTATGCAGAAAAAAAAAAAATAAACCCTCACTGAAATATGTTACATAGTTCGCGAGTTATTAATTTATTCCAAAAAATAGAGCAAATTCCCCATAGTGCAGTGGTAAGAGACTCAGAACTTAGGCCAGCACCTTAAAAATAACAAGAGAGAACGCTATAGTCGAGTGCCTCGACTATTAGATACCCGTTACTCAGCTAAACAACTTTAGATTTTGCATTAACATAATGTGAATTAGAGTGAGCACAGGAAAAAAGGACAAAAAGTTCAAATTATCAATTTGAATTAGGCGATTTCTTTGCGCTGGCAGCTTTACATCACGAGCATCAGCACCAGCGCTGCTTTAGCGCAGGCAGCTTTTGTCCTGCACCAGCATACACACATACGCCATTGTTTGACTCAGACCTCCAATTTGGCTAACTAGATTTGATTTGCATAGTTCTTGAGATATAGTTCGGTATTGAAAAATGAAAACCATCGCAATTTCCTTTAATAGAAATCCTTATCGAGAATTATCGTTGACTCTGTTGAGCACCTTGGCCAGCTGTTCCAAAGTCATCCGTTACATGGCGCCATGAAAGGCGGAAATGTAGGCGCTAGCCAGGCTTAAGCGTTTAATGGGTTTTTGGGCGTTAGAGTGGGCGTGGCAAACTTTTATTAGGCCAATCGATATTTATTGACGAAACAAATACATATCAATTAAAATTTTCATAATATCATCAAAACTGTGGCCACAGCTTGTGGCTTGTGGTCGTTAGAGGGGGCGTGGCACCATTTTGAAACAAACTTGCGCTGCGTAGGAACTCCTAAAATCTACATGCAAAATGCCAATCTTCTAGTTTTTTAATAGTTTCCGAGATCTCAGCGTTCATACGGACAGACAGACAGACGGACAGACGGACATGGCTAGATCGACTCGGCTAGTGATCCTGAACAAGAATATATATACTTTATAGGGTCGGAAACGCTTCCTTCTACCTGTTACATACTTTTGCACGAATACAATATACCCTTTTACTCTACGAGTAACGGGTATAATAAAATCTGTAACATTTGCAGTTTTTTTTATTTGAGGTGTTAATGAATAATTGACTCTTGTTGTCCCCCACCAGTGGTAAGAAACAGAGTAAAAAATTTTAAAAAGCAAAAAGATATAAAAGGATCAAAAAAGTCAAAATTTGTTGTAAAAGTGGTCGAGAACCGATAAATTACAAAATAAAAATAATTTTGCCATAGAGCAATTATTATTTTGGCGTTTTCGAGGCCTTCAACATCGAAAAAGTGATTTAATAAAATCAGGCGTATTCTATGCCGACATCGAAACTGGAAAGTGATCACGGGTATATAAAAAGTGAATCCCAAATTGATCAACAACAGTGACTCCCAATAAATAATAATAAAGTGAAAAAGTATACAAAAATAATATCAAAGTGACACCCAATACTCAAAAGTATACAAATAATCAAAGAATCAAAGACTCACAATATTAAACATAAAATCAAAAACAAAAGTTAAAAAAATCAACTCATCACAAAATATAAAAACCCCAATAAGAACTTCAGGACTTCGAAGACTTCAGGACAACTACAACTACAAGATCGAGGACAACATCAGCGAAAGTCAACCTTTATCGACAGCGGAAAAAACATCAAAATCGAAGACTCAGCAGCGACGACAACAGCAGCAACCATAAATTTAAATATGATCAGATAAGTCCTATTATTCATATTTAAATATTTCAAAATTAAAAATATATATAAATATTATAATTATATTACAAATTGTTCGGTTATTTAAGTCGGTTAATATAATTTTTGTAGAATCAAAAATCCGAGCAAACAATCGCACTAATAAAAAGGCAGGTGGAGATTACCAACGCCAGTAAGGCGCTTGAAGATCTCCCAAGCTTATCATTCGAATATTTAAAGAAATTCGATGAGCTGAAGGCCGAGTGCATCGAAAATCATAAAGCTCTGATGCATATTGGAGTAGTCGCGCATGACTATCTCACTAAGAGTCATTACGAGAATTAAGGCAGGCTTGCACCTTGTTGGCGCCCAAAACCTGATTTTTTCTGGAATTTATTTCTTGGAAAGTATGGTAGGTGTGGGAATCAAATTTCATCCAGTTGTAGGGTACAGTTTATTGAAGCTACCCAATTTTTTTGAGTGCGATTCAAGCGAAGGGGGGAGGGGGAGTACCCAACAATGGCAGCATGTCCGCGAAAAACTCGTCCTCATGGCGGATTTTTTGGAACTTTCAGAAATAATCTGAAACGCAAAAAACGAATATATTCTTAATCTGTACACTTGCTCGCATGGCTTGAACTAGGATAATTGAAAAAACATAATCGGTTTTTTTTTTTTTTTTTTTTTAAATCGGTTTTTTCCTCATTTTTTCGTTACTCATTATTTTTTTAAATAAACAATTTTTAATATTTTCAAAAGATCCTAGTCTATGCCATGCACATACTTCTGAGGAACATGTATAAAAAATTTCATGACGATTGCTCAATTTTTGCGGCTTGTACGACTTCCGCCAACTCGGAAAACATGGTTTCGAGAAAAACGCGTTTGAAAATTTGCACTATAATGGCAACGCGCTTGACACCGGTCCACCAAACGGCCGATAACTTTCGTAATTTAAAAGATTTCGACTTGAAATTTTAGGAGAGTAAAATTGAAACATGTATGTATCCGAAACTGCAAAAACGAATGATTTTTTTGACCTCACAAGGTGCAAGCCTGCCTTAAAGTAAGAATATATAGAGTATTAGCTTAATCTGATAAGTCCGATGGTGAATTAATGACAAAAGAGCAGAATATAGCGATAGAGGAGTTAGAAAAATATTTAAAGGATACATTTGAGGATATTCAAAATGATAGAAAGAAAACTTTTGAAATTAGGATTGGGAAACTTAATTTTTATTGGGATAAACTAGTTGTCTTAAAGCAGGGAAACACTACAGATGACACTGTTAGGAGGTATAATGATATAATGATATATATAATAATTATCAAAAGTACGGGACATTTGATACTTCAGTGTCAAAAATTTAAGGCATTGAATCCATCTGAACGGATGGAAAAAGTAAAAAAGGCACATTTATGTTTTAAATGCTTTAAGCACCCATACAATAAGAAATGTCAAAGTGACATTTCATGTTCGATTTGTAAGAAAAATCATCACAGTATGCTACACATTTATGTAAAGTCTAAAACAGACCAAAAAACTGAAAAAACTAATGAAAAAGTAAACACGTGTATGACATCGGAACAAGCGTTGCTAGCTACAGCACGCATTCAAATTCAAACCTCTGAGGAAGGTTTCGAAAATTTTAGAGCTTTGATCAACAGTGGTTCTCAAAGCACAATAATTTCAGAAGAATCTGCGCAGATTCTGAAATTGCCCAAAATTCGGTCTCAAACAGAGATCAGTGAAGTATCGTCCACGGGAAAGTGCATCTCGAAGCACAAGGTAAATCTTTCAATTAAACGAAATAATTCCCAAAAAGCAATTAGAGTTGAAGCATTAATACTTCCAAAATTAATGAGGGCTCTCCCAGTCAACATAGTTAATATTGACAAATCAAAGTGGGAGAAGTACGATTTGGCTGACCCAGACATTAATAAACCGGGTCGTGTGATCTGATAATTGGGGCAGATCTATACACTCAAATTCTGCAGAATGGAGTGGTCAAAATTAATGGCCTCCTTGGTCAAAAAACCGATTTCGGGTGGATTGTCTCTGGATGCAAAAAATCCAAAGGTAAGAAGACAGTTGTAGCAACCACCATCGAATTAAAAGATATAGAAGTTGAGGAAGAAGACAAAAATGATATCGAATCTGAAATATGTGAAAATCATTTCATAAAAACAACTAAAAAAGGTTCAGATGGTCGATACATTGTGTCAATTCCATTTAAAGATGGAAGAAACAGGCAATGGCTCGTTTCATGAATCTTGAGAAAAAATTAAAAAGAAATGAAAAACTAAGGTTAGACTATTCCAAATTCATGCATGAATATATGGATTTAGGACATATGGTCGAAGTGGAGGAAGAAGGAAAGTACTTTTTACCTCACCAGGCAGTAATTAGAGATTCAAGCCCGACGACCAAATTAAGAGTTGTTTTTGACGCTTCAGCAAAAACAACAAATAATAAAAGTTTGAACGACATAATGTGGGTTGGTCCACGAGTTCAAAAAGATATTTTTGACATTATCATTAAATGGCAAAAATGGGAATTTGTGGTATCTGCGGACGTTGAAAAAATGTATCGTCAGATAAATATTAATGATAATGATCAGGAGTACCAATATATTTTATGGAGAGATTCACCAGATGGAAAAATTAAAAATTATAAATTGTCAACAGCCATATATGGAACTGCATCTGCGCCATATCTAGCTACTAGAGTTCTAGTAGATATTGCTGATAAATGCAAAAACAAAGATGTAAGTGAGATAATTAAGAATGATTCTTATATGGATGACCTAATGACTGGGGCTGATTCTATAGAAGATGCCAATAATTTAATTAAATTGATTTCTCAAGAATTACTAAAAGATAGAATTGATTGGCATTTTATCCCCCCGGCAGGACCTCACTTCGGAGGTATTTGGGAATCTGGAGTTAAATCCATGAAGCACCATTTGAAACGGGTAATAGGGGAAAATAGTCTGACATACGAAAAGATGCCTGAATTCGAGACCATTATATACTGCTGAGAATGAAATGGATCAACATGAAGTATTAACTCCAGGTCATTTCTTGATTGGTAGACCACCGTTAGAGATTGTTGAACCAATTAAAAATGAGAAAATTGGTAATTTAGATAGGTGGAAATTAATCCAAACAAGAAAGGAAAGCTAACTTCGGGCGGAGCCGAAGTTGATATACCCTTGCAGAATACTCTGAAAATAATATTCTCCAAAATTATTCATATGATGCATTCTTAATACTCATAAAAAATCCCAACTTCCTAACTTTAAAAACACCAAAGTTATGGCATTTCCAATCGTTCAGTTATATGGCAGCTATAAGATATAGTCGGCCGATCCTTATGAAGTTTGGTAGGTCGGATTGATTGGCCAAAAATAAAACCCATAGAAAATCCCAACTTTACAAACACCAAAGTTATATCATTTCCGATCAATCAGTTATATGGCAGCTATAGGATATAGTCAGCCGATCCTTATAAAATTTGGTACGTCAAATTGATTGGCCAAATGTAAAACCCATAGAAAATCCCAACTTTCTAACTTTACAAACACCAAAGTTATGGCATTTCCGATCAATCAGTTATATGGCAGCTATAGGATATAGTCGGCCGTTCCTTATAAAATTTGGTACGTAAAATTGATTGGCCAAATGTAAAACCCATAGAAAATCCCAACTTCCTAACTTTAAAAACACCAAAGTTATGGCATTTCCGATCGTTATGGCATTTCCGATAGTCGGCCGATCCCGGCCGTTCCGACTTATATACTGCGTGCAAAGGAAAGAAGGGTGTGTGCAAAGTTTCAATTCGATAGCTTTAAAACTGAGAGACTAGTTCGCGTAGAAACAGACAGACGGACAGACAGACGGACAGACAGACGGACAGACAGACGGACAGACAGACGGACAGACAGACGGACAGACAGACGGACAGACGGACATGCTTATATCAACTCAGGAGGTGATCCTGATCAAGAATATATATACTTTATAGGGTCGGAGATGTCTCCTTCACTGCGTTGCACACTTTTGACCAAAATTATAATACCCTCTGCAAGGGTATAAAAATTAGAAGAGACATCTGGGTTAAATGGAAAGAGGAGTATTTGTATACTCTACAACATAGAAACAAGTGGAAAAGGGGAAGTCCAAATATAGATAAAGGACAAATTGTCTTGTTGAAGGATGAAAACAGTCATCCAGCTAGGTGGCCAATGGGAAAGGTGGAAAAAGTCCATAAGGGTAAAGATGAAAAGGTTAGAGTGGTAGAAGTGAAATTAAACAAGAAAGGAAAGCTAACTTCGGGCGGAGCCGAAGTTGAAATACCCTTGCAGAATATTCTGCAAATTATATTCTCCAAAATTATTCATATAATGCATTCTTAATACTCATAAAAAATCCCAACTTCCTAACTTTAAAAACACCAAAGTTATGGCATTTCCAATCGTTCAGTTATATGGCAGCTATAGAATATAGTCGGCCGATCTTTATGAAATTTGATATGCCGGATTGATTGGTCAAAAATAAAACCCATAGAAAATCCCAACTTCCTAACTTTACAAACACCAAAGTTATGGCATTTCCGATCAATCAGTTATATGGCAGCTATAAGATATAGTCGGCCGATCCTTATGAAATTTTGTAGGTCGGATAAATTGGCCAAATATAAAACCCATAGAAAGTCCCAACTTCCTAACTTAACAAACAGCAGTGTTATGGCATTTCCGATCAATCAGTTATATGGCAGCTATAGGATATAGTCGGCCGATCCCGGCCGTTCCGTTTTATATACTGCGTGCAAAGGAAAGAAGGGTGTGTGCAAAGTTTCAATTCGATATCTGTAAAACTGAGAGACTAGTTCGCGTAGAAACAGACAGACGGACAGACAGACGGACAGACAGACGGACAGACGGACAGACAGAGGGACAGACAGACGGACAGACGGACATGGCTATATCATGGCTATATAGAGGTGATCCTGATCAAGAATATATATACTGTATAGGGTCGGAGATGTCTCCTTCACTGCGTTGCACACTTTTGACCAAAATTATAATACCCTCTGCAAGGGTATAAAGATGGATTTATCACCAGTCCAATAAGCAAAATTTGTCATCTAGACGGAATAAAGTCTGTCGATGAAATAGAATCTGAGTCCGAAGAGACAAACCCAAAAAGACAAACAAGAGGTACATCAAAGATCTCAAAACTTGGTTTTGTTATGGCTATGTTATTATTTATATTCTGCCAATTTTCTAACGCATCAGCTAAGGTTGATCAGCCAAGGTATGCAATAGAGAATATAAATAAGACTTCGCAATATATTTAGACCCAATGTGGGATGTTGAAATTGTAGCCTTCTCTTGGAATTTAATAATATTTTATAATATGGACGTTTACTTTCAATGCCTTTTAGTTCTGAATAACACAGAAAGGCAGATCTCAGACATAGAAGAAAATAATAAACTTTTTATGGCTCAGGGGAAATCAAGAAGTAAGCGTGCTCCATTTGGTTTTATGGGTTCGATTTATCACATTTTATTTGAAACAATGGATGAGGACGACAGGATACAAATGGAGGATAGTATGAAAAACTTATTAAGCAATCAGCATAGCCTTAACGAGTTAAGTAAGAAACAAACTTCTACGACTAACATTTTGAAGAAAACTACTGATGAAGTTAACTCAAATTTTAAAGGAATGAACGAAAGAATCAAGAACATGACGGCGGTACTAAAAGAATCTTATTATGTGTACAACTTTTTTATGATAACCAAATAGCTAAGTATCAATCTATAATGAAACAATCTATAATGTTACTTAGCTATTTGGTTATTATAAAAAATAGCGAAAAAATTCAATATGGAATCATAAACCTATTGTTGGATCAACGCAAAACTTTCTATTAAAACTTATATAATTAATTCTGATAAACTAGTTGAAATGTATTTAAATCTCGTGCTTGCATTTTGTCTTCACCATTCTCGCATTTGTATTCACCATTCACCATTCCTGTATTCACCACGAGTTACCCGCTGCACCGACACGAAAATGGACATTATTAAAAATACGATCGCCTAGAACAAACACAATTCGCAATTCGAGTTTTATTAATCAAATTCGCTAAATCACACCGCCCAAATCACACCCCGGCAAGAAAACGCTCTTGTCCCTACACCTATTAATAGACATAAATCATGGCAGACTTAATACAAACATATTAAAACCTAGTCAGCTAAAAAGTGAGATTTCCAAAATAATGGACAGTTTGGTAGACATGCTTCAGTGCTTTATAAAATTATCCAAGTTCCGGTTAAATAAGACGACCGCTTGATCACAGTGCATGTAAATTCTCAGTACTTGATTTATAATTTCGAGATCGATGCATATCACCTTATGTCAGAATCTACTATTAATAAATGTCAAAAGCGGCAGTCGAATAAAAGAGTTTGTGAGGGAAGTTAACCTTGGAGTAGTGCTAACGACAATAGATGTGAGATTAAACATCTCAAACCAAATAAGGCGTCGCACTGCAGGTATAAATCGATTATAGAGAGTAAGTCATATTGGGTTGAGTTGGAAAATAAAAGTAGTTGGCTTTTTAAGGTTCAGAACAATTCTAAGGCTAGAGTTCAATGTAGCAACTCAAAAATAGAGATAGTAGATTTACTTGAACAAAGAATAATAACTTTAAGGTTAGATTGTACTGCTCGAACTGATGATAAAATCTTGGTTGCTCAACACAGTATTCAGCTAGAAGATCAGGGAACATTAGCTTTGTGTTACATTGGAGAAATCAACGAAATACAAAAGATTATTTGGAACCCGCTCGAAATGTTATATTAAAGCAAATTCAATATTTAAAAACTCACAAGCTAGAATTGAGGGAACTAGACTTTCACCATTTAACTGGACACGCATCACTAATTTTAGCAATTGTAAAGGCAGTTACAAGCCAGAGCATTACCCAGCGGTAAGCTTAATTTTCAAATTTGTAGATGCAATAAATCAATGATATAAAAATGTTTTATGTTAAAATATTAATAAATTTACTAACATGTAAAAACACAATAAGTGCAAGCCGTGGCAAGGTGTCAAAATAATAATGCAAAATAAAATATATCGAATTAATACAGTCCACTAATTTTGTATTGCAATGTTTTTGAGGATAAATAAAATAAATTGTAATTAAAACATACACCTAATCTTGCCGGCCCTTGCCAGAATATTCAGACGAACACTAATAAAAATAAAATATAATACTTTATGAGCTCTGTGCATGTCATGTGACAATTGTAAATCGACTCAGAGCCATAAACTATGATCTGTAATTTTAAACCCTACAAGGGAGCGGTGTTAACATTTTTTAATCTGTAAGTGCAGGCCACTTGAGCCTAACAGAAGATAATCACTTGAGATGTTTCTCACATTGCCCTAAGGGTTCCTGTGCGGGGGGCAAATGATAACTCTCCCGCTCAGGCGGACGCCTCCTCTGCGTTGGCCACAGATAAGACCAGAATAATATTTTCATGTTAGTTTCCTAAGCAGGGACTTAGAAAATAAAAATCAGTTTTTTTTACAGAACTCAACTGAAAAGGTTGTTTTATTTAATTCATCCCTTTCTCACAGCTAGCAAGTCATATTAGCTTGATCAGCCCTGATTACGAGGCTGCATTTTTTGCAGAAGCAGACTAAACTATTGTTATTCATTTTACCTATTGAAACCACTGTACCACGAAAAGGAATTAAAAATTTATAAGCCAGCAGTTATAAGTATCGCAAGAGCGCAGAAACTGCACGCTTAAAACTTTGAAAACAAAGAGAGCGAGAGAGCGGGAGCGTACACAGTACCAATTAAAATATATAAGCGAGCAGTTATAAGTACCGCAAAAGCGCAGAAACCAAGAGAGCGAGAGAGCGGGAGAGCGGGAGCGTAATTTTGTTAAAGTGTATGCAAAAGCAACACTAAAAACAGCACTACGACTTACGACGAACAACAAAAGAGAATCGACTGGGTACTAGAAAAGAAAAACACAAAACAGAATTAAGAGATTAAGACAATTTTTAGGTATTAATACAAACGTGAACAAAGATTTATAGTTCACTCGCGAAGCGAACGGATTTTAAATGTATTTTTAAATTACTGAAAGAAAATGAAAATTTGTTTCAACCCACCGATGGGATTAAATGCAACAAAAATACAAAATCGGAGCGAAGAAAAAAAACGCGACCGTTCACCTTGAAAGTCACAAACAAAGTTACAAATATCACCAATTCTTGCAAGATATATCCGATTGTTCCTATGGGAGCTATAGGATATAGACGTCCGATCGGGGCGTTTTCAAACTTGATCTGCGTACACATGTTTTAGGATGATTGTGAAAGTTTCAGATCGCTAGCTTTTAAACTGAGCTCGCAAACGGTATTGAAACAGACTGACAGACGGACATGGCTGTATCGACTCCCCTATTGATCCTGATCAAGAATATATATACTTTGTGGGGTCGGAAACGTCTCCTTCACTGCGTTACAAACTTCTCACCAAAATTATAATACCCTCTGCAAGGGTATAAAGAGCTATGTCGATTTTGCACTCCATTTTATCATCGTTTCTATGGCAGCTATATGATATTGTTGTCCTATTTTAATATAATGAAAACCTTAATTCCATAATATTCGAATATTACCAAATCCCAAAGAACAAAATAAAAAATTAAAAACAACAAAGTAATCATTTTTTTGATTTTTTTTCGATTTTTTCTATGGGAGCCATATGATATAAACCCCCTATCTGGCTCTTTATAATATTGCCATCATATTTTTATAATAATTAATAGTCACTTTATTTTACTTTGCCATGGGCAGATCTTTATTATTGAATTGTCAAATTGATAATGAATTTCAGTTAGCTATTTGCGGCTGCGCTGCCTGCAAACATTGGCAGCGGCCGTCATATATATCGAAGTATATGCTCGCAATTGTATTTGTGCTGGTAGCACTGAGAGCGCGAGGGAAGTTGTACATGCATGCCTTGTATGTGTCTGCACTCAGGCCATGGGAATATGCTGACTTGTTGTTTTTGATTGTTTTTTTTTTTCGAATCAGAAAGTATTATTTATTTTAGTATATATATATTTTTTTTTTTTTTTAATTTTGTCTTATATTTTCATTAAATTATGGTTCTTAATTTATGTATGGCCATACGTGATATATTATAAGAGAATTAAAGTGATTATGAAATAAAAATTTTTAACCTATCCTTATGTACTGTTTGTTTTTTATTTTTGTTATTTGAAATTACTATGTTATCGTTTTCTTTTATACTTTCAACCTTATAAGGTCCAGTATATTTAAAGTCTAGCTTATGCCCTGTTTCATTTTTCAATAAAACTTGATCTCCTATTTTTAAATCCAAATCTAAGGTATTTTTGTCATATCTAATTTTTTGTTTCTTTTTATGGGATTCTAACATTAATCTAGCTCTCTTAAATGCTTGTTCTAGTCTAAACTTAGATTCTTTAGCGTAGTCATCTACATTATATAGAGGTTTTATTTTATCTATGCTATTAAATTGTTGAGGTAAATTTGAAGTTTTACCAAAAACTAACTCATATGGACAATAGTCATGTGCCATAGAGGGTGTTGTGTTGAAATAATATACGAAGTATTGCAACCATACATCCCAATCGGTTTTATCAACTGAGATGTATGAGCGGATGAACTCATTAAATGTTCTGTGGCTTCGCTCCAGGGTTCCTACAGTCTGGTGATGATGTGCTGTTGAAGTTATGTTTTTGATATTTAAGTTTTTGCATAAATCTTCAATTATCGAATTTTTGTATTCTGTTCCCATGGCCGTGATGAACGTCTTCATTGGAACGTACTTCAGAATAAAATCTTCGAATATAGCTTTTGCCACTGTGTTTGCACTTTTGTTCTGGATTGGTATTGCTACAAGGTACTTAGTAAAATCGCAAATTAGCGTTACTGCATATTCATTTCCTTGTTCAGATTTAGGTAGTGGACCGATCGTAACCACAATTACCCTGTCGAAAGCCATTTGTGGCGTTTTAGTTATCGTCAATGGTGTTTTTGTATGTTTTGTTGTTTTGGATTTTTGGCATTTTGGTCATTTTCTTATATAATTTGTTATAAATCGGGTCATATTTTTCCAATAATAATGCCTTTTTATCTTTGCTAATGTTCTAGCTATGCCTGTATGACCTCCTTGTATTGGATCGTCATGGAATGTAAACAGTAATGCTTCTTTCTCTTTATCATTATTTGATAATTGGGTCACCGGCTTGAGTAGCGCTACTCTTAATGATTGTAATTTTGTATCGCTCGGTGCCACTTTGAGTTGGCTGATATTAAGTAAACCGGCTTCTTTTTCAAGCCTTTGAAAGAACTGACCTAAGTCGAGAATTTCATTGGTGTACAAATCGCTAACATCAATTCTTGCTATAACCTTTTTTCCATGCTTTAGTAAGCAAAGTGAATTAGTTATTCGCAAGGTCACTACTTTTCGTACCTCGTCATTAACAATGACTTCATATACGTTGGGCTGAGAAGCTTTATTTAGAATATGCCTAGGCAAATCTATTTTTTCTTTTTCTGTTCCTGCGCAGGAATTTTTCTGTTTACTTTGATTTCTGGTAGTGACTTTCAGAGTTTTATTATTTGTCTGGATATTTTTTAAATCCGTTATGGTTATTCTTGAAAGCGCATCGGCTATATGATTGTCTTTTCCCTTAAGATATTCCACAGTAAAATCATATTCTTCTAAGTCTAATCTCATTCGCGTTAGTTTTGAGCTCGGGTTTGTCATCGAAAATAAGTAAGTTAATGGCCTATGTATGCCCAGTGGATCGCTGCTAATTCTTGTTCAGTTGTATTTTTGTTGCTCTCTCCTTTAGTAAATGATCTTGACGCATAGGCTACTGGTAGCTGTGTGTTATTGTAATCTTGAGTAAGAACAGCTCCACACGCTTGTTTGCTTGCATCTGTTGTTATACAAAATTCTTTATTAAAATCTGGGTATTGTAGAAGTGTAGGTTTCATTAATTGAATTTTAAGGTATTCGAATGTGTTTTGACATTCATCTATCCATTCGAATTTAACATTCTTTTTACATAATCTAGTTATGTGTCGTGAGTAATCGGAAAAATTTTTAATAAAACGTCTGTAGTAATTGCAAAATGCAACGAATCTTCTAGCGCTGTCTGCGTCCGTTGGGACTGGGTATTTTTCTATTACATCGTATTTTTTATTGTCTGGCAAAATACTTGTGTCCAAGGAAGGTTACTTCGTGTCTGAAAAATGAGCACTTTTCTGGGTACAATTTAAGGTTGTGCTTCCTGCATAAATAAAAACCTTTGTAAGATTTTTAATCATATGTTTTTCTGAACAACCGATGACAATTAAGTCATCCATATATAAGAATGCCTGTAAAGGTTCGGTACCTGAAAATGCAATTGTCATCATTCTTTGGAAAGAATTCGGCGCTATTTTTAAACCATAAGGTAATCGCGTGAAGCGATAGGAGCCATTGCTCGTGGAAAAGGATGTTATATTTCTAGACGTTTCTTCGAGTTCTATTTGATGAAATCCTGACATTAGATCTAAACATGAAAAGTATTTAGCTCTACCTAATTAGTCAAGAATATCGTCTATTCTTGGTAGCGGAAATTTTTTTGATAAAATTTTTTTGTTAATTTGGCGGTAATCAATTACTAAACGCCATCTTTAATTATCACAATTTGGTAATGATTTTTTTGGGACGATTAGTAATGGACTGTTGTATTCAGAAACTGAAGGTTCTACTATTTTGTCTTTAATTAATTTGTCTACTTGTTTTTCTACTTCGTCTTTTTGACTGTGGGGAATTCTATAATTCTTTATGTATACCGGTTCATCATCTTTCATTCTTATTTTTTGTTTGTAAAAATTATTAGTTGATATTGATTCGGATTCTTTTCCGAATATGTCTGTGTATTTTGTGCATAATTCGTTAAGAATTTCCTTGAACTGAGGTGGAAAATTTTTATTTAATTTTTCTATAATTTCTTCTTTGTTTACATTTTTATTATATTTAATTATGTCGTAATCATCCAATGGTTCAATTTTCAGTGTATTTAATTGAATGATTGCAGTTTTATTCGTTGTATTCAAAATTCGGACAAAAGTGTTTTTAGAATCTCCAATGGAATTTCCAAAGAATACACCATTTTGGATTTCTTGGTTTGGTATTAATATATACCTGGTTGCTGAATTTATAGCAATTTTGCGGACTACTTCGGATCTTGCTGGTAGAATTGTCAAATTATTTTCTAGTGTATGATTTATTGGAATATTAATCGGATTATAGAGGTTATCTGGTCTCAGTATGAGCCAATCGTTTTCTGGTTTTAAGTCTATTTGACAATTGTATTTTTTCATAAAATCTATGCCTATGATTCCATCACATGGAATAGGAAAATTTGATGTTACTAAATGAAAAGTATGTGGTATAGCATAGTTGCTTGAAAGAAGTTCTATTGATACTAATCCCTTTGAGTTGGTTGTTCCTTCACCAACACCTGATATTTGGGTAATATTTTTATAATCAACATTGTTAAACGAGTCCGAAGTTTCTTTTATTAATGATATATCTGCACCTGTATCAACTAGTAATGTATATAATTTATTTGTGCATTCATTTTTGAGAGAAACGAAAAGATTGAAATTAAGATTGATAGTATGAACCGTATTCTTTACTGTGTTTTTTATCTTAAGGGTCTTTATTGGTTTTCCGACGTGGTTTGTACCTGTCGGACATTATTATTATTCTGTCCGTTGGTGTTCGTATTTGCGTTGTTGGTGTTTCCACCACGGTTGTTTCCTCTTTAATAACCACGACCTCTATAATTGTTGTTGGTCTGATTATTATAGTTTTGGTTATAGCCATTATATTGGTAATATCCGTTATTCTGATAATTACCTCGGTTATTGCCCCTACCGCGGTAATTATTTCTGAAGTTGTTACCGCGATAGTTGTTTCCTCTTTGTGTGTACAGTATTGAATTTGCATTGCCTGTCATTTCAGTACTGCATTGTATGTACTTAGTGACGGCTTCATTCATAGTTGTGAAGTTGCCTGCCTCTAAAATTGTTTTTATGCGGCCATGCTCACAATTTTTAACCATTGTGGTAATGGCTTCTTTTGTGCTGAATTTGTCAGCGTGTTCGACTGGTAGGCCTTCGTCAATGTACGAGGCTTCAAGGAGCTTTCGTAAGTTGTCTATTTCTGATGTAAATTTCTCAGCTGTTTTGCCTTTTTGCCTTTTTTTCTTGTTTTCGCCATTTTCGCTTTGACTACATCGGATGTTTCACCGACTATAGTGTCTTGCAATTTCTTTATTATTGAATTTATTGTTGTTTCATTCTGTACTTTGTATAGTGTAGATCCTATTATTTTGGATTTAATGACATCTACAGCCAAATCTTCGAATGTGCCTTTAGTTAAGTTAACCAACTTCAAGGCTGTTATGAATCTTTGAAGATGTATCTTTTGCCCGTTAAATTCCGGGATTGCATTCGAGATATCTTTTATATATGCCTTTTGGGCTGCTGGATCTGCCATTATGTTTTCTTTTGTGTCTGGCACGCTTACATCTGATTCTATATATTCTTCTTCTTCTGCTTCTGTTACTGTTATAACTGCAGGAATTGTTAGATCATGTAGATCTTTTTCTTTTATTTCGATTCCTTCGCTCGAATCGGAATCTTCATTTTCCGTTACTTCTGTGTCTTGATCTATTGTCAAAGGTGTATTTAAAATTGTCGGTATCGATATATTTAAATTATACCTATCTTTGACCGTTATTAGATTTGAACGTAATTTGATCAATAATTTAGATAATTTTGACCAATTCGTTTTATTTATCGCTGCCCTATTTTCATGTACTAAAGTTCTTGCAGTATTGAAAGAATCTACAAGAGAGTTAATTGCTCCCATTCCATACTAAGGACTTATTTTTTTTGTATTAGTTGTGCATAATTTTTAGTACAATTATATGTCCTAGGACTGGGTGTATGTCTACTTCAGAAAATACTTTACAGTGTCATACTGTAGACAGTACTATTGCTTTTTGCGTACCGCTGCAATGAAAAAGCGGGGAAAAAGCTAGGTCGTACCTATTCATATATTCGTCTTCAAAATCTGAAATTGATAGAGCCTCTCCTCTGTTTCTTAGTATGGCTAATACCCTATTCTCAAAATTTGGTTTATTGGATAGAGTAATTCTTATGCAATCTGTGGTATTCATTTTGTATGTTAATATATTTTATTTTTATTTTTATTTCAAAATTTCAATTCTCTTATTTTGGTATGTCATTGCATACATTTACAAATTTTTGACTTTAATTTTTATTTTGAACATATTTTTATAATAATTGTTTGTGCTTTATAAATTTAAATCTTATCCTGATCGTTGGCCTGGCTTCTATTTATAGCTCTTTTTGATACACACTTATTGTGGTACATATAGGCTTTATACAAAATGTATGCACTCATTATAAAAACAATTATTGATAATAATATGTTTGTTAAATCGGTATCAATAGTTTTTGATTCGATTTTATTAATTACATTAGCAGTGGAGTCCACTGTTTTAGTATCAATTAAACCCATTTTGGGTATTATTTCTGTAACGCTTTCAAAATCTGTTTTAGATATAACGTTACTTTTCATAACAAAAAATGTTCATTCATATTTAAATATTTTCTTTTTATTTTGATATCTTTTAATTTTTCTTATGGCACGTATACTCGCAAGCTGTATTTTCGAAAGGCCCTTTACAATCTGCAGGGCACTTAGGTTTTCTAGCCTCCTTCATATCATTTTTATTTTTGTAGGCATCTAATTCCCTATAAGTGTTCTCTAATTCTTTCTTAATTTCTACATTTTCATCCCAGGATACTGGGGTAGATTTTTCAGCATATAGCTGCCTATTTAATTCTTTTATTTTTAAATTCAGGAAGTTCTTCTGACCTCCTCTCCTTTTTCTCTTATTATTTTTTTTTGTCTTAGGCATTTATTTAATTATGTATTTAATTAATTAATTAAATATTTTTTTTGTTTAAATTTTGTGGTATGTGTATAAAATTGTTACATGTATCCCTACCTAGGTAAAAAAAAAATTAAGACCTGCAGCTAGAAACTGCCTGGTCTGTACAATTATTGTTAATTATAAGTTTTTGCATCGCAGATGCATATAAAATAATAAAAAAATTTAAGATGTGCACTTTTGGAAGCGCTGTCGGTTCAATTCTCCAGGGTCGCTGATGCTCCTTCGCTGGCGTAAGGGGCGGCCTACCCCTCACATTTGTTGTCTCAGCTGCTGATGTCCTGGGCCTATGGGCTCAGGCGGTACCGGTGCCGGTCATCGCACAGGTTTTTCCGCAGGTGCCTTCGCACCTTGGCTTTCCAGTCGCCCTGCGCAGTCGTCTTAGGGCACACTTTGTTTCTTCTTGGAAACTGCTTTGGAGGTGGAGGTGTTAATTTTTTTTGTCGTCATTAATTTTCTTAATCACTGAGTGAGCTGGAGTTATTGGCTTTTTATTTACAAAACTTGAATTAAGAAAATCAAGTTCTTTTGTAATTGTTGGGCTGTTGCCCAGGGCGGTGCTGGTTTGTTTTTATATAATAGCCACTTTTTTTTTTATATTTTTTAGTTTGGTTTGCACGTCTCTACGTTTTGTCATAACTCCATCTCTACTCACTCAGATTTATATTTCCAGTTGCAGTTTGTATGAAGTCGTCATCAATTTCCTGGTCCTCTGCCCGTAAATGTGCTCCGCTCCGCCAAGTCACTCTATGAAATTTTATAACTGGTACTTATCGCCGCTGCGTTTCAGGTTGTTTGGTATCCAGATTTGTAGCTGCAAATTTTCCTTTCGTGCAGTTGTTCCTTCCTAGGTCCTCCAGGACCAGTATCACGGTCGCCATGTTATAATATTGCCATCATATTTTTATAATAATTAATAGTCACTTTATTTTACTTTTCCATGGGCAGATCTTTATTATTGAATTGTCAAATTGATAATGAATTTCAGTTAGCTATTTGCGGCTGCGCTGCCTGCAAACATTGGCAGCAGCCGTCATATATATCGAAGTATATGCTCGCAATTGTATTTGTGCTGGTAGCACTGAGAGCGCGAGGGAAGTTGTACATGCATGCCTTGTATGTGTCTGCACTCAGGCCATGGGAATATGCTGACACTAGCACTTCCCATAACTTGGGCTCTGAGGCGCATTCATATTGTTTAAGTACACTGTAATACAATGTTGGTGTCGGTACAGTGGGTACTCACTACAATGATACATGCATACTACACCGAATTATATACCACCTGCAATAAAAAGACTAATTTTGGGAATGTTTCAAGCAGATAGCTTTAAAACTGAGGGAGTAGCTTGCGTAGAAACGGACAGACGGACGGACAGACAGACGGAAAATGGCTAGATCGACTCTCCTGGTGATGCTTATATATAGACTATATAGGGTCGGAGTGTCTCCTTCACTGCAGTAATTGCAGTAATTATAATACCCTCTGCATGGGTATAATCATGTTGTTATTTCCAATTCTTGAACTATTACTATTGCATTTCGTAAGAAATTCATAGAAAAGATTATATCTAAAATTTGGCCGCTAAGGCCGGTTATGAAAACTCTAAAAGCTGTCTTCCTATATTTTTCGTTCATTTCGGCAGTTTTATTTATTATTAGAATTATTTTTTTATTAACTAATCCATAATAATCCATTATAGATAATTTTTCCTGACTTAAAATACTCAATTCTTGTTCAATTCTTTGTCACTTAAGACAAAGTCAACTCTTGCCATTATGGTATCGAAATTTAAAACTGTAGCATTGTGAGTTAATGCATCATTTGCCTGTTTTATTTCTTAAGATTGATAGTGCAGAAAAGAATCTATCGCCCTGACATATTACCCCATAGCTATTTCTGCTGAATCTCTCCATCTTACATTTATCTTCCTCACCTCTTCCTCATCTTTGATGATCTCATAAAATGTATTGCATTTAATGTTGGGATCGATAGCTTCCATCTAATAATCTTCAACGTTTTTATACCCTTGCAGAGGGTATTATAATTTTGGTCAGAAGTTTATAACGCAGTGAAGGAGACGTTTCCGACCCCATAAAGTATATATATTCTTGATCAGGACGCAGATTATTTTTGAAAATCGCCCCGATCGGATGTCTATATCCTATAGCTCCCATAGGAACAATCTGATATATCTTGCAAGAATTGATGATATTTCGCGCATTGTAAAAGCTATTGACATGAATCTTTTCAAATCGTATTTTTGTATGCATACCTTGATCAGTTTGATGTTTTTTAGAATATTTCGCGCAGTGTATAAGCTATTGACATAAATTTTTCCAAGTCTTATTTATTTACGCATACCTCGATCAGGGTAAAATCGCTTTCCAATCTAAAAGCTACCGTAGGAAAATTTGTTAAAGGCTGCGAAAATATCCCTTTTTTTCTTATTTGTATATGACATTTGTGCAAATCTAGTTTATTTATGTATACCTTATTCCTTTCGCTACTTTTTAAAGTATGCAAGGGTATTTAAACTTCGGCTTGCCGAAGTTAGCTTCCGTCCTCGTTTATTTTGTTCTTAAATTCTTTCTTCTTATCATAATTACCATTTTTTTTTAGTTTTGTGAAAAAAATTAAACATTTTTTTTGCATTTTTCGATAGCTACAAGTGTCTAGAATAAAGTGCAAATCGAAATACAAAATAGTTTACAAGACATGAGCCTCCGATCCGACCGACTCAAAGCAGGTAGGGTGCGTACATAAAACTTTAAGGAGGGGGTATAGTATTTAAAATTTTTGTTCATGCATTGTGTTAAAATTTTAGATCGATCCGAGTAAAACTTCCGAACTTATGGGCAGTTGAACGTAGGTACGTAAGCGCGTTTTATAATGAATTTTTGGGTGTCCCAAACTTTAAAACGCTCTTCTGAAAAGTGGCCATATCGAAGTCGGTGTATACGATCCTGCAAAATCTATCGGACGGATTATTTTCAAATTTTGCACAGTATTTCTCTACTAAATTCCTCAGGTAACGCTGTCGAGTTTTTTTGGTTTTTAATTTATTATTTTTAGAGCAACAAATATCTCGACGTTTTGGGCGAAAATCGGGGTTTTTGACTTTCAAGTGCCTTAAAAAATCGAAAAAAAAACTCGACACCGTTACCTGAGGAATCTTGTCCTTTAACTAATGCAATTTGATTTTTTCAATTCAGATAATTCTGTGACCAGTTATCGTGCGCCGCCGCAGATTGCCTGTATCTCACTCAATTTTTAATATTTTTGATGCCCTATCACATGCTAAAAACAAAATTGAGCTGAAACTATCCGTATCGCAAATAAAAATTCTTAAAAAATGACCGATTTTACACCGTTAATATACCCCCGCCCTTAAAACTAAATTTTTCGAGGTGGGGACTGTCATATCTCAGTAAATTTTTAAGAATTTTAATGTTTTTTATTTAAATACTAAATACGCGTAATTACATAGATAGCCTATACATTCGATTTTTTATCGACAAAAAAGTGAAGAAAATGTTTAAAAAACGACAATAAATTTTTCATACGCCGCCATTTTGTTATTTTTTATTCAATTTTGATAAAAGTAGTCTATTCCATAATTACACTTATACTAAACAAGACAATTTTCCAATTTTTTGTTTCAGACTATTTTTACGATGTAGAATATGTAGAATAGTCGCCAGCGTGGTTTCTGTTTTGTGCATTGGCCTACGTCGCCCTGTGTCCTGCTTCCGGAAATGCATAAAAATTTTTGAAATTTTTACAAAATCATCTTTAAAATATCATAAATATACCTGAAGATTGCCTATTTTTTGACAGAACTAACCGAATGGACCCTTAATTCTCTTACAATAAAAGTTGAATTCTTTGTTCCAGCCTGGCTAGTTGAAGGTGTTGGTGGATTCATTGTGAGAATTTTTTTGAAATCAGAAATTAATTCTTCCACTTTGTTTTTCTTAGTTACTTGTTTCTTGTAATAAAATTCTTATGTTGATTGTTGATCCTGTTTTGGGTTAGTCCTTCTTTTAATTAATTATCCTATTTGGGGTCGACTTTTCAATTTTATGTTAATAATTTTTAAAATGGCGTCGTCCTTCTATTTAATAAATTTTATATTTCAGCCCTTTATTTGATTTAATTAGGTCTTTTTGTTGTTTATAATTTTTGTTGATTTTATATTTAATAATTTCTTTTAAATATAATTTTTGATAATTTTTAGTTTTAAATGTTTTTGAGCAGTGAATTTTTTAGTTAGGATTACTATTTTTGTAATTATATGAGTTAAGGGAATTATTTTATTAGTTTATTTCCACTTTTTGATCAACATTAACTTTATTTAATATCGTCATTTTTTGCCCGCACTAATTCCTTTTTCACTTTAAAATGTTTTGTATTTGTTTAAAAGCCTTGTTTTAGAATTATTTAACGCGCGGTCCCACGTTGGGCGGCAATTACATTTTTCTCTAGTGAATTTATAAAAAAATGTATTTTATTTTTTAAACTTATTCACTATTACAAGTGTTATAGGTCGAACTTATATTTTTCACTGCTGACTTCTCTTCACTTGGTGATGTTTCTTATAAGAGTGCAAAATTTGATTGCTCGCTTCGAGTTCAATGATCAATAATCAAACCTCGGCTTAAGAGATTTAACTCAAAAATCTGATTAAGAGAATGATCCCAGAGAGTCGGAAAATAGGATGATGAAATTTGCCAATTAAACTTAAAATTGAAAGTTAATGTTTACGTTAACAGACTTTGGGGCTCCTTTTTGGGGTTCTGGTGTTTACAATATTGGCTTGGATGTATACAAAATCCGTTTGAAGCGGGGAGTGTGAAACTGATCTGGGTGTGAATCGATTGGAGGCGTAGTTAAAAGAAATAGCTGACCACGGGCTTATCTCGGAGTAAGTCAGTGTTATTTGGAAAAGTTGTTTATAAATTGGGCAAGGGCCCCTAAGTAATGTGTCATCCATGCAGAGGGCTTACTTCATATTAAACGCTACTAGTATAGATCTGAAAGTTTATTGAATAAATATTTTTTGTCTAAAAAAGTTGATTTGCCTTAGCGCCATAAAATGGGCAGGATTGGTATGAATTGGCACCAGTTAACAAATTTAAAACTTTGCCATCGATTAAAGTCAAATGTGCTTCATATTTAACTACTATTTTTTGGTTTCCGCAATTGTAGATGTGCTCTTCAAGTTTATTTATTTTCTCGTACGAGAAAGCAATAATTACGAGGCTGCATTTTTTGCAGAAGCAGACTAAATTATTATTACTCATTCTACCTATTGGAATCACAGTACCGAATTATATACCACCTACAATAAAAAGACGAATTTTGGGAATGTTTCAAGCAGATAGCTTTAAAACTGAGGGACTAGCTTGCGTAGAAACGGACAGACGGACGGACGGACAGACAGACGAAAATGGCTAGATCGACTCTCCTGGTGATGCTTATATATATAGACTATATAGGGTCGGAGTGTCTCCTTCACTGCGTTGCAGTAATACCCTCTGCAAGGGTATAATCATGTTGTTACTTCCAATTCTTGAACTATTACTATTGCATTTCGTAAGAAATTCATAGAAAAGATTATATCTAAAATTTGGCCGCTAAGGCCGGTTATGAAAACTCTAAAAGCTGTCTTCCTATATTTTTCGTTCATTTCGGCAGTTATATGTTTATTCCTGTCATAATAGTTTTATTTATTATTAGAATTAATTTTTTATTAACCAATCCATAATAATCCATTATAGATCATTTTCCCTGACTTAAAATATTCAATTCTTGTTCAATTCTTTGTCACTTAAGACAAAGTCAACTCTTGCCATTATGGTATCGAAATTTAAAACTGTAGCATTGTGAGTTAATGCATCATTTGCCTGTTTTATTTCTTAAGATTGATAGTGCAGAAAAGAATCTATCGCCCTGACATATTACCCCATAGCTATTTCTGCTGAATCTCTCCATCTTACATTTATCTTCCTCACCTCTTCCTCATCTTTGATGATCTCATAAAATGTATTGCATTTAATGTTGGGATCGATAGCTTCCATCTAATAATCTTCAACGTTTTTATACCCTTGCAGAGGGTATTATAATTTTGGTCAGAAGTTTATAACGCAGTGAAGGAGACGTTTCCGACCCCATAAAGTATATATATTCTTGATCAGGACGCAGATTATTTTTGAAAATCGCCCCGATCGGATGTCTATATCCTATAGCTCCCATAGGAACAATCTGATATATCTTGCAAGAATTGATGATATTTCGCGCATTGTAAAAGCTATTGACATGAATCTTTTCAAATCGTATTTTTGTATGCATACCTTGATCAGTTTGATGTTTTTTAGAATATTTCGCGCAGTGTATAAGCTATTGACATAAATTTTTCCAAGTCTTATTTATTTACGCATACCTCGATCAGGGTAAAATCGCTTTCCAATCTAAAAGCTACCGTAGGAAAAATTGTTAAAGGCTGCGAAAATATCCCTTTTTTTCTTATTTGTATATGACATTTGTGCAAATCTAGTTTATTTATGTATACCTTATTCCTTTCGCTACTTTTTAAAGTATGCAAGGGTATTTAAACTTCGGCTTGCCGAAGTTAGCTTCCGTCCTCGTTTATTTTGTTCTTAAATTCTTTCTTCTTATCATAATTACCATTTTTTTTTAGTTTTGTGAAAAAAAATTAAACATTTTTTTTTGCATTTTTCGATAGCTACAAGTGTCTAGAATAAAGTGCAAATCGAAATACAAAATAGTTTACAAGACATGAGCCTCCGATCCGACCGACTCAAAGCAGGTAGGGTGCGTACATAAAACTTTAAGGAGGGGGTATAGTATTTAAAATTTTTGTTCATGCATTGTGTTAAAATTTTAGATCGATCCGAGTAAAACTTCCGAACTTATGGGCAGTTGAACGTAGGTACGTAAGCGCGTTTTATAATGAATTTTTGGGTGTCCCAAACTTTAAAACGCTCTTCTGAAAAGTGGCCATATCGAAGTCGGTGTATACGATCCTGCAAAATCTATCGGACGGATCATTTTCAAATTTTGCACAGTATTTCTCTACTAAATTCCTCAGGTAACGCTGTCGAGTTTTTTTGGTTTTTAATTTATTATTTTTAGAGCAACAAATATCTCGACGTTTTGGGCGAAAATCGGGGTTTTTGACTTTCAAGTGCCTTAAAAAATCGAAAAAAATAAAAACTCGACAGCGTTACCTGAGGAATCTCTTCCTTTAACTAATGCAATTTGATTTTTTCAAATCAGATGATTCTGTGACCAGTTATCGTGCGCCGCCGCAGATTGCCTGTATCTCACTCAATTTTTAATATTTTTGATGCCCTATCACATGCTAAAAACAAAATTGAGCTGAAACTATCCGTATCGCAAATAAAAATTCTTAAAAAATGACCGATTTTACACCGTTAATATACCCCCCGCCCTTAAAACTAAATTTTTCGAGGTGGGGACTGTCATATCTCAGTAAATTTTTAAGAATTTTAATGTTTTTTATTTAAATACTAAATACGCGTAATTACATAGATAGCTTATACATTCGATTTTTTATCGACAAAAAAGTGAAGAAAATGTTTAAAAAACGACAATAAATTTTTCATACGCCGCCATTTTGTTATTTTTTATTCAATTTTGATAAAAGTAGTCTATTCCATAATTACACTTATACTAAACAAGACAATTTTCCAATTTTTTGTTTCAGACTATTTTTACGATGTAGAATATGTAGAATAGTCGCCAGCGTGGTTTCTGTTTTGTGCATTGGCCTACGTCGCCCTGTGTCCTGCTTCCGGAAATGCATAAAAATTTTTGAAATTTTTACAAAATCATCTTTAAAATATCATAAATATACCTGAAGATTGCCTATTTTTTGACAGAACTAACCGAATGGACCCTTAATTCTCTTACAATAAAAGTTGAATTCTTTGTTCCAGCCTGGCTAGTTGAAGGTGTTGGTGGATTCATTGTGAGAATTTTTTTTGAAATCAGAAATTAATTCTTCCACTTTGTTTTTCTTAGTTACTTGTTTCTTGTAATAAAATTCTTATGTTGATTGTTGATCCTGTTTTGGGTTAGTCCTTCTTTTAATTAATTATCCTATTTGGGGTCGACTTTTCAATTTTATGTTAATAATTTTTAAAATGGCGTCGTCCTTCTATTTAATAAATTTTATATTTCAGCCCTTTATTTGATTTAATTAGGTCTTTTTGTTGTTTATAATTTTTGTTGATTTTATATTTAATAATTTCTTTTAAATATAATTTTTGATAATTTTTAGTTTTAAATGTTTTTGAGCAGTGAATTTTTTAGTTAGGATTACTATTTTTGTAATTATATGAGTTAAGGGAATTATTTTATTAGTTTATTTCCACTTTTTGATCAACATTAACTTTATTTAATATCGTCATTTTTTGCCCGCACTAATTCCTTTTTCACTTTAAAATGTTTTGTATTTTTTTAAAAGCCTTGTTTTAGAATTATTTAACGCGCGGTCCCACGTTGGGCGGCAATTACATTTTCTCTAGTGAATTTATAAAAAAATGTATTTTATTTTTTAAACTTATTCACTATTACAAGTGTTATAGGTCGAACTTATATTTTTCACTGCTGACTTCTCTTCACTTGGTGATGTTTCTTATAAGAGTGCAAAATTTGATTGCTCGCTTCGAGTTCAATGATCAATAATCAAACCTCGGCTTAAGAGATTTAACTCAAAAATCTGATTAAGAGAATGATCCCAGAGAGTCGGAAAATAGGATGATGAAATTTGCCAATTAAACTTAAAATTGAAAGTTAATGTTTACGTTAACAGACTTTGGGGCTCCTTTTTGGGGTTCTGGTGTTTACAATATTGGCTTGGATGTATGCAAAATCCGTTTGAAGCGGAGAGTGTGAAACTGATCTGGGTGTGAATCGATTGGAGGCGTAGTTAAAAGAAATAGCTGACCACGGGCTTATCTCGGAGTAAGTCAGTGTTATTTGGAAAAGTTGTTTATAAATTGGGCAAGGGCCCCTAAGTAATGTGTCATATAACATCCATGCAGAGGGCTTACTTCATATTAAACGCTATTAGAATAGATCTGAAAGTTTATTGAATAAATATTTTATGTCTAAAAAAGTTGATTTACCTTAGCGCCATAAAATGGGCAGGATTGGGATGAATTGGCACCAGTTAACAAATTTTAAACATTGCCATCGATCAAAGTCAAATGTGCTTCATATTTAACTACTATTTCCGCAATTGTAGATGTGCTCTTTAAGTTTATTTATTTTCTCGTACGAGATCCTTTATTAATTTTTTATGAGCTCGGTTGTTTTCCTAATAAATTCCATTTGAGGGGTCTCCGAATCTGTCTGATGACACAGGCAAAGGCTCACCATGGTTACTTCCGATTAAATATATTTATATATTTTTAATTTTACCATCAACATTTTGTTTTAAATAAATAAAAATCTTTCTTTTTCAATGTTGATGTTATGTTGAGGAACTTGTATCTTGTCATCAGTTCGAACTTATGATAGTATTTCTGATTCAGGCAATCGACTATTTAAATTTTGGAAATACCGCACTGTCTTGTTATTGTTTTGAACCGTTGACCATAATTGATGTCTATTAATAGGCATTTGATTTCCAATTGAATTTTCTCGCATTTATTATATAATTGCTTATTTATCATGAATACACACATTATTAGATTCTTTCTCAATTTGGTTTAAAAGTCAAAAGTTTACAACTGGTGTTGTTGGCACTATTGAGACTGTGCCTTTTATACAAAAAAAATTTCGTTTTTTACCTGATAAGCCTTAAAATTGTTTGTATTAAGTTCACCAAGATTGAGTCTATTGATGTCTATTTCGAATTAAATTTCCCGCATTCATTTATAACATTACATAATTTCTTGTTTATCATGAAATTTCAGTTCTAGAATTGACGAAACGGCATAGTTTAACGCTTAAATCCTTAAGAGCATTCTAATTGCTAAATATGATTTGCATAATTATCATTCATTTAAACCATTTCCTCTTCATCCGTTAACCGAATTAAAAGTGTTATAGTTATCCAATGAATACAAAAAAAGCTTTTTTATTTCTTGATTTATGTTGGGCATTAACATGTTTTTATTTTCTACCAAGTCTAAGATGTTTTATCAGTTATTACAAAACGACTACATTTCGATTTCTATGGCTATATTACTAAAAACAATGAAGCTATATCGATTTTGTGCTGCAGTTTCTATGGCAGCTATATGATATTGTTGTCCGATTTTGACAAAACTAAAAGCGTAATTCTGATATAGTTAATAATTACTATATCTCAAAGGAATATTTTCATAAATGAAAAAACACCAAAATAACGCTATAGTCGAGTGCCTCGACTATTAGATACCCGTTACTTAATATAAATATGCGCTATTGTATGGCGCCATCTATCCCCAATGTAGGCGCTAGCCAGGCTTAAGTGTTTAATGGGTTTTTGGGCGTTAGAGTGGGCGTGACAAACTTTTATTAGGCCAATCGATAGGTATTGACGAAACAAATACATATCAATTAAAATTTTCATAATAGCATCAAAACTGTGGCCACAGCTTGTGGCTTATGGGCGTCAGAGGGGGCGTGGGACCATTTTGAAACAAACTTGCGCTGCGTAGGAACTCCCAAAATCTACATGCAAAATGCCAATCTTCCAGCTTTTATAGTTTCCGAGATCTCAGCGTTCATACGTACAGACAGGCAGACAGACAGACGAACAGACGGACATGGCTAGATCGACTCGGCTAGTGATCCTGAACAAGAAGATATATACTTTATAGGGTCGGAAACGCTTCTTTCTACCTGTTACATACTTTTGCTCGAATACAATATACCCTTTTACTCTACGAGTTACGGGTATAAAAGTATAGGTAAAAGTCCTGGGAAAAAATTAATAGTAAGATCATCGTTTTGGGAGCGGCAGAGAGTCAAAATTTGAGATTATAGGAAAAAATCTATTATAGTCAGAACATAATACTCTGAAAGGCTCATGCAAGGCATAGTTTAATATTAGGGGAATATAATTTCTAGTTAATCTACTTGGCACAGAAAAGTTTAGCCGACTTACCAAGTCGGGGCTGTCAATCTCACCATGTATAAGGTTATAAATAAAGATTGTACCAAGCATCGTTCTACGGTTGGCTAGGGGGGTAAATTAATCAACATAAGTCTACTAGAATAAGAATGGAGGTTAAAATGTGCATCCCAGTTTAGGCGCCGTAAAGCAAAAAGAAGAAGTTTTTTTGTACTATTTCAATACGACCAATATGTATTCCGTATAGTGGACTCCAGACGGCAGACCAATACTCCAGAATCGGACGGACTAGCGAAATAAATAAATTTTAGTTAAATAAGGATCATCGAATTCTTTTGACCACCTTTTAATAAATCCAAACACTCCTCTGGTTTTATTACAAATAAATTTTAGTTTAGGGTCCAAAAGAACGCCAAGATTGTTTACCAGAGTTATTCAATCCAAAGAGCTGCCACTTAATGAGTAAGTCGCGAATATTGGATTGACCCGATAAAAAAGTCATAAACTTGCACTTGGATGCGTTTAAATTTAGTAAATTATCTCGGAAAGCTTATTTGCAACAGACCTAATGACGGAAAGGTGATTTAAATAATCAGGAAATTCAGACAACGGCGGAATATATGAGCAAGTTATGTATATAGATTTACCAGGATGCGATAATTTTAATCAAATAATTCAATTCATCAATAAATAACTCCTATGACGAGAGGTTTGAATCAACTCCAATTAATATTGGAATTCTTAGAAGTACCTGGTTGCATGCATTCTGCTACGGATTGTTCGGATACCAAATCTTTTTGAGCTGCTGACCCTAGCAACATTTGAGGGTTAGCTGCGATCAGCTGCTGATCCGCCGGAATGCTCTGTTGTTTTTTGATTGCGCTTGCGGGGTCTTCCCCTTTTGCTGCTTACCACGACCTTTTTTTTGCGCTCAGGGGACTCTTCTAATAGCTTACGAATATTAAGGGGGTATAGTTAATTCGGTGTAAAATCGGTCATTTTTAAAGAATTTTTATTAGCGATACGGATAGTCTCAGCTCAATTTTGGTTTGGCAACATTTAAACAACATGTGTGAATTTTTTCATATAAAAATATTAAAAAAATGAGTGAGATACGCGGTGTACACGATAACTGGTCACAGAATCATCTGAATTGAAAAAATCAAATTGCATTAGTTAAAGGACAAGATTCCTCAGGTAACGCTGTCACTTGAAAGTCAAAAACCCCTATTTTCGCCCAAAACGTCGAGATATTTGTTGATCTAAAAATAATAAAATAAAAAAAAAACTTGATAGCGTTACCAGAGGAATTTAGTATAGAAATATTGTGCAAAATCTCAAAACGATCCGTCCGTTAGATTTTGCAGGATCGTGTACACCGACTTTGAAATGGCATCTTTTCAGGAGAGCGTTTTAAAGTTTGGGACACCCAAAAATTTAATATAAAACGGGCTTACTTACCTACGTTATACTGCCCATAAGTTTGGAAGTTTTACTCGGATCGATCTAGAATTTTAACACAATATTCTCGAGATGTTGTGCACTTAGAAAAACAAAAAAAAACAATGAAAAAAAAATGTAAATACTATACCCACCCCCCTTAAATTGCGAATCCAATGCAGAGAGGAGATCATCAGCTCTGCGAAAACTATCTTTAGCAACTCCGAAACAGCTAATCAGCCCCATCAGGCCGCCTTTAGTTTGACGCATGAACGATTTTATCTTATTCGCAACCTCGACACAAGCAACGCAACACAACTGCAAATTGGGCCCCTTTGTCCGGCCAGTAAAACCTGTGCACTTGGTGTGCACCATGTTTTCACACAGCCAGCAAGTCATGTTAGATTGGTCAGCCCTAATTACGAGGCTGCATTTTTTGCAGAAGCAGACTAAATTATTATTACTCATTCTACCTATTGGAACCACAGTACCAATTAAAATATATAAGCGAGCAGTTATAAGTACCGCAAAAGCGCAGAAACCAAGAGAGCGAGAGAGCGGGAGAGCGGGAGCGTAATTTTGTTAAAGTGTATGCAAAAGTAACACTAAAAACAGCACTACGACTTACTACGAATAACGCACAAAAGAAAAACGGCGGGGTTACCGAAAACACAGGACAGAATAACTAATTAAAATAGTTTTGTTAGTTATTAGTTTGTACACAAAGATTTATATAGTAGTTCACTCCCTATGCAAACGGAATTTAAATGTATATGTAAATACCTGAAATGTATGAATGCTTTGATAAAGCCCACCGATGGGATTGAACGAAACAAAATACAAAAGCGGAGCGCAGAAAAAACGCGACCCTTCACTTTGAAAATAAAAGACGATTGCTATGGGAGCTTTATGATATAAGGAGTGTGCCGAAAAGAAACTTTCCTGTTTTTATTCCGATTGGGATTTTTTTTATTAATGTTTAATTATTAGAATTTAATTTCAAAAAAATTTTACAGAAATGTATGTCTTTTGAGCCAAGCTACGCTTTGATGGAACGAGCATAGTGTGCTGACTTCTGATAAGGCCAAAACATTGTAGATACATTATGTTTCTTAAAAAATGGTATAAGACCAGACGCTTTTTAGGCATTCTCTCATATAAACATCAGCGTTTATTGTTCCTTTTGTGAAGAAAGAGCTGCAAATGGCCTGCCATATCAGCACTTTCTCGCCAAATTTTTCACAGAGTATTTTGGATACCAAGTCGTCAACGACTCTTTAACTTTTGTGTAAAATTGAGGTCCTGGTAATCATAATCATAATGCATTCCACTGCATCAGTGAGTAAGCGATCATAAAGCATTCTCGCTCTCTTTTTCCGACTTCCAATTGTCGCAGACTTTTTTTTAACTTTTTGTTTATTTATAACTTCAGCCGCTTTATTCTTTGTACCATACTTACTTACTTAATTGTTTGTACTTTTTTTGTTAAATCTCGAATAATTGATTATGTTTGTGGATTAGGGCCAATACTTTTTTATCAAGACTTTCATCTTTAGGACCCTTTTTTCGTCCATCTTTTGTTAAATTATTAATAGAATACGTCTCCCCAAACTTTATTATAATATTTTTAACACTATTAACACTAACTTTATAGCGTTTAGCTAATTGTCTGTCCTACACACCTTTTTCGGGGCAGTAATTGTGCTCAATTTTTTTGCGAACTTGCTCTTCGATTCGAGGCATTGTCGAAACTAAAGGATGGATAGTGAAAATAGAATATGTAAACAACGCAGAATTTATGAAGCTTTCAAACGGTACATTTTCCAGCACGATCGAAAGATCGCTCTTTGAGAAATTGGCGTTAAAAAGTGTGCAGTTTCTTTTCGGTACATTCCTTTGTAGCTATGTGATATATTAGTCCGATCCTACACGTTCATATATACTACCTGTAATAGAAAGACAACTTTAGGAAAAGTTTCAAACAGAAAGCTTTAAAACGGTGGGACTAGTTTGCGTAGAAGGGGAAGGACGGACACACGGACAGACGGACGGCCGAACAGACGGACGGACGGACGGACCAGGATCAACTCTCCTGGTTCAGCACCACCATCATGAAAATATATACTTTATAGGGTCGGAAATGTCTCCTTCACTGCGTTGTAAGCTTTTGACTTAAATTATAATACCCTCTGCAATAAGCATAAATTGGTTCTCAAACTTACTTAAGTCGAAGCACTTCACTAATTGGTTTCTATTTGTTTAGGTTATAAATATTTACACTTTTTTATCATCTCGAAATAATATGGATGTTATAGTAAATTATCGGGTTCCAAGATAATGTTAAAAAACTATTGGGTCTAAATATATTGTCGAAGTCCTATTTATTTTCATCACTGTGCCGACTGCGACGCCGGCTCCCCTTTCTTACTTCGTTTCTCTCCCTTTAAAATTGAAATAAAATTTTTTTGTAATAATCGATACTTATTGATTTCATTATCCAATGGGTACACTTTTTAAAAATGACATGTATTACGATCGTTTTGAAAGTGAATTAAAATAATTTAAACATTTTGCAAATATGCTTGTATATACTCTGCTTTGAGGCGAAGCGAACCATGTAAAGACGAATTTGGAAAACGGGACCGTGTGAAAGGAAATAACAATAAAGTGATTAGAAATTCGGGTTGGTGTTATTTATTGAAAGTATGTGACAGACAATAAAACCTCCCCATACAAATGCACTGATTTTCTACTAATTGTGATATCTGTTTTTAATATTAGCATACCCCATGTTTTTGTTGCCGTCTGCATACGACGTATCTTTCGTTTTTGTAACTTTGTTTATTGGCAACCTTTCTTTTTCTTTTTTGTATTCAGACGTATCGAGTTCATTGGTTTTTAAAGAAAGTATTAAATCTCGTATAATACACTAAACTAACTTGATTATCACAAAAAAATCAGTCTTAAAGCCAATACACAAAAAAACAGCACTTATTTCCATTGCCCTCTGTAAGTGACCAGCGCACTATGGGGAATTTGCCCGATTTTTTGGAATAAATGTATTTTTTAAAAGTATGCCGATTTTCTATTTTTTTTTTAATGTATTAAGAAAACATCAAGCTGTTTGGTAACATACCGCAAATGTTAACTTAAAAGTCTAGTATTTAAATACCAACTGTTAAAGTCAGCTGTTGCAAGCGCACATGGTTTGTTTACATTTTGCTTAACTTTGAAGTTCACTTTGAAATCATTATCTGTGCAACAATATTACGTAAGAGTGTCCAATTTAAAATGAATACTAATTCTTCAGGTATGTACTTTATGAAAATACTTATATGTTGCTTGATATGTGCGTCCAATTTTAACAATTTGTAAATGTAGCAGGTGATGTTTTCGTTTTGGTTTTGGAAAGAAAGTTAAACTTTCAATAGAGTTTTAAAAAAATGTTTAACTTTGTTCAGTGAGTGGCTATATCCATGTTGTAGAGTCATTAATTGCGAATTCAGAACATATTGTCTCATCGTGCGCTTCGTGCGACTTTTCGCGTAATTTCATTTTTTAGAAACCAATCTCTTGATAAAAAACGCAGCCCTGCTGGAAGTTTTGCATAAGCAAAAGGGTCTTCGAGAAAAAGAAGATGGCGAATTCACTTTTGTTAGCAAGCAAGTTGATCCCACAGTCGAAAATCCAACTTTACAGATGTTTTTCAGAGAGCCATGGTTACTTCAGAACCCATCATTTCATCAATGAATTTGAAGAACCGCGTTCCAAAACATAAGCTGCTTGCTCTTGACCAGAAGTCATTCAATTGTTATTATGCGAATATGAACCTGAAGACGAGTCTCTAGATGTTTATAATTATGAATAAGAAAACGACTATGATTTTTTTTACAACATTGAAATTGAAAATTAAGAGCATATAGAGCTTAATTTGTTATAAAAAATTGGGTGGGGGGTATATACTTTCACTTTCCCAACAGGTGTGTATAGGTCTGTAGAACACTATAAAAAAAACCTCACTGAAATATGTTACATAGTTCGCGAGTTATTAATTTATTCCAAAAAATCGGGCAAATTCCCCATAGTGCAGCGGTCACAGCAAAAGCTTTGGAATAAAACAAAAATACAAAAATTTTACATATAATAAACACCCGCAAAAATAAAAATAAGTTGCAAGTTGCGCTCATATTCACAAACATGTTTAAAAAAAAAATGTAATACATTCGCAGAAAAATAGCTTTGCTCCCCCGTATCCGACCCTTTCTTCCAAGGGATTTATTTGATTTTTGCTCATTATGGATGACGGTAGTTTATACCACATGGTTCAGAAGCTTTTCAAGGCTTATAGAATCACTGTCAGCATTGCATTATATTAATTAAATCCAATCTTAAAATACGTGGTTTACCTCACTTTTTTTTTCTTCATTATCAAGTCTCCGTTTGCCGGAGTTTGCCAAAATGGCGTCCAAAATTAGAACCAAATTTTAGAACCGTCACCAAGCCTTCTTTGATTAAACAACCTGCTCAGAACAGCCTTGTAGGCGACGACCACAATTCTCGATTTCAAATTTTGACGATTTCCAATGGGCTTTGCATCCATTTATTTGAAGTCTTAAAAAATAAGACAAAAATTTAACATAATTTTTTTTTGGGGGTATTTAAATTTTTTGTTGACCTTTTTTTTCTGAATGCAACACATTTGAAGAATATTGCGTTACCATTTTTGATTCATCCGAGTAAAACTTCCGAAGTTATGGGCTGTTAAACTTTAAAACGCTCTTCCGAAAAGTTGCAATTTTAAGTCGGTGAACACGATCCTGCAAAATCTACTAAACGAATCGTTTTGAAATTTTGCACAAAATTTCTGTACATAAATCCGCAGGTACTGACGTCGATTTTTTTTTGTTTACTGATTATTTATCATTTTATAATAACTAATATATCGAATTTTTAGGCTAAAACCACGTTATTGACTTTAAAACTGATCTGATCCTGATCAAGAATATATATTCTTTATAGGGTCGGAAACGCCTTCTTCTACCTTTTTCATACTTTTCAACGAATTCAATATACTCTTCTTTTGTAACATCAAGGGTATATAAACTTAGGCTTGGCAAAGTTTACTTCATTTCTTAAGTACAATTTTTTTATATGAAAATGGAGTTTTATGTGTCTGGAAGACGCATGACAATTGGGAGTAATGGGGACACTGTTTATTACTGGGGACTTTCGGCTTGGCCTTCGATCATGAGTTCTTGTTGCAAAGAAGTCTGAAGGGTGACTCAAGTGACTTATCGTTTGAATTTAGGTACATGTGCGTTAGAGATGCAGAAATGCATCTCTAAATGCAGAAATGCATCTCTAATGTCCGTGGTATAATTTATCGGGCAGTTTTTTTTTGTTCGTTCACTTTAATTCGCCAATCTTTTCTACATCGACCAGATGAAGAGCGAGCTGCGCAGTTGCTTGCATCGGGCATTTTGAGCGGCTGAGAATGGCTGTATCATCAGCAAACGTTGATGTTGTTAGTCGTGTGCTTGTTGGGATGTCTGCTGTGTATATAATGTTGGCCCAAGCACGCTTCCTTGAGGAACTCCAGCTCCAATAGTGAATTCGTCAGTTATAGCAGTGTTGCAGAACAGCAAATTTTCTGTCGTAGAGGTAAGACTCTAAAAGCTTATGGGTGTTGTAGGGGAGCATTGTCATTAGACCTTCTAGCCAAACTCTATCAAATGCTTGAGAGACGTCTAAAAATATGGCAGTACAGTACTCTCGTTTTTCGAACGCGTTCCGAATTTCTGATGTTATCCGGTTGACCTGCTCAATTGTTCCGTGCTTTTCACGAAACCCAATTTGATGTGACGGAATTCCTTCCTGGATTCTTAGGAATGTGTTTATCCGAGTCAATACGCATTTTTCAAAGAGTTTAGATAAGCATGAGAGTAGGCTTATAGGTCTATACGAAGTAGGAATTGTGTGGTCTTTTCCTGGCTTTGCTATCATTATTATAATCGACTTTTTCCATCTCACTGGAAAGTGGCCAAGTTTTGCGATGGCATTAAAAAGCTGGGTGATAGTGAAAACGGCGCAATATGGGAGCTCTATGATCATTTTGGGAGTTATGAGGTCGCAGCCCGGGGATTTTTTTGGATTCAGCTGATTTTTGATGATGCTAACGATTTTGTTTGGGCGAAACTCAATTGGTTCATGTTGAAGCTGTGGCTCATGTGGTAAAGTCGGCAAGGTGAACGCACTAGTGGCAGGATTTGGTTGGAAGACATTTTTAAGGTGGTTGGCAAACGTGGTGGCTCTGTCTGCATCGCTGAGCGCCCAGTCGCCTGTGGGATTTCTAATAGGCATCACGGTTAATTTCGGTGAGCTTAGAGTAGGGTGAGCTCTCCATAGTGAGTGTTTTGTACTAGATGTTGACAATTGCTCTATGTAGCGTCGGTGGACATGTGCTTCTTCTTACTATAAAGCTTTTGTGAGTTGAGGTGAGGCATATTTTAAGCTTTGCCTAATGGTGATCTGTGGAGTTGCCACTCTCGACGTAAGCGTCGCTTTTCGAGGACGAGCTGTTCTATTTGTAGATTTGTCTTCTTTTGGTTGCTTTGTGTACTTGTAGTTTGGGGTGTTGAAACTCGAGCTGCAGAGACGAGTACATACTCCAGTGTATTAACAAATCTGTCTACGTTGGCTTCATCGTTGAGATGAGGACTTAGCTCAATGTGTGAGCTAATGTATTTCTTGTACTTAACCCAATTGGTTTTCTAAGATTTCAATTTAAACGATTGCTCCAATGCGCCTGGATGTCGGAGTAGAATAAACAGGACAGGCGAGTGATCCGATGAAAGATCCGAGAGGAATTCTGCGCTTATCAGATTTTTAGGAATGTTTTTGGTAATTGCAAAGTCTATTAAATCGGGTAGTTTCCTTGGGTCTGCCGGCCAGTATGTTGGTCTGCCAGGAGAAACGTAGTCCAGCTTGTTCTTGGCTTTTATAACTACATTATAGAGCTGTTTTCCTTTTGGAGTCACGAGACGTGATCCCCAGTGTGTGTGCTTGGCGTTGTAGTCCCCTGCTGCCATGAAGTGGTCTCCTAGTGAGTTGAAAAACTGCATAAACTCATCTTCAGCTATAGTGAAGCGAGGGGGGCAGTATACGGCGGCTAGTGTAGTTGGTTGCCAGTATTTGTCTGTATATTTATAGATGTGGCCTGTAGGTAATTTTTAGCAAGTTTGTTATGATAGTGGTGCTTAATACGGCTTCTGATTAGAATTCCAGTCCCACCATGTGCTTTACCATCTGGATGATTTGTTCCGTAAAATTAATAACCTCGTAGTTGAAAATTGTATTTGTTTGTAAGGTGTGTTTCTGAAAGCAGCATTACGTCGATATGGTTGTCGAGTAGGAATTGAGCTAACTCAAGTTTATGTTCCACGTTAATATCCTTAGGGAAGTCATTATTTGGATTGTTGTGAAACCAGCATTTGAATCAATAGATTTTGGTTTCGCATTAAGTCTTGCATAGTTGTGCGCATAAACGACATAAACTCCGTAAGGCTTTGCTGCAGGCAAATATCATATCTTCGAAGTTGCTTTTTGACTGCTCCGGGAATTGTTGCTGCTGAGCCGTGTTCGGTTCTTGGTATGCTGATTGCAGAAATGAACTTTTTGAGACAGGGTTAGCCAGTCCAGATTTTTAAGCGCTTGCGTAAGTCACATTTTTTTCAGAGTTTAAGGGTCCTAGTGAGGATCTGGCTGCAGTAGAGAAGAAGACTTCAGGGTTTGATCTGGAAGCTGTCATCTGTTTATTTTGGGTGCGGGCGGCAGTTCCTCTCTGGTGGATGCGACTTTTCAGCTCCTTATTGTTGTATTTAATTATAAATGTTAATATATTAAAGACAAGATATTTATTTAGTGGCCATTAGCTACGGCCAAATTGGTTCTTTATTCTCTTATGTTCAAAATTCGAATGACTTACAATAATCTATTCGCGGCTGCGCTGCCTGCAAACATTGGCAGCCGCCGTCATGTATTTATCAACTTATATATGCTCACATATGTATTTGGCTGATAGTAGCGGGAGCGCGAGAGGAGTTGCATATGCATTCATTGTATGTGTCTGCAAGCCATGGGAATTTGCTGACACTTGCGCTTCCCATAAGTTGGCTGCTCGAGTTTTGTGTATTTGTTTAAATGCACTGTAACACAATGCTGGTATCGGTACAGTGGGTACTCGCTACAATGATACATGCATACTACATCTCCCTCCTTTTGAGAAATAACGTAATGTAATGAAGTTATTTCCTAAATAATATGTTTTTTTTTTTTTTATTTGTAATAAAGTGAAATTTTTCATAGTTATTAAAATTATAATCTAGGACTTATACAATATATTTAAAAATTTAAAGATTATAGATATTGTTCTGTATGATAAAAGAAATATAGAAAATTGGAAAATTTTATATTATTCAAAACGAGAATTTTCTTTTAATCAGAAATTATAGATATGATTTGATTTTTTTTTTTTTTTTTATTGCTTATTTATTTATGGTATTTATTCTATGTATGGCCATACGGAAAAATTTTATAAGAGTGATTATGAAATAAAAATTTTTAGCCTATCTTTATGAACTGTCTGTTCTTTGTTTTTAATATTTAAAATTCTTATATTATCATTATCTCCTATACCAATTACTGTATATGGTCCCGTATATTTGTATTCTAATTTGTGACCTGTTTCATTCTTTAACAAGACTCGATCTCCTATTTTTAGTTCAAAATCTAAACATTTTTTATCATAATGACATTTTTGTTTTCTTTTATTTGATTCTAATATTAATCTGGCTCTTTTGAAAGCTTGTTCTAATCTAAACTTTGTTTCTTTTGCATAATCATCTATATTATATATAGGTTCTATTTTATCTACGCTATTAAAATGTTTTGGTAAATTCGAAGTTCTACCAAACACTAACTCATATGGACAGTAATCATGTGCCATAGAAGGTGTCGTGTTAAAACAAAAAACAAAGTATTTTAACCATACATCCCAATCTGTCTTATCAGTTGAGATGTACGTACGTATAAATTCATTAAAGGTTCTGTGGCTTCGTTCCACAGTTCCGACAGTCTGATGATGGTGTGCTGTCGATGTTATATGTTTGATATTTAGGTTTTTGCAAAGATGTTCAATTAAAGAATTTTTGTATTCTGTTCCCATGTCCGTAATGAACGTCTTCATTGGACCGTACTTTAGAATAAATTCTTCGAATATAGCCTTTGCTACAGTTTTTGCATTTTTATTTGGTACTGGTATAGCAACAAGATATTTTGACAGATCACATATTAAAGTGACTGCATATTCATTTCCTTGATCTGATTTCGGTAGTGGACCGATCGTATCCACAATTACCTTATCGAATACCATTTCTGGGGTTTCTGTAATTGTTAAAGGAGTTTTGGTATGTCTTGTTGTTTTTGACATTTGGCATTTTGGACATTTACGTATGTACTGGGTTATGTCTTTACTCATCCCTTTCCAATAGTAATGTCTTCTGACCTTGGCCAAGGTTTTTGTTATACCTGAGTGTCCTCCTTGAATAGGATCATCATGTAGTGTAGACAATATTGCTTCTTTTTCATTTTTAGTCATTATTAGGGTCACCGGGTTGAGTAGCGCTACTCTTAATGATTTTAATATTTTGTTGCCCATTTTTTTAAATATATCTATTGAAATATTTTCAAAGATATTATCCCAAGGTGCCACTTTAAGTTGGGTAATTTTTTGTTTACCAGCCTGCAGTTCAAGCCTTTGGAAAAACTGACCTAAATCAAGAGTTCCATTAGTATACAAATCTCCAACATCATCACAGCAAGATTGCTGTAATTTTTTTTCCATGTTTGAAAAAACATAAATTATTATTCACATGCAAGGTCACTACTTTACGTACTTCGTCATTGTTAATGACTTCATATACGTTGGGCTTAGAAGCTTTTTATTTGAGATTGCCTAGGCAATTTTACTTTATCTTTTCCTGCGCAGGAATTTTGTCTACTTTTTTTGTCTTGTAGTGACTTGTAATATATTTGCTGTAATATTTTTAAGATCTTTAATTGTTATTCTAGAGAGGGCGTCTGCCACGAAGTTATCTTTTCCCTTTAGATACTCGACTGTGAAATCATATTCCTCCAATTCGAGCCGCATGCGTGTGAGTTTTGAACTAGGATTGACCATTGAAAATAAGTATGTTAGTGGTCTATGATCGGTTTTAACTGTAAAATGTTTGCCATAAATATATGGTCGAAAATGTGTAATTGCCCAATGAATTGCCGCTAGTTCCTGTTCTGTAGTGCTTTTATTGCTTTCAGCTTTTGTAAATGAACGTGATGCGTATGCTATTGGGAGTTGGAGTCCGTTATTGTTTTGAGTTAATACCGCTCCACATGCTTGTTTACTTGCATCCGTTATTATACAAAATTCTTTAAGGAAATCAGGATATTGTAATAAAGTAGGTTCTATAAGTTTATCTTTTAAATATTGGAATGAGTTTTGGCATTCGGAAGACCATATAAATGGAACATTCTTTTTTACATAATCTAGTTATGTGCCGTGAATAGTCGGCGAAGTTTTGAATGAAACGTCTATAATAATTGCAAAATGCTATAAATCGTCTAGCGCTATCTGCATCATGTGGGACTGGATAGTTTTTTATTACATCATATTTCTTGTCGTCCGGTAAGATGCCTTTGTCTGTGCATTTATGACCAAGGAAGGTCACTTCATGCATAAAAAATGAACATTTTTGTGGATGTAGTTTTAAATTGTACTTTCTGCATATTTCAAAGATGTCTTTTAAGTTTTTTAACATATGATTTTCAGAACATCCAATGACTATTAAATCATCCATATAAAGGAATGCTTGAGAAGCTTCAAGTCCAGAAAATGCAATAGTCATCATTCTCTGAAATGAATTTGGGGCTATTTTCAAACCGAAAGGTAATCGCGTGAAACGATATGAGCCATTGCTCGTTGAAAACGACGTTATGTTTCTTGAATTTTCTTCTAGTTCAATTTGATGGAATCCTGACATTAAATCAAGGCACGAGAAATACTTTGCTCTACCTAGTTGGTCCAAAATGTCATCAATTCTTGGAAGTGGAAATTTATCAGATAGAAGTTTTTTGTTGATTTGGCGATAGTCGACTACTAGTCTCCATTTCTTTTCGTTCGAACCCTGAAGTGTTTTCTTTGGGACAAGTAGAAGTGGACTGTTGTATTCTGATACAGATGGTTCGACTATATTGTGTTTAATTAATTTTCCTACTTGTTTTTGAATTTCCTCAACTTGGCTGTGCGGGCTTCGATAATTTTTAATATAAATTGGTTCATCGTCCTTCAATCTCAATTTTTGCTTATAAAAATTATTTGTTGTTATTGATTCGGTTTCAAGACCGAATACGTCAGTATATTTTCCACATAGTTCGGTTAATTGTTGATTGAATTGAACGGGAAAATTTTTTTTTAGTTCTTCTAAGATGTTTTGTTCTCTATTACTTGAAGTGTTCTGAATTACATTATAATCGGAAATTGGTTCACATTTTAAATTACTTATGTTAATCAATTGATCAGTGCTGGTTGTGTTGAGTAATCGGACAAATGAATTCTCTTTTGATGTTATGGTATTGGCAATGTAAATACCAGGTTGAATCTCCTGATTTGGTATTAATATAGTATCGGTATCTGACATTATTTCGATTTTTCGCACTACTTGAGATCTGGCTGGTAAGAGAATTGTATTATTACCAGAAGTATATGTTATTGGAATATAAATGTGAACGTCTATATTATTTGGTCTTATTATAAACCAATCCTCTGTAGGGTTAAGATCTATTTGGCAGTTTAATTCTTTTATAAAATCGATTCCTATTATCCCATCACATGGAATCGCAAAATCTTGATTTACTATATGAAAATTATATGGAATTATATATTTGTCTGTTTGGAGTTCTATTGGACAAAGTCCTTTGGATTTTATTATTCCCTCGCCTATTCCTTGGATATTTATTGTATTTTTTAATTTGTATATTGTTAAAGATATCAGCATTTTCTTTTAGAAGTGATATATTTGCTCCCGTATCCACAAGGAACGTAAGCTGCTTACCTGTTTCTGAATTAATAAATGGTACGAAGATATTGAGATTGAGGTTGATTGTATAAACCGTTGGTATTTTTAATTTCTCGTATCTAAAGGGGTCTGTGAGTTTCCCGAAACTGGCTGGGTAACGCGGACATTATTGTTTTGTTGTATGTTGCTGAAGTTGCTGCTATTTTGGTTATTGTTGTTTCCTCTATAATTTCCACGACCTCTATTATAGTTATTGGTCTGGTTATCATAGTTTCGAATATAACCATTATTTTGGTTGTAACCGTTATTATATCGGTTGTAGCCGTTATATTGGTAATACCCATTATTGTGGTAGTTACCACGACCATTTCCTCTACCTCTACCACGGTAGTTACCTCTGAAGTGGTTACCTCTATAGGCCTGTCCTTTGTTTGCAAATAGAATTGCGTTGGCATTACCCGTCATTTCAGTACTACATTGTATGTACTTTGTGACAGCCTCATTCATTGATGAGAAGTTGCCGGCCTCAAGGATTGTTTTGAGTCGGCCATGCTCACAATTTTTGATCATTGTGTTTATAGCCTCCTTGGTGCTGAATTTGTCTGCATGTTCAGCGGGTAATCCTTCATCAATATACGAAGCTTCAAGATGCTTTCGTAAGTTTTCAATTTCAGTTGTGAATTGTTCTGCTGTTCTTCCTTTTTTAGTAGTTTTCGACATTTTTGCTCTAACTACATCGGATGTTTCTCCGATAATTGTGTCTTGTAATTTTTTTATAATTCCGTTTATAGTAGATTCATTTTGCACTTTATACAAAGTTGAACCCACAATTTTTGATTTTATGACTTCAACAGCTAACTCTTCAAATGTGCCTTTAGTTAGGTTTACTAATTTCAAAGCAGTGACAAATCTTTGAAGGTTAATTTTTTGTCCGTTGAATTCAGGTATAGCATTTGCTATATCTTTAATATATGCCCGTTGGGCAACAGTATTGTCCGTCATTATTATTTGATGTTGTTCGATTTCGCAATCGGAATCAGCTGGTTTCTGATCTGATAATTCAAATTGAAAAAGTACAGCTGGAATTGTAAGATTATTCAAATCTTTCTCCTCTATTTCTGGGCTATCAAATTCAAATTTTTCTATCTGTACCGGGTCGACTTCTGGTGGATCTGATGATTCCAATTCGTCACCAGTTTCTACTTTCAGAGGGGTGTTTAGTATTGTTGGTATTGAAATATTTAAATTATACCTTTCTTTTATAGTTATTAAGTTCGTTCGAAGTCTGATCAGAAATTTCGATACCTCAGACAAACGATTTTTATCTAGGCGATCTCTTTGTTCATGTATTAGTATACGCGCACTGTTAAAGCGAGTTACTAATATTTCCACATGTTTATTTATAGTGGTTTGTTGTGTTGATCTATTTTGCGTTAAGGATTTATAGGATTTATCGAAATCGCTTTTTAAGTTATTTAGAACCTTATATAATTCACTCCATTCCATTATAATATGGATATGAATTATTTTTGTAAACTACTGAAATGCTAATTCTGCCTAATATGTCATGATCGCTTCGAATTGTTCTCACATGTATACCCGGGATAGTGCTCAATACCATTGCTTTTTGTTAATTAGAGCAATGTATTAAAGGAGAGAATTCTAAATTATATGTTGTCATATATAAATTTTCTAACTCATAGATAGTAATCGGAGTCGTTGAAACCATTGTTATTATTTTTTTCGCTAAAATTTGGATCCCTCATATAGGTATTAATAACTGCCTCTACGTTTTTCATTGTTTTACTGATCTACCTAAATTTGTGACCACAAAAGAATATATTATTGTTTATTTCTCGATTTAAATTTTGTTATATTTCATTTTATATTTTTTTTTTTTTAGCTGCCAATAATACTTGAAATTATAAAAAGGCAAGTTTTTTTTTTCGTATATAAATTTTTAAATTTTATCCAGGTCGTTTGCTTGACTCTGGAATCTCTTCTTTAAACATCTATTGTGTAATTTATAGAATTTTAGGAAAACACTTGCTGACATTATAACTACAATTATTATTAATAAAATTGTTATCGTTTCCAGATCAATTTTTTGAGATTCTACTTTATTAACGACGTTCGCCGTTGAATCGACAACTTTGGTGTCTACTAAACCCATCTTGGGAAAATTTTCCAAAAATCTATATTTTATGCCAAATATGTATGGCGAAATATTATTTTCAAATTCTTTTACTTTAATTATACTGTTATTATTCATGAATAAAAATTAGGGAAATGAAGAAAAATGGTTTAGTGATTTTTCACATGACAGATTTACAATTTGTCGCTCTATATAATTAAAATATCTGCCATACGATTTTAGTATAAAGCCTAAACAGAGGTTAGTAATTTTCAAGCAGCGCTTTCGCGCATCGGCTTGAGTTAGAAATATTAAATTAATGGCAACTAGGGCATTGGCATAATTGCAGCCTTTGTTGTGTTACTTTGCTCTTCTACAAAGTTCTCGTTCGATGACGGCCAGATTTTCTTTGTGCGTGTTAATTTCCTCAGGGGTTGTAGCAATTTTTATTAAGTTCTTATTAATTTACTTTTTTAAGAAGTTTGATCCTGTACCCGCTCCTTTTTGTCTTCTTTGGTGTTTTTTTCTTTTCGTTGCGTGCCCTGTACTCATTCAGCTATTGGGAGGGGGCATGGTCCATCGTTGGGACACAACCGGAGAGCTTCTTGTAGGCTCGGTTCGTCCCTTTGCTCAATAGGAGCAGGTGCCTCCCACGAGGGTGAAGAAGGCGGATTGCCTTCCGCACTCATATGTTTCCAGCGTTGGTGTAGAAGGATTTGCCATTCCTTCCACACTTGTTGATTTTCTCGTTCTGATGACCGGTGCCGGTCATCGCACAGGTTTTGTTTGTTGTTCCAGATTTTTGTTGGTGTTTTTATTTTCGATTTATATGATGTTGTTGTGGTTTAGACTTATATTTTTGTTGTTGTTGTTCATGTCGTCATTATTTCCTCCGTTTTATTTCTTGTTGTATTTATATTATTTGTTATATTTGTACCATGTTGGCACACACAAGCACATTTTTTATGTTTTTTAGTCAACCACAACAACCTCTGTCACGGTCGCCATGTTGTATTTAATTATAAATGTTAATATATTAAAGACAAGATATTTATTTAGTGGCCATTAGCTACGGCCAAATTGGTTCTTTATTCTCTTATGTTCAAAATTCGAATGACTTACAATAATCTATTCGCGGCTGCGCTGCCTGCAAACATTGGCAGCCGCCGTCATGTATTTATCAACTTATATATGCTCACATATGTATTTGGCTGATAGTAGCGGGAGCGCGAGAGGAGTTGCATATGCATTCATTGTATGTGTCTGCAAGCCATGGGAATTTGCTGACACTTGCGCTTCCCATAAGTTGGCTGCTCGAGTTTTGTGTATTTGTTTAAATGCACTGTAACACAATGCTGGTATCGGTACAGTGGGTACTCGCTACAATGATACATGCATACTACATTATAAACAGGGCAGCTTCTGTAGTTAGCAGTGTGATTGCCACCGCAGTTTCCGCACTTTTTCGAGTTGCAGTCATCTTTGCTCGCTGGGCAGTGTGCGGAATCATGAAGATCTCCACAAACTACACACACCGGGCGCAGTTTACAGTATGACCTTGTATGGCCATATTCTAGGCAGTTCGCACATTGTACCGGGCCATTGCGTTTGTGCGGTTCCTCAACTGTAATTCTGCGGTGCAGCAGGAACTGAAGAGTTGTAAATGGGGTGCACTTCGTATTTCTTTAGGGGCTTATTTTCTGGTTCGAGCTCAACTTTAAAGAGTGGCTGCGGCTTTCTATCCCTGTTAAGGATATTGAGACAGTCTAGCGTTAAATCCTTTCTCTTGAAGCGCCTTTGTTATCTCTGCAGGCGTTACATCGGACTCTATGCCCTTAAGTACGACTTGCAGGCCCTTGCTACTTTTTAGCTAATACGTGTAAAAGTTCTTTTTATTCTCGGAAAGATATTTCGATAATACCCTGTAATTATCTTTAGACTTCATTTGAACCTTTGTTTCCTGGATGTTGCCCTTTACTAGAGGTATTATGTGGAAGTTATCTTTTCCAATAAGCTCGATAATTTTGTTGACAAGAACATTGGAACTTTTTTCTCGAATATAAATAGGCGGAGGTTTTGGCTTCCTTTTCTCGACTTCAGTGGATTCGGCCGCCTCAACGTCAAAGGCGTCTTCCAAGATTTTAAATCGGTTCGAGTTCGTGGGCGTTTCTATTCCAGGCTAGCATTGTTACGGGTTATTTTGCGTTGAGAATTTAGAGGGCTCAGCTTCCTTTTGATTTGGATGTAGCGATCCATACCAGTCTGCACAGCCGGCTTAGCACATTCATTGGTTTTGTTCTGTTTTTCGGGCAGCGTAGCGGCAGACGTATTAATATTTGCGCTGCTAGCTGATGATGTCATTAAACGCGCAGTCGATACGGTTGCAGTTGTTGTTGTAGTTACAGTTGACGTTGTTAAAGAAATTGCGGTGCTAGTTACTGCTGTTGAGCTTAGGTTATTGCATACCTGCATTGGAGCACATTCAGCGCTCTTTGGCCGCAGAGACGTCGATGGTAGCGAGGGGGAGCAAGAACGCGCTCTCTCGCTCGCTACGTTTAAGAACTCGGTCAAGTTGGGGGTAATTGCCCATGTGAACGTCGTTCAGACTCATAGTATTCGTGGTAAAGTTAATTAGAGTTTTTTGTTAAGTTTTATATTAATTAAATGACCAATCAATATAAACATTCGCGATTTCATCGCAGAAATCGTCTTTTCGCGTTATAGTAGATTTATTAAAACGGTCACTGCACTTTTGTGATTTTATTGAATACTTTTTCCCGGAGCCCAATAAATACACGTCTGCATGCGATGACGGTCGCCACGCTCAGTCGATATAAGATTTATTCTCTCGTGCTCTCTTTATTCGATTTAATTCGTGATCTCGCGCTCTTATTTTTTTCGTGTTTTGTCCCCTTGTGGTTTTTTGATTTGATCCCAGTGCCTAATTTACTCTGAGGTATTTTTCATATCTTATTTTTTATTTGCTTTAAACTTACAATGGCTCTTGTCTGTTCTAAGAAAAATTGTACTCTTGCGTCTTCAACTAAAGACCCTTTTATTTTTTGCTGGCTCTGCGATTCGATGATGCACGTTAAATGTGCAGGATTTACTGACAGAGTTAAAGATTTCATTGATCTTAATTCTGGTCTCAGTTGGTCATGTAAGTCCTGCAAGGAAATGGTAGTTGAGATGAGCGGCTTTATGAAGCAGACTCGAGACAGAATATTGAATATCTCAGGAGCTTTTAAACAACTCAATGAGGGGTTCAATTCCGTCTGCCCAGTTTAATAATAAAAAATTATTAACCGAGTCGCCTAAACGCAAAAAAAAGGCAGTTTAACCGCCGTTAAAATGATTGTGGAATCCACCCCAAATCCGAACTTGGTAGCAGCAGTTTTTGTTGACGCAGAGGTAAATGAACCAACTGTGCCTATGAATACAGCTAGTTCGGGTGGAGTCTCTGTTTCCAGAATAAAATCTACAGTTCTGGCTAAGTCAAAGAATTCGTTGACGACCGTACCTATAGGTACAGTAGGCACCGTTCCTGGTTCTCAGCCTAGTGAGGTTCAGACTGCTGCCAAAAAACTAAAAAGTTTATTTTTGGCGTATCAAAATGTTAGGGGACTAAATATGAAGCTACACAAGCTTTATGCTGACTCCTCTGCATTCACTGAAGATATTTTGTCTTTTAAGGAAACTTGGCTAAAACCAGAGATATCTGACTCTGAAGTTCTGTCAAATAACTTTAATACTTATGTCGCCCCTCACGTAGGGGGGTACCATCTGAAAGAATTTTCACTCATATCCCAAACGAAATTGAATTTGTAAGTGTGAAAGTTTCCTTGCAGTCTTTATCTATTTTTGTTACATGTTCGTATATTCCACCTGGCTCTGATCTAGTACAGCAAGTAAGCTTTATACGAAATTCCTTAAATAGACAATTAGATCTTGTATTTGTTTTAGACCCGTCCGAGGTCACGGTATGTATAATTGACGCTCTTGTTGTACCTGAAGATTGATATCATCCAACAATGGAATTGACAATTTGCCTCCCCTGCTCTGATACCCTCTCTCCTTTAGTGTCGCCAACTAAAATGAGATGTTTTCGTAAATGTGACTATACGACGATATGATTTCTCATTATAATTGGACAGATTTGTACAATTGTACAGACGTTGGAATGCCACTGAACTATTCTATATCGTTGAATATTTTTTATAACAGTCAACAGTCATTGCTATTCTATGTATCTCAATCGATGTAAATTTGAATTTTCAAATGATCCGAAACAGTTTTTCAACTTTGTTAATGCCAAGCGTAAGTCATCGGCATTGCCTTCATCGGTACGTCTAAACTCAACGGGGGCATCGACGGATTCCGACATTGCTGATTTATTTGCTGAGTTTTTCCAAACCACTTATAGTTCGACAGCTTGGTCAAATTCTAACTACCCTAATCCCTTAAATAGGGCAAATTGTATTTTTACCCCTTTAATTACTGAAAACTCTCTCTTAATAGATTTAGAAACAACAACGCCGACTTATTCTCCCGGTCCAGATGGACTTCCTGGATGTGTGCTCAAGTTTTGTGCGTCAACCATTTGTAAACCGATTCTTAAACTTTTTAATTTACCTATTTCATCATCAGTTTTTCCTACTATCTGGAAGGACTCTTTTATTATTCCACTTCATAAAAAGGGTGCGAAGGATGATGCCAAGAACAACAATTTGGAAATACCTCTATAAGTATTTCCAAATTGTCGGCAATTCCTAAAGCATTTGAACGTATTATCACTTCTCATTTGCAACATTTATGTTCCTCGCTTCTTTAACCGTGACAGCATGGTTTTGTTAAGCGAAAATCGACCACCACCAACCTTCTTGAATTGTCATCTATTGTAACAAATTGATTTCAGAAAAAAATGCAGAATGACGTCTTATATACAGATTTTAGTAAGGCCTTTGACTCCGTCAACCACTCTCTTCTCTTATTCAAATTAGATCAGATTGGGTTTCCTGGTAATCTATTAACTTGGATTTTAATTAACTTGAATGGTAGGATTCAGAGGGTTATATTCAAGAATCCTGTTTCAAAATTGATCTACGTGACATCTGGAGTGCCTCAGGGAATTCATCTTGGCCCTTTGCTGTTTACTTTTCTTATCAACGATCTTCCCTCTATCATAATACATACATACATCGTGTACTAATGTGTGCTGATGATGTTAAGCTTTGTTTATCATATATTGATATAGCGTCGGGATTTAACTTACAGTCAGATATTGATTGTTTTCATGGATGGTGTGAGACAACCTTTTAAAGTTGAACTACCTTAAATGCAACGTTATGACTTTTTATAGGGGTTCCTTTACGTTTATCAGTTATCAGTTCTTGAAAATACGCCACTCGACCGTATATATTCAGTTAGGTGGTCTTCTGGAACCTATACTTAAATTTGACTGCCACATAATGTCCACTGTTAACAAAGCCATGAGTGTTCTTGGGTTTATAAAGCGTTGGTCAAAATAATTTGATGACCCTTATACGACCAAATTATTATTTACCTCCCTTGTCCGTCCTATTTTGGAATATTGTTCGTCGGTTTGGAGGCCACAATATCAAGTGCACATTGACAGTATTGAGTCGGTACAAAAAAAATTTCTTCTATTTGCCATTTTTAGTTTGAACTGGGATCAAAACGTAAGGCTACCTTGCTACCAGAGTAGTTTACTGTTTCTTAATTTACCTACACTTGTAAATCGTAGAACAATGCTTGGTACTATTTTTATGCAAAATCTTATAAGATATGATATTCATTCTGCAGAACTTGTAAACCGCCTAACTTTCAATGTTCCTGTAACTAACACGAAATTATATTCCTCTAAATTTTCCACGCTGTACATCAAATTTTTATATGCAAGTTATCCAACCCGTGAAACGGTTCCACTTATGGAACTAATAAACAAATTTTTAAATTCAATTATCCAACGGTTCCACTTATGGGATTAATAAACAAATTTTTAAATTCAATCTGAGCTACATTGCCTTCGCCTTTATTTATGATTCTGCCTTCGCCTTTTTCATTAACTTCGAAGACCGCGCTTGACCGTTCTGCTTAGATAAATAAACCTATAGTAAAGTAAACAACAGCTTCCGTTCGAAGCCAAACTCTCACGTTCAAAGACAAAAGTATTGCGTTCCAATTTTTAATCAAAATTGCATCGGTCAGCATAATTGAATTTCACAACGAGATGCGACAATTTCAGCATAAGCTTTTATTTTAAACAAAAATCAAAGTTCTAGAAGCTTAAAAAGGAAAGCTTCTGGCCGAGGTTCGTTGGAGAAGATTTTAGAATTAAGAGGTCAGTCTTATTCGGATTGAAACCGGGATCGGTCATAAGAAATAAAAATAAGTGAAAGTGTCTTGATGTAATAAAGAATTAGTGAATTAAGGTCTGCACCAATAAAGTGAAATTAAACAAGAGAGAACGCTATAGTCGGGTGCCCCGACTATCAGATACCCGTTACTCAGGTAAAGGGAGTGCGAGGGAGATGGAGATAGAAACTTTGATCACGCATAACTTTTTAACGAATGGTCCGATTTGAAAAATTTCTTCTATATTTCGATAGGTATTGATAAACACAAAAAAACTGCATTTTTACTTTTCCGAAATATTTAAATTTTTAAAATCGTATATAAGCGATTGTGGGCGTTAAAAGGGAATCTGCATGCAAAATGCCAATCTTATAGCTTTTATAGTTTCCGAGATCTCAGCGTTCATACGGACAGACAGACGGACAGACAGACGGACAGACGGACAGACGGACAGACAGACGGACAGACGGACATGGCTATATCGACTCGGCTAGTGACCCTGATCAAGAATATATATACTTTATAGGGTCGGAAACGCTTCCTTCTAGCTGTTACATACTTTTGCACGAATACAATATACCCTTTTACTCTACGAGTAACGGGTATAAAAATAAAATTTATATTTTTTTTAATCAACCAATACGATCAAATTTAATTGGCGCCCAACGTGGGGCTGTGTCATTAAAAAGTTCCAAAAATAAAAATTTAATGAAAAACAAAGTTAAATTAACAACGGAACTCGCGCAGCCAAGAACTCAAATTTTTATTGGAAAAATTAAAACATCCAACACCAAACAGTGATCGTGTAATGGAAATCAATAAATGAAATAATCCATTAAGTTGATTAGTTGGTGGACTGAAGATCTAAATCTTAAACATCAAGAACACTATAAAAATAAAATAAATCCGAAAACCGCTAAAACCGCTAAAACAAATAAAACTACAAAACCAACCAAAAACAACAAGCAAATAATCAGACAACATATAACCAACCAAAGACAAATTGAAGGAAGGGCTGTAGGGCAATCCCTCGCCAACACTGGAAAAAATTTTTTAATCTCTGTCGACAACAAGAAGAACATCGCATAAATTGAAGGAAGACCCCATCGGACAGTATCGTGAGGATAAATATAATTTTACTTTAATTAAGGAGTTTGAAAAGAAAATTAATTTAAGACAAGCAAATTTTTTATGAAATAACAGTGAGAATAAAAAAGAATAATCTGGAAAATTTAATAGATAGTTTCGGTGAATTAAATTTAAAAATGGCAACTGGAAGTTCAACTAATTTTTCTGCAGGTGGTTTAGCCACAGCCAGTAACCTAACTGTGGAATTAATTAACAGATTAATTAATGTTCAATTGAGCGAAGTAAGCAAAAAAATAGATGGTTTGGAAGAAAAGTTAGCAACAGACACAAACATAGTAGAGGACTATAAAATTCAAGAAGTTGACCCAAATATAAAATGTGAAACCACTCTTGAAGTAATCAAATCATTACCGAAGTTCACCGGGGAACCAACTCAATACGTAGGTTGGAGAGAAGCTGCAGAAACTGCAATGAGCCTTTATAAAATTCAGAGTCAGCAGTATTATATCGCGTTAACAATTTTACGAAATAAAATCATGGGATCAGCCCATGACGCTCTTACCAATCATGGCACTGTTCTAAATTTTCAAGGAATTTTATCTAGATTGGATTTTATATATAGTGATAAACGACCAATCCATATTCTTGAGTCCGAATTAAGTATCCTTAGACAAGGTAGAATGACAGTTACTGAATACTATAATGAAGTTAATAAAAAAAATGACTTTACTTATAAACAAAACTATAATGACATACGGAAAAGATAACGTAATTACCAAAGAAACAAACAAAACAATAAGGAGCAATGCTCTACGAATTTTTATCTCTGGATTAAATGGTCCGATAGCAGAAACCCTTTTCTCATTAAATCCACCGGACTTGCCCAATGCGTTGGCAAAGGTCCAGGAATTAGAGTCAAACAATTTCCGAGCTCAATTTGCAAACAGATACTATGGTTTTAAAAATGAAAATAAAAATCAGGGAAATAATTTAAGATTTAATTCTAAACAAAACACTAATACTAAAGGGAACGGAAATAAATGGAATTATAATCAAAATAATAATTGGCCACAGAATAAGAATTTTTGGCAAAATAATAATCAGAATACGAATCAAAAAGAACAACCTGTCGAGCCAATGGATGTAGATTCATCGCTCCAATTTCAAAATAAGCCCAGAAATAATTGGCAGTCAAATAATAATCGAGGTAGATATAATAATAATTATTATCAAAACAATAATCGCACAAACTATTATCGTCCAAATCAAACTAAAGAGCAAACTCAAGCTCAAAAAAGGGAACTAGAAGGAACAGTTAATCAGCCTGCTAATAAGGTAACAAGATTAAATAATATCAATGAAGATCATTTTTTAGATCAGACCCCTACAGGGGAATGCCTTATCTAAAAAGAGTGGACAGAAAAACTAAGAAAGAGTTAAATATTTTAATAGACACGGGAGCTACGGCTTGCTATATAAAGAAGTGAATTTTTGAGAATAAAAATGAATTATCTATTTACAAAAAGTATCTACAGTTCATGGGTATTCAATTATTAAATATTACCATTATATAAATATATTTGGAACAAGACATTTGTTCTATGAAATAGAAGGATTGGAATCTGACCTATTAATTGGGTTTAATTTATTAAGAAAAATCGGAGCAATTATAAATATTGAAAAGAGAGTGTTGGAGTATAAAGGGAATACAGAAAAGTTATTATATTACGATAGTGAGGAAAAAAATGAAACAAGTTTAATGGAAGTCAATAATACTCTTCCATTAAAAGAATTTATTTTAAAAAAATATTTTGATTATATAAGTTTCGAAAACACAGATTCTATATTTGTGGAAAGAAGGGAGAAAAGTTTGGGATCAACAAATCCTGAACTCGACGACGATGTAGTTTCCGTCAACAAAAAATTAAATAGTTTGGGATCAACAAATCCTGAGCACGCCGACGATGTAGTTTCCGTCAACAAAAAATTAAATAGTTTGGGATCAACAAATCCTGAGCACGCCGACGATGTAGTTTCCGTCAACAAAAATAGTTTGGGATCAACAAATCCTGAGCACGCCGACGATGTAGTTTCCGTCAACAAAAAAATTATGGGTTTAGGATCTAAAAATCCTAAACACCCCGACGTCGATTTTTCCGTCAACAAAAGAATAAAAAAGCGAAATAAAATGAACAATATTAATATGACCAGTACAAATCGAATAGAAGTACTGGAGAAGAAAATAATTGATATAATCGAGGAGGAACACTCAAAAATAAATTTACAACTTCCATTTCGTACCGATATTTGGAGTGAAATAAACACCGAAAATGACAGGGCAATTTATAGTAAACAATATCCTTATGCCTTATCAGTATCAGATTTCGTTAATACGGAAATCAATAGAATGCTTAAGGAAAATATTATAAGACCTAGTAGAAGTCCTTATAATTCTCCAGTGTTAGTGGTACCCAAAAAAGGTCAAAATGAAGATGGCAGTCTCAAACATAGATTAGTAATAGATTACAAAAAACTGAACGAAAACACTATACCGGACAGATACCCGATGCAAGACCCGTCTGTAATATTAGCTAATTTAGGAAAGGCTAAATACTTCTCAACAATTGATTTGGAATCTGGATTCCACCAAATTTTAATGAAAGATTCAGATATTGAAAAACAGCATTTTCTATTAATAACGGAAAATTTGAATTTTACGAATGCCTTTCGGGTTAACAAACGCACCCAGAATTTTTCAAAGAGCTATGGATGATATCTTAAGAGAACAAGTAGGAAAAACTTGCCATGTTTATATGGACGATATAATTATTTTTTCAAACACTATTGAACAACACTATGCTGACTTAATTAAAATAATTAATATTTTACAAAGAGCAAATATGAAAATTTCTCTCGAAAAATCTAAATTCTTTAAATTAGAAACCACATTTCTAGGGTACATTGTTTCTCATAATGTAATTAAAACGGATCCCGAAAAAATTGCCACAATTAAAAAATATCCGATTCCACGTAATATTAGAGAACTCCGAAGTTTTCTAGGTCTAACAGGGTATTACAGAAAATTTGTCCGTAACTATGCAAAAATTGCTAAACCATTAACAAAATATCTAGGAGGGGAAAATGGAAAGGTTTCTAAAAGAATGTCTACTAAAGTTTCAATACAGTTTGACGAATCAGCTGTACAAGCTTTCAACGAGCTAAAAGAGAATCTAATAGCACAAGTCGAATTAATTCAGCCAGATTATAGTAAGAAATTCGTTTTAACTACAGACGCATCAGACGTAGCTATCGGGGCAGTACTTACACAAGATAATAAACCAATTACGTTTATTTCAAAAACATTAAACAAAACAGAACAACTTTATGCCACAAATAAAAAAGAATTGTTAGCTATAGTATGGGCTTTAAAAAATCTTCGGAATTATTTATATGGAGTAATTGGCATAGAAATACAAACGGATCATCAATCCTTATCGTTCACAATTTCGGATAAAAATCCAAACGTAGAGATGAAAAGATGGTATTCTTTCATTGAAAGTTTTACCCCAAAAATTATATACAAACCCGGAACAACAAATGTTGTAGCCGATGCATTATCACGAATACAAATAAATAATATTACAAACAGCGACATAGAAGTTTCTGAACAGTCAAACTCAGACCAAGACACACAGCATTCAGCTGAAAGTAGTTTTGAAAATGTAATACAAGAGACCCGTAAACCGTTAAATCAATTTAAACAACAATTGTTATTAACAACGGGGAGGTATACAATACATGAGTCACTGGACATTTTTGACAAGACAAGACACATAATCGAATATGATACAGTTGAGAATTTAATAAGCATATTAAGAGAGTATCTTCCACCTAACATAACGGTTGGAATTCATTGTAGTTTAGAAGATTTATATCATATTCAAGTTTCTTTAAGAAATAGTTTTACTAACAAATTTCTTTTTACGAGATTATTTTTACAAGACGTAGAAAACGCCGAAGATAGAGCTATAATAATAGAGGAAACACACAATCGAGCTCATAGGGGACTAGACGAAAATCATAAACAAATCAGTAGATTATATTATTGGCCCAATCTATTTGTAAAACTAGAAGAATATATAAAAAATTGTAAAATTTGCAATGAGAACAAATATAACAGACACCCTATTAAAATTCCAATTGGGGAAGCCCCAGTCCCAACTAAAGAAGGCGAAAATTTACACATTGATATATATTATGCGCAAAGTTTAACTTTTATAACTTGTATTGACGCGTACTCTAAATTCCTAGTAGTTAAAGAAATTCAGAATAAATTAAATATCGAAAATAAAGTAATGGAACTACTTCAACATTTTCCCCTAGCCAAAGTAATTATGACCGATAACGAACCGAGCTTTACCTCAGCTCAATTTAAATCTTTTGCACAAAGATGCGGAGTAACTCTACATTACGCAGACCCGAGGCACAGTACCTCAAACGGACAAGTGGAAAGGGCACATTCGACATTAACAGAATTAGCTCGCTGCATAAAAGAACAATTTAATTTAACTGACTATTCCGAAATCGTAATAAGAGCCGCTCAGGAATATAATCAGAGTATTCATCATCATAATCATCATATTCACAAACCAAAAACCTATTGACATTCTTTATAATAAAATCGAACACGATAATATTCCACAATTATTAAAAAATACACAGGAAAAAATGTTAGAAACACATAATGAAAACAGAAAAGAAAAACAATATCACGTAGGACAAGTTGTTTATGAGAAGAAATATGGAGAAAGAAATAAACTTAAACCAAGATATAAGAAGCAAATAGTTAAAGATGTTATGCCTAATAAAATAATAATCAACAGTAGAAACAGAATTATTCACAAAGATAATATTAAGCATTAATAAATTATTTTTTTTTAACTTACTGAAAATGTATTCTTTAATACATATTTTATCAATTATAATATTGGCCAGTTCAGAAATAATTGTATTACTCGAACCATGAATTTTTTCTGTTCAAAGACAACAAGGATGTACTTACGTATGAATCTTACAACGATTTATTCCACGTAACTAATTTAAGTTTTTATAAGGAAATAATTAATATAGAATCAGATAATATAAAAAAGGATTTAAATAAAAGGTCACAATGGGAAATAAAGTACGACTTAGAAGTAATCGAATTAATCTTATCCCAATTAATATCAGCTAGAACAAAAAGAGGAATAAATGAGTTAGGCACCGTGTGGAAATGGTTAGCTGGAACTCCGGACCATGATGATTTCATTAAAGTACAAAATAAAATCATTGACCTAATTGAAAATAATAATAAACAGTCTATTATTAATTCCAAATTGTTCAAAGAAATAGAATCTCTCTCTGAAGATTTTAAAAATGTTTTTATTGATCAAGATTTACCACTAAGAAAACATCGCTTACGATTGATAACATTTGATCTACAAAATTTAATTGATACTATCACCTTTGCAAAAATTGACGTTTTCAACACCAAAATTTTAAATAATGAAGATATAAAAGAAATATTAAAACACGAGCAAAAGCCAGTAATTATCGCTGACTTAATGGACATCTCTGTGTTCAAAATCGCATTACATAAAGAACTTCTAATAATTTATATAAAATACCCAATAATAAATAATAGATGCGAATTATATTACACTCGACCCATTTCCCAAATCGATGGAAAATTATTAATAAGTAATCAAGTAGCAAAATGCGAAAATACATATTATGAAATGTCTACATTTAAGAAAGAACTCTTTAATAACTATTGCACTCTAAGTTTAGAAAAAACATGTTTTACCCGACTATTAAACGGCGAACAATCAATTTGTAAAAAAATAAGAGAACAAAATAAAAAAATAGACATTATCCAAGATGGTGCCATTTTAATAAATGGTAACAACATCGTCAACAACTCCGAATTAGGTGGTTCATTCTTAATAACATTTAACGGTACAACCACAATAAATAACGTTTCATATACCAATTTAGACAACAAAATTCTAAACTATATTACTACAAACCACTTCAAAAATTATGAAATATCCGATTATATATTTTCAAATAACTCGGAACTCTCTTTAGATAATATAAATATTTTAAACCCATTCATTAAAATTAATAATACCAAAATATCTATATCCTTTATATTATTAATTTTAATCATTATATATTTGATTTCTCTACCTATTATTAAATACAGAAATATATTTGTAACCAAAAAACAACGGCCAGAATTAGAAAAACCTATTAACGAAGAAATATTTTTAACAGAATTAAGAGATCGTTTAAACGAAATCCATAATGAATCGGGACGATCCATTTTAGAAGGGGGAGAGTTATCCAACCCGTGAAACGGTTCCACTTATGGAACTAATAAACAAATTTTTAAATTCAATTATCCAACGGTTCCACTTATGGGATTAATAAACAAATTTTTAAATTCAATCTGAGCTACATTGCCTTTGCCTTTATTTATGATTCTGCCTTCGCCTTTTTCATTAACTTCGAAGACCGCGCTTGACCGTTCTGCTTAGATAAATAAACCTATAGTAAAGTAAACAACAGCTTCCGTTCGAAGCCAAACTCTCACGTTCAAAGACAAAAGTATTGCGTTCCAATTTTTAATCAAAATTGCATCGGTCAGCATAATTGAATTTCACAACGAGATGCGACAATTTCAGCATAAGCTTTTATTTTAAACAAAAATCAAAGTTCTAGAAGCTTAAAAAGGAAAGCTTCTGGCCGAGGTTCGTTGGAGAAGATTTTAGAATTAAGAGGTCAGTCTTATTCGGATTGAAACCGGGATCGGTCATAAGAAATAAAAATAAGTGAAAGTGTCTTGATGTAATAAAGAATTAGTGAATTAAGGTCTGCACCAATAAAGTGAAATTAAAAAATAAAATGTATATTTTTTTTAATCAACCAATACGATCAAATTTAATTTGCACGAGCCCTTTCGCGTTCTATGTAGTAATTACAACAACCTTTATCATTTAATTTGCATTTCAACTTCTATACCGTTATTAAAAACTAATATTTTAACTCATTTGCTTTACTCTTAGTTGTGCCTTTTATTTTCATTTGTGTCTTGTGTAAGGAAGTTGTTGCTGGGATGTTGTGTTCAGGGCTCCCAGGGTCACTTACAATAATTTATTTAAGTTCATGGATTTAAGGGAGGGGCGAGATAAAAATGGCCCTATTCAGACTCCGTGGCCGGAACTCACAGCGTGTTTGGATCCGACCATCGAGCAGAGCTCCATCGTAATCTCTATCCGCCACGCGCATCGGAACCTTGGATCCGACAAACGAGGCTAGCTCCGTCGTAATCTTTGGCCACCACGATCGGCAGAAACAGCAAAAAGAAAAGGAAGGGGGGTTTTGTGTCTACTGTCACCCAGAGATGCCGACCATGGGCCGAAACTTGCAACGGATTTAGATCCGACAATCGAGTACAAGACTCCGTCGAAATCTCTATCAGCCGCACGCTCCGGAACCCGTACTTACCCTGGACCCGACAAACGAGCCTAGCTCTGTCGTAATCCACGGCCACTACGCGCTCCGGGACCGGCAATAGCTTCGGATCCGACAAGCGAGTGCAAGGCTCCGTCGTAATCCTTGGCCACCACGCGGTCCGACCACGATCGGCAGAGAAGGGGTGTTTTCCTAGATGGAGGAAAGAGAAAATAATTTAATTCCCCTCCTACGTTCACTCACACACAAAAGACGGCAGGCGAATAGATTTTGGTTTTGGTTTTTTAACACTTTTGTTTCATTATTGTTCTTTGCTTAGGTTTGTTCGAGGGGCGTACAAAGTCTCCTTGCCACGCCACTCCAGTCTAGTCGTTTCAAAATAATATCTCGAGAAAATATATAGCGGACGCTTACGTTTCCGTCCACAGCAAATCCAGCCAGTTGATTTCCCATGCCTCCGCAGCGGGAACAGGGTCGTACACTCCATCAACTTCGCCACTGTCGGTTGACATCGTATTACACGGTTTTCACACACTTGTCAAATTTTCACGGCGGGGCGGTTTCCCGGGTTTTTCCAAAGTCTCACGATTAAAATCTGGCACGCGCGAAGCCTCAAGAGTAATTGCTTTTGCTTATCTTTGATATCGGTGCACGCACCCCTTCTTTTGCATTGCGTCGGTGCTTCGGCAATTCTTAGGTGAAATTATTCCCCCTTGCTCGAAAACACGGTCGGGCTGGTTGCAATTTGGTTCGATCGTGCGAAATTATTTCCCCTTGCTCGAAAACATCGGTCGGGTTGGTTGCAATTTGGTTCGATCGTGCGAAATTATTTCCCCTTGCTCGAAAACATCGGTCGGGTTGGTTGCAATTTGGTTCGATCGTGCGACGAAAAGCTTGTGTGTTTGTTAGCTTTGTGCAGGTGTTCAAACTGTTCAATGGTTTAGGTGTGTGCAGCTGCTGATGTTCGAAGTGTGTGTTGAAGAGAGCGAGATCGTGTTGGAACTGTTCGAAGAGAGCGAGATGTGTGCAAATGTGTGCAGCTGCTGATGTTCGAAGTGTTTGTAGAAGAGAGCGAGAGCGTGTTGGTTGCGCTCAGGCGTTCGATGGCTAAGATGTTGCGGACGTTGATGTTCGCAGTGTGCGTTGAGATGAGTGTGTTTGACGAGAGCGTGTTGGTGTTCGAAGTGTGTGTTGCTGGTTCGATGGTTTGGCGGTGTTGTGTGCGTTGGCTATGAAAAAGCTAAACTAATAATAATATTACGTGGCTACAAGGTCGGTTTTGGCTATATCTCTTCATGAGTCTTACATGGCTACAAAATATTCCTACATGGCTACAAAAATCCTACATGCCTACCAAATATACTAAATATACAATTGTGAGGGCCGTCTTACGGTTCCTCACACTTGTCACTATTTATTTTATGTATTTTCCTCGCAAACTCGCATTTTTAACCCAATTTGAAAATAGGGCCCCGCGCGTAACAAGCACGTGCTTGGTGTCGTTGGGCCACTTGCTTGTACTGCTCGAATTGCATCAACGTCCATCATATTTAAATAATTGCAGCGCAAAGTCGTCATAGCTTCATTGTTTTTAGTAATATAGACATAGAAATCGAAATGTCATTACTTCAAGGGTATATAAATTTCGGGTAACCGAAGTTTTCTTTTGTTGACATTACATTTAGTTTCCTGTTTAGCTGGAGACGCTTTAAGAACATTTAGGGCATTTCAAGTCACTACTGAGTATTATCCCAAAGCTCTTGCTAGCCTGAAGCGGGTGTACGATATTGATTGCCTTATTTTTTAACAACATATCCACATTTTATATGCACAAAATTTCACAGCCGTCAGCTACAGCCTTAAGAAACCTCATCGACACGGTCACAGCCATTTATAACTCCTACGACGTATTACTAATGCTTTTTAAATACATTTGATAATGAGCAAGGTCGATGCAGGAACTAAAAGAAAATGGAAAGAACAATTAGACTATACTTCGCTTCCTCTTTGGAGTGAATGTGAGGCGACATTGAACAGGCGTTACCAACACATGGTAGCGGAAGAGGCTTTCAAGCCAAAAACTAATCAGCACGTCCAATCTAGTCCTGAAAAGAATGGAAATAGGAGTCTTTCGTTTGTCTTCGTTGGAATCTGCGCTTCTTTCACAGCTCTAACAGTTTAGCAAAGATTCGATTTCGCTAAAAGAGCACCCTTGTGCATTAAATGCCTTTGAAAGGGATACACTGTCAAAAAATGCTGCTTGCCACTTGAATAGAGCACCGATTTTTTATAGCTAATAGCTGCTGAACCAAGCCATATAGGAAAATAATTTTTGTTTTCTTATAAAATTTATTTAAATGTAGTAATTGGACGAAAATTACAACATTTTCTAAAAGTTTAAGGTATACAAAAAACATTGCTAACCAATAAGTAAAAAATAGGAAAAGCCAAATAAATATATATGAAAATATTTTGTTGGCAGATCCATTCTTCTTCAAGCTCCAAAAAATAGATATGCTTTTCGGTGCAGATACGTTCTTTGAACTTTTATCTGTTGGCCAGATAAAGCAGGGGCCAGATTTAAAGCTATCTGTTTGAAACTTTCCCAAATGTTGTATTTTTATTGCAGCGAACTGGATCAGGCGACTATATCATATAGCTCTCATAGGAACAATCGGAAAAACAAAGTTTTAAAGTTTAACTTTTTTGTTTTTAATTTTTTTTTGGTTCTTTCGGATTACTTGCTTAATTAAATTAAAATCGGACATTGATATCATACAGCTCCCATAGCAAATACAAACAAAAAAAAATGTAGTTTGTTGTTTTTTTTGGTTATCAAAATATTCCCTTGAGATATAGTAATTATTTACTATATCAGAATCACTCTTTTAGTTTTCTCAAAATCGGACAACAATATTATATAGCTACCATAGAAACGATGGCAAAATGCAAAAGCTATGTCGACAGCTTCATTGTTTTTTAATAACTGAAAGTGTATATAAACTTCCTTTCTTGTTCAGAATGCTTTTAATGTTGACGATTTGTTGACTGTCGCCGGATGCGTTGAGGACCGCAAGGCCTTCGAGACGAATTTTCTCAGTTTTTGCAAGAAGCAGTATTTGAACTGGCAAAGTTGTTTTCAAACTGCCCACAGTTATCCGCATCTGACAGCGCTGTAATGCTACTTATGGCAGGTTCAGACCCTTGCCGTGGTTTGGTTACCGGTAAAAGATTACCCAATTTTGGTTGGATGACTCTTTCCTGGTTCCTCGCGCGACAAAGCGAAATATTTTGTCGGAGACTGCTCGACTTTTCGACCTCTTGTGTTCTTTGGTCACAAAAGGCAATGATCTTCTTGCTGGAGCTGTGGCTTCGAAAGCTAGATTGGGACGAGTCGCTACCGATGCAGTTGCGGAGAATGCAACTTAAAGACCCGTTCCCAAGTTAACCCAGTACACATAGTGTCCCGTGGATGTGCCATTGAGGAGCTTACAACGTCAATTTGGTTTGGTGGGACTCAGTTCTTGCTCCGACATTTCGAACTGCCGGCCGAAGTAGTGTCCATGCAATTACCCAAATCGGCACTAGCTCTCGTAGACGGCCCAGAGCCAAAATATGCTTCAGAAAATAAAAAAGTTTTGGTCGGACCTGAAGCTTCTAAGAAAAGTGTCGAAAAGACTTCGCTTCTGAAAAATTGTTGAATCTATCCAATTTCAAGAATTATTTTTCCGAATTTTACTTATATCGTGTAAAATTCCGAAAAATAATCCGATCGCAACGAAAAGTTAAAAGCTAAGCCCCTTTAGAATAAATTAAATTGGTGTTCCTCGACATTACTACGATTTGGGGGTCGGTTATTGAATGCTCCTATTCCGTACGAAGGCAAATTCCTGTTCTAAAAGCTCACAGTTTGTCAGATCTTATGTGTCATACCTGCACATCGGCCTTCGAGCTCTTGTAAGTCCTCTGCGCGAGAAAATATGGCTAGTTAATGGTCTAGAATAGAAACGCCCATGAACTCAAACCGATTTAAAATCTTGGAAGACGCCTATGACGTTGAGGCGGCCGAATCTACTGAAGTCGAGAAAAGGAAGCCAAAGCCTCCGCTTATTTATATTCGAGAAAAAAGTTACAATGTTCTAGTCAACAAAATTATCGAGCTTATTGGAAAAGATAACTTCCACATAAACCTCTAGTAAAGGGCAACATCCAACAAACAAAGGTTCAAATGAAGTCTGAAGATAATTACAGAGTAATATCGAAATATCTTACCGAGAATAAAAATATCTTTTACACGTATCAGCTAAAAAGTAGCAAGGGCCTGCAAGTCGTACTTAAGGGCATAGAGTCCGACGTAACGCCTGCAGAGATAACAAAGGCGCTACAAGAGAAGGAATTTAGCGCTAAGACAGTCTTAAACATTCTTCATTCAGGGATAGAAAGCCGAAGCCACTCTTTAAAGTTGAGCTCGAACCAGAAAATAAGCCCCTAAAGAAATACGAACTGCACCCCATTTACAATCTTCAGTTCCTGCTACACCGCAGAATTACAGTTGAGGAACGCACAAATGCAATGGCCCGGTACAATGTGCGAACTGCCAAGAATATGGCCATCCAAGGTCATACTGTAAACTGCGCCCGGTGTGTGTAGTTGGTGGAGATCTTCATGACTCCGCACACTGCCCAGCGAGCAAAGATGACTGCAACTCGAAAAAGTGCCGCAACTGCGGTGGCAATCATACTGCTAACTACAGAACAAGTCGCATCCACCAGACAGGAACTGCCGCCCGCACCCAAAATAAACAGATGACAGCTTCCAGATCAAACCCTGAAGTCTTCTTCTCGACTGCAGCCAGATCCTCACTAGGACCCATAAACTCTGATAAAAATGTGACTTACGCAAGCGCTTTAAAATCAGGAATGGCTAACCCTGTCTCAAAAAGTTCATTTCTGCAATCAGCATACCAAGAACCGAACACGGCTCAGCAGCAACAATTCCCGGAGCAGTCAAAAAGCAACTTCGAAAATATGATATTTGCCTGCAGCAAAGCCTTACGGAGTTTATGTCGTTTATGCGCACAACTATGCAAGACCTAATGCGAAACCAAAATCTATTGATTCAAATGCTGTTTTCGCAACAATCCAAATAATGACTTCCCTAAGGATATCTACGTAGAACATAAACTTGAGTTAGCTCAATTCCTACTCGACAACCATATCGACGTAATGCTGCTTTCAGAAACACACCTTACAAACAAATACAATTTTCAACTACGAGGTTATTAATTTTACGGAACAAATCATCCAGATGGTAAAGCACATGGTGGGACTGGAATTCTAATCAGAAGCCGTATTAAGCACCACTATCATAACAAATTTGCTAAAAATTACCTACAGGCCACATCTATAAATATACAGACAAATACTGGCAACCAACTTACACTAGCCGCCGTATACTGCCCCCCTCGCTTCACTATAGCTGAAGATGAGTTTATGCTGTTTTTCAACTCACTAGGAGACCACTTCATAGCAGCAGGGGACTACAACGCCAAGCACACACACTGGGGATCACGTCTCGTGACTCCAAAAGGAAAACAGCTCTATAATGCAGTTATAAAAGCCAAGAACAAGCTGGACTACGTTTCTCCTGGCAGACCAACATACTGGCCGGCAGACCCAAGGAAACTACCCGATTTAATAGACTTTGCAATTACCAAAAACATTCCTAACAAGAGAGAACGCTATAGTCGGGTGCCCCGACTATCAGATACCCGTTACTCAGGTAAAGGGAGTGCGAGGGAGATGGAGATAGAAACTTTGATCACGCATAACTTTTTAACGAATGGTCCGATTTGAAAAATTTCTTCTACATTTCGATAGGTATTGATAAACACAATAAAACTGCATTTTTACTTTTCCGAAATATTTAAATTTTTAAAATCGTATATAAGCGATTGTGGGCGTTAAAGGGGGCGTGGCACCATTTTGAAACAAACTTGCGCTGCGTAGGAACTTCTAAAATCTACATGCAAAATGCCAATCTTCTAGCTTTTATAGTTTCCGAGATCTCAGCGTTCATACGGACAGACAGACAGACAGACAGACAGACAAACAGACAGACAGACAGACAGACAGACAGACAGACAGACAGACAGACAGACAGACAGACAGACAGACAGACGGACAGACAGACGGACAGACGGACATGGCTAGATCGACTCGGCTAGTGATCCTGATCAAGAATATATATACTTTATAGGGTCGGAAACGCTTCCTTCTAGCTGTTACATACTTTTGCACGAATACAATATACCCTTTTACTCTACGAGTAACGGGTATAAAAATCTGATAAGCGCCGAATTCCTCTCGGATCTTTCATCGGATCACTCGCCTGTCCTGTTTATTCTACTCCGACATCCAGCGCATTCCCGCATTGGAGCAATCGTTTAAATTGACATCACAGAAAACCAATTGGGTTAAGTACAAGAAATACATTAGCTCACACATTGAGCTAAGTCCTTATCTCAACGATGAAGCCAACGTAGACAGATTTGTTAATACTCTGGAGTCTGTACTCGTGTCTGCAGCTCGAGTTTCAACACCCCAAACTACAAGTACACAAAGCTACCAAAAGAAGACAAATCTACAAATAGAACAGCTCGTCCTCGAAAAGCGACGCTTACGTCGAGAGTGGCAACTCCACAGATCACCATCTGCTAGGCAAAGCTTAAAATATGCCTCATGGCATAATTCATGGTTAATTCGGCCTAAAGAGGCCTTTTATCATAAATTTTTTCACGCGATACGGTTAATGTCAGGTCAATTATTTTATAAGCATATTAAAGTACAACATTTAAACTATGTTTTCATTAAGTTTCATAAAAAACGAGGACGGAAGCTAACTTCGGCAAGCCGAAGTTTTAATACCCCTTGCAGACTTTGCCGAAATTGCTAAAACTGAAAAAGTAGCGATAGGAATAAGGTATACATAAATAAACTAGATTTGCGTCGTTTGATGTCAATTGCTTTTATACTGCAAAAATGTCATATAAAATAGAAAAAAAGGGATACTTTCGCAGCCTTTAACTATTTTTCCTACGGAAGCTATAAGAAATAGACGTCCGATCGGCAAGCGCTTTTACCCTAATCAAGATATGCGTAAATAAATAAGACTTGGAAAAATTTATGTCAGTAGCTTACACACTACGTGAAAAATTCAGAAAACCAACAAATTTGGACCGATTTCACCGAATTGTTCCTATGGGAGCTATAGGATATAGACGTCCGATGCCAAGGCCGCTTTTACCCTGATCAAGGTATGCATAAAAAAATAAGATTTGGAAAGATTTATGTTAAATGCTTTTACACTGCGCGAAATATCTTCCATTCTTGAAAGTTATATCCGATTGTTCCTATGGGAGCTATAGGATATAGACGTCCCGGATCAGCACGCGCTTTTACCTTGATGAAGGAATGCATAAAAAAATACGATTTGAAAAAATTTATAGCAATAGCTTTTACACAGCGCGAAATATTCTGAAAAACATCAAATTTGGACCGATTTTACCCTATTGTTCCTATGGGAGCTATAGGATATAGACGTCCGATCGCCACGCGCTTTTACCCTGATCAGGGTATGCATAAAAAATACTATTTGGAAAGATTCATGTCAAAAGCTTTTACACTGCGCGAAATATCATCAATTCTGGCAAGATATATCCGATTGTTCCTATGGGAGCTATAGGATATAGACGTCCGATCGGGGCGATTTTCAAACTTGATCTGCGTACACATGTTTTAGGACGAGTGTGAAAGTTTCAGATCGCTAGCTTTTAAACTGAGCTCGCAAACGGTATTGAAACAGACGGACAGACGGACAGACGGACAGACGGACAGACGGACAGACGGACAGACGGACATGGCTATATCGACTCAGGAGGTGATCCTGATCAAGAATATATATACTTTATAGGGTCGGAAACGTCTCCTTCACTGCGTTACAAACTTCTGACCAAAATTATAATACCCTCTGCAAGGGTATAAAAATAAATGAGCCGTTCGCAGCCAAGCTCCGTAGGCCTCCAAGAAAGAGGATTTGCGGTGAACAGCATTAATCGTTACTGGATCATAAAAAAAAGATGTTTCTAAAGGTGTTTCTATCCACGGTGCCGGGGCCCCATGGGTCTCGTTGTCCTGGGCGGCCGGTAGTGGTGCCGCTCGGTTAGACGCTGTTGCTAAGGGCGCTCTTCGGGTGTTGATCGCCGAAGCTGCTCGGCTCGTTTGATACTCGTTGCTCTGCCCGGGCTCTGCCGGGTGTGCGTCTCTGCCGGGGCTCTGCCGATGTTGGCTCATTTGCTGTGTTCTGGTGTGGCTCTACCGGTGTTGGCTCTGCCGCCACGTGTGTGTAGGCTCTGACGACGGGCCTGGCCCGGCCGTGTACATATCGATTCGGCGGTGTAGCCCTTACGCTACTATTTACATGGTGGCCTTCATGGGACTTTCTATGCCGGCCCTACACTAACTTATAATAATATGTAATATAAAAGATTATCTTATTATTCTACCTTAAATCCTATTTTTAACCTATATATTTATAAATATGTACATGTATATATATTTGTGAGGGATGTTAATTCAGTCCCTCACACTCCATCCCTACCTCGGAGGTGAATACGGACGTAGGTTCCTCGTCGTTAGACCTAGACGCAAAAACTTTCCCCTCCGATCTCGGTAGGAAAGCGAAGGCTCCGCCGTTCGCGCTTCGGATGCGCTCCTGCACCTGGTCGTGGAGCTCAACCGGAATCCATCCGTCGGGGACGTGCCACCCTTCAGGTGCCCGCTCCGTTTCTTCGGGCTCTGACACAGTCGCTGAGTCCTCATAGGTGCGCGCCTCCTCGATAGGCCATTGTGCGGGGTAGCGGCATTTGGCATTTGCCAAAATCCCCGGTGGCTCGTGCCTAGGGTCGGTTGCGGGGCGTTGTTCAGCCCGGCGAAACCACCATCGCCATGCGTGAGTGGTGTGTAGCGGGGCTGCACGCTGGACTGGCCGGTTTATTACCGTGCGCCTCAGCATGCGTCAAAACTTCCTCGCGGAGACGGAGCTTGGGCTGGCGGCGCGCGGGTGATGGCGGCGGCGATAGCAGCTCTGGCCGCGGCGCGGCTTCTGGCGGCTACCGATGTTGTCGGGCTATCAGGGGAGGCCATGACCTGCTGTAGCCGCCCCTGGATCGCTTCGGAGTCCCGTGATGTTTGCGTCCGGGGCGTCTCTCCGTCGTTGCTTGCAGGCAGAGCGGCTTGTGGTAGTGTGGCCGTCCTCGGCGCGGCTAGCACCGGTGTGCAGTCGGCGGACCGGCCGTCCAGAGGGTCGTGGTCGGCCAGTGGGTCGCAAGAGTATGTCAGGCGTCGGAGGCGCTTCGTCCTCCCATGGGAGGGGGCTGTGTTGTTCGATGAGCTTCTTTAGGCTGGGCAAGGCTGTCGGGCTGAGGCGCTCCTCCGTGGAGTCGCTTTCACCGCCTCCCCTGTGGCTGCTCGTGGAGCTGATCTCGACGACCTCATCGTCTGAGACGAGTACGTACACCGCGGCGAGCGGTGTTGTCGTGGCCCTCTGAATCGCCACCAGAGCTGGTAGGTCAGTGCCCGGCCGTGGGGCGTCGCAGTGAGGTGGAGGTGTCCGAATTGGAGATCCCTGGGCTCCTATTCGTCCACGATTGCTAGTACCATCTCCTCCAGGGATAACGCTTCGCACCAGGAGGGGCTGATAGGCGGAGAAGGCTCTGCGGAGTTGGCGGTAGCTAAGGGCCGTGTCGACGCTAAGTTGTGGGTGGCGGGCGTACGTGCGTTCCATCTGAGCGGAGCGCGTATTGCGACCAACGGTGGCGAGGATTTGCATTCCTGGGCTCGTTTCCTAGGCTTTCACATATCTCCTTTTTCTTGCGTCTGCTTGGATGATGTTTACTCGTCGTGATACTTGAAGCTTATGTGCCCTGTTCTTTTAAACGTATTTTGTCGATGGCGGGATCAAGTAGCCATTTGATGGCGATGGATATCGATTAATCGTGCTCGACCTATATTGCGTGGTCTAGCAAGTCTGTGATGGCCATTAAGTCTTTTGAAAATTTGGTGGCGTCGTTACTGCCAGGCCGTAGACACGTTGATGCCGGCTTTGTCTTTGTCACCGTCTTGGTGGTATGGCTTCAAATTGTTGATACTTGCGATACGGCGTCGGCGAGTTGTGGACTGCTGTAGTCGAACTATGTTTGGGGACAAGAACTTTACGACCTTGTAGGGCCCGTCGTCGGGCACACGAGAACGAGAGCGCACAAAGCTGGCCTCCATTCTCGTCCTCGCAAATTATAGTGCCGGCCTTGCTCAGCGATGGCACGCTCAGCATTATCACGGGCAACTTTGAAGATGCCGTGCAGCTGTTCGCTTCGTTCTTCAGGCGGGATCAATGGTCTTACCCGTCTTGGCGTCACCTCGTCGTAGAGTGCATTGGGAAGGCGTGGTTCCCGTCCTTGGACAAGAAAGGCGGGGCTGAAACACGTGGTATCAGATACGCTGCTGTTGACCGCGAGAGATATCTCCGGGAGTAGCTGATCCCAGGAATTCTGCGGCACGTCGGCAAGATATTGCGCTATCATGGTCTTTACGGTGCGGTTAGCCCTCTCTGTAGGGGTCTGTCGCGGCGTGTATTGGGCGGTATGCTGTAATTCCATTCCCAGGGATTTACAGAAAGCCTGGAAGGCTCTGCTGGTGAACTGAGTCCCGTTGTCACAAACCAGAGTATTCGGGATTCTCGGAAGGCTCGCTCCAAGTAAGGCACTGTGGCCCGTCGCAAGGGGATTATTTCGACACACTTGCTAAAGGAGTCCAGGAATACGAGAAGGACCGTATTCCCTTGTTTTGATCGCGGGAGTGGGCCCAGGAAGTCGGCGCAGAGGAAATGTTCGTCGACCTGTCGTGAACATTTTTCCAGCTGCCTTTTCCTGGCTAACCTTGAAGCGTTGGGAGCTTGGGCATCGTTTCACGTAGACGGCTACTTCTCGGAACAGTCCGGGTCAGTAATATTTTTGGGACACCCGTGTGTGAGCCTGCACGGCAGCTTCTGTGTGTCGTTGCTCGGGTCCTGAGTTGAGGGGCCGGTTGGAGCGTGAGTCCAAGTCCACCGCACTGCAGCACTCCGTAACACAGGAAATCCATCCCAAGTAGGAGGTCGTCCAGCACATCCGCCATAATGAGGACGTGGGAGCGTACGGCTCGGAGATTATTTCCATCGTCGAGTTGTCTGGCAAGGCGCTCGCTCATGAAGGCGGTGAGAGATGCGTTTGTGATCCTGTTGGATCGTGGTTGTCAGTGTCTCTGGGCGTTCGAAGGGGTTCTCGAGTAGCTCCCGGATACTCGAGGCCTTTGTTTCCCGGCGACTGGTTCCTGCAGCAGTATACGGTTCGAATGCCCTGTCGGCCACAATCCCAGCAGAACATGATTCTGGAATTTCGGCATCCTGTCGCGCTGTGTTCTTTCTGCCCGCAGTTGCGGCAGGCCCTGCTTGTGTTGATGCGTCCTGAGGATTGGGGTCCCTGAAGATGCGTTGATGACGGATTCCTACGTGTGATGCCGGTTCTTGCATTAGCCGGCATGGTTGCTGTGTCGGATGGACTGCGGAATATCCAATGTTCGTCCGGTTCCTCGGAGTCGAAGTGTTGTGTGGGTATTCAGCGTCGGCTCGTCCGGTTGAGTAACCTCGGAGTGCTCGGCCTCCGCGGCTGCGTGCAACTCAAAGTCAACCGCGAGCTGCGTTAACTCGGCCAGCGTATTGAAGTCCTGTCGCCGAGTGAACATCTGGTATTCTGGTAGCATATTCTCGTAATTTCGCTCCAGTTCTTGTTCTCCTGAGATCCCTGTGCGTGTTATTTGTAGTTTGAGGTCGACGAGGTACTCCTTGAAAGGCTCGTTTCTTCTCTGGTATCGATTGCGGATCTCGTCTTCCAAACGTTGGTAATAGCGCGGCGGCAAAAAGAACTCAAGGAACTCTCGTCGTACCTCGGTCCATGTTTTCTTGTAGACCGCTATTTCGGAACCAGTTTTCTGCTCGTCCGGTCATCAGGACGATGAGGGCATGGGAGAGATACCTCCGGTCGATCCGGTACGTATCCGCCCGTTCCTCTAGATGCTCGATGAAGCTGAGCGGATCTAAGGTGCCGTTGAAAATGAGTCCCCACTTAGTTACCTTGTCCATCAAGAGGGATCAAGTGTGTGACGCTGCGCGCACAAAAACACGGCATGAATAAATAAAAAGACTATAACTTAAACGAAAGAAGCATTTAATTTAAAATTCAAACTAAGAACGCGCACGCACCAACGATCGCTCGCGTAGGGGCACACTAGACCGAGAGAAATGGTCACACTTAGACCGGCAAATCCCACACAGGCGGCGGGCACACTAGATCTCGCCGAGCCCTATATAAGGCGGACCACGGGCCATAGAAAGGCACTTAGCAGCCAACCGTCTAAGGGTACAGAGGCAACTCCCCAGTAGTGGTAAGCAGCAAAGTCATTTTATTGGTGGACTAGATCATTCGATCCAAGTCCGCTTATACATTGTAGTTAGCTCCCGTAGTACTTCCTCCTTCCTTTAACCTTCTCGGCTTGCCGGTCCGAAGGTATCCCTAGGAGACATCCGATTTCAGGATCACACCTCCTTACGGCACGGTTCACCGGCCGAATTCTCTCTCTCTTGTGGCTGACTTCAGGGTCCCCAAGCAACTCTCTCTCTCTCTTGGGGCTGACTTCAGGGTCCCCAAGCAACTCTCTCTCTCTCTTGTGGCTGACTTCAGGGTCCCCAAGCAACACATTCTCTCTCTCTTGTGGCTGACTTCAGGGTCCCCAAGCAACACATTCTCTCTCTTGTGGCTGACTTCAGGGTCCCCAAGCAACACATTCTCTCTCTCTTGTGGCTGACTTCAGGGTCCCCAAGCAACACATTCTCTCTTGTGGCTGACTTCAGGGTCCCCAAGCAACACATTCTCTCTTGTGGCTGACTTCAGGGTCCCCAAGCAACACATTCTCTCTTGTGGCTGACTTCAGGGTCCCCAAGCAACACATTCTCTCTTTCTTGTGGCTGACTTCAGGGCCCCCAAGCAACATTCTCTCTCTTGCGATTAACTTTCGGGTCCCCAAGCACTAAAAACTCTCTCGCTCGTGGCTGACTTCAGGGTCCCCAAGCACCCCATTCTCATTTCAGGCTCGCTACGTGGCAACCCACCCCGGGGACTATTCTCCCGCAGCCGAGATCCCGTGCTGTTCCTCTCGAGCAGCTGGACGGCTCCCGATACCAGGTATTCGAAGTGGACGAAGTGGAGAACTCGTTAGTTATTAATCAAATGTCAAGATTCTTACTGAAATAAAACCTAGTTATAATCAATTACTAAGTAATTCCCCACGACTTCTACTCTGGGCTGGATCGGAACACTCTTTCAGCAACCACGCCTGACACAAACAAATTCTTGTGACGACCCTGGCCATCCCTGAGCCATCCGGCAACGACAAACCGTCTCAAGTGTTTGAATCGGGTGGTGCGGTGGCTGCACGTGTTGTATTTTCCGACTTCCGGTCGAAGGTTAAATGCTGTGTTAGCGACGACAGGAGCATCGTGTCCCCGGAAGGGGTGTTTCCGTATCGTAATTCCATGTCTCCCAGTTATGCTAATATTGTGTCAAAGTGCTCTGGTTGTCGTGCGAATGGGTACAGCCGAGCTCGTTGCTCCTGGATTGTACCGCTGTGTACCAGTCCTAGCTCCCGAAGGATGGCTTCGAGTTCATACTTTGTTCTGTACGAGATCCATGTGACTCCCATGTTCAAATAGGGTAGGATTGGATTCGTTATCCTAGCTGGGTGGTGTTTGTTGACTGTAACTGAAGTCCTTCGGATTGACTGACTGCTGTTGTGTTGATCCGGCACGGCTGACCTCGGGTGTCCTCTTCGGAGAGATAGGCCCTATGCGACGTCGTCGCTAACTTCTTCGTCTGTCTTCGGGGCGCGTTCGTCTTTCTTCGTCCGTTTGCAAGCTTCGTGCCTATGTTTCGCGTCGTTTGCGCCGACGTAGTGTTCGTGCCTATATTTCGCGTCGTGTGCACCGACGTTTGTTCGTGCCGATATTTCGCGTCGTGTGCGCCGACGTTTGTTCGGGGACCTGGTGCCCCGAACGATGGTTTTTTGTTTTTTCGTTGTTGTTAGGTGGATCTTCGTCGCCTATGCGTTTGTGTGTACGTATGTATGTGTGCCCGTGCGTCGTATATACGCCTGCGTCCCGAAAAATGTGGTCATGGCACCCGAGTGCTTCCTGACACAAAATTCCCCCTAACCTCACTAAGCTTCCTCCTATGCTGTCCAAACTGTGGGACTTTATGTCCTGTCTAGTCCGTGTTCGGGCGCCAGGATGCATACAAAGTCGTACTATATCTATATATTTTCTGGGACAGACAGGACGGATGGCCAAATGGCCGGAGTTGTTGCGCATGGGGAGATTAGGAGGTGGAAAAGGGGTGCAGTTGAGCCGGTACCGTGAGACGGGTGCCGACCGTTTCGAAGCCCTACCTGTATGCTGCCGGAACGGGCCCGATCCCGTTTGACCAAGCGATGGTCTCCACGGCCGCGGTGTTCACGACCCCGAGAACCCGGGTGCCGCTCCCGCCTTGGCTTCCGAGCCACGTGTGGAACTTGGAGGAGGGGAAGTGGTCTCCACGGCCGTGGCGTTTGCGACCCGGAGAACCCGAGTGCCGCTCCCGCCTTGGCTGCCGAGCCACGTGTGGGACTTGGGGAGAAAGGGGGAGGAAACCTTGCCAGAAACACGCCGAAATAGAAATGTTTTATTTCCCCTTTCTTACTCGGTCCTAACATAAATGGTTCCTAGCTCTAACTCCTATCTGTCTCGCCGCCACGAGAGTTGTTCCCCGTAGGGTTCGGCCCGAAGCCTGTCTCACCAGCTCCTCCTGTTCCTCCATCGTCATGGAGTCCCGCCTATCCATGGTGGCGGGCCCCATGGGTCTCTTGACCTGGGCGGTCGGTAGTGGTACCGCTCGGTTAGGCGGCGCTAAGTCCCGGACAAATGGTATCCTCGTTATTTCCTTCAGCTCCGAGATATACGTCCGATTGCCACTAATGGCAAAAACCAACACCTCGAACGGCGAGCAGAGGGGCGCTCGAGAGCCGTCCTCGGCCGCCGATCCCTTTTCTGCTCGTTGACGTTCCCGCCTTCGGCCGGCACGAGAGCTTCGTGTCGGCGTCTGGCTTTGGCGCGTCGGCGCTGTTGCTAAGGGCGCTCTTCGGGTGGTGATCGCCGAAGCTGTTCGGCTCGGTTGATACTCAATTGCTCTGCCCGGGCTCTGCCGATTGTGCGTCTCTGCCGTGGCTCTGCTGGGTGTGCGTCTTTGCCGGGGCTCTGCCGGGTGTGCGTCTCTGCCAGGGCTCTGCCGGGTGTGCGTCTCTGCCGGGGCTCTGCCGGTATGCGTGGCTCTGCCGCTGTGTTCTGGTGTGGCTCTGCCGCTACGTGTGTTTTGGCGCTGACGGCGGGCTAGCCAGCCCCGGCCGTGTACATGTCGATTCGGCGGTGTAGCCCTTACGCTAATATTTACATGGTGCCCTTCATGGGACTTCCTATGTCGGCCCTACGCTAACTTATAATCTATTATCTTAATATTCTACCTTTAATCCTATTCTTAACCTATATATTTATCAATATGTACATGTATGTATATATATATTTGTGAGGGCTGTTAATTCAGTCCCTTAAACTATTATTTTTTCATTTTCTAAAAAAGACGGTGTGCAATATTACTAACTGAGTATTAAATTTGACTCCAAAGGATTCCTAGGCCATTTTAACAAATCGGTTAAATTGAATTTAGCCTAAGTAACATCCAGTTTTGGCCTTTATATTTCGGATGCTTAACCGATCACTTAATGGATGCGATTTTTCCTGAATTTTTGGAGAAACGGTTAGTTTTATTTAATTTGGGGATAAATATTTTCAAAGTTATAACAGCAAAAATAAATTGATTTTATTAAATATTTTTTAGAAACACATATTTCACATATGAATTTTAACCAACTTCCGACCAAATGTATAATGAAGAACCAAAATTAAGCTAAACAAAAATTACGAATATGAAAATTTAGAAATTTGGTTGTCAGTCGGAAATGTTTTGCAATTGCAGTTATCTGACGCCTGTTTTGAAGTGATTTGGAAATTCCCTAATATGATTCCATACCTGGTTTTGTGCAGGTGTACTATTAACATTCTGTTCCATGAGCTTGTATTTTAACGCATAAGAAATTAATCTTATCCAGAAAAAATAAAACAACATGACAAAACCGCTTAAACAATTTCTAACAAAACCAATCAGCAGTTTGTCTGCAAAGCAGTAAACATTTACAAATTTAATATTTTTTAAATTACAGTACTGTAAAAACATTCTTTTTATACCCTTGCAGAGGTCAGAAGTTTGTAACGCAGTGAAGGAGACGTTTCCGATCCCATAAAGTATATATATTCTTGATCAGGATCAATAGGGGAGTCGATATAGCCATGTCCGTCTGTCCGTCCGGCCGTCTGTCCGTCTCTTTCAATACCGTTTGAGAGCTCAGCTTAAAAGCTAGCGATCTTAAACTTTCACACTCGTCCTAAAACATGTGTACGCAGATCACGTTTGAAAATCGATCGGACGTCTATATCCTATAGCTCCCATAGGAACAATCGGATATAAAAAACGCGTGCTGACCGGACGTCTATATCCTATAGCTCCCATAGGAACAATAGGTGAAATCGGTTAAAATGTAATGATTTTTAGGATTTTTTTACTTTTTCAGTTTTAGCAATTTTGGCATAGTCTGCAAGGGTATTAAAACTTCGGCTTGCCGACGTTAGCTTCCGTCCTCGTTTTAGTTGTTATGTATTTACCGAACGGAATAAAGACTGTGATGATTAATTCAAACGGTCAAATACCATATTGCGATAATAATTTTATTCGTGTAATTTTATACGTCAGTATAGAACCCGTCTAATAACATAGCATCGTTAGAAGTTGTTAGAAATAAGTACTGATTAAACGGCATAGAAATCCTTGTTACACTTTAACACCGTAATCTTAATTTCTTCAAAACCCCCTATGCCGGGAATCCAATATTGTGCTAAATGTAATTTTGTATAATTTTTTGGTTAAAGATTGTGCCGTTAGGTGCCTAGGTATAAAAATTTGCAATGCTTGTGTAGGAGACATTTACGATCGTAGATTTAATGTATAAGTAAAATTCTAAACGAATTTAAAAACTTGTCTGCGCAAATAAGTCTTACGTTATCCCTCCTTCTATATATATATGTGCTATATAAGTCGATACTTGTAATAATTGGTATAATTATTCATAATTTATGATAAATAAAAGTCGGACGCTTGCGCTTAGAAACTTTGTTAGGTAATCTCATCGACGGTCGATGCTTAATAGACTTCTGCATGAATGTACTCATTTATAACATAACAGATCTGTACAGTAGTCCCCAAGCAACACATTCTCTCTCTCTTGTGGCTGACTTCAGGGTCCCCAAGCAACACATTCTCTCTCTTGTGGCTGACTTCAGGGTCCCCAAGCAACACATTCTCTCTCTCTTGTGGCTGACTTCAGGGTCCCCAAGCAACACATTCTCTCTTGTGGCTGACTTCAGGGTCCCCAAGCAACACATTCTCTCTTGTGGCTGACTTCAGGGTCCCCAAGCAACACATTCTCTCTTGTGGCTCACTTCAGGGTCCCCAAGCAACACATTCTCTCTTTCTTGTGGCTGACTTCAGGGTCCCCAAGCAACATTCTCTCTCTTGCGATTAACTTTCGGGTCCCCAAGCACTAAAAACTCTCTCGCTCGTGGCTGACTTCAGGGTCCCCAAGCACCCCATTCTCATTTCAGGCTCGCTACGTGGCAACCCACCCCGGGGACTATTCTCCCGTAGCCGAGATCCCGTGCTGTTCCTCTCGAGCAGCTGGACGGCTCCCGATACCAGGTATTCGAAGTGTACGAAGGAGGCGAAGGCAGCAAGGGCGGCACCCCGCCAATCCGGAGAACTCGTTAGTTATTAATCAAATGTCAAGATTCTTACTGAAATAAAACCTAGTTATAATCAATTACTAAGTAATTCCCCACGACTTCCACTCTGGGCTGGGTCGGAACTCTCTTTCAGCAACCACGCCTGACACAAACAAATTCTTGTGACGACCCTGGCCATCCCTGAGCCATCCGGCAACGACAAACCGTCTCAAGTGTTTGAATCGGGTGGTGCGGTGGCTGCACGTGTTGTATTTTCCGACTTCCGGTCGAAGGTTAAATGCTGTGTTAGCGACGACAGTAGCATCGTGTCCCCGGAAGGGGTGTTTCCGTATCGTAATTCCATGTCTCCCAGTTATGCTAATATTGTGTCAAAGTGCTCTGGTTGTCGTGCGAATGGGTACAGCCGAGCTCGTTGCTCCTGGATTGTACCGCTGTGTACCAGTCCTAGCTCCCGAAGGATGGCTTCGAGTTCATACTTTGTTCTGTACGAGATCCATGTGACTCCCATGTTCAAATAGGGTAGGATTGGATTCGTTATCCTAGCTGGGTGGTGTTTGTTGACTGTAACTGAAGTCCTTCGGATTGACTGACTGCTGTTGTGTTGATCCGCCGGCCTTATATACAGGCACGGCTGACCTTGGGTGTCCTCTTCGGAGAGATAGGCCCTATGCTTCCTACTTCGGGCGACGTCGGGTGCGACGTCGTCGCTAACTTCTTCGTCTGTCTTCGGGGTGCGTTCGTCTGTCTTCGTCCGTTTGCAAGCTTCGTGAAGCTTCGTGCCTATGTTTCGCGTCGTTTGCGCCGACGTAGTGTTCGTGCCTATATTTCGCGTCGTGTGCACCGACGTTTGTTCGTGCCGATATTTCGCGTCGTGTGCGCCGACGTTTGTTCGGGGACCTGGTGCCCCGAACGATGGTTTTTTGTTTTTTCGTTGTTGTTAGGTGGATCTTCGTCGCCTATGCGTTTGTGTGTACGTATGTATGTGTGCCCGTGCGTCGTATATACGCCTGCGTCCCGAAAAATGTGGTCATGGCACCCGAGTGCTTCCTGACACAAAATTCCCCCTAACCTCACTAAGCTTCCTCCTATGCTGTCCAAACTGTGGGACTTTATGTCCTGTCTAGTCCGTGTTCGGGCGCCAGGATGCATACAAAGTCGTACTATATCTATATATTTTCTGGGACAGACAGGACGGATGGCCAAATGGCCGGAGTTGTTGCGCATGGGGAGATTAGGAGGTGGAAAAGGGGTGCAGTTGAGCCGGTACCGTGAGACGGGTGCCGACCGTTTCGAAGCCCTACCTGTATGCTGCCGGAACGGGCCCGATCCCGTTTGACCAAGCGATGGTCTCCACGGCCGCGGTGTTCACGACCCCGAGAACCCGGGTGCCGCTCCCGCCTTGGCTTCCGAGCCACGTGTGGAACTTGGAGGAGGGGAAGTGGTCTCCACGGCCGTGGCGTTTGCGACCCGGAGAACCCGAGTGCCGCTCCCGCCTTGGCTGCCGAGCCACGTGTGGGACTTGGGGAGAAAGGGGGAGGAAACCTTGCCAGAAACACGCCGAAATAGAAATGTTTTATTTCCCCTTTCTTACTCGGTCCTAACATAAATGGTTCCTAGCTCTAACTCCTATCTGTCTCGCCGCCACGAGAGTTGTTCCCCGTAGGGTTCGGCCCGAAGCCTGTCTCACCAGCTCCTCCTGTTCCTCCATCGTCATGGAGTCCCGCCTATCCATGGTGGCGGGCCCCATGGGTCTCTTGACCTGGGCGGTCGGTAGTGGTACCGCTCGGTTAGGCGGCGCTAAGTCCCGGACAAATGGTATCCTCGTTATTTCCTTCAGCTCCGAGATATACGTCCGATTGCCACTAATGGCAAAAACCAACACCTCGAACGGCGAGCAGAGGGGCGCTCGAGAGCCGTCCTCGGCCGCCGATCCCTTTTCTGCTCGTTGACGTTCCCGCCTTCGGCCGGCACGAGAGCTTCGTGTCGGCGTCTGGCTTTGGCGCGTCGGCGCTGTTGCTAAGGGCGCTCTTCGGGTGGTGATCGCCGAAGCTGTTCGGCTCGGTTGATACTCAATTGCTCTGCCCGGGCTCTGCCGATTGTGCGTCTCTGCCGTGGCTCTGCTGGGTGTGCGTCTTTGCCGGGGCTCTGCCGGGTGTGCGTCTCTGCCAGGGCTCTGCCGGGTGTGCGTCTCTGCCGGGGCTCTGCCGGTATGCGTGGCTCTGCCGCTGTGTTCTGGTGTGGCTCTGCCGCTACGTGTGTTTTGGCGCTGACGGCGGGCTAGCCAGCCCCGGCCGTGTACATGTCGATTCGGCGGTGTAGCCCTTACGCTAATATTTACATGGTGCCCTTCATGGGACTTCCTATGTCGGCCCTACGCTAACTTATAATCTATTATCTTAATATTCTACCTTTAATCCTATTCTTAACCTATATATTTATCAATATGTACATGTATGTATATATATATTTGTGAGGGCTGTTAATTCAGTCCCTTAAACTATTATTTTTTCATTTTCTAAAAAAAGACGGTGTGCAATATTACTAACTGAGTATTAAATTTGACTCCAAAGGATTCCTAGGCCATTTTAACAAATCGGTTAAATTGAATTTAGCCTAAGTAACATCCAGTTTTGGCCTTTATATTTCGGATGCTTAACCGATCACTTAATGGATGCGATTTTTCCTGAATTTTTGGAGAAACGGTTAGTTTTATTTAATTTGGGGATAAATATTTTCAAAGTTATAACAGCAAAAATAAATTGATTTTATTAAATATTTTTAGAAACACATATTTCACATATGAATTTTAACCAACTTCCGACCAAATGTATAATGAAGAACCAAAATTAAGCTAAACAAAAATTACGAATATGAAAATTTAGAAATTTGGTTGTCAGTCGGAAATGTTTTGCAATTGCAGTTATCTGACGCCTGTTTTGAAGTGATTTGGAAATTCCCTAATATGATTCCATACCTGGTTTTGTGCAGGTGTACTATTAACATTCTGTTCCATGAGCTTGTATTTTAACGCATAAGAAATTAATCTTATCCAGAAAAAATAAAACAACATGACAAAACCGCTTAAACAATTTCTAACAAAACCAATCGGCAGTTTGTCTGCAAAGCAGTAAACATTTACAAATTTAATATTTTTTAAATTACAGTACTGTAAAAACATTCTTTTTATACCCTTGCAGAGGTCAGAAGTTTGTAACGCAGTGAAGGAGACGTTTCCGATCCCATAAAGTATATATATTCTTGATCAGGATCAATAGGGGAGTCGATATAGCCATGTCCGTCTGTCCGTCCGGCCGTCTGTCCGTCTCTTTCAATACCGTTTGAGAGCTCAGCTTAAAAGCTAGCGATCTGAAACTTTCACACTCGTCCTAAAACATGTGTACGCAGATCACGTTTGAAAATCGATCGGACGTCTATATCCTATAGCTCCCATAGGAACAATCGGATATAAAAAACGCGTGCTGACCGGACGTCTATATCCTATAGCTCCCATAGGAACAATAGGTGAAATCGGTTAAAATGTAATGATTTTTAGGATTTTTTTACTTTTTCAGTTTTAGCAATTTTGGCATAGTCTGTATTAAAACTTCGGCTTGCCGACGTTAGCTTCCGTCCTCGTTTTAGTTGTTATGTATTTACCGAACGGAATAAAGACTGTGATGATTAATTCAAACGGTCAAATACCATATTGCGATAATAATTTTATTCGTGTAATTTTATACGTCAGTATAGAACCCGTCTAATAAAATAGCATCGTTAGAAGTTGTTAGAAATAAGTACTGATTAAACGGCATAGAAATCCTTGTTACACTTTAACACCGTAATCTTAATTTCTTCAAAACCCCCTATGCCGGGAATCCAATATTGTGCTAAATGTAAGTCTTTTGGTTAATACCATATTGCGATAATAATTTTATTCGTGTAATTTTATACGTCAGTATAGAACCCGTCTAATAAAATAGCATCGTTAGAAGTTGTTAGAAATAAGTACTGATTAAACGGCATAGAAATCCTTGTTACACTTTAACACCGTAATCTTAATTTCTTCAAAACCCCCTATGCCGGGAATCCAATATTGTGCTAAATGTAATTCTTTTGGTTAAAGATTGTGCCTTAGGTGCCTTAGGTATAAAAATTTGCAATGCTGTGTAGGAGACATTTACGATCGTATTAAGTATAAAATTCTAAACGAATTTAAAAACTTGTCTGCGCAAATAAGTCTTACGTTATCCCTCCTTCTATATATATATGTGCTATATAAGTCGATACTTGTAATAATTGGTATAATTATTCATAATTTATGATAAATAAAAGTCGGACGCTTGCGCTTAGAAACTTTGTTAGGTAATCTCATCGACGGTCGATGCTTAATAGATGCATGCAGAAGAATGTACTCATTTATAACATAACAGATCTGTACAGTAGTCCCCAAGCAACACATTCTCTCTCTCTTGTGGCTGACTTCAGGGTCCCCAAGCAACACATTCTCTCTCTCTTGTGGCTGACTTCAGGGTCCCCAAGCAACACATTCTCTCTCTCTTGTGGCTGACTTCAGGGTCCCCAAGCAACACATTCTCTCTTGTGGCTGACTTCAGGGTCCCCAAGCAACACATTCTCTCTTGTGGCTGACTTCAGGGTCCCCAAGCAACACATTCTCTCTTGTGGCTCACTTCAGGGTCCCCAAGCAACACATTCTCTCTTTCTTGTGGCTGACTTCAGGGTCCCCAAGCAACATTCTCTCTCTTGCGATTAACTTTCGGGTCCCCAAGCACTAAAAACTCTCTCGCTCGTGGCTGACTTCAGGGTCCCCAAGCACCCCATTCTCATTTCAGGCTCGCTACGTGGCAACCCACCCCGGGGACTATTCTCCCGTAGCCGAGATCCCGTGCTGTTCCTCTCGAGCAGCTGGACGGCTCCCGATACCAGGTATTCGAAGTGTACGAAGGAGGCGAAGGCAGCAAGGGCGGCACCCCGCCAATCCGGAGAACTCGTTAGTTATTAATCAAATGTCAAGATTCTTACTGAAATAAAACCTAGTTATAATCAATTACTAAGTAATTCCCCACGACTTCCACTCTGGGCTGGGTCGGAACTCTCTTTCAGCAACCACGCCTGACACAAACAAATTCTTGTGACGACCCTGGCCATCCCTGAGCCATCCGGCAACGACAAACCGTCTCAAGTGTTTGAATCGGGTGGTGCGGTGGCTGCACGTGTTGTATTTTCCGACTTCCGGTCGAAGGTTAAATGCTGTGTTAGCGACGACAGTAGCATCGTGTCCCCGGAAGGGGTGTTTCCGTATCGTAATTCCATGTCTCCCAGTTATGCTAATATTGTGTCAAAGTGCTCTGGTTGTCGTGCGAATGGGTACAGCCGAGCTCGTTGCTCCTGGATTGTACCGCTGTGTACCAGTCCTAGCTCCCGAAGGATGGCTTCGAGTTCATACTTTGTTCTGTACGAGATCCATGTGACTCCCATGTTCAAATAGGGTAGGATTGGATTCGTTATCCTAGCTGGGTGGTGTTTGTTGACTGTAACTGAAGTCCTTCGGATTGACTGACTGCTGTTGTGTTGATCCGCCGGCCTTATATACAGGCACGGCTGACCTTGGGTGTCCTCTTCGGAGAGATAGGCCCTATGCTTCCTACTTCGGGCGACGTCGGGTGCGACGTCGTCGCTAACTTCTTCGTCTGTCTTCGGGGTGCGTTCGTCTGTCTTCGTCCGTTTGCAAGCTTCGTGAAGCTTCGTGCCTATGTTTCGCGTCGTTTGCGCCGACGTAGTGTTCGTGCCTATATTTCGCGTCGTGTGCACCGACGTTTGTTCGTGCCGATATTTCGCGTCGTGTGCGCCGACGTTTGTTCGGGGACCTGGTGCCCCGAACGATGGTTTTTTGTTTTTTCGTTGTTGTTAGGTGGATCTTCGTCGCCTATGCGTTTGTGTGTACGTATGTATGTGTGCCCGTGCGTCGTATATACGTCTGCGTCCCGAAAAATGTGGTCATGGCACCCGCGTGCTTCCTGACACAAAATTCCCCCTAACCTCACTAAACTTCCTCCTATGCTGTCCAAACTGTGGGACTTTATGTCCTGTCTAGTCCGTGTTCGGGCGCCAGGATGCATACAAAGTCGTACTATATCTATATATTTTCTGGGACAGACAGGACGGATGGCCAAATGGCCAGAGTTGTTGCGCTTGGGGAGATTAGGAGGTGGAAAAGGGATGCAGTTGAGCCGGTACCGTGAGACGAGTGCCGACCGTTTCGAAGCCCTACCTGTATGCTGCCGGAACGGGCCCGATCCCGTTTGACCAAGCGATGGTCTCCACGGCCGCGGTGTTCACGACCCCGAGAACCCGGGTGCCGCTCCCGCCTTGGCTTCCGAGCCACGTGTGGAACTTGGAGGAGGGGAAGTGGTCTCCACGGCCGTGGCGTTTGCGACCCGGAGAACCCAAGTGCCGCTCCCGCCTTGGCTGCCGAGCCACGTGTGGGACTTGGGGAGAAAGGGGGAGGAAACCTTGCCAGAAACACGCCGAAATAGAAATGTTTTATTTCCCCTTTCTTACTCGGTCCTAACATAAATGGTTCCTAGCTCTAACTCCTATCTGTCTCGCCGCCACTTACGCTAATATTTACATGGTGCCCTTCATGGGACTTCCTATGTCGGCCCTACGCTAACTTATAATCTATTATCTTAATATTCTACCTTTAATCCTATTCTTAACCTATATATTTATCAATATGTACATGTATGTATATATATATTTGTGAGGGCTGTTAATTCAGTCCCTTAAACTATTATTTTTTCATTTTCTAAAAAAGACGGTGTGCAATATTACTAACTGAGTATTAAATTTGACTCCAAAGGATTCCTAGGCCATTTTAACAAATCGGTTAAATTGAATTTAGCCTAAGTAACATCCAGTTTTGGCCGTTATATTTCGGATGCTTAACCGATCACTTAATGGATGCGATTTTTCCTGAATTTTTGGAGAAACGGTTAGTTTTATTTAATTTGGGGATAAATATTTTCAAAGTTATAACAGCAAAAATAAATTGATTTTATTAAATATTTTTTAGAAACACATATTTCACATATGAATTTTAACCAACTTCCGACCAAATGTATAATGAAGAACCAAAATTAAGCTAAACAAAAATTACGAATATGAAAATTTAGAAATTTGGTTGTCAGTCGGAAATGTTTTGCAATTGCAGTTATCTGACGCCTGTTTTGAAGTGATTTGGAAATTCCCTAATATGATTCCATACCTGGTTTTGTGCAGGTGTACTATTAACATTCTGTTCCATGAGCTTGTATTTTAACGCATAAGAAATTAATCTTATCCAGAAAAAAAAAACAACATGACAAAACCGCTTAAACAATTTCTAACAAAACCAATCGGCAGTTTGTCTGCAAAGCAGTAAACATTTACAAATTTAATATTTTTTAAATTACAGTACTGTAAAAACATTCTTTTTATACCCTTGCAGAGGTCAGAAGTTTGTAACGCAGTGAAGGAGACGTTTCCGATCCCATAAAGTATATATATTCTTGATCAGGATCAATAGGGGAGTCGATATAGCCATGTCCGTCTGTCCGTCCGGCCGTCTGTCCGTCTCTTTCAATACCGTTTGAGAGCTCAGCTTAAAAGCTAGCGATCTGAAACTTTCACACTCGTCCTAAAACATGTGTACGCAGATCACGTTTGAAAATCGATCGGACGTCTATATCCTATAGCTCCCATAGGAACAATCGGATATAAAAAACGCGTGCTGACCGGACGTCTATATCCTATAGCTCCCATAGGAACAATAGGTGAAATCGGTTAAAATGTAATGATTTTTAGGATTTTTTTACTTTTTCAGTTTTAGCAATTTTGGCATAGTCTGCAAGGGTATTAAAACTTCGGCTTGCCGACGTTAGCTTCCGTCCTCGTTTTAGTTGTTATGTATTTACCGAACGGAATAAAGACTGTGATGATTAATTCAAACGGTCAAATACCATATTGCGATAATAATTTTATTCGTGTAATTTTATACGTCAGTATAGAACCCGTCTAATAAAATAGCATCGTTAGAAGTTGTTAGAAATAAGTACTGATTAAACGGCATAGAAATCCTTGTTACACTTTAACACCGTAATCTTAATTTCTTCAAAACCCCCTATGCCGGGAATCCAATATTGTGCTAAATGTAAGTCTTTTGGTTAATACCATATTGCGATAATAATTTTATTCGTGTAATTTTATACGTCAGTATAGAACCCGTCTAATAAAATAGCATCGTTAGAAGTTGTTAGAAATAAGTACTGATTAAACGGCATAGAAATCCTTGTTACACTTTAACACCGTAATCTTAATTTCTTCAAAACCCCCTATGCCGGGAATCCAATATTGTGCTAAATGTAAGTCTTTTGGTTAAAGATTGTGCCTTAGGTGCCTTAGGTATAAAAATTTGCAATGCTGTGTAGGAGACATTTACGATCGTATTAAGTATAAAATTCTAAACGAAAACTTGTCTGCGCAAATAAGTCTTACGTTATCCCTCCTTCTATATATATATGTGCTATATAAGTCGATACTTGTAATAATTGGTATAATTATTCATAATTTATGATAAATAAAAGTCGGACGCTTGCGCTTAGAAACTTTGTTAGGTAATCTCATCGACGGTCGATGCTTAATAGACTTCTGCATGAATGTACTCATTTATAGCATAACAGATCTGTACAGTAGTCCCCAAGCAACACATTCTCTCTCTCTTGTGGCTGACTTCAGGGTCCCCAAGCAACACATTCTCTCTCTCTTGTGGCTGACTTCAGGGTCCCCAAGCAACACATTCTCTCTCTCTTGTGGCTGACTTCAGGGTCCCCAAGCAACACATTCTCTCTTGTGGCTGACTTCAGGGTCCCCAAGCAACACATTCTCTCTTGTGGCTGACTTCAGGGTCCCCAAGCAACACATTCTCTCTTGTGGCTCACTTCAGGGTCCCCAAGCAACACATTCTCTCTTTCTTGTGGCTGACTTCAGGGTCCCCAAGCAACATTCTCTCTCTTGCGATTAACTTTCGGGTCCCCAAGCACTAAAAACTCTCTCGCTCGTGGCTGACTTCAGGGTCCCCAAGCACCCCATTCTCATTTCAGGCTCGCTACGTGGCAACCCACCCCGGGGACTATTCTCCCGTAGCCGAGATCCCGTGCTGTTCCTCTCGAGCAGCTGGACGGCTCCCGATACCAGGTATTCGAAGTGTACGAAGGAGGCGAAGGCAGCAAGGGCGGCACCCCGCCAATCCGGAGAACTCGTTAGTTATTAATCAAATGTCAAGATTCTTACTGAAATAAAACCTAGTTATAATCAATTACTAAGTAATTCCCCACGACTTCCACTCTGGGCTGGGTCGGAACTCTCTTTCAGCAACCACGCCTGACACAAACAAATTCTTGTGACGACCCTGGCCATCCCTGAGCCATCCGGCAACGACAAACCGTCTCAAGTGTTTGAATCGGGTGGTGCGGTGGCTGCACGTGTTGTATTTTCCGACTTCCGGTCGAAGGTTAAATGCTGTGTTAGCAACGACAGTAGCATCGTGTCCCCGGAAGGGGTGTTTCCGTATCGTAATTCCATGTCTCCCAGTTATGCTAATATTGTGTCAAAGTGCTCTGGTTGTCGTGCGAATGGGTACAGCCGAGCTCGTTGCTCCTGGATTGTACCGCTGTGTACCAGTCCTAGCTCCCGAAGGATGGCTTCGAGTTCATACTTTGTTCTGTACGAGATCCATGTGACTCCCATGTTCAAATAGGGTAGGATTGGATTCGTTATCCTAGCTGGGTGGTGTTTGTTGACTGTAACTGAAGTCCTTCGGATTGACTGACTGCTGTTGTGTTGATCCGCCGGCCTTATATACAGGCACGGCTGACCTTGGGTGTCCTCTTCGGAGAGATAGGCCCTATGCTTCCTTGGGCGACGTCTGCGTGGCGACGTCGGGTGCGACGTCGTCGCTAACTTTTTCTTCGTCTGTCTTCTTCGGGGTGCGTTCGTCTGTCTTCGTCCGTTTGCAAGCTTCGTGAAGCTTCGTGCCTATGTTTCGCGTCGTTTGCGCCGACGTAGTGTTCGTGCCTATATTTCGCGTCGTGTGCACCGACGTTTGTTCGTGCCGATATTTCGCGTCGTGTGCGCCGACGTTTGTTCGGGGACCTGGTGTCCCGAACGATGGTTTTTTGTTTTTTCGTTGTTGTTAGGTGGATCTTCGTCGCCTATGCGTTTGTGTGTACGTATGTATGTGTGCCCGTGCGTCGTATATACGTCTGCGTCCCGAAAAATGTGGTCATGGCACCCGCGTGCTTCCTGACACAATATTCCCCCTAACCTCACTAAACTTCCTCCTATGCTGTCCAAACTGTGGGACTTTATGTCCTGTCTAGTCCGTGTTCGGGCGCCAGGATGCATACAAAGTCGTACTATATCTATATATTTTCTGGGACAGACAGGACGGATGGCCAAATGGCCAGAGTTGTTGCGCATGGGGAGATTAGGAGGTGGAAAAGGGGTGCAGTTGAGCCGGTACCGTGAGACGGGTGCCGACCGTTTCGAAGCCCTACCTGTATGCTGCCGGAACGGGCCCGATCCCGTTTGACCAAGCGATGGTCTCCACGGCCGCGGTGTTCACGACCCCGAGAACCCGGGTGCCGCTCCCGCCTTGGCTTCCGAGCCACGTGTGGAACTTGGAGGAGGGGAAGTGGTCTCCACGGCCGTGGCGTTTGCGACCCGGAGAACCCAAGTGCCGCTCCCGCCTTGGCTGCCGAGCCACGTGTGGGACTTGGGGAGAAAGGGGGAGGAAACCTTGCCAGAAACACGCCGAAATAGAAATGTTTTATTTCCCCTTTCTTACTCGGTCCTAACATAAATGGTTCCTAGCTCTAACTCCTATCTGTCTCGCCGCCACGAGAGTTGTTCCCCGTAGGGTTCGGCCCGAAGCCTGTCTCACCAGCTCCTCCTGTTCCTCCATCGTCATGGAGTCCCGCCTATCCATGGTGGCGGGCCCCATGGGTCTCTTGACCTGGGCGGTCGGTAGTGGTACCGCTCGGTTAGGCGGCGCTAAGTCCCGGACAAATGGTATCCTCGTTATTTCCTTCAGCTCCGAGATATACGTCCGATTGCCACTAATGGCAAAAACCAACACCTCGAACGGCGAGCAGAGGGGCGCTCGAGAGCCGTCCTCGGCCGCCGATCCCTTTTCTGCTCGTTGACGTTCCCGCCTTCGGCCGGCACGAGAGCTTCGTGTCGGCGTCTGGCTTTGGCGCGTCGGCGCTGTTGCTAAGGGCGCTCTTCGGGTGTTGATCGCCGAAGCTGTTCGGCTCGGTTGATACTCAATTGCTCTGCCCGGGCTCTGCCGATTGTGCGTCTCTGCCGTGGCTCTGCTGGGTGTGCGTCTTTGCCGGGGCTCTGCCGGGTGTGCGTCTCTGCCAGGGCTCTGCCGGGTGTGCGTCTCTGCCGGGGCTCTGCCGGTATGCGTGGCTCTGCCGCTGTGTTCTGGTGTGGCTCTGCCGCTACGTGTGTTTTGGCGCTGACGGCGGGCTAGCCAGCCCCGGCCGTGTACATGTCGATTCGGCGGTGTAGCCCTTACGCTAATATTTACATGGTGCCCTTCATGGGACTTCCTATGTCGGCCCTACGCTAACTTATAATCTATTATCTTAATATTCTACCTTTAATCCTATTCTTAACCTATATATTTATCAATATGTACATGTATGTATATATATATTTGTGAGGGCTGTTAATTCAGTCCCTTAAACTATTATTTTTATTTTCTAAAAAAGACGGTGTGCAATATTACTAACTGAGTATTAAATTTGACTCAAAGGATTCCTAGGCCATTTTAACAAATCGGTTAAATTGAATTTAGCCTAAGTAACATCCAGTTTTGGCCTTTATATTTCGGATGTTAACCGATACTTAATGGATGCGATTTTTCCTGAATTTTTGGAGAAACGGTTAGTTTTATTTAATTTGGGGATAAATATTTTCAAAGTTATAACAGCAAAATAAATTGATTTTATTAAATATTTTTTAGAAACACATATTTCACATATGAATTTTAACCAACTTCCGACCAAATGTATAATGAAGAACCAAAATTAAGCTAAACAAAAATTACGAATATGAAAATTTAGAAATTTGGTTGTCAGTCGGAAATGTTTTGCAATTGCAGTTATCTGACGCCTGTTTTGAAGTGATTTGGAAATTCCTAATATGATTCCATACCTGGTTTTGTGCAGGTGTACTATTAACATTCTGTTCCATGAGCTTGTATTTTAACGCATAAGAAATTAATCTTATCCAGAAAAAATAAAACAACATGACAAAACCGCTTCAACAATTTCTAACAAAACCAATCGGCAGTTTGTCTGAAAAGCAATAACATTTAAACATTTACAAATTTAATATTTTTAAATTACAGTACTGTAAAACATTCTTTTTTACCCTTGCAGGGTCGAAGTTTGTAACGCAGTGAAGGAGACGTTTCCGATCCCATAAAGTTATATATTTTGTCAGGATCAATAGGGGAGTCGATATAGCCATGTCCGTCTGTCCGTCCGGCCGTGTCGTCTTCATACCGTTTGAGAGCTCAGTTTAAAGCTGCGATCTGAAACTTTCACACTCGTCCTAAAACATGTGTACGCAGATCACGTTTGAAAATCGATCGGACGTCTATATCCTATAGCTCCCATAGGAACAATCGGATATAAAAACGCGTGCTGACCGGACGTCTATATCCTATAGCTCCCATAGGACATAGGTGAAATCGGTTAAAATGTAATGTTTTTGGATTATTTTACTTTTTCAGTTTTAGCAATTTTGGCATAGTTGCAAGGGTATTAAAACTTCGGCTTGCCGACGTTAGCTTCCGTCCTCGTTTTAGTTGTTATGTATTTACCGAACGGAATAAAGACTGTGATGATTAATTCAAACGGTCAAATACCATATTGCGATAATAATTTTATTCGTGTAATTTTATACGTCAGTATAGAACCCGTCTAATAACATAGCATCGTTAGAAGTTGTTAGAAATAAGTACTGATTAAACGGCATAGAAATCCTTGTTACACTTTAACACCGTAATCTTAATTTTTCAAACCCCTATGCCGGAATCCAATATTGTGCTAAATGTAAGTCTTTTGGTTAATACCTATTGCGATAATAATTTTATTCGTGTAATTTTATACGTCAGTATAGAACCCGTCTAATAAAATAGCATCGTTAGAGTTGTTAGAAATAAGTACTGATTAAACGGCATAGAAATCCTTGTTACACTTTAACACCGTAATCTTAATTTCTTCAAACCCCCATGCCGGGAATCCAATATTGTGCTAAATGTAAGTCTTTTGGTTAAAGATTGTGCCTTAGGTGCCTTAGGTATAAAAATTTGCAATGCTGTGTAGGAGACATTTACGATCGTATTAAGTATAAAATTCTAAACGAATTTAAAAACTTGTCTGCGCAAATAAGTCTTACGTTATCCTCCTTCTTATATATATGTGCTATATAAGTCGATACTTGTAATAATTGGTATAATTATTCATAATTTATGATAAATAAAAGTCGGACGCTTGCGCTTAGAAACTTTGTTAGGTAATCTCATCGACGGTCGATGCTTAATAGACTTCTGCATGAATGTACTCATTTATAGCATAACAGATCTGTACAGTAGTATAGTGTTCTTAAAAATACTGCACTCATTCTTTACTGTACTATAGGCCAGAAGAAGATAGCACAACATTTTCAGTGTACTCACTTCGAGTGTGTACAGTATATGGTTGTAGTCTTCGAGAGTGAGTACAACATTTGTCCTTTTTTAAACACGCTGTACAGCTTGTGTGTTGACTGTGTACAACTGTGCAGATGAGTGCAGTCAAAAATTGTTACCACTGCACACTGGTCCCAATGCCCAATATTTGAAACCATTTTTTTTGAGTTATTGAAAAAATTTTTAGAATAATATACGTTGCATTTAAAAATCGCAATTTCGTTACTGAAATTGCAGCCCTGATAAATTTGGTAGCCCTGAAAGTCAGCTGTTCGTTGATCAGAAATGTTGACTTTTTGGCGCGCTAAATAAAAGCACACTTTAAAAAGAGATTGCAAAAGTTCTACTTAACATTTTAAAACAAAGTAAAATGGAAAATACTAGTGAAGGTATGTAAAATTTAAGTGTTTAATGCAATATTTGTTTAATGTGATTTTTCTTTGTGTATATGTGTTTTGTAGAGTGGTATGTTTAACAATTTTAGCCTAGCATTTTTCGTGTTTCGTGGACCAAAAGTAGTTTGGATTGTGCCGGATTATAAAAACTATTAACGCAGTTTTGTTCTTGCATTTATTTACAATACGATGACATAAACTTTTTTTGCTCGTTTTTGCTCCATTTTACAAAAAAAAATCTTTTTGCTTGACAACATAGACCTATGTTATGGAGAAATGCTAGAGTATTGGCTGGCACATGGACGCGAAACCGAAAGCCTTTAGAACTTTGTGTTGCAGCATCGAATTGGAAACTTAAAGCAAAACATAGAGGATATTTTGAAAAAGAGGATTAAGAAGTTATTGATCTTTTAACACCACCAAATGTCGATTTCCTAAATAGTTATCCTACTACAAATAATGATGATGAAGATGACTTGGATACATTTGAATGTAACGATGCATATTTCTTAGATTTAGATGTTGAAAGTGATTAAAAATTAATTAAGTAAATATATTATAATTTTGCAATATACATTATTTAGTTTGGAAGTTGAAAATTGGTAGGGCGGGAAGGGGTACGGGATATTTACTAAAGTTATTTTATATATATTTAAAATTTATTGGATATATTGGCCCAATTTTCATGGATGCTTTGTAAATTTTGTCCAGACTTGGCATATATAGTAACTATATAGTGTGCCAAGTTTCAAGTCTGTAGCTTCATTTTCTAGTTTATGCAAAAATATTGGTCATTGGGACCAGTGTGCACTGAAGACATGGTAAATAAAATAATGTTCCTTCATTCCAATATTAATAACTTAAATATAGATTCTTTAATAACATAAAATAATTGTTATAGTTAGTTTTAATTAAAATATTGAATTACTCGAGGTAATACATTGGTTATATTTTAATTTCTTCTATAACACAACGATTTATTCCACTTAACTTTCTTTCTTTATTTTATTATAAATACATTTGAAACGAAAATACAAATCAATTTTTTAATAGTATTCTTTCTATGACACATACACACGAGATCTATATATGTGTGTATGTACCAGTCATGAAATTTCACTTACTGTACAGTAAGTATACTGCACACCAAAACACTGTACAGTGCGTTGACTACTGCACACCAATTTTGCTGTACTCATCAACAGCTGTACAACTATGGAATGAGTGAGAACACTGTCAATCAAAACAGACAATACTACCCTACTCACTCACACCCAAATATACTGTGCAGAAAAAAAAGTGTGCCCACTTCTAGACTAAGTGATTTGTCGTTTTGGATGCATTCACGCAGAAGTCTAATGATTAACTAGCGAGCATTTGCATGACATGACAGTTCTAATAATCTGTAAATACACACCCATAACCAATGCAAGGGGCTGGCATATTTTTTTATTTCAAAAATCAATTTGGAATTAAAAATCATCTCTAATGGCTGTTACATCAATTTAATTTAATTTATCTTAATTTAATTTATCCTTAGCTTCGGAATCAGTTTTGTCAGCCGATTCGTATTCTCCAAGTGAATTGTTATTGCTTATGGATCCATTAGGTTTAACGGTGCATCTTCCTACACTTCGCATTGTTTGCTACTATTATTAATGGGACATTGGATCTATTTAAATTTCCTTGATTTTATCACAATTTACATGACCACTGTTTTTGATATTTTCTTCATACTCTTCACTTGCACTAAACTCAACATTATTGGTTTTTGCTATAAATCTTCGATTACGCCTGTAGTAATTATTAAAACTATCTTTGACTATGTATAGTCGAACTATTTCGATTACCGTTCCATAGTGCCATTGACATATTTTTATTTTATTATTTTTTTTAGATCAATAGATCAATAAAATCAACTGGAATCATATTATTCAGATAGCTTTGTAAGATTGTGTAGACAACGAATTGATAAGAAGGAATTTGGCGACAGACCATATGTGATGGTACGAGTACAATACGAATCACTCTCCAGAGTTATCATGGGAATTTATCATTAGCTGACGGTTCATTTTGGTAATATCGCCCGTGGCAACGAACTTATGAAGTCGAAACGTGTCAAGGAGGAATTAGAAAGCGATTACAACTTTTATATTAGGAGTACATAAGTTTATTTATAACAAAAAATTAAACTAAAAGAAAAAAATGGAAAACCAAAAATCGTATAAAATAGTCAGAAAACGAATTTGAAAATAATTATGCCATTATAATAAATAACTCATTCTGAGTGCGAGCATCACCCCCGCTAACAGTTTTCTTGGTCTATTCCGTTCTACCAAATATATGAACAACTTTTAAAGTAATTTTGTGTCGATAGATTTCAAATATTCAGCCCAATAACTGGCCTTTACGAGGTCCTAATATTGTATGTGACTGGTGGGCGTTAGGGTGGGTCTGAAAACATTTGAAATAAACTAGCGCTGCGTTAGAAAACAAAATCTTCATGCCAAACCCCAAATGTCTTGCTCATGTAGTTTTCGAAATCTAGACGTTCATAATGACGGTCAAGAATGACTCTGCTGTTCATCCTGATGACTTTAAACCTTCCTGATGCTAAATAAAAAGAAATTACCTGTTTCTTCCCAAGGCGAAAAAATAAAAAATAAATTGTTCATAGGAAATACATATCGTTAAAAAAATTAATAAATTATTTAATGAAAAGAAAGAAAAAATGGGAACAAATTAAAACGAAAAACTGTGTCAATGAGACATATGTTATACCTAGATATGCTATTCTGTCTTGTAAGCCCTCAATTTGCCTCTGCTGCTCTTGAATTTTTGAGTGGGCCTCTCGCATCGTTTAAAATTTGCGAGGCTGCCCCATTTAGCTGTTACTGCATCTACTGTTGCTGTATTTTTGATGCAAATTTATTTTAGCATAGTTGTTATTCTTCTGGAGTCCAATATTCTTCAATTTTCAGAACCGTAAAAAATGACTATCACAAGATGACATTGGTAACATTTTTGTCCTGATGAAGAAGAGGAGTTTTCCGCCCACTACCAAGCCAAATGCAATGAAAAGTAGTCAGAATTGATTTTCGCCTAAAGATAACTTTTCATTCATGAATCTAATTATACTTGCAAATGGCAGTACTCTTGCTTGCAAAAAAAAAAGTAAAGACCATGGAGGTTGACCCAATCTTTGCGATAAAAAATATTTCTCTAGTAAATGACAATATTCGCATTGCCTTTAGTTTTGTCTTTGTTGTAACAAATGTCTTTGATTTCAAACTTTAGCTTGTGTTTTGTTGATTGGGCAATTTCGAAATTGGTTTCTAACGATTTTCAAATAGTTGATATCTATGCATTCGAAATTTGGAGTAGTTCTCCCCTGGGGGAAGAGTGGTATACTTTAATCATACTGTTTTGTCTCTACATTGACCTTCGACAAAGAATCTGAATCAGTATGACATAATTGAACCTAAAAGCTTTTGAAGCACTAACGCACCTGGCTTGTGGATCGATGGTAACCTAAACAGATACAATTAACAGTCGTGAAAAATCAAAAGGTCATTTTTATAATGATTAAATTATTGCTGCAGAAGAAAAATTTAAAATTCTGCACATTTTATAAAGCTGGCCTTGAAAAACAATTGAGTAAATAGTTCAATTGTCGATAATCAGCAGCCTATTGTGATAGGATGCCTTTTTTGTTGGGGCGGGTCTGTGCCAAGAATACCTCCAGAGTGTTTTCTCAAAGAAATTAAAAAATGCGGGGTTGTGTGGAGCTTCGTTTCACTTGTGATTCGTTTCACTTGTGATTCGTTTCACCTTTTATTCCGTAATGAATTCATATATCTTAAGCTTAGTCTAAACGGGCAACCGATTCGGTTGCCAGTGATGCCGAATCAGCGATCTTTTTGTTGTTCGACATGAACATTCTCCCCCCTCGCAATGGGGAGAGTGGCATGTTAAGAAAGGGAGCAAGTGCCTGGAGCCACCCCAAGGCTGAGGTTTGCGCCATCCGCAGTCCGTTTTGACTCGGGCGGACACCCGGCATAATTAATTCCGCGTATACATCAGCTCCCAAAACAGCCGACACTAAGGAAGGGTGGAACCATCTATCATCAGCCAAAGTGATGTCTGGGAAGGCATCATCGCCTACGCGGGTGACGGAAAGGTTGAGGGCCTTTGTCAAGGATACGTGAATGCGACTCACGGGGCAACAAGGATCCACCAAAGATCGGACGTTAAACCGTTTCTCCTCAGACCCCACCAAAATGGATGCAGTTGGCAAGATGCTCACACTCCACAGTGGTTCCGCCAGAGGCCAAAAATCAAAAAAAGTGATAACGAATAGAACAAAATTTGATAAACAACGGCTTTAGAGCTGAACGGAATGCGCGTATTCAACCAATTAACTACATTTTACAAAAAAATTGTTGATTTTTGGTTGCGTTATAAACGAAAGAAATCTTCTATTTTACAATATGAGTCTGATTGGCTGACTATAACGGAGTAAATTTTATTGAAAATACCAATAATGTACCCCAAGAAAATGCAGAAAGTGCTCCACTCGGCCGTAAAAAACTATATTTTATGGAGTCTTCAACAAGGACTAAGCGTCGGTGTATAGCTCAGCTGGTCGAAATTGGTGAGACCGCTGTGTTTGCATTACGCAACGAAAACCAAACCAAAAATGTATTGCCAGCGGATCCCTCAGAAGTCATTTCTCTTTTAATGGAGACCGGAATGACCAAACACCAATATTTGTTGATTCGGAATTTTGTAAACAGCAAAATATTATTAGATTTTTTTCCTAGCTATCAATGCATTTTAAGCTCTAAACAAGAAAGGAAAGCTAACTTCGGGAGGAGCTTAAGTTGATATACCCTTGCAGAATACTCTGTAAATTATATTCTCCAAAATTATTCATATGATGCATTCTTAATACTCATAAAAAATCCCAACTTCCTAACTTAACAAACACCAAAGTTATGGCATTTCCAACCGTTCAGTTATATGGCGGCTATAGGATATAGTCGGCCGATCCTCATGAAATTTGGTAGGTCGGATTGATTGGCCAAATATAAAACCCATAGAAAATCCCAATTTCCCAACTTTACAAACACCAAAGTTATGGCATTTCCGATCAATCAGTTATATGGCAGCTATAGGATATAGTCGGCCGATCCCGGCCGTTCCGACATATATAGTTAGATCGCGGCTTGGCCCATTATACGCGACACCGTCAGTTGACTTTCTCGAGGGTATCGAATTGGGTAAAAAGGCGTTCTTAGTCAATTTTAATTGCCGGTTTCGATCGAGTCGTTGTTACAAGTCTTATTACTAGTTAGGTCCCGCAAGATTAAGTTCCAATTATGAAATTATTTAAATGTTTAAGTGTTTTTTTAAGGGCTGTTGCTTGGTCCCCTTGGTTTATCGTAATGTCTTTCTTTCTTATCTTTATTCTTAGGCTAAACTTATACATGTAGGTTACAATTAAGGGTATACAAATAGTTATACTTGGATATGTGACTCCCCCACGACAAGTTTCTGCAACCTTAATTATAGAAATTTATAAATTATAATTACATGTATAACTCTTAAAAAATTATTTTAATTTTGGAATGTGTATTTTCTTTTGACTTGGTCTTTGTATATTTTTGCGTTTGCCATTTGATACTTAGGATTTGATTTACCAATTTTATAATTTTTAACATAATCATTTTCAAAATTTTCCCTATTAATATTATTATTTTTTAAATTTAAGAGTTCCTTATTTTTTTTGATTTTTTTCGCGATGTTTTGTTGTTGTTCTGCACTTAGGATGTTGTTTAGGAAATCGATTGGTTTCATCTTTGTAATAGAGTGAATAGTATTATTATAGCATACCATTGCTTTACTTTTTACTTTGTTTTGAATCGTATCATTGTTTTTCTCGTCTGCATTAAAAAGTCGGATGTGCTCATTTAATGTCAAGTGTAGTCCTCAACATCTGAGTTCCCTGTTTTTTTATACGGTGTCGTGAAATGGATTTCTATATTATTATCTATAAGAAACTGTTTTATACAATTTATATTAAATTCATTATCCGTTATAATAAGCTTGGGCTTGCCTAAGTACTGGATTCTCTCTTCTATAGCCTTTAGCAACGAAACCCAAGATCTATCTTTAATATAACAAGCAGTAGCGTATTTTGTGAACTTGTCCATTGTAGTAAGGTACATAATGTTTCGCATGGGGAACCAAATATCTAGATGGATTATCTCGTTGTGTTGCGAAGGGGTATCGATTATGTTTTATAGGGGTTTCGATCATATTTGGACAAGTTACAAATTTTACAATTATTAACATATTTCTGAATTTCGTTCTGAAGATTCGGATAGTAATACATTTTTTTATTTCGGCAAAGATTTCGTTAATACCTCTATGGTTGTTTTTTAAATGTTCTTCATTTATTATTTTTAAAATTTGTTCTTTATCTGTTACATCTTTTAGCAAAATAAACGATCTTATTAGTTTTAAGTTTTCGTTGCATGCGAAGTATTGTCTGTAACATTCCTGGAATTTCACGTACAAATTAACGTCTTCGCAATAAAAGGCTACTAGGCCTTTATCGGGTAAGATTTCCTGCATTAATTCAAAAATGGTGGTCTTATTTCCTATTGTTTCTATAATGTGTCTTATTTTTCGTTTATACAAGATTTTGGTGGCTCGCGATTCCTTTTGCGATAGTTTTAGTACTATTTGCGACTTATATATGTTTAAATTAAAAGGGAGCCAACGAAAACAATGATTTTTGCCAGAAACCCTCCATCATTGGACGACGCATACAAAATTATTGAGATGCCCTTCATCAAAGTTATACCTTGTATGGACCAATTCGAAAACAATTTAGCAACAAACCCCCTGTTAGAAAATATTTCAGTAACGATAGTAACAATCGAAATGAAAGAACTCCAAATGGATACCATAAATAGGTATGAAAATAGGGCCAGTTATAATAACAATTACGCCGCTAATCCATCTAGTAATTCTAGAATGTCCTATAACACTATCCATCCTCAACAGGTAGTTAGCCGTAACACTCAAAATAATAATTCGGTAGGTCAAATGGACGTAGGTCATATTAATGCAAATTTTCAACTAGGGGACCAGCAAGACTACCCTATATAAAACTTCGATCATCTCAAAGAGACCTCCTATTCATTGTCGACACTGCACTATGGGGAATTTGCCCGATTTTTTGGAATAAATGTATTTTTTAAAAGTATGCCGATTTACTATATTTTTTGTTTAATGTATTAAGAAAACATCAAGCTGTTTGGTAACATACCGCAAATGTTAACTTAAAAGTCTAGTATTTAAATACCAACTGTTAAAGTCAGCTGTTGCACGCGCACATGGTTTGTTTACATTTTGCTTAACTTTGAAGCTCACTTTCAAATTACTAACAAAATGACGTAAGACAGTCAAATTTGAAATGATTACCAATTCTCAAGGTATGTTCTGTGTAAAAATACTTATGTATTGCTTAATATGTGCGTCCAATTTTAACAATTTGTAAATGTAGCAGGTGATGTTTTCGTTTGGGTTTTGGAAAGAAAGTTAAACTTTCAATAGAGTTTTAAAAAAATGTTTAACTTCGTTCAGTGAGTGTCTATATCCATGTTGTAGAGTCATTAATTGCGAATTCATCGTGCGCGTCGTGGGACTTTTCGCGTAATTTCATTTTTTAGAAACCAATCTCTTGATCAAAAACGCAGCCCTGCTGGCAGTTTTGCATAAGCAAAAGGGTCTTCGAGAAAAAGAAGATGGCGAATTTTCTTTTGTTAGCAAGCAAGTTGATCCCACAGTCGAATTTCCAACTTTACAGATGTTTTTTAGAGAGCCATGCCATACTTCAAACCCCATCATTTTATCAATAAATTTGAAGAAGAGCGTCCGAAAACATAAGCTGCTTTCTCTTCCACCAGAAGTCATTCAATTGTTATTATGCGAATATGAACCTGGAGAGGAGTCTTTAGATGTTGATGATTATGAAAAGAAACGACTATGATTTTTTATGGGCATGGAATAAAGCTCGATTCGAACAAATGAAAAACTCTCTGTTTTTCCGTTTTTCCCCTACGTGGCATCACTGGCAAAGTCACTCGAGAGCGCGGGCAGAGCAAATGACGCCTCTATACATTATTACTCTATGATGGTGAATTCTTATTGCTGCACTGGTCGCTCTTATTCCTAAGGATAGGTGCGAGAACTCTCCATACTATTGCTTGTGCTTCGCACATGTTAGAAGTGGTGAGAAACCGAAGCTAGAAGAAGTTAGCTTCGAAAATGGCTCTCAGCAGAGCTTTGGCAGAGGCCCGGGCAGAGCAAATGAAACCTCTATACAGTTTCTTACTCTATGCCTCTGCCAAAGCTCTGCTGAGAGCCATGTTCGAAGCTAACTTCTTCTAACATCGGTTTCTCACCACTTCTAACATGTGCGAAGTACAAGCAATAGTATGGGGAGTTCTCGCACCTATCCTTAGGAATAAGAGCGACCAGTCCAGCTGCAGAATCTCACCATGGGCATGGAATAAAGCTCGATTCGAACAAATGAAAAACTCTCTGTTTTTCCGTTTTTCCCCTACGTGGCATCACTGGCAAAGTCACTCGAGAGCGCGGGCAGAGCAAATGAAACCTCTATATAGTTTCTTACTCTATGCTACAATACCAGTTGTTTATCTTTCGCTCTCTTTCTTGGATGTACAAAATTTAACGTCAATGTATGTACTAAAGTTAAAGCTTATAAAAAAGTGTCAGAATGCACCTTCAACTTGTTTACTTAGCAGCTAAAACTACCTTTGCGTGTGCTAAAAAGTATTGGGTAGTAGAATTCTGCAAATCTGATAAGGCACAACATAATGGAGCCTAGGTGTTGCAAGTTCGTATGTGTTTGTAAATGTTTAAACTGCCCCCAACACCATCGCGCCCCATGTGCGTGCCGCCAAGCGGAAGTTATGTGCCTTTGTTTTGGTCTGTTTAGGTTATAACCCTTTTTGGGCAGTTGGTTATTGCCTTGTGCCTGCTACCAGATGGCGCCGTTTAACTTAGTTGATAATCGCGTAGACTTTAACTAAAACGTTCAGAGGTGCGACCCCTAATTACACCACGTTACAGTCGACATTCTAATTGTCCAGAATATTTGAACTTTTATTAAATTTTCTTCATTCTATAATAGTAAAATGAATACCGTGCAATTGGGAGCTGAACCGTGTCCAAAAAAAATGGAATGCAATTAATTACAATATTAAAGCAACACTGAATTGTTCACGTAAAGAAAAATAATCTTTTAATGTCGTCAAATGCTTTAACACCGTTTTTTTTTACCATTGTATAACAACAAACAAAAGAAAACTTAACAGGAAGAATAGGAAAATAGACCCCTAAGCAAAAAAAATTATTACAAAAGAACTTTAAAACAAGAGAGAACGCTATAGTCGAGTGCCTCGACTATTAGATACCCGTTACTCAGCTAAACAACTTAATATAAATATGCCTTCTTGTAATAAACAGACTAGAAATATTAAACATACATACTTATATTGGCTAAACGCATACATCCTTAAATAGTATTATATATATTAAAGTCTAAATGTTTGCACAACACGAGTAACGGGTATAGCGAATAGCTTTCTTTGGAAGGAGTTATCTTTGCCGGGCAATTGCAACTGTGTACATTGCACTATGGGGAATTTGCCCGATTTTTTGGAATAAATGTATTTTTCAAAAGTATGCCGATTTTTATTTTTTTTTAATGTATTAAGAAAACATCAAGCTGTTTGGTAATATACCGCAAATGTTAACTTAAAAGTCTAGTATTTAAATACTAACTGTTAAAGTCAGCTGTTGCAAGCGCACATGGTTTGTTTACATTTTGCTTAACTTTGAAGTTCACTTTCAAATCATTATCTCTGCAACAAAATGATGTAAGACGTTACCAATGATTACCAATTCTCCAAGTATGTTCTTTATGAAAATATGTGCGTCCAATTTTAACAATTTGTAAATGTAGCAGGTGATGTTTTCGTTTGGGTGTTGGAAAGAAAGTTAAACTTTCAATAGAGTTTTAAAAAAATGTTTAACTTTGTTCAGTGAGTGTCTATATCCATGATCTAGAGTCATTAATTGCGAATTCAGAACATATTGTCTCATCGTGCGCTTCGTGCGACTTTTCGCGTAATTTCATTTTTTAGAAACCAATCTCTTGATCAAAAACGCAGCCCTGCTGGAAGTTTTGCATAAGCAAAAGGGTCTTCGAGAAAAAGAAGATGGCGAATTCACTTTTGTTAGCAAGCAAGTTGATCCCACAATCGAATCTCCAACTTTACAGATGTTTTTCAGAGAGCCATGGATACTTCAGACCCCATCATTTCATCAATGAATTTGAAGAAGCGCGTCCGAAAACATAAGCTGCTTGCTCTTCCACCAGAAGTCATTCAATTGTTATTATGCGAATATGAACCTGGAGACGAGTCTCTAGATGTTGATAATTATGAAGAAGAAAACGACTATGATTTTTTGTACAACTGTGAGGACGCTTAAAGGCGCCTCTCATATCTTATCTCAGCCATTGGAGGCCAAATCTTATCTCAGCCATTGGAGGCCAAATCGAATCTCAGCCATTGGAAGCCATATCTTAAGTCACAGCCACTGAATGACTGATTTGTTATTAAGTTTCTCAAATATATATTTAAGTCTAAAACCTAAGTAATCCTAGTTTTCAAATAGGCGCGCGCGAGGTCACCAGTATTGATCAGCAAGATCAGTCCGCCGGCTAGTCGGGGCGAATGTCCAACAGTATCGATAAGTTATCGCAAGTCACCCGTGAATAGGCGCGCGTGCTGTTAAGCGCAAAGCGTGCGATTAAGGACAAGCTTAGTGCTGTAAATAATAAAAAGCGTGCTGTAATGGGAAAAAGCGTGTCGACGTGGAACCGCGATCGACGGAGATCGGTCTCATTCTTTTTCGGCAGTCAAGCAGCTCAGACCACAAAGACCACACCAGCAGCAGAGAATCCCGCGGACGGCAACGCCATACAAAGCCATAGAGTAAGACAAGAAGCAGAGATTAGAAACCCAGATACTGAGTGCGAAGGTTAGGGAGAAAGACTAAGTAATTAAAATAAACATAAAGTTGTGAAATTCAAACCCCAAGCCTGGCTACTAAAATTTAGTGAACTTCGCGGAGTGTTTTCCGGGTCGGCTAGGTTACCGTATTGCGTTTCCGAGGTTTATTATCTCTACGAAACGCGGATACCAAAGCTACCCACGTGCTTCTCCAGGGCGGCCCCGTTTTCGTGTTGCGTTTCAGAGGTTTATTTTCCCTACGCAATACGAACGCTTACCAGATTAGAGAAAAGCGCGGGAAACTATCACCGGCCTCTCACTCAAGTTTTAAAAGCCTAGTTAAAGAGTAAATAGGGGAATCTGTACTACCACTTACGACAACGCCGATCTACTCCGCAACTGCGCCGCTTACTATGAGCTCCCCGAGCGCTGACCCAGCCCGCTCACATCAGGAGCACCCCGGAGTCCAGCCGCGCCACCGCCTGAGCGCCACCTGCTGAGGGCCCTTCGGAATCTCCGTTCATCACGAGCATCCCAGTGGACCACCTGCGCCACTTACCGAGAGCGCTCCCAGAGGCCGCTCACATCCAAAGCTCAGCAGCGCCACACCCCGAGCGCTTACCCAGCAGCGCTCGCCCTCCGAGCAGCCCAGCGCTCGCCCTCGGGAGCACCCCGGAGGCCAGGTTCGCCGCCCGGCCTGCGCCCCTCAGCAGCGCCATCTACAGTGCCAGCTACAGCACTCACCGCGACGAGGAAAACAATCGCCACGCTCACCGTGGACCCCGGATCACTCGCCGCCAGCCGCTAGTCGGGAGACCCAGCTACTCCCACATCAGCATCCGCGTGACGCCCACCCAGAGGCCCAACAGCAGCGGGCACCCAGCCACACCGTTCACCGGGTCGACCGATGAAAACAAACTGGGAACAGAAAGCGTCGGAGGACGCCGAACAAAACCCGCTTCGTCAGCCGCTAGACAGATCGAGGAGGGGAGCTTCTCCGAATCCGACGACGCATCCACGACCCGAGCCATGGGGGTCAGGTGGATTTCCTACCGGCGGAAGGACAAACTCCAAGCCATCCTCAAGGAGTTCGGGTTGAACACCCACGGCCAGGTGGACGAATTGCGACCCCCGGCTTGCATCGTTCATCGGAGGGTCCAACCACAGTCCGGCGCTCCGAGAACGCTTTGCCGCATTGGAGGCCATCTACCCAGAGGCTCCCACATCAAAGGTAGTGACCAACCGGTCCACCTCACCGATGCCCGGCGCCGGGGACACCCTTCTCTCCGTGCCTCCCCAGAACACCGTCACACGAGCCCAGGATGTGGAGCCCAAGGCTCCCACCCCGCTGCCCAATAGCCATCCCAGCACATGTCCGCAGCCGCATTCGCCGAGAAGCTTCGGGGATGGGGCGTCCTTTTCGATGGGCAAGCCGACCCCCTGCACTTCATGGAACGAGTCGAGGAAGGCGCTACGTCATACAGCGTACGGAAAAGCGACATCCCACGGGCCATCGCCGGATTACTGTCGGGCCGCGCCGAAGGCTGGTACCGAGCCTACCAGATGCACGCCGTGCCCTGGGAAACTTTCAAGCGGGAGTTCTTTGAATTTTTCCTCCCTCCACGGTACTACCAGCGCCTGGAGGATGCGATCAGGACCCGACACCAGGCAGGCGGCGAGCCTTTCAAGTTCTATGTGTTAGAACTACGTCTGATGATGCAGCGGGCAAATTACTCGCTCGAACAGGAGCTCGAAAGGATTTACGAGAACCTGCTACCGGAGTATCAACTCTTCATAAGGCGTCATGAATTCTCCTCGCTGGAAGGGTTGACGCAACTAGCCACCGCTTTCGAAATTGCTCGGGACCGAGACCCAGTACGACAAGCAGGACTAGTTCCACCCGCCAGTGGAAACTACACTACGAGGAGCAGCCCTCCACCCGGCCCTCGCCGACGAGAGCCCATACGACCAGCGGCGACGCCTTTCGGCACATCGAATCCAGCGATTTCAAACCGGATGATTGCCCAGGAGGCCGAAACACCGGTCGACGTGGCCGGAGCCTGTAGTCGCTGCGCTGAGGTGGGACACTTCGTTCGGGAATGCCAGAACCCACCAGTCCTATACTGCTGGGACTGCGGGAAACGTGGTACCCGCACCATTGACTGCTGCCGCCAGTCGGGAAACAGCTGGGGTCCTCGCACATACAGGGAGCAGGCGGCGACCCACTCAGCGCTCCCCCACCATTAGATCCACCGCTCCGCTTGACGGGAGGCCGGATCGTCGCCACGGTTACCATCGAGGGACAACTCCGCGGAAAGCCCGCAAAGAATCGGGAAGTACCAGCTACTCGCCCAGCCGGATACAGAGGACGCTCAGAGGCGCAATCCGTTTCGGAGGCATTGCCCTCACGGACACCTGGCCACGGTCGCGGAATTCCCGCCGGGATCGCTAGTGTCTGAAGAACCTCTCGACGCAGTAACCCTCCGGTTTCTTCAAGAGGAGCTTAGCCGAGCACACCATCACCCTTCGGGGAGATAAACCGCTGAAACAGCGGTATTATCCCAAGAACCCGGCCATGCAGCGTATCATCAACGAGCAGGTGGACGAACTGCTGGAGAACGGACGAATCGAACCCTCTCGAAGTCCGTACAGCGCACCGCTGGTGCTGGTCCGAAAGAAGACAGGGGACATGCGGATGTGCGTTGACTATCGTCAACTCAACGCACACTCCATACCCGACGCGTACCCGCTCCCACGCATCAACCATATCCTGGAACGTCTACGGAATGCCCGGTTCATCTCCACATTGGACCTTAAAAACGGGTATTGTCAGATTCCAATGGCGGAAAGCAGTCGAGAATGCACCGCATTCACTGTCCCCGGACGTGGACTCTTCCACTGGAAGGTCATGCCGTTTGGGCTCCACTCCGCCCCAGCGACTTTTCTACGAGCTCTGGACAGCGTTATCGGCCCCGATATGGAGCCCCACGTCTTCGCCTATTTAGACGACATCATCGTCATCGGGGCAACGTGGGAGGACCATGCGCGCAATCTGAGGGAAGTCTTCCGGTGCCTTCGAGAAACGAATCTACGCTTAAATCGGGGTAAGTGCAAGTTCTTCCAAAGAAGACTGGTGTATTTGGGTCACCTGATCAGCGAGGAAGGCATCAGGACAGACCCCGACAAAATAGCGGCAATCCAGGGGCTACATCCCCCGACTAATGTCAAGGAACTTCGCCGCCAACTCGGAATCGCATCCTGGTACAGACGTTTTGTCCCAGACTTTGCCTCCCTCGTCCACACCGAGACGCTGCCAAATGGAGTCCCCGCGGACGCCCACCAACGCTGTACGTCCGCGCCTGGAGCTGTCGCCACCCGCGCTGTCACACGGCCTCGGACCCTCTCAGCGGGAAGCACCACCCACACCCGGCCGATCCATTCCCCCTGCGTTCATGGACTTGTTTTTAGGATCCTCGGCGCAGGCGCCGTCCCAAAGCGGAGACGAGGAGCTGGACCTGCAACTGTTCCTAACAGGCGGGGAACAACATGAGGTGCTCCAGGCTCTCCAGGAGGGCCCAGCGGAGGACCCAGTCAGGGATGACGCCCACTGGATCGAGGCCCCAGCGGACTGGAGAGTAGACACTCCGGATCGCCGTCTGCTCCCCATCCTCGTCACGTCGATCAAGGCCCAGGATCGCCGACGCGTACGGTGCCTACGCCACTTCGACGGGGCCAAATTTCGAATCAGCGTGACCGCACGAGGCGAAGTCTCCGTGACCCTCCGCCCGTCTCAATAACCACCCCGAAGTAAAGGGGGGCTGTGAGGACGCTTAAAGGCGCCTCTCATATCTTATCTCAGCCATTGGAGGCCAAATCTTATCTCAGCCATTGGAGGCCAAATCGAATCTCAGCCATTATCTTAAGTCACAGCCACTGATTGACTGATTTGTTATTAAGTTTCTCAAATATATATTTAAGTCTAAAACCTAGGTAATCCTAGTTTTCAAATAGGCGCGCGCGAGGTCACCAGTATTGATCAGCAAGATCAGTCCGCCGGCTAGTCGGGGCGAATGTCCAACAGTATCGATAAGTTATCGCAAGTCACCCGTGAATAGGCGCGCGTGCTGTTAAGCGCAAAGCGTGCGATTAAGGACAAGCTTAGTGCTGTAAATAATAAAAAGCGTGCTCATTCTTTTTCGGCAGTCAAGCAGCTCAGACCACAAGGACCACACCAGCAGCAGAGAATCCCGCGGACGGCAACGCCATACAAAGCCATAGAGTAAGACAAGAAGCAGAGATTAGAAACCCAGATACTGAGTGCAAAGGTTAGGGAGAAAGACTAAGTAAATAAAATAAACATAAAGTTGTGAAATTCAAACCCCAAGCCTGGCTACTAAAATTTAGTGAACTTCGCGGAGTGTTTTCCGGGTCGGCTAGGTTACCGTATTGCGTTTCCGAGGTTTATTATCTCTACGAAACGCGGATACCAAAGCTACCCAAGTGCTGCTCCAGGGCGGCCCCGTTTTCGTGTTGCGTTTCAGAGGTTTATTTTCCCTACGCATTACGAACGCTTACCAAATTAGAGAAAAGCGCGGGAAACTATCACCGGCCTTTTCTGCTCATGCTCAGGTTAGGGAGAGGCTAATAAGATTTAGTATATTTTGCGGAGGGGCTTTCGGGTCAGTGAGGCTTCTTTGTTGCGTTTTCCGAGGTTTATTTTCTCTGCGCAACGCGGACGCCAAAGCTGTACGCGTGCTCGTTCCGTCGGACAAGTTGCCGTATTGCGTTTCCGAGGCTTACTCTGCGCAAAACGAACGCTTGCCGGACGGGAAAACTTCCGTTGATTTCCCCGCGTTTTCCCGATCGCCCTCTCGAGTTCATTTGCGGCGGCCCCGTTTTCGTGTTGCGTTTCCTAGGTTCGTTTTCTCTACGCAACACGGACGACGAGACTGTACGCGTGCTCGTTCGCGTCGGACAAGTTCCCGTATTGCGCTTCCGAGGCTTTCTCTGTGCAATACGGACGCTTGCCGGACCGGGAAAGCTATCGCCGATCGCCCACGCTCAGGCCCAGTCGAAAATCCCTCTCGAGTTAATTTGCGGCGGCCCCCGTTTCGGTGTTGCGTTTCCAAAGTTCCTTTTCTCTACGCAACACGGACGACGACGGCTGTACGCGTGCTCGCGTCAGACAAGTTCCCGTATTGCACTTCCGAGGTTTACTCTCTGCAATACGAACGCTTGCCAGACCGGAAAAGCTACTCGGGTGCTAATTGGTGTCGGCCAGTTGACGTTACGCCTCCGAGCAATCTACGATACGTAGAGGTGGAGACCCAGACCACATGATCCCGTAACCAAAATCCCGGCGGCAACTCCCAGTCCCGTTTCGTCTCCTGTGTTTCTACAAATTTAACTGTAGAGGACTCTGGCCGGACTGAAGTCTATCCCAGCCTAAGAAAAGTCCTTACACAACATTGAAATTGAAAATTAAGAGTATATAGAGCTAAATTTGTTATAAAAAATATAAGAAATTGGGTGGGGGGGGTTGTAATCTTTCACTTTTCCAACTGGTGTGTATAGGTATGTAGAACACTATAAAAAAAACTTCACTGAAATATGTTACATAGTTCGCGAGTTATTAATTTATTCCAAGAAATCAGGCAAATTCCACATAGTGCACTGGAGCGGAATTCAGTATCATTATTGAAATCATATGCCACCCAAAATGGAAAACAAACATCGAAGTTCAAGTAAAAGCAATGGGAAACATTATTCAGATACATAAACTATGTAGATTTTCTTCATTTAAAGAATTTGGAACAAATAATTATTTGTGTGAGTTCTTGGAATACAACTTCCACGATATATTCGATGGCATAATAGGAGGAAACATATTAAATGATTTAAACGCAATAATAAACTATTCAGAACAGACAATTACTTTGAATAATGTTAAACTAAACTTCTACACAAGGCACCCAAATACGTTAAATAGTCCGGAAGTTAACACTAGCCATAGCGTGTCGTTAGAATATATAAATCCTATTTCTGAGAAACTACTCACTCCAGTTTTAAAACGATTTGCAGGTATATTTTATAAGGAAGGAGATAATTTAACCTTTACGAGTGATAAATGATATTCCCATCGATTCGAAAGCCTATAGGTATCCCGAGGTCCATAATGACGAAGTAAACAAACAAATATCCGATATGCTAAAACAAGGAATAATAAGACATTCGAATAGTCCGTACAACAGTCCCTTATGGGTTGTCCAAAAGAAATTGGATAAATCAAATCAACCGAAATGGCGACTCGTTGTCGACTACAGAAAATTAAACTCGCAAACAATTGAAGATAGCTATCCTATTCCTAATATAGATGAGATATTTCATAAGCTGGATGGATGTAAAATATTTTCTTCCCTAGACTTAGTTTCTATCAAATTGAAATGAGCGAGAGCGATATCCAAAAGACGGCATTTTCAACTGCTAGCGGGCACTACGAATTCTTGCGTATGCCATTCGGTCTTCGAAATGCTCCCGCAACTTTTCAACAGCTTATGAACCACTTACTCAGAAACTATATAGACCATTTTTGTATTGTATACATGGACGATATTCTTATATTTTCGAAAACAATCGAAGAACATATTAAGCACCTCACCAAAATATTAAATTGCTTGGAGAATGCAAACTTAAAGCTTCAAATTGACAAATGTGAGTTTGCCAAATGCGAAATAGAGTTTTTAGGGCACGTTCTAAATTCAGACCGTCTGAAACCCAGCAAAAAAAAAGTTTAGGCAATCGATAGGATTAAATTGCCAACAACGCAAAAACAAATAAAAAGTTTTCTGGGCATGACTTGCTACTTAAGGCGTTACATAAAAGATTACTCTAATATTGCAAAACATTTAATAAAATACCTGAAAAAAAATTCTAAAATTAATACAAATGATTTGGAATTCAAACAACCTTTCGAAAAGCTAAAAGTCTTAATTAAAAGCGAACCAATTGTAGCCTACCCTGACTTTAAAAAACAGTTTACCCTTATTACAGACGCTAGCAACCATGCTTTGGGAGCGGTGCTAATGCAGGATACCAAAGTAATATGTTATGCCAGCCGTACTTTAAAAACCCACGAACTGAACTATAGCAAGATTGAAAAGGAATTTCTAGATATTTTCTGGGGCGTCAAACATTTTCATTATTATTTATATGGGAGAAAGTTTTTAATAAAAACCGACCACCGCCCACTAGTATGGCTAAACAACTTAAAAGCAACCAATTTAAAGCTACAGAGATAGAAAATTCAACTAAATGAATATAATTTCGATATAGCCTTCATTAAACGAAAAGAAAATGCTCTAGCAGACGGACTAAGTAGGATATGCACTGATAATAATTTGTTAGATTGTCCCGAAGTAAATAGAAGTGATCTAATCCAGCTGAATAAAGCTTGTATATTGGTAGGCGAACTCGGCAATACAAAGCAAACCGTCGAAACAATTGACGAACTAAACAACGACTTTTCGTTAGACCTAATAAACCTTTTTTCAAATCAATCCACTAATTGTGAAACCATCCACAGTGCTCAATCCGATAACTTAAACTATATAAAAAATACAGATAACGCAATTCACTATGGGGTTTTTGACCACTTTATGTGGCATTTAGGCATTTTTAAAAGTGTTCTAATTAAAAAAAAAAATTGGAGTGCATTAACAGAACATCAAGCTGTTATGCCTCATACTCAAAATGTTAATACTTAACAGCATATGTTAGCATAACAGCTGTAAAGTCAGCTGTTGCATCCGAAAGCACCTGCGCTAAGTTTGCAATTTTTTCGAAGCGTTCTTTGAAATTAATATATAAATATATGTTAAATGTATTAATTGTTTAAATTGTGCGTGTTTATACTAACATGTTGTCATTTTATAAATGCACCTTAAGCTGAAATAAAAACAAGAAAGGAAAGCTAAGTTGATATACCCTTGCAGAATACTCTGTAAATTATATTCTCCATAATTATTCATATGATGCATTCTTAATACTCATAAAAAATCCCAGCTTCCTAACTTTACAAACACCAAAGTTATGGCATTTCCAATAGTTCAGTTATATGGCAGCTATAGGGTATAGTCGGCCGATCCTTATGAAATTTGGTAGGTCGGATTGATTAGCCAAATATAAAACACATAGAAAATCCCAACTTCCTAACTTAACAAACACCAAAGTTATGGCATATCCGATCAATCAGTTATATGGCAGCTATAGGATATAGTTGACCGATCCTTATGAAATTTGGTAGGTCAGATTGATTGACAAAATATAAAACCCATAGAAATCCCAGCTTCCGTACTTTACAAACATTCCGGCCGTTCCGACATATATACTGCGTGCAAAGGAAAGAAGGGTGTGTGCAAATTTTCAGTTCGATATCTTTAAAACTGAGAGACTAGTTTGCGTAGAAACAGACAGATGGACAGACAGACGGACAGACGGACAGTGCTCTAATTAAAAAAAAAAATGGGAATGCATTAACAGAACATCAAACTGTTATGCCTCATACTCAAAATGTTAATACTTAACAGCATATGTTAGCATAACAGCTGTAAAGTCAGCTGTTGTATCCGAAAGCACCAACGCTAAGTTTGCAATTTTTTTAAAGCGTTCTTTGAAATTAATTTACTCGTGTAAAACACCATTTGAAAAGAAAAAAACAAATGGAAACTGATCTCACAGGCTTGTACTATATGTTAAATGTATTAATTGTTTAAATTATGCGTGTTTATACTAATATTTTGTCATTTTATAAATGCACCTTAAGCTGAATTTTGAGGAACAAATTTCAACTTTGGGAAGAGTTTTGAAATAGAAGTTTGCATTAGTTTTCAATGCGTCCAAGTATATGTTGTAGCCTTGTCAATTCTGAGCAAAAATCTTTTAGTCTTATTGTGCACTTTTCCGCACTATTGGTGCAATTTGAATTTTTCTTAGATAACCTCACTTTCTCCAACGCCGACTTGGTTGCTGTTTGGAATATCGAGAAGGGCCGGCTTGAGCAAGAAAAGGCTATACAATGTTTGATGAACAAATTATTTATAATATGAGGATCATTTTGATATGTTTGTCCTGGCAGTTGCCCGTCAATTTGGCTAAATTCGAATCATTTTGCCTACAAACTGGCGAATTGATAGTCGATATGTATCCGTGGCTGTCGATGAGTTTTGAGTTTGATGAAATTTTTTCTTTTTGCTTTTGTTTCACTTATTATCATCCACTTTTATAGGCATGGAGCAACAAATTTCAGCTCCTTAAATTTCATTAATTTTTTTTTAGTCTTAACCGATTGTTCCTATGGGAGCTATAGGATATTGTTTCTTGATCCGAACGATTTTCACACTATATGTGCCTAGGGACAAATAATGAGGATTGGTAAAGTTTCATGTCGATATCTCCAAAATTAACCGAGTTATTAATTAATGCCACAAAAACAGGTCAAAACCCCATAGTGCAATGGTATGCTATAATAATACTATTCACTCTATTACAAATATGAAACCAATCGATTTCCTAAACAACATCCTAAGTGCAGAACAACAACAAAACATCGCGAAAAAAATCAAACATAATAAGGAACTCTTAAATTTAAAAAATAATAATATTAATAGGGAAAATTTTGAAAATGATTATGTTAAAAATTATAAAATTGGTAAATCAAATCCTAAGTATAAGCTGGATAAGATGGAAATCTTGATGATAGTATTGAACTACCTAATATCAAATGAAGACGCAAACGCAAAAATATACAAAGACCAAGTCAAAAGAAAATACACATTCCAAAATTAAAATAAGTTTTTAAGAGTTATACATGTAATTACAATTTATAAATTTCTACAATTAAGGTTGCAGAAACTTGTCGTGGGGGAGTCACATATCCAAGTATAACTATTTGTATACCCTTAATTGTAACCTACATGTATAAGTTTAGCCTAAGAATAAAGATAAGAAAGAAAGACATTACGTCTTTTTACCCAATTCGATAACCTCGAGAAAGTCAACTGACGGTGTCGCGTATAATGGGCCAAGCCGCGATCTAACTATATATGTCGGAACGGCCGGGATCGGCCGACTATATCCTATAGCTGCCATATAACTGATTGATCGGAAATGCCATAACTTTGGTGTTTGTAAGGTTGGGAAATTGGGATTTTCTATGCGATTTATATTTGGCCAATCAATCCGACCTACCAAATTTCATAAGGATCGGCCGACTATATCCTATAGCCGCCATATAACTGAACGGTTGGAAATGCCATAACTTTGGTGTTTGTTAAGTTAGGAAGTTGGGATTTTTTATGAGTATTAAGAATGCATCATATGAATAATTTTGGAGAATATAATTTACAGAGTATTCTGCAAGGGTATATCAACTTCGGCTCCGCCCGAAGTTAGCTTTCCTTTCTTGTTTAGAGCTTAAAATGCATTGATAGCTAGGAAAAAAATCTAATAATATTTTGCTGTTTACAAAATTCCAAATCAACAAATATTGGTGTTTGGTCATTCCGGTCTCCATTAAAAGAGAAATGACTTCTGTGGGATCCGCTGGCAATACATTTTCGGTTTGGTTTTCGTTGCGTAATGCAAACACAGCGGTCTCACCAATTTCGACCAGCTGAGCTATACACCGACGCTTAGTCCTCGTTGAAGACTCCATAAAATATAGTTTTTTACGGCCGAGTGGAGCACTTTCTGCATTTTCTTGGGGTACATTATTGGTATTTTCAATAAAATGGACTCCGTTATAGTCAGCCAATCAGACTCATATTGTAAAATAGAAGATTTCTTACGTTTATAACGCAACCAAAAATCAAAAATTTTTTTGCAAATGTAGTTAATTGGTTGAATACGCGCATTCCGTTCAGCTCTAAAGCCGTTGTTTATCAAATTTTGTTCTATTCGTTATCACTTTTTTTGATTTTTGGCCTCTGGCGGAACCACTGTGGAGTGTGAGCATCTTGCCAACTGCATCCATTTTGGTGGGGTCTGAGGAGAAACGGTTTAACGTCCGAGCTTTGGTGGATCCTTGTTGCCCCGTGAGTCGCATTCACGTATCCTTGACAAAGGCCCTCAACCTTTCCGTCACCCGCGTAGGCGATGATGCCTTCCCAGACATCACTTTGGCTGATGATAGATGGTTCCACCCTTCCTTAGTGTCGGCTGTTTTGGGAGCTGATGTATACGCGGAATTAATTATGCCGGGTGTCCGCCCGAGTCAAAACGGACTGCGGATGGCGCAAACCTCAGCCTTGGGGTGGCTCCAGGCACTTGCTCCCTTTCTTAATATACCACTCCCTTGCTCTGTTTTCTTCTTCAGTGGTATACGTCCCGTTAGAATGTGTTAATATTCGATTGTGCAGTCTATTGGCAATTTCATTTATTTTGTCGAAATATTGCTCTATTGTGGATTCTATTCTACATAGTTTTAAGGCGTCCATCAATTCGTCACTACTTTCCTTTTCCCCAAAATTTTTTATTAGTATTTCTTTTAGTCTTTCCCAGGACGTAACGTTTCCGTACCTATGCAAAACGGGTCTTACTAGTCCACAACATTTATTTTTTATAAAGTTAAAGAGGACTTGTCTTGATTGCTCGTCGAACGCTTGAAAAGATGGCATTAATAAAGTCGGGAAGCTGGTTTTTATCTGAGCCATCAAAATCTTGGGTATTTTTTATATTTTTTATATTTAAAAATTAAACAGTTATTTGGGGATTCATTTTTAGGCCTATTTTTTTTCCTAACTTAAATTTAAAATAAAATTTGAACTTACTTAAGATTAACAAATACTTCTGGATCGTGAAAAGAAAGTAATACACAATGATCGATTTTACGACTCCATTATTACTAGGCGGAAGCTTTTCCTCTCAGAATATTTTTTTTTTTGACCAGCGTCGTCTTCTTCGAAGCCCAAAATAATGCGAAATAGATGATGCAGTAAGTGATGACGTCGACAACGATGGTAATTGCTAGGGCTCGTCGCAGCGAAAATCGGTGAATAAGTTGAGCGCAAAAACAGAGCTTTGTCTTTTGCTGATAAGGATGACGTATGTGGAGCTTGGTGTAATGTTTTCGAGCCGCTTGTCTCAGACCATTACGCAATATCGTGTGCACTTAAATACACGTGGAAAATTGAATTCCAAAATCGGTGGTTTTTGGATCATCGTCGCCAGTTAGATCGCGGCTTGGTCCATTATACGCGACACCGTCAGTTGTCTTTCTCGAGGGTATCGATTTGGGTAAAAAGGCGTTCTTAACCAATTTTAATTGCCGGCTTCGATCGAGTCGTTGTTACAAGTCTAATTGCTAGTTAGGTCCCGCAAAGATTAAGTTCCAATTATGAAATCTCATTTAAATCGTTTCAAAGAGATGTTTTATTTAAAGCGAGCTGTTGCTTGTGCGGTCTGTACACGACTACTTGATCCGAGCTTTTATTGTAATGTCTTTCTTTCTAATCTTTATTCTTAGGCTAAGCTTATACATGTATGTTGCAATTAAGGGTATACAAATAGTTATACTTGGATATGTGACTATATAGGGTGTGTGCAAAGTTTCAATTCGATACCTTTAAAACTGAGAGACTAGTTTGCGTAGAAACAGACAGACGGACAGACGGACATGGCTATATCAACTCAGGAGGTGATCCTGATCAAGAATATTTATACTTTATAGGGTCGGAGATGTCTCCTTCACTGTGTTGCACACTTTTGACCAAAATTATAATACCCTCTGCAAGGGTATAAAAAGATATATATCCTGACAACATATCTGTAGACGAATCCTACGCAGAAGTCGAAGTTCAAGGCTTGTTAAATAACACCGCCTCGAGCATACTTGAACTTCAATCTAATGTTATTGAAACAATTGCAGATGATTCTGTTGCTCATCTGTTATTAATTGGAAAATGGGGGTTTGATGGAAGTACATTTTCCAATAATGATGTAGAAGACAAAAGTTTATTCGTTACATCTTACGTGCCTCTTCAACTTATTTCAAAAACTGATTAAAAAGTAATTTGGAAAAACCCTAGGCCTTCGTCAACTCGTTATTGCAGACCAATTCGATTCCAGTTTAAACAAGAAAGGAAAGCTTACTTCGGGCGGAGCCGAAGTTGATATACCCTTGCAGAATATTCTGTAAATTATATTCTCAAAAATTATTCATATGATGCATTCTTAATACTCATAATAAGTTCCAACTTCCTAACTTTAAAAACACCAAAGTTATGGAATTTCCAATCGTTCAGTTATAGTGCAGCTATAAGATATAGTCGGCCGATCCTTATGAAATTTGGTAGGTCGGATTGATTGGCCAAGTATAAAACCCGTAGAAAATCTCAACTTCCGAACTTTACAAACACCAAAGTTATGGCATTTCCGATCGTTCAGTTATATGGCAGCTATAGGATATATTCGGCCGATCCGGCTCGTTCCGACTTATATACCTGCAACAGAAAGAGAACTTTTGAGAAAGTTTTAAACAGATAGCTTTAAAACTGAGCGACTAGTTTGCGTAGAAACGGACAGACGGACGGACGGACAAACGGACATGGCTAGATCGACTCTCCTGGTGATGCTGATCAAGAATATATATACTTTATAGGGTCGGAAATGTCTCTTTCACTGCGTTGCAAACTTTTCACTGAAATTATAATACCCTCTGCAAGGGTATAAAAAGAGACGATCGAAGTATCAAAAACATTTTTAAGTCAGTGGCCCACTGCATTGCCGCTGTTCACTAAGCTCTCCGAGCTTTCGCTCTCGCCCCTTTTGCGCTCCCTCGATCGCTTCTCGCAACGTCCGCGCTCCAGAGTGCGAGCAGCGGGTTTCGCATCCGAACTCCTCGGACGGCCGCTGCCGATCTCCCGCTCTCGCTTCAGAGGAGTAAAGCGGGCGAAGGCGCGGCGTTAGGTTTTAAGTCAATAGTCTCCTGTATGCAGCCGAATAAAGCAATTGAATTATACCAGACATACACATACACGCGCGTGACAACTTGTGTACATAGTGCAGTGCAATTCTGCCTCCGAGAAAAAAAAAGAAATACGACAATAAGTGAAATTGTGTGGTGTATAATATATCTTCTGCCTCCACATACAGGAACATAAAATACAAATTCAAATCCATACGGGTGCGTGATTATTTTTTTTTCTAAATTGCCGCATTAAACGTCCCAGCGGCTGTGTTATTATTGTTGCTGATTTTTTCCCCTTCTCTCTCTCTCCCGGGTCCCTCACGCATGCTCTGCGCTGCCGACGGCATAACCCAGTGAACATTTCTCCCGAACCAAAGTCAAGGGTTTAATTCCACCGTTCCGACTCCGCTCAAAAATAATTATTTATAATTATATTTATTATTTAATTATGAACATTATTAATTCATAGTTATAATAACTATTTAATTATAATAATTTTTAATTATTTCCGGCAAAGTAATAGATTAATTTAATGTATTAATTAATTTATTTTTATTGCGTTTTTCCGGATTTTTTTTGCAATCAAACATATTTTCCAAACCCAAAAAAAAAAATAAATAACTATATACAATTAAATTATTTGGCAACAATAACTAAGGTAAAAAATTAAAATAAACAAAAAAACCGAAGTCAACAAAGGAGTAACAAGATATACAAATATATAAACAAGATATATGATCAATACATTTTCATCGATTTCCAAATATTTTCTTCCGATTCTTCTTGTTTTTTATGGCACTGTGCTTTCTACTCCGCACAAATTAACAGTGTGACCGTTCTCTGTGTTTTTTTTTTCTTTTGCGTGCGTTTATTTTGCAGCGACGACCAACGGTGAATATCCTCGCGTTCTGAACGAAACGCCCCTTGCTCAGGTCAGTCGACAAGAGCTGATCCGCAGAGTTCGAGACGACAAGAAACCGAGGTCGACCGTTTGGACAGGTCCCAATCCGCGTCTCCGCGGCCTTCTCAATTAATGCCAAAGTCTGCCATTGCCATTCCAAGGGCAAAAAGCGACGAGTCCGTCGAGACTATCCCCGGTCCCTCGTCAAGGCTTTTTAGGTCGGTGTCCAAGATTGCTCAAACTGCGATAGACATCGCCCTCAAAAAGTTTATTGCCACAACGGACCGGGTTAGCCAATTTCAAGCGGATATTCATACTCCGAGCGCCGCTGAACCAGAACGACTTTCCCCTGGCATGTGCCAAGTCCATCGGGACCAAATCCGGGCCCTGTGGGAAAAGGTGGAGAAGACCTATGAAAGTTGATCGGAATCTTCTTTCCGCATCCACCGACAGTACGGCCACCTCGACAGTGCTTGAATACAAGTACAGTTACTGCTACTCCGTATATTCGAGATGTTTGGTTCAGCTTCAGGACATAATAGACAAGGCCACCTCCCAGCCCATTCAGGCTGCTGTCAGTGTTCCAACACCGCCGTCTACGGGCTGTCGTTTGCCACCAGTCGACACCGAAGTTTTCGCTGGTGAATACCTGCGTTGGCCCACCTTCAGATATCTTTTTACCGCGATATACATCCACAACTCGCGTCTTACACCGGTAGAGATGTTGTTCCACCTATTGTCCAAAACAAGTTGCTATGCGCACGCCATTGTTTCCAAAGCCCCGCTGACCAACGAAGGGTTTATCTCCGCGTGGCGAAGCCTCACCGACCGCTTCGAAAATCGGCGGTTATTAGTCAATAGCCAGTTGAAAATCCTCTTTAACATTCAGGCAGTACCCCAAGAGTCCGGAGCCGCTCTGAAAGAGCTGCAAGGCACAATCCAAAGTTGCCTATCAGCCTTAGAGATGTCCCGCACGCCATTGTTTCCAAAGCCCCGCTGACCAACGAAGGGTTTATCTCCGCGTGGCGAAGCCTCACCGACCGCTTCGAAAATTGGCGGTTATTAGTCAATAGCCAGTTGAAAATCCTCTTTAACATTCAGGCAGTACCCCAAGAGTCCGGAGCCGCTCTGAAAGAGCTGCAAGGCACAATCCAAAGTTGCTATCAGCCTTAGAGATGTCCTCTATTCAAGTCGGGACTTGGGATTGTCTCCTGGTGTATATGGTTTCTTTAAAGCTTCCCAAAATCACGCTTTCGATGTGGGAGCAATCAATTCACAACAAGGCTGAGATTTCAACATGGAATGAGTTAGACTCGTTCTTGGCAGAGCGTCATCGTTCTCTGGAGGCAATCGATGACATCAGGCTTAGCAGTTCGGGTCAGTTTCCGCCAAGGTCGACACCTGCGAGCGCCCCAGCGCGTAGGCTTAATTCCTACAAGGCCAGAGTGACTCCGGCCCCAAGAGGGGCTGAATCATCCTGTTCGCTTATGTCCGCGCTTTCTTGAGATGGATGTAAATGGTCGCTCCGACTACATTAAGAAAAAGCAGCTTTGCCTGAACTGTTTTGCACGAGGGCACCAGCAACGGGATTGCACTAGCGCCCATAGCTGCTTCACGTGCCACAGCCGTCATCACACCCTCCTGTACCGCCGTAATCCATTCCAAGTCCGTCTGCGTTATCCAGGTCTCGACCCTCGCCTACTACAAGAGGCACGAGCGCCACAGAGGATCACTCTGATGTGCAAGTGTGCTTCGCTTCCGGCTCAAAAGCCGTCCTACTGGGCACAGCCCTCATTAGCATTTGCCATTTAGGGTGCAATTTCCAGGCGCGAGCCCTGATCGACTGTGGATCCGAGGCAACCTTTATTACGAAGAGACTTTTCAACCTCGTGAAACTTCCATTCAAGACTATCCAGGCCCAAGTCTCTGGTCTTAATCAAACCGTTGCCGCTCAGTCCACGGAAACTCTGTCATTTTTCTATTCGATCGCCTTCCAGACCCGGGCTGCATTTAGAAACTTCTGCTTACGTTTTTCCGCAGCTGGCCGGGAATCTGCCTTCGTATCCAGTCCTTGAGATCTTCTTAAGGGAATTCCTGACATCCTCCTTGCGGATCCCAAGTTCTTCGAGAGCTCCCAAATCGATGTTTTGATAGGAGTGGGTGGGTGTTGACAGGCCCCATATCTCCAGCGGCCCCCGCAATGTGTCCGCCTTCTCCACTCGAGTTACCTGCGGACTCGACGACTCGTTGGATCCATCATCCTGGGCGCGGATATGTATCCGAGCGTGATGCGGCCGAGCTTCCTGAAAATTCAGGATGGACTACCAGTAGCCCAGAGCACCGTGTTTGGGTGGGTCGTGTCCGGAGCCTGCCACCAGCTGTGAGAAGAGCAACCAGGCTATGTTGCAACCCGAGTAGTTGCAAGGGGGGCGGAATGTTTAGGTCAGTGGCCCACTGCATCGCCGATGTTCACAAAGCTCAGCGAGCTTTCGCTCTCGCCTTTCTTGCGCTCTCTCGATCGCTTCTCGCAACGTCCGCGCTCCAGAGTGCGAACATCGGGTTTCGCATCCGAACTCCTCGGACGGCCGCTGCCGATCTCCCGCTCTCGCTTCAGCGGAGTAAAGCGGGTGGGAGCGCGGCTTTAGGTTTTAAGTCAATAGTCTCATGTATTCAGCCGACTAAAACACACTGAATTACGCCACGACGCCCCCGACTTCTTAATTTTCGTCTCCCTTTGCATTTGCGCCGTGGGAATTTTTTGTGCCTTCAAATCTTTTTGTGGAAGGATCGCCCCCCTACAACAAACTGGAAAATGGGGGTTCGAAGTACGGGCCATAGCGAGTATACGTTACATCTTACGTGTCTCTTGAACTTATTTCAAAAACTGATCAAAAAGTAATTTGGAAAAACCCTGGGCCTTCGTCAACTCGTTATTGCAGGCCAATTCGATTCCAGTTTAAAAAAGAGACGATCGAAGTATCAAAATCAGAGGAGAAATACTTTAAGGAGAAAATAAATTTTCTAATACCTACAAAACTCGTTGAGCATAGCTTACAATTAACTATGGTAAATGGAAAAGTTTGTAACGCTTTAAGTGAATCGCACTCCACTAAATGTTATATTTGCGAAGCAAAGCCAACGGAGATGAACAATTTGAATGAATGGTTGGACAAAAAGATATCAACAAAATATTTCGAGTTTGGCTTATCTCCACTGCATGCAAAAATAAGATTCTTTGAATACTTTCTTCACCTTTCTTATAAGTCAGTCATAAAAATGTGGCAGGCCAGAGGGCCCCAACAAAAACAAAAAGTTTTAGAAAGAAAGAGAGAAGTTCAACGGGATTTTCGAGATAAAATGGGCTTAATAGTGAACCAGCCTAAAGATGGTGGCAAAGGAACATCCAACGATGGCAATGTAGCGAGAAAATTTTTTTCGAATCCTTGGTTGTCTGCAGAAATTACAGGCCTTAATGAAAATTTGATTCATCGTTGTTCCACTGTACTGCATCGGGACACAAAATCAACGTACATAAATTTAATGAATATGCCCTCTATTTTTTTTTTTTTTTTTTTTTTTTTTTCGCGCGGAGTCCCACGGCCCACTTACCCGCCCAACCGACCGAGGGGCGCAGCCGTGTATCGTACGGCACGATTCGCGATAAGATAGACGCGAGATAGGAAAATAAAGGTAAAGGTCCGGGGAAAAAAGTAATAGTTAGATCAATCTTGTGCCAATGAAGCAAGTATCAATCGTTTTAGGAGCGGCAGAGAGTCAAGATTTGATATTACAGGAAAAAGTCTATTATAGTCAGAACATAATACTCTGAAAGGCTCATGCAAGGCATAGTTAGATCTACAATGATTTAAAATTAGGGGAAAATAATTTCTAGTTAATCTACTTGGCACAGAAAAGTTTAGCCGACTTAACAAGTCGGGGCAGTCAATATCACCATGTATAAGGTTATAAATAAAGATAGTACCAAGCATCGTTCTACGGTTGGCTAGGGATAGTAAATTAATCAAAAGAAGTCTACTAGAATAAGAAGGTAAGATAAGGTTTGCATCCCAGTTTAGGCGCCGTAAAGCAAAAAGAAGGAAGTTTTTTGTACAGATTCAATACGACCAATATGTATTCCGTATTGTGGACTCCAGACGGGAGACCCATACTCCAGAATCGGACGGACTAGCGAAATAAATAAAGTTTTAGTCAAATAAGGATCATCGAATTCTTTTGACCACCTTTTAATAAATCCAAGCACTCCTCTGGCTTTATTAACCATGGACGAAATGTGATTAGAAAATTTTAGTTTAGGGTCCAAGAGAACGCCAAGATCGTTTACAAGAGTTATTCTATCCAAAGAGCTGCCACTTAACGTGTAAGTCGCGTATATCGGATTGGCCCGATAAAAAGTCATCAGCTTACACTTGGAACCGTTTAAATTTAGTAAATTAACTCGGCACCAGTTTTGAAAATTATCTAGATCGGATTGCAAGTCTAAATGGCAGGAAATGTCCTTATACTGCAGGCACAACTTAACATCATCTGCGTACATAAGTACGCGAGAATGACTTATAATTGATGGAAGATCGTTAATAAATAATGTAAAAAGTAACGGACCCAGATGGCTCCCTTGTGGGACACCGGAGGTAACACGGAGAATTTCAGAAATTTAATTTTTAATTTGTGACCTGCCATTTAGATAACTTGAAATCCATTTAAGCAGATCAACTGGAAAACCTAAAAGGTCTAGTTTTTGAATGAGAAGTAAGTGATTTACAGAGTCAAATGCTTTACTAAAGTCAGTGTAAATGACGTCTGTTTGAAAACTACGATTGAAGCCTTTTATCACAAATGATGTGAGCTCTAGAAGGTTTGTGATTGTGGATCTACGTTTTATAAATCCGTGTTGACACGGAGAAATAATTGATCTGCAAAGGTGCTGCAAATGAGGAGTAATAATTTTTTCAAAAAGCTTAGGAATAGCTGACAACTTAGAAATACCTCTGTAGTTACTGGCTTCTAACTTGTTACCTTTTTTGAGAAGAGGAATAACAAATGATTCCTTCCAAATATTTGGGAATTGGGAGGTTTCTAGAGATAAGGTAAACAACTTGTGAAGAGGTTTGCACAGGGCCTTAGCGCAATACCTAAGCACGCACCCAGGAATACCATCGGGCCCTGGCGAATAAACAGGCTTAATACGAAGAAGATCCAAAAGAAGAGAGCTTTCTGTTAAAGTGGGACAGAATATGAGGTTTGACTTGGACATGGTGTAAGAATAAGGCTGTGATGAATAATCTAAAGTAGAGTAAGTCGTTTGAATTGGGCAAATAAATCGGCTATTGCCTGATCAGTGGTTGCCGTCATGTTTTCGAACGACAGCGAGGAAGGAAAAGAATTAGATTTACGCTTGGTGTTAACAAAATTATAAAACTGTTTCGGGTCCTGAGAGAACTGGACCTTACAACGGTTTAAGTAACTATTATAACACTGAGCATTAAGCACGGTAAATCTTGACCGAGCACTTAAATATCTAGTAAAAACAGATTGAGAACCGGTATTTTTATATTTCCTAAAAAGTCTGGACTTTACATTTCTTAAGTGGGTCAACTCTTTGCTAAACCAAGGTGATTTATTGGAAGTTGACGGATAGTACCACGGAACACAGGAATTAAAAAATGAGTTTATTGCAGTGTAAAAAACATTAACTGCATCGGACATATTAATGCATAAGTAAAGTTCAGACCAATTAAAGCCAGAAATAAAATTATTTAGCCTCAGAAAGTCTGCCTTGCGAAAACAATGCATTCGTTTGGATTTTTCTGATTTTTCTTCTATAACGCTAGCCGTATCAAATGAAAGTTCGATTGTTGGATGATATGGATCTTCAGGTTGCGTGAGTGGTGCTACTCTGGACAGAAACACACCTTCAGGATTTGATACAAAACACAAATCAAGTAGGCGACCTAATGAATTTCGAACATGGTTTACTTGAGATAGAGATATGTCAAGCAGGCCATCAATAAAATCATGCTGTGCTATAGGTAGTAAGACATTCGATCCATCCTCAGTGGACCAAGTAACTCCAGGTATATTAAAATCACCTAGAACTATCAACTGATCCCTATCGGAAAGCTTATTTGCAACGGACTTAATAGCGGATAGGTGATTTAAATAATCAGGAAGTTCAGACAACGGCGGAATATATGAGCAAGTTATGTATATAAAGTTACCAGGAAGCGATAACTTTACACAAATAAATTCAATGGTATTGAATTCATCAAAAAATAACTCCTCAGACGGGAAGTTTGAATCAACTCCAATTAAGACTCCACCTCCCCGTCTAGAGGGACGGTCATACCTATATATTGTGTACTTACCTGGAAAAACTTCGGAGCTAAAGATCTCCGGCTTTAACCAGGTTTCTGTGAACACAATAATATGAGATGCAAAGGAAAGGCTATCAGAATACAATTTAGTGAGTTTGCTACGCAAACCTCTTGCATTCTGATAGGAAAGAAGGAGGTTAGAAGTTAGTTTTTTGAAATTGGTGCACTGGTTTGGCCTCGACTAGGAAGTTTTACTCCCACGGGCCCCTACTTCTTTATCTTAGCATCGAACTCTTTTACAACCATATTATCCGGCCAAAAGTCGCCCGAGCATATGGCTTCAAAAAGCTCGTTAGGGACAGTTATCTTGAAAGATGAAATGTCTCTAGCATAAGAAAACTTAAACTTTTCCACCTTTACACTATTACAATCGGCTTTAGTTTTGTCTTGTATATAAGACAATACATCAGAAGATGTTTGATCAGGGGAAAGCCGAGAAACGAAAATTAGTTTCTTTAGTGGAACCACTGTAAGGGATTTTGGTGGAGCAGACATTGTTTCTGCAAAACCAACTTGAGCCGGTTGTCCGGACTCAGTAGTCCCTTGTGGTGGTGATGCTACATTCTGAGAGATAGGTGGATCCACTAATTGTGAAACCACTCCGGACAAATCGGAATTTTTAGAAGTCCCTGGTTGCATGCATTCTGTAACGGATTGTTCGGATACCGAATCTTTTTTAGCTGCTGATCTTAGCAACATTTGAGGGTTTGCTGAAATCAGCTGCTGATCCGCCGGAATGCTCTGTTGTTCTTTTGATTTCGGTTGCGGGGTGTTCCCCTTTTGCTCCTTACCACCAGCGGCCGTTTTGCGCTTAGGGGACTCTTCTAATAGCTTACGACTATTAAACCGCGAGTCCAGCGCAGATAGGAGATCATCAGCTCGGCGAAAACTATCTCTAGCCACTCCGAAACAGCTAATCAGTCCCATCAGGCCGCCTTTAGTTTGGCGCATGAACGATTTCATCTCGTTCGCAACCTCGACACAAGCGTCACAACAAAACTGCAAATTGGGCCCCTTTGAAAGGTCATCACTTGTCCGGCCAGTAAAACCGGCGCACTTGGTGTGCACCATATTTTCACACAGCCAGCAAGTCATATTAGACTGGTCAGCCCTGATTACGAGGCTGCATTTTTTGCAGAAGCAGACTAAATTTTTATTATTCATTTTATTTATTTACCACTGTACCAAGAAAGCGAAATTTAAATTTATAAGCGAGCAGTTATAAGTACCGCAAGAGCGCAGAAACTGCACGCTTAGAACTTTCAAAAGCAAAGAGAGCAAGAGAGCGGGAGCGTAAATAAGTAAAAGTGCATGCACAAAAGCGAAACGGCGGGGATATAGGAAAAGAAAACACAGATAAGAATTACGAAAAAACTAAAACAATTAATTAGTATTAAATACAAAGTGCACTCGCGAAGCGAACGGAGTTTAAATTTATGTTTAAATAAACCGGAAGCGAATTAGAATTGTTTTGATAAAACCCACCGATGGGAATAAACGAAAACAAAATGCAAAATTCGAAGCGCAGAAAAAAACACGACCGTTCACTTTGAAAGTCAAAGACGAATACTGCCAAAGGGTTAATCAAGGAGTATCCCTGGGACTATTTGCCTGCGACGGTTCACAAGGTACTTATTCACGGATCTGCTATTGTAGAGCACGCAATCGTTTCAATTAGAGAGCTCTCGGAGGAAGCTGCAGAGGCGAACAACAAAGAAATAAAGAAATGCTTCAGTCTGCATACCCGCAAAATGTCACGAATACTTACAAATACAGACATATTGAATTATTTGCTTTTACGGTCCCACCCATATATAACTGGGCAGAGAAATATTGAAAACAAGAGAGAACGCTATAGTCGGGTGCTCCGACTATCAGATACCCGTTACTCAGGTAAAGGGAGTGCGAGGGAGATGGAGATAGAAACTCTGATCACGCATAACTTTTTAACGAATGGTTCGATTTGAAAAATTTCTTCTATATTTCGATAGGTATTGATAAACACATTTTTACTTTTCCGAAATATTTAAATTTTTAAAATCGTATATAAGCGATTGTGGGCGTTAAAGGGGGCATGGCACCTTTTTGAAACAAACTTGCGCTGCGTAGGAACTCCTAGAATCTGCATGCAAAATGCCAATCTTCTAGCTTTTATAGTTTCCGAGATCTCAGCGTTCATACGGACAGACAGATAGACGGACAGACGGACATGGCTATATCGACTCGGCTAGTGACCCTGATCAAGAATATATATACTTTATAGGGTCGGAAACGCTTCCTTCTAGCTGTTACATACTTTTGCACGAATACAATATACCCTTTTACTCTACGAGTAACGGGTATAAAAAGGACAATTTAAAATTATTTCCCTTTGTTAATAGCTTGCTTGAGGAGATATCCTAAAATTTTTGTATAATTTTGAAGTTACAACCATTATACTTTTTTTAGTACTTAAATGGCTCATAAATTGTTATTGTTTAATTATTTGTTAAATTTTATTGTTTGGGGTTCATTGGTTGGCGGATTTTTTCAACTACAAACACTATTTACGAAACTTGGTAAAACTTTCAGCCTTCTAATGCCATTAAAAGCATTTTTGGCCGCGCTTCCATACAAGCGGAACTACTGTGCACTCGTGCGCTCCAGGATAGCGGCGCACGATGGGCCCGTAGCAGGGCTTGGGGTCGGGGAGATCTCCTTCGGAGACGATGAGCGCAACGAAGTCGGCGCTCGTCTGCTGCCGTCGGTCTTGGGGTCGTGACGATCGTGGCGATGTGGATTCTTGGAAGTGCAAGAGGGTGTGGTAATTTCCACTGCAGACGTGGCACTTGGCATTACTGCGGCAGGATTGACCCGAATGCTCGTGAGCAAGGCAGTTCGCACAGTAGTGGTTGATAAGAACCGCGCGGAACCGCTTCACCGCCGGGAGCCGGATGAACCGTTGGCATTTCCTCAGCGCGTGCACCCCTCGGCAAACTCGGCACCTGTACCCGTTGGTTATGGATTGTAGTTGGCGCCATCGTGAGCAATCTGTGGAAGCTAGTAAACAATAGTTAGGGGTTATGGATGATGCGAATGATCGTGACATGTATGAGGACTGACGACACAGGATGACATGAGTTTAGGATTAGTAGGATTGGCTGTTAGTCGCTAACTCAAGAAAAAAAAAGAAAAGGCAGAATCACTCGGAGTTGGAGGCCTCCATCGGAGGGCGGATCATCTTCGCGATTGGTCGTCGGATAATGCCACGTGCGGTAAGAACATCTGCCACTCGGGTCTTGCCATCCGCGCCTGGGCACACCAGTTGGATCCGCCCAAGCCGCCATTCATTTGGTGGTAAATTCTCCGCTTCTAGCACCACCATGTCCCCCGTCTGAATGTCTCGCGTTGGAAATTGCCATTTCTCAACGTAAGCAAAATTGCTGATGCAGGGCCTTTAGCCGCTGCCATCGGTTTAAAATGGAAATCGGGTTTTCTTTAATTTTGGGCTCAGTCACGGAAAGGAGTGGCCCACCGACTAGGAATTGTCGGGGGCTAAGAGCTACGTGGTCAGTGGGGTCTTCGGACATTGGAGAAGGCCTCGAGTTTAAACAGGACTCAATTTTCGATAGGAGGGTAGCTAACTCTTCAAATGTGTACTTCCCGCCAGCTGTTTGGCTTGTAGAAGGGTGTCTTAAAGCTTTTGAGACCGGACTCCCATAGCCCTCCCATATGAGGCGCGCCAGGAGGGTTGAAGTGCCAGGTCACATTTTGAAGACTGTACTTGGACAGAATCAAAGACCTCGTAGCTTCAATGAATTACTTGGATAAGGACGTGGAGGCTCCAACAAACGTTTTCCCGTTGTCAGAATGTATGTGATGCGGACAGCGACGTCTTGTGGAGAAACGCGAGAAGGCTGCCAGAAACTTCTCAGTGGTCAAGTCTGATGTAGCTTCTAGATGGATGGTTCGGGTACTAAAACACACAAAAACGCAGACATACCCCTTAGTTATCTTACACCCACGGCCGACATAGTTTTTTATATCAAATGGTCCCGCAAAGTCAACGCCCGTGTGGGTAAAAGCCCAGAAAAATGGAGATCTTGCGCAGGGCAAGTCTCCCATCAGCTGAGTTTGCAGCTTCTGTTTGTGGATGGTACACACTCGACAGGAATGAATGGTGTGTTTTACAAGATTTCTCAGCTTAGGTATCCAATACTTGGAGCGAATCAGTCGGATCATCAGTTGATTACCCCCGTGCAAGGATATGCGATGAGTAAAGAGGGCCAAAAGTTTGGCAAAAGTGCACCTTGCCGGAATGATGATCGGATGTTTCTCATCATAGCTTAGCATATCAGATGCTCGTAGACGACCGCTGGCTCTTAAGACACCGTGGCTGTCGACAAAGGGGTTTAGATTGGAGATCGTGCTGGAGACAGGAACACGTTGCTTTTTGCCTAAGGCCTTGCATTCTATTGGATACTCATTGAGTTGGGTGAGCACAATCAGCCTCTCTTGGATGTCAGACAACTCTGCGGCAGTGAGTTTTGCCTTTATGTTAACCGGAATACGTAAGCGAGAACGCGTGAAGCCCTCTCCAATGCTGAAAAACTCTCCAGAATTTTATTTTTCGGGGGCGCTGTGGTGAAGTTACACCTTATTGGGCGCTGTTCGAACTCGATTTCTTTGGAATGCCCTGTAAAAGTTTCTTTTCGTTTGACTTCCACTTGCGCAGTGGAAAGCCCGCACTTTCTAGGGCACCGCGGAACTCTTTGATGGCTGAAATAGCGGACTGCTGCGTGTGGGTGCCGGCTAAAACATCATCGACATACATAAATCTAGAAATTATGTCACTTGCCAAAGGATATTGGTCACGTCTATAGTGAGCCAGTTTTTGAAGCACGCTTATGGCCAAAAAAGGTTAACGCCGAAAGTAACAATGTTGAGCTCATAACCACAGATTTTTCCCTCTTTATCGCGGAACAGGATTCTTTGGAAACGTTTATGATCGGAATGGATGAGAATCTGCCGATACATCTTAGTGATGTCAGCATTGAAGACGTATTTAAAGAAACGCCATTTGAGGATCTGGGCGGTCAAATCAGATTACACTACCGGACCTGTATGAATGATATCATTTAGGCTGTACCCGTTTGACGATTTATTGGAGGCGTTAAACACCTCGCGAACCTTTGTGGTGGTACTGTCTGGCTTGAAAACCAAGTAAGAATTGCTGGAGTCGTCATTTTAAGAGACTAGGTGCATATGACCTAAATCTAAATATTCCTGAGGAATTGCGCCAGTGCGATAGACCGTGAATGCCCCAGGTTTATTTTGTTAGGTTCCTTAAAGGGCAAAGAAACAACATACCTTCCTTCTTTATCCCTTGTGGTGGTTTGCTGGAAATTATTTTCACACACCGAGCTGGATTCCTTACCTGGCTTCACTGGAACATCCTCCACCTCCCAGAACTTGGTGACGGTGCCCTCTAGTTGAGATTTGGTGACAGACAACCGTGCTGAGAAGGAAGATATTCTGTTAGTGGGATTCTTCGCGATTGGGCCGCAAAGAATCCACCAGAATATGGTCTCTTGGCCAAGGAGTGTTCCGCAAACATTTGAATGGAAGCCGCATAAAATGATCGACGGAAGGATATCGGCGCCTATGAGCACGTCAATTTGCGAACTCTGGTAGAAATTCGGATCTGCTAATTGGATGGTAGGGAGGTCCCTCAACGACCCTTCGGGTATTGTATAGGATGGAAGATTTCCGGCTAAATGTGGTAGCACATATGCATACGCTTCGATTTGGGTTTGCGTGTTCACGGCGAAGTACGTTTGGACGTTTGACGGAGTGGACTGTATTTCTGGCTGGAGGTACGGATGATAGGGATGCTGACTGGAGTTTTGGAGGGCCGCCGCGATGGAGGAGAGTATTGTGGCGACCTTTGCACGTTTAACAGTTGTGCGTACTTGTGCGGTCCCTCAACATGTGGGTTCTTGCAAAACAGTTCAGACAGAGTTTCTGTTGTTTAATACACTGTTCCCTGTAGCAACCGACATATTTAGAAACTGGGGACACAGACGGATTGGATGGTTCTCCCTTGGACAAAGGTTACACGACTGTGGATTTACGGTGAGCCTATTTTTAATGTTATGGATAATCCGCGGCCCACCTTCAAGGCATGGAGCTCTGGATTGAGTGGTCAAAGTAGGTTTAAATTCTTATGCTATTTTCAGGGCTGTCAAACAACCTTGGACAGTGCTCTCCAGGTGCAAAAGGGAATTGCCACACTCTTGGGAAACAGTGAGGAGATTAAACAGGATCTTTAGCTGGCTGTTGACGAGAAGTCGCTTGTTTTCGAAAGGAGTCTGCAGATTTCGCCATGCGGACTCAAAACTCGTTAGTTAATGGTGATAATGCCACAATAGAAAAAATGCCAAACGGAAAAAAGGTCTCAAAACGTCGGCCAATGAACATAGTCGCCACTGAAAATTTCACAGTCTAATGGAGGTACGCGGCATCCACTGGGCAGAGGCACCCGGGGCGGTTCAGGAATCGGTTGAACGCTAGCTCTTTCAATCGTTTCGTTTAGTGTTGCAGCGCATCTTTCAAAGACAGAGTAACAGTAGTCATTTTTGGTGGGCAGTGACGACTCGCTTTTGGCGCTGGCCCGGCTGGGTGTTCTAACTGATGGGACGGTTAACTGAAGTTTAGGTTCCTCACCTTCACCAATCGGCATAGTAGGCTCGAGTAGGAGCCTGAACTTACACTGACGGGACAAGAATAGGGACGTGGAAGCTGTCGCTGTTTAATGTGTCTCGGCTTAACGATTTGGAAGCAGGTCAGAGAACCATACGACGGATCAATATAACACAAATATGTAAGTGGGTACGATATATAACTTGGATGGAATGTGAAATGGATGTATGTCCTCGAGAATATATGATTACACCAGAAGGAATGGATGCGGAACGCGTTGAATCGGATCGCTGTTGGAGGATTTACTTTATTTTTGGATGAAATTTATTTTTATTTATTTAATTATTTTTTATTTCTGAGTTTGGAAAGTTAATTTATTGCTACGTCCCAAATGCAATGCAGTGTGAACGGCCTATTATGCGATGCTTGCAGTACGGAATGCCTGTAATACCCTGTGTGACGGCACTCACACCAATATGCAACGTAAATAAGAGAAAAACAACCACCCAATAATTAAAAAACCTACTGAAATATCAGCTAGATAATTATTGGGTTGTGTTTTTTTATTCGGGATGCCGCGGAGAAAAGCAAACAAAAAAACACGGTTGCCGTCACCCTTAGATTCGCCGGTCCGACAAGTATGCCAAGTAGGTGGTTCTGCAGCAGTGTTCGTAAGCCGGGTTTGTTATTGTTTTATGTGTTTTATTTTAAAAGAATGCTGGTATAACAGGATTTTGGATGCTATAAGGTGTTTTAGTTTAAAGACCAATGTGAAAAAATGGGTCTTCGCACGGTGTATGGATGTGTGATTTTTAAAAATTTTTTTGTGTTTTAATTTTGTGGAGTTGCACGGAGTGCCATTAGTGTTGTGGAGATCAAAGGAGATATATAAATTGTGACGTTTTGTCGTTGTAGGATGGCCGGGTGACGGGAGTCGTCCCGCTGCTAGAGAGCCACAGCACGGGATTACGGCTGCTAGTAAAGTAGACCCCGGTGCTGAATGCCCCGTAGAGAGCCTGAAATAATGGTATGTTGCTTGGGGACCCTGAAGTCAGCCAAAAGAGAGAGGGAGTATAGGTTGCTTGGGGACCCTGAAGTCAGCCACAAGAGAGAGAATAGGTTGCTTGGGGACCCTGAAGTCAGTCACAAGAGAGAGAATAGGTTGCTTGGGGACCCTGAAGTCAGCCACAAGAGAGAGAATGCGGCCGGTGAACCAAGCCGTAAGGAGGCGTGATCCTGAAATCAAACGTCTCCTAGTGAAATCTTCGGATCGGCAAGCCGAGCCGGGCTTAAGGAGAGTAGTGGGAGAGGGAAGTACTACGGGAACTAATTACAATTGATAAGCGGACTCAGATCCGATGATCCAGTCCACCAAAAAGTGACTATGCTGCTCACCACCACTGGGGAGTTGCCTCTGTACCCGAAGACGGTCTGCTGCTAAGTGACGTTCTATGGCCCGTGGTCCGCCTTATATAGGGCTCGGCGAGATTTAGTGTGCCCTCCGCCTGTGTGGGATTTGCCGGTATGAGTGTGGCCACCTCTCTCGGTCTATTGTGCTGTTAAGATATAATTTATGGTTCACAGCACTTTAGTTAGAAATATAAACGCACTGGTTTTATTTTAATTTATAATTTATTTTTATTGATACTTCGTTGTCTTGCCGTCGTTTCTAGACTGCCGGCCTATATTCTTTTTGGGCTTCGCTCTATGTTGCGCGGTCGGCGCTGTCGGTCAAGCCGGCAGCGACGCTACCGCCTTATATATTAGCTTATGTTTATCTCTGGGAGCGGTGCCCAGAGAGAGGGAATGGAATGTTATGTGCATAAATGGATATATTTGTTGCAGTCGCCAAGCTGTGGGAATAAACTGGCGCGACTTATCACTCGCTGATGGCGTGCGTGGTCAAATTACGTTTGCACTTGAAGAGTGCTGATCCTGCAGATTTGGCTAACATTGTTGCCGATGGTACAGTGTGTACTCTGTATGTATGCACACTACAGTGCCCCTACGCGCGCGATTGTTGGCGCGCGCGCGTTCGGTGTCGGTGTCTCGTTTCCTGGTTAAGAGGAGTTGGGGTTTCCCCTCAAGTGCTGCGTTGACAAAAATGGGTCCAAGAGCAACGACTGGCCCTTTGGTCGGTCGTTGTTCTAGATGTCAATAAAATCTAAAGTTGCAACACTTTTGTTTATATGTGTCGAAACTAGGGTAGCTCGGGGAGGTTTCGTTGGGGGCTCAGCGTGCCGTGCCTATACGGTAACTCCTCCCCCCTGGATTGAAGTGATGGCCAGAACGAAGGGGTGGACATCACGAAACTTGTCTCGGGTAATGATGGGGTGTAGACGATCTTCTTATTTCGGGTAATCACTATAAATATGATAATTCCTCCAATGATCAGCAGTAAATATAATGTTCCAAAATTAGTCGTTGTAATCTTCTTCAAGTATAATATGGAATTTTGGTCATCGATAGTCTTTAGATTTAGTTTGTGTAGGCTTATGTCCTCCTTGTCTGTGATATTTATTTTCAGTATGAATCAAAGGTCAACAAAGCTGATCCGGCTATTTTTAGAACAGTTCGATTCAATGGTTGTATTGACCGTGTTAAAGATGAAGAAATGAGCTGGTTCGACTTCTGTAATGGTTTCTAGTTTACCCACATCTTTCGTTTTGCAGGATGCCGTTTCCAGGGAGAGAATGCCGCTGAGACAGTCCGACTTAAAATTGCTAGCAGTAGATTCTAACTCGTTGCAAATGTATAAGTGTTCAATGTTAGTGCATCTATTCTTAAAGTATTTAATATTATTTGAATTGTGATATGCAATATAATTGGGAATTATTACAAACTTGGTTTGATATATGGGTAATGGAACAATGTGTAGGAACTCGTAATGGAGTTTGTTAAATGTTGGTATTTTAATTTTGAAAGTGATCTTGATGCCTATCATGAAGGTCTCTAATTCTAGTAATTTGAAGATGTTGTCATCTGACATTTCTCTAATATCGACGTCAGCTATTTCATTTCTTATTATATTCATTTCTTCCTGAGATATTATAAAAGTAGGTACAATTTTTAATTTTGATAGTAAAATGCTTTGTTCGATATTAATAACATAGTTGGATAAAACATCGATATTCATACTTATTCTAGTGATATATTGTAAAATGTGTATAAATTTGTTCTCTGTATTAATTGTTTTGTAAATAGTGTTTTTGTAATTATTTATGAAATTATTAATAATTTGTTGTTCTTTATTAATGTGATTTGTTATATTTTCAAATCTAGTTTTAACGCCGTTATTAAAAATTGTTTGCCTGTTAGCCTTATTCATGAGTTCCCTCTCATTATCCGCCATCGCTTTGAAATTGTTTTCGAATTTTTGACCATCTGTCTCGTCTAAGTTCCCAGTTACTACTTTTATTATGTGTCTCAAACCGTTAACTAATCCTCTTCTATATCTGGTCTTAGGTAATAAGGCATTTATCCTGGTCTTTAATTGTTTTATTTTTGTGTCTAATATGCCAATAGCCTCAACGGAATGTGATATTTTCTTGAGTTCCTCCACATTGTTTTCAAAGTTAATAGTCGCGTTGATAAATTCTTGTAAATCCATTTCATGAGTCAAAATTTTGTGAGATTGTATTATTTTTGACCTAACTTAATTTTAATTAGGGAGTTATTTTTATCTAATGGTAGTATGTGTAAGTTTTGGGCCACGATGGTGGTGCATCTGGAAGGTTAATAGAAATTATATTATTTCTTGTTTCTTTTAATATTTTTCTTAATCTTTGCTTTGTGTAGCTTTTGTTTCTTTGTGGATATGAGTGTAATGTCTTTGTCTTCTAGAACTCTCTGTTTGGAAAACCTAGGAGATGTGTGTTCTCCCAGAGAACAACTCGAAAGGTGTCAGCTTAGTAGCGGAATGTATAGAATTATTGTAAGTTGTAAGCGTTTCATATAACATTTCCTCATGAACGCAGTAAAGTTTTTGGGCTTTTCTGTTTTCGAGAATAATTCGGTAAATCTCCGTTAGAGATGAGTGAAGTCTCTCTACCGGGGAATTACTTGATGACTGTTGGAATGAGGTTACGTGAGTTATAATGCCGTATTGTGCGCAGAAATCGACAAATATCTTGCCGGAAAATTCTGTACCTTGGTCATAAACAAGTTTTTTTGGAATACCAAAGAGACTAAAATAGTTTTTTAAAGAGATTATTACGTTCACACACAAGCAAATTTAGAGAATTTATCGATTATGGTTAAAATAGTGTGTTCGTTAATGGTGTAAATGTCGATGTGTACTATTTGCATGGGTAAGGCGGGAATTTCAGTCCTTTGATAGAATGGTTTCGGGGGTCTTCTGTCGTATTTTAAGGTTTGACATATATATATATATATATCTTTTGTTTCATATAAGGGAAGTATAGAGTTCTTTACGATGATTAAGAGTTTCCTCAATACCACGATGGTTGTTCTTAATGTGGTATTCGTTAATGGTCATTTCTTGTTCTGCTTTAGTGGTTAAGTCTGTTAATATAGATTTGCATCTAATTAGTTTATAGTTATTGCTATTCTTGAAATAATTGCATGTAATTTATTTCGTTTTAGTCGCTCTTTTAGAATATGAGCCACTCTCTCAGAATCGAATATTGGCTCTGAGATGGTCTGCCTCAATTTATTTTTGAATAAAAGGCAGCTTTTAACTCTACTTTCCCTACCAATTTCAAAGATGTATTGTGAATTAAATTCGTTTAATGGTTTCTCGCACAAAAGTATGGTTGTAGTATTACTTGGTAGCTGCTGGTTAGAGATACAGTTAGTGTCAACCGTGATGCGACTTAATGCATCTGCTACTACGTTTTGTGAACCCTTTTTATAGATTGCCTCGTAATCATATTCTAGTAGTTGAAGTTTCCCACGTACTAGTTTTGAATTAGGCTCTTTAAAGTTCTGCGCCTATTGCCACATTACTGGCATCTGTTGTTAGAATAAAAAGTTTCTTAAAATCTGGGTACTTTAATATAGGGTCGTTACATAGCAACGTTTTGCCGTAACTTGTACTGCCGCCTTGCCTTTTAATTGTTGCGTCATGGGTTTAGTAATCTTTGCAAAATCCCTAATAAATTTTCTATAATAACCCAATAATCCCAAGAAAGACTTTATTTCTTTCCTCGTAGTTGGAATTGGGAATGTTTTGATTGCCGTGATCTTTTTTGGGTTCGGCTTGATACCATTTTCGGTAACGATATGTCCTAAATATTCTATCTCCTTGCGTAAAAATTCTTATTTGTCTGGTTGTATTCTTAAGTTTGCTAGTCTTAGTCTTTGAAAGACTGCACTTAAGTCAATAATATGTTCTTGTAGAGATGCTGAAAAAATGATGATGTCGTCTAAGTAAACCAAACAACATTTGCCGTTTAGGTCGGACAGGACATTGTCCATGACTTTTTGAAAGGTAGGTGGAGCGTTAGTGAGCCCAAATGGCATTCTAATAAACTCATAGTGGCCTCCCTCTGCCGTGAATGCTGTTTTAGGGGTGTCTTTAGTTTCCATCTCAATCTGGTGATGTTAATTGTTTTTTCATTTAACTTTCGAAAGTCTACTACCATTCTCCACTTTTTTGTGTTTGTTGCGTCCAGTTTCTTTGATACTAGAAATACTGGAGCGCTCCAAGGAGAATGGCTATGTTTTATTATGTTTTGGTCCAATAGATTGCCAATTTGTCTTTTGATTTCCGTACCTTCCGTAGGGCTAAACCGAAAAAGTCTACAAAATACGGGCTTTTCTACAGATGTTTTACTTTGTTAGTAAATGAAAAAAAAATCTTGAAAAATCAGATTTGTGAATTTCTTAAGGAGTTGTTTTTCCTCACTGTTTAAGTGATTAGTTCGGATTGATTTAAAAGCTGAGTTTGGGTCTTTTCTACTGCATTCGAGCTTGTCGTCAAGGATATTAACGAGGGAGAATTCGTCCTCGTTAAACCTTTTAACTTCCAATCTCGAATCCAGAAAAATTTTTTTTGGTTTAGAAGAGAAGTTATTTATTTCGAGGAGGCTATAGTTGTTATGGGCATTGTAAATCCCGCCAGATATAAAAAAATGGTCCCCGAAGTTTATATTTCCACAGCTAAAAGGGCCGTCTTTAATATCGACAGGCACCTTAACGAGGACCTTTGATTCTTCCCTTACTTCTTGAATTGTAGAGAAATGCTTAGGTTTTAAGAGTAGGGGATAATTACGGTTCGGTGTGAACAGAGTGTGTCTCGGAATGTCAATAATTGCATTGATCTGATTAAGTATATTCATTCCTATTAATCCATAAAAAAAATGTGAAATTTGAATAATAAGAATGGGAATTTTCTATCGTCGTTCTTACTTTTAAAAATTGGTAGTACCGCCATTTGTGATACCTTGTGCTCGTGTAAAGCTGTGGAAATTGAAATTGGATTCTTGAGGGTAATTATACCTGTTACTCGTAGAGTAAAAGGGTATATTGTATTCGTGCAAAAGTATGTAACAGGTAGAAGGAAGCGTTTCCGACCCTATAAAGTATGTATATTCTTGTTCAGGATGACTAGCCGAGTCGATCTAGCCATGTCCGTCTGTCCGTCTGTCTGTCCGTCCGTATGAACGCTGAGATCTCGGAAACTATAAAAGCTAGAAGATTGGCATTTTGCATGTAGATTTTAGGAGTTCCTACGCAGCGCAAGTTTGTTTCAAAATGGTGCCACGCCCCCTCTGACGCCCACAAGCCACAAGCTGTGGCCACAGTTTTGATGATATTATGAAAATTTTAATTGATATGTATTTGTTTCGTCAATAAATATCGATTGGCCTAATAAAAGTTTGCCACGCCCACTCTAACGCCTAAAAACCCATTTAACGCTTAAGCCTGGCTAGCGCCTACATTTCCTCCTTTTATTGCGCCATTTAACGGATGACTTTGGAACAGCTGGCCAAGGTGCTCAACAGAGTCAACGTTAATTCTCTATAAGGATTTTTATTAAAGGAAATTGCGATGGTTTTCATTTGTCAATACCGAACTATATCCCAAGAACTATGCAAATCAAATCTAGTTAGCCAAATTGGAGGTCTGAGTCAAACAATGGCGTATGTGTGTATGCTGGTGCAGGACAAAAGCTGCCTGCGCTAAAGCCGCGCTGGTGCTGATGCTCGTGCTGTAAAGCTGCCAGCGCTAAGAGATCGCCTAATTCAAATTGATAATTTGAACTTTTTGTCCTTTTTTCCTGTGGTTACTCTAATTCAGTTGTTTAGCTGAGTTACAAGTATCTAATAGTCGAGGCACTCGACTATAGCGTTCTCTCTTGTTTTGTCTTGAGTCTTTACTATGTTCGGGTCTATGAATGAGCCTTCGGCCCCAGTGTCTATTAATATTTTCAAGGGACTTGGTCTATGGTAGTGCAGTTCTATGTATGGTAGGTTTGCATGTAGTTTGAATTTACTCAATAACCCTGTCTGTGTTGCGAGGCATCGCATTGAAAATTTGCGCTTTCATCAAAGTTGTGTTCTGCCTTAGAATTGTCTTTCTTTGTTTTTATTTTCTATGTTAAACATTCCTTGTTGATTTGAATTAAACTTATTGTTGCCGTAATTTTTTTGGCATAGTTTGAAGTGCTAGAAGTGTTATCATTTGGCATTAGGGCGGGGTATTTATTAGTGCGATTATTATCAGAATTCTTTGGAGTATACTCCGTCCTTTCAGTACGATTATATCTATTATAGCGATTAACGTCCCTATTCTGGCTATTCTGATATTGGTAGGGGTATTGCCTAAAACGATCTACCTGTCTAGTCTGTGTCCTATTCTGCGGTGTATATGAATTATTTTCTGCCCAATAAATGTTTCTTTCCTTAATTGCCACGTCATAGGTGTCCTCCAAAGTTTCAGGTCTCATAGCCCTAACAGTACTTCCTAAGGTTCCCCTTAAGCCCGTTAGGAATGCGGTTAACGTAGATTGGGACGCGACCCTTTCTCTTACTCTTAGTGCGATTTGCTCCATTTCTTCTGTTTCTATGAGTATAAACAAGGCCAACCTAATCTTTATAACTTGTTCGTATAATTTCTGAACTGAATATTGTTTTTCCTGAAGATTGTATAATTCCGCCATTATCTGTATCTTCGTCCCTTCTATCCTTGCAATGTACTAATAAGGCTGCCTTTATCTTGTCCCAATTAAGACCTGCTCCGGATGCTATAACTGCCTTATTGGCTTTCCCCTGTATTTTTTGGCGAATTGCCCTCATTAACATTTGACCATAAGGTGTCTGATCAGTACCCCTTATCATAAACATAACTTCCTCAACGTTGTTTAAAAATTCGTGTAATATATATGGTTCCCCGTCGTAAGAAGGCATAAAGCGGATAACATCAGGGATTCTCATAGAGTTAAATAATTCGGTAGGGCTAGTGATTGAATTAGGGACAGGTGTAGAGGAGCTATTGCTTGAATTCATGTTTGTAGAGGGTGTTGTTATTGATCGTATAATTAATGAATTAGAAGGTCCTTCTTGATCGTTGTTCAAGGGTGTTTTATTGCTACTTCTAGTCGTAACTTTGGTACTAGGGAGAAGCTTTTTTACTTTGGCGATATTAGGCATTAAATTTATTTTTAACTCAATGTGTGTAATATTTAAGGCTTTTAGAAGGGAATGCTTATATGTACATAATTCTCAGATTTGAGTCTTAATTGCGATAATACTTAATTCGAATATATATATATATCTTTAGATTCTAGTGTTGTGCATTTTCCAGCGGAGAGTATAAAGTGTAATATACGTCTTGTGGCGTTGGTTAAATTTGTTTATTAGTGACCTTTTCCAGGTATTTCAACAGGCGATTGTTTATTACCTGTGGATATAAAATCTTTAGTATATTCAACTCAGAAAAATAAATTGGTATGTAACTCCTTGCAGAAAATATATTAAGCAACAGTATTGTGTAAAGCTGTGATACCGACATTCGCCATGAATTTTCGGCCACTAATCATAAAACACGCCATGGGATTTCATGATAACTTTTAAACACTGTCCTTATTTACTTCTTCTTATCATCATTCTTTTTTATTCTTTTTTCAAATATTAATTTTTTCCTTTTATTTAGACTTTGTAATTCTTTTTTCTTTCTTTCTTTTGTTTTCTAGTTAAGCAACAGTAATTTATAAAGCTGTGATACCGACATTCACCATGAATTTTCGGCCACTAGATCAGAAAAACACGCCATGGGATTTCATGATCACTTTTAAATACTGTCCTTATTTACTTCTTCTTATCATTTTTTTTATTCTTTTTGCAGATATTAATTTTTTCCTTTTATTTAGACTTTTTTTTTATTTTTTGTTAAATATTCTTTCTTTTTCTTTCTTTTGTAAATGAACTGTGGCTGAATTTTTGCAGTGAGTTTAAGGCCATGCATAATTCTGAAAAACACGCCATGGAATTTCAGTATTATTTTATTATACATATCGAGCTTATTTCATAAATTATAATTCTTCATTAATCTTTTCTTTATGAAAAGAAGAAAAATATTTGTTAAAAGAAAATATTGGCCGAAACTCTAGCAAAAATTGAATACCACTGGGAAACATTTTTCTGAAAACACGCCATGGAATTTCATAATTTTTCCTCTCTTCATTTTTTTTGTCACTATTTAACTACTTTTAATTTTTCTTCTTCCTTTCTTTCACTATTTCTTTTTTTTTGTATTTAATTTTCTGAGTTTAGTTGCACTTTTAATCTTCTTTTTAATTTTTAAAACAGAAAAACATTTTCGTTTTAATAATTACACCGCTGGAAAAAATATATTACAAATTAAATACTCGTGTTAGTGTATTTGTGTTTGTGTACGTGTTTTTTTTAGCAATTTGTACTGAGCTTAACATCTTTTATCTTTTTTTTTTGCAAGTGTTTCTTACGTAAATATAAAAACTATCTTTTCCATCTCGGTCCGGAGTCGGCTGCGCCAGTTATGGTAAAATCCAAAAAGAATTGAATTCCTTCTTCGTGGAGTTGGTGGTGGTGTTTATAAGTTTAAGTATGTATCGGGAACGGTGGATGGAAAATATAGAAACTCAACTTCCTTCAGTTTTGTCAAATCAAAGACTGACTTCTATAATATTCAGCAGTGGCCAAGAAACCGCAGCTGCCAAAAATACATAGTTCTTATATATCTTACATACTAATACAAAGTGCATAAACATAAGTGTGTAGTTCGAGTGACGCTGCTTCGCGAGGCGATCCGCTGAGTCGGTGTCTCGTTTCCTGGTTGAGAGGAGTTGGGGTTTCCCCTCAAGTGCTGCGTTGACAAAAATGGGTCCAAGAGCAACGACTGGCCCTTTGGTCGGTCGTTGTTCTAGATGTCAATAAAATCTAAAGTTGCAACACTTTAGTTTATATGTGTCGAAACTAGGGTAGCTCGGGGGGGTTTCGTTGGGGGCTCAGCGTGCCGTGCCTGTACGGTAACTCGTGCGCCCTGGCCTGCTTGTTTGCCGGTGCCTGGGTCTGCATGTTGCCTTTCATCTTTGCCGGTGCCGTCCGCTTTCGCGCGGATCCCGCCATCGGTATCGGCTCCACCAACTTGGCCCTAGTCTGCCGTGCTGCTATATTCGTATGTTTTTCGCGGAATTTCCGCGCTGCCTCCGCGAACTTGTTCATGTTTTCTGTAATGAGACAACAAATGTTTACTCTTCATGTGTTGCTAGCTTACGGTGTTCGTTCTGTATTGTATTCGTTTCTACGTACAGCTTAGTGTCTCCAATATACCCTCTTCGTTTTGTGTGTGTTCGGGAATTTTACTGCCATGATCACTGGTGACACGAAATTGGTTACCTTCCAGGGAACGTCGTACTTTGGTGCTAGTTTAGCGTTCAATTTTTCTGCCGCTTTTGCACCCCCTTTAATCTGTTCCATCTTTGTTCTATACGTTCCTCCTGTAACCCCGATCCCTTTGTTACCCTGTCGAACATCGTATTTGGTAATCTTAACTCTTTCCCGAATACCAGCTGAGCGGGGCTATATCTTGTAGATTCCGATACACTGCTATTATATGCTAGAATTAATTCTGGCAAATGTTCGTCCCACGTTGTCTGATCCTCTCCTGCTAGCTGCGCGATCTTCGTTTTGACTGTTCGATTCGTTCGTTCGGTGGGGTTCTCCTGGGGCGTCTACGGTGCCGTCAACTGTTGCCGTATTCCTCATTTTTCCATGGCATTCCTCGTTTTTCGTCCTGTGAAATGAACTCCGTTATCCGAGATTAGGGTTTTTGGCGATCCAACTCTTGCAATTACCCTTTCTCGAAAGACTCGCAGGAATGCGTCCGCTGTAGCCTGTCGGATTGCTGCAAGTTCCACCCATTTCGAGAATTTGTCCACGATAACTAATAGTGTGGTGTTTCCGTGCTTCGGTCTGGGTAGAGGTCCCACCAAATCCACACATATTGTTTCCCACGGTGCTTCTGCCACTTTTGTCAGCATCTTCCCTGTTTTTCTCTGCTGTGATACCTTGTATTTCTGGCAGCACTCGCATTTTTGTACGTATTCCTTTACGTCCTTGCTCATTCGTGGCCAGAAATATCGGTTCTTCACCCTTCTCAGTGTTTTGAACATGCCCAGGTGACCTGCTTCTGCTGTACTGTGGTTTTCCGTCAGTACTTGTTGAATTTCAGCCCCAGTTACGCACAGCTTCCATGATTGTGGGTCTCTCCGACCGCCACCCAGCTTATATAGCCTGCCTGCTTCTATCTTGAACTCCGTGCTTTGCGGTTCTCCTTGCATTTCCTTGTATTTTTTCTCAATCCAGATCTCTGTGTACTGTATTGCTTTCAACTCGTCCTGTGGTATTCTGGATAAGGCGTCTGCTACCCCATTCCATTTTCCCTTTCTATACTGGACTTCAAATTGAAATGGTTGTAGGCCTAGCGCCCATCTGGCCACTCTTCCCGACGGACTTTCTATTGTGTTATGTTTCCTTTATGAGGCTTTGTTAAAAAATTGTTTTTGAATTGGGAGCGACTCAGAGGTACGCTCCCAAGCTTTTTATTTTCAATTCTGATTTCTTAATGCTATTACATGTTTGCATAAAGCTAAGATCGGCCGGCTATGTCGGCAGAGACGCCGGCAGAGCAGCGGTCGACGCTTATGTATAATTGTCTTTATATATGAGAGAGAGAGAGATACTATGTTCACTTGGCCGTCGGAGCGGTCGCACATATCAAATATGCTTACACTGCAGTTCCCACTCATTCGAGGGCGATCATATAACCGGGCACTCGGAAACTGCTAGATTTATATATTTGTGTTTTGTTATTGTGGCCAAATGCAAAATGCCAAATAAGGTGTCTGTACTTAAATCGATGCGTAACACTGAGTACAGTGTGCATTCGAGTGTACATCTCCCTCCTTTTGAAAAATAACGTAATTATATGGAGTTATTTTCTAGGTGTATATTTTATATAAATGAAAATATTTTTTTTTTTTTTATATGTAGTTTCATTTATTAAAAATTGTTTTGAATCAGAAAGTATTGTTTTGAATCAAAAGCGATATTTATATATCATTTATTTTTATTTTTTTTTTTTTCAATCTAATTATGTTTTTTTTTTGTGAATGGTTCTTATTGCGTATGGTTCTTTTTGTGTATGGCCATACGTGATATATATATAAGAGAATTAATTATGAACTGTTTGCTTCTTATTTTTGTTATTTGAAATTACTATGTTTTCTCTTTCTTCTATACTTTCTTCCTTATATGGTCCAGTGTATTTATAGTCTAGCTTGTGCCCTGTTTCATTTTTTAGTAAAACTTGGTCTCCGATTTTTAAATCAAAGTTCAAAATATTTCTGTCATAGTTAAGTTTTTGTTTGTGTTTATGGCATTCTAGCATTAATCTAGCTCTCTTAAATGCTTGTTCTAGTCTAAACTTAGATTCTTTAGCGTAATCATCTGTGTTATATAATGGTTTTATATTATCTATACTATTGAAGTGTTTGGCTAAATTAGATGTTTTACCAAAAACTAACTCGTATGGACAATAGTCATGTGCCATAGAGGGTGTTGTGTTGAAACAGTATACAAAGTATTGCAACCATACATTCCAATCTGTTTTATCAACTGAGATGTATGAGCGGATGAACTCATTAAATGTTCTGTGGCTTCGCTCCACGGTTCCTACAGTCTGGTGATGATGTGCTGTTGAAGTTATGTTTTTGATATTTAAGTTTTTACATAAATCTTCAATTATCGAATTTTTGTATTCTGTTCCCATGTCCGTAATGAACGTCTTCATTGGACCGTACTTCAGAATAAAATCTTCGAATATAGCTTTTGCTACTGTTTTTGCACTTTTGTTCTGGATTGGTATTGCTACAAGGTACTTAGTTAAATCGCAAATTAGCGTTACTATGTATTCATTTCCTTGTCCGATCGTATCTACAATTACCCTGTCGAAAGCCGTTTGTGGCGTTTCGGTGATAGTTAATGTGGTCTTTGTATGTTTTGTTGTCTTTGCTTTTTGGCATTTAGGACATTTTCTTATATATTTTGTTATATCTTTGGTCATGTTTTTCCAATAATAATGCCTTTTTATTTTTGCTAATGTTATAGCTACGCCTGTATGACCTCCTTGTATTGGATCATCATGGAATGTAAACAGTAATGCTTCTTTTTCTTTATCATTATTTGATAATTGGGTCACCGGCTTGAGTAGCGCTACTCTTAATGATTGTAATTTTTTATTGCCCATAATTTTAAAAGATTCCATTGAAATGGTTTCAAAGATCTTTTCGCTCGGGGCCTATGGTCTGTTTTGACTGTGAAATGTTTTCCATAAATATATGGTCGAAAGTGGTTTATTGCCCAGTGGACAGTTGCTAGCTCTTGTTCTGTTGTATTTTTATTACTTTTTCCTTTCGTAAAGGATCTTGATGCATAGGCTACTGGTAGCTGAATGTTATTGTAATCTTGAGCAAGAACAGCTCCTCATGCTTGTTTGCTTGCATCTGTTGTTATGCAAAATTCTTTATTAAAATCGGGATATTGCAATAATGCGTGTTTCATCAATTGGGTTTTTAGGTATTCGAATGCGTTTTGACATTCAAATTTAACATTCTTTTTATATAATCTAGTTATGTGACGTGAGTAATCGGAAAAATTTTTAATAGAACGTCTGTAGTAATTGCAAAATGCAACGAATCTTCTAGCGCTGTCTGCGTCCGTTGGGACTGGGTATTTTTCTATTACTTCGTATTTTTTACTATCTGGTAAAATACCTTTGTCAGTACACTTGTGTCCAAGAAAGGTCACTTCGTGTCTGAAAAATGTGCACTTCTCTGGGTGCAGTTTAAGATTGTTTTTTCTACATAGATCAAAAACGTTTGTAAGATTTTTAATCATGTGTTTTTCTGAACAACCGATGACAATTAGGTCATCCATATACAAGAATGCCTGAGAAGGTTCGATACCTGAAAATGCAATTGTCATCATTCTTTGGAAAGAATTTGGCGCTATTTTTAAACCATAAGGTAATCGTGTAAAACGATAGGAGCCATTGCTCGTGGAAAAGGACGTTATATTTCTAGACGTATCTTCGAGTTCTATTTGATGAAATCCTGACATTAGATCTAGACATGAAAAGTATTTAGCTCTACCTAATTGGTCAAGAATATCGTCTATTCTTGGTAGTGGAAATTTATCTGATAACATTTTTTTGTTAATTTGGCGGTAATCAATTACTAAACGCCATCTTTTTGTATCGCAATTTGGTAATGATTTTTTCGGGACTATTAATAATGGACTGTCTATTATTTTATCTTTAATTAGTTTTTCTACTTGTTTTTCTACTTCTTCTTTTTGACTGTGGGGGATTCTGTAATTTTTTATGTATACTGGTTCATCATCTTTCATTCTTATTTTTTGTTTATATAAAGATATCGGTTCGGTTTCTATTCCGAATATATCTGTGTATTTGCTGCATAATTCTTTAAGTATTTCTTTAAATTTAGGCGGGAAATTTTTGTTAAGTTTTTCTAAGATTTCTTCTTTATTTGTATTTTTATTGGATTTAATTATATCGTAATTATCCAATGGTTCGACTTTAAGTGTATTTAATTGAAGAATTGCTGTTTTATTTGTTGTATTTAGAATTCGGACAAAAGTGTTTTTAGAATCTGCAATGGTATTTCCAATGAATACTCCATTTTGGATTTCTTGGTTTGGTATTACTATATACCTGGTTGCTGAATTAGTTATTTTATAGTTATTTTACGGACGACTTCAGATCTAGCTGGTAAAATTGTCGAATTATTTTCGAGTGTATGATTTATCGGAATATTAATCGGATTATAGAGATTATCTGGTCTCAGTATAAGCCAATTGAAAAAACTAATACGGTTTTGTATTAATAAAAACGCGAAACTTGTGAACGCAGGGAAAATTGATTTATTGGCGATGGCGACGAAAAGGAGTTTGCTCAGAACGATGTTCATATAACAACTGATATTTAATTTCAATATATAGACGCTTAAGCCTAACTTAACGAAGGGGCGAGAGACGGGGCGAATTCGTGAGAGCGATTAAATTAAACAAAAAAACTATTTAACAAAATTCAAAAACGCAAAGTGCGCGAACACCCCTCTGAAGGACCGCCGTCTTCAGCATGCCACAGGCAGCACCGCCAGCCTATGGAACATCCTTCGTCTTCACGTCCGCCACTCGGACCTTGCCGTCAGCGCCGACGTGCACCGCCACGATCCGCCCGGTCATCCACTGCTGCGGCGGAAGGTTGTCCTCGGCGACGACGACGAGAGCTCCCACGTCGACGTTTTGAACCTCCTGGTGCCACTTGTTTTTCGCCTGGAGGCTCGAGAAGTACTCCCGGGACCAACGCTGCCAAAACCTGTGCCTGAGACACGAGACACTGCGCCATCGTCGTAAGCAGGTTGGGCTGACTTGGTCCGGGAGCGCTGCTGAGGGTGGAGCAAGGAGGGGCCCGCCGATCAGGAGATGGCCTGGGCTTAGGGCTTCGCCGTCGTTGGGATCCGTGCTGATCGCTCCGAGGGGCCTGGAGTTGAGCACGGCCTCCACGCTGGTGAGGAGAGTTCCGAGCTCCTCCGCGGTCAGGATGTCTTCGCCGACCGTCTGAAGGAACAGGTGCTTTGCAGACTTCACACCTGCCTCCCATAGTCCGCCGAAGTGAGGTGCTCTGGGCGGTATGAACGCAAACTCGCATCCTTTTCTTAACGCGAATGTTGCGATACCGCCCCCTGCTCCTCCAGACGGGCCCGGAACTCTCTCATGTGGCGATCGGCTCCGACGATGTTCGTCGCGTTGTCGCACCACACCTTCTCCGGAATCCCGCGTCGACTCACGAACCTTTGGAATGCCAACAAAAACGCATCAGTGGTGAGGTCAGACACTAACTCTAAGTGGACCGCTTTGGACGCAAAACATACAAACAATGCCACGTATGATTTGTACGGTGGCTTGCCACGGATACGATACGTTGTGTTAAATGGGCCACAAAAATCAACACCACAGATATTAAAAGGGCGGAGAGCTCGAAGTCTGTCTGATGGCAAGTTCCCCATGATTTGCGTCAAGAGTTGCGACTTGCACCGAAAGCAACGAATGCAAGAACGAACTGTTCTGCGGCAAACTTCCTGCGCATTAACCAACATTATCTTTTCTCGCAACAGACTTACAAGAGCTCGAGGGCCAGCATGACAATTTGTAACGTGCAGGTAGGAAACGTACGTTTTAACAAACTGTGAGCCTTTCGACAACAACAACGGGAATTTGGCTTCGTACGGGATAGGAGCATTTAATAACCGACCCCCAACTCGCAGCAATGTCGAGGAACACCAATCTAATTTTGTCTCCTGAAGAAAAGGGCTTAGTTTTTGTATATTTATTTTTTCGAATTTTACCCATGTCGTCACTGAACTCGTGAGATTGGATCACTTCCACTATTTTCTCAAACGCAAAATTCAGTTCTCTTGGTGTAATACTTTTTTCAAAGGGCTGCTTTTTTACTCCTTTGAATAAACCGTAAGACCCACACGAAAACCCTTAGAAGCCTTATGTGCGACGAAAAGGATTATAATTGGGCTCTGGAATTACCACAAGCGCCAATGCTGATTTGCGTAATTCCATCGACACGACATCAGCAGGTATTTCGAAGTGTCGATTTACAGGCCAATCTTTTTCTGCATCGAGCAAAAACGACGGCCCAGCGAACCAAATGGAGGCTGTAAGTTCCTCAACGTCACATCCCCGTGACACAATGTCCGCTGGGCTTACTTTCGTGGGGACATGTCTCCAGATTGCTTTTTCCGACCACTCTTGAATCTCCGCAACTCGGTTTGAGACAAAAACTGACAACGACGAAGGATGCGTTTTGATCCAATGCAAAGTGATCTCCGAATCCGTCCAGAGGAACACTTTTGTAATCGGAAAATTGAGCAATGGTCTTACACGATTATAAAGATCCGCAAGAAGGTGAGCTGCGCACAACTCAAGGCGAGGCAAAGTTTTCGTCTTGAGGGGAGCTACTTTGGATTTTGCTGTCAATAAAGATACTTTTAAACCTTCAGCGGTACTAGTGCGAACGTAGATGCACGCTCCATATGCTCGCATGGAAGCGTCAGCGAAACCATGTATTTCTGCCGGGACTTTGGCGTCTGTATGAACGAATCGCGATACCTTGATCTTGGGCAGCTGCAACAGCGTTCTCTTAAAAGCTTCCCAAGATGTCTGCAGTTGCATCGGCAGCGACTCGTCCCAGTCTAACTTTCGAAGCCACAGTTCCTGCAACAACATTTTTGCCCTAGTCACTAGAGGACACAATAGGCCAAGCGGATCGAAAAGTCGGGCAGTCACCGACAGTATGTTTCGTTTTGTCGCACGAAGATCCAGGAAAGAGTCATCCAACCGAAATTGAAAGTAATCTTTACCCGGCTACCAAACCACGCCAAGGGTTTTAGTTACGACTGAGTCTGCCGTTAGCGGCATGACAGCGCTTTCAGATGCGGACAACTCTGGACAGTTAGAAAACCACTTTGCCAATTCAAATCCTGTCTCTTGCAATACCTGAGAAACTTCGTCTCGAAGGCTTAGCAGGTCCTCAACGCATCTGGCGCCAGTCAACAAATCGTCAAAATAAAAGTCATTCTGAATGCCCTTAGCGGCTTTTGGACACGAATCCTGCGCGATCTCTCCAAGCCGCATTAAACACCGAATCGCCAGATAGGGTGCTGGCGAAGTTCCATAAGTCACGGTGTTCAGTTTGAAGATTTTTAGAGACTCAGATGGATCTCGTCTCCACACTATGAGTTTCGGTCAGCTTCGTCAACCATTACTTGACGATACATCTTTTTTACGTCTGCTGCAAGCACAAACTTGTGCAGTCTGAACCGAAGCAGGGTCGAATACAGCTCCTCTTGAATGGTAGGGCCAACCATCAAGATGTCATTCAACGCGACCTTCTTCGATGTACGGCTCGAGGCGTCGAATACCACTCTTAACTTTGTCGAGGAGCTTTGAGGTCGCAGCACGCACAGGTGCGGAATGAAATAGTGCGAACTGTCTGGAATTTTATTGTTAGTGGAAGACATGTGGCCCATGGCTTCATATTCTTCCATGAATTCCAGATACATCTTTTTTAAAGAAGGATCTTTGGATAATCTTCTTTCAAGCGACAAAAATCTACGTTTCGCAACTTCATATGATGAACCAAGAGTGTTTGGGTCAGATTTGAACGGCAAACGAACCGAAAATCTTCCGGACGACAATCTTTGAGTATTTTTCTCAGGGTTGTGTCTATTGACTCCAACACTTCCTCCTGGCAGCTGAGATGTACCAACTTTTCAGCATTTCTTATTTTTTCTGAGGCACATCTCCCTAACACTATCCAGCCGAGAACTGTTTTCTGCAAAATGGAAAACTCAGGCCCTTGCTTTATCTGGCCGACTGACAATAGTTCAAAGAACGAGTCTGCGCCTATAAGCATGTCTATTTTTTGGGGCTTGAAGAAGAATGGATCTGCCAATTGAATATTTTCAGGCACCCTCCAGCCGCTGGTGTTCACCGTTTGATCCGGATGATAACCAGAAATATTTTTTAGTATGTAAAATTCGGACGACAATTGACTGCTACCCACTCGCGACTTGACTATCGAGTGTATTTTCTTGGTTGCTTGAGCATTAGTTCCACCAATGCCCCGCCAGCTCAAACACACGTCCTCTCTCATTATCTGAAGTCTCTGAGCGAGCTCGTCGGTCACAAAATTTACTTGATAACCAGAATCGAGCGACGCTCGAGCCAAAACTAATTCGCCACTTTTTGTTTGGACGCTCACGATGGCTGTGGCAAGAATAACTCTATCCGATGCAGTCGCATGCAAAACATGCGAGGTGGATGGAGTATTCTGCAAGAGCGTGGGCTGAGGAGGAGGTGGCAACGCGAGATTTGATTGCGAATAAATGTGCAGCAATGTGTGGTGTGAGGACTTACACACCCTGCATCTCTTCGATTTGCATCTTTTTACCGTGTGGCCCTTACGGAGGCAGTTAATGCACAAGGGAGCGTTTTTTGCGAAATCGAATCTTTGCTGAACTGTTAGGGCAGCAAAAGCAGTGCAATTTCCTACTTGATGTTCTGCTGAGTTGCAAAACACACATACTTCGCGGTCGTCCATGGCAGCAACAAACGAAAAACTCCTGTTTCCATTCTTCTTTGGATAAGCCTGGCTCTGCTGAACAATTTTTGGCTTACACGCTTCTTCGGCAACCATATGCTGATAGCGCTTGTTCAGGGCCGACTCACACTCGCCTGCATCGACTTTGCCCATTACTAGATGGATGAGGATGGCATTCGTAATACGTTTGTCATCCCCAATGGACAAAAGAGAATCGTACAGCGCTGTGACTGTGTCGATCAGGTTTCTCAAGGCGGTAGCTGATGGCTGGGAAATCTTTGGCAGATTAAACAGTGTCGATATATTGTCAAAGAAAATTAAACAATCATTATCGTACACCCGCCTTAGGCTAGCCAGAGCTTTTGGATAATTATCCGCGGTAACTTGGAATGCCCTGACTGTTCCTAGCGCGTCTCCAGCCAAATACGATATTAGATGGTTGAATTTTTCGATATCGTGCAGCGTGTCATCTTTGTCAACAAAAGTTTCGAAAAGGCTTATGAAATTTTTAAATTCGGAATGTTTTCCGCTGAAGGTTGGAAGAGCGACGCTCGGCAAACGGCATTGGGGTGTGCGCGTTGCCGGCGGAGCGGAATTGTCAACGCTCTTACGCTTTGTTTCCGCAATTATGAACGATTTTGCTATTATCGCAGTCTCTTCGAACTCTTCGCGGTACTCATCATCTCCATCTTTCGCTTCAATTTTATTTTGTATATTTTGTATCGAAGATTTTTAAATTTAATTTATTATTTTTTTTTAATTATATGTAAGTGTGTACAAAAAAAATGTTGTTTTTGAATTTATTAAATTAAAAAAATTTTAACCAATGAGAGGAATAAGCTGAACGCAAGCAGTGTAGGGGAGTTATTTAAAATGAATTAAGAAATTAATTTAAGGAATCCTAAATTATTTAATAATTCAATATAATGTGCCGAGCGCACGTAGTGTAGGGGGGCACACGCCAAGCTCAAACATCAAAAAAACGAACAAACGTTTAGGCAGCGGCAACGCTTGCACCGTTCCAGCGATCGAAAACGAAAACGACGAAAGAGAACTCGAAAGAACGGGCTGCGCTGTCTGTGTGTGTGTATGTGTGTACGGCTGCGGTGCTCAACGCAATGCTAACGGAGGATGATGCACTGACCGATAACTAAGGGCAACGAATATATAAACCTGACGCTTAAAAGCGCGGGAAATGGCGAAAATCGAGGGAAATTTGAAGAAAATGCGCGGCAGAAAATTTGCCGGGGATTTAATTCTCGAATTATAACTTTTCACAATTCTCAACTTTTGCCTTTTTAATTTTTTGCAAAGCTATAATTGGTGTTCACTACGACAAGAAATGATGGAATTTTATTTTTAAAAATGCCGACAAATTTTTATTTGATTTTGGTCCGATTCACTTATGTATGTATGTATGTATAATTCGAAATATGTATGTAAATATGTATGGATGTATATATCAGAATTATAATCGTTAGTACATGCAAGTTTTATTTATTTCTTGGTTAGAATGCTCGCTATCTACCGAATTTTTCACACGAATGCAAAAAGTTGAAAGATGGGCCAAAACACAATTTAGGACACGCCACAGATTAACTTTCAACTTTAAACACTCTATACCTGGTGGGACGATACACATCCGTCGGCAACTTCCCTCTTTAAATCCTTGTCCCTTCCTTCGTAGGCAGCAACTGGCGACAAGCAGCGGCAACAACAACGAACTGCAGCGGTCAAATTGTCCAGCGGCAGCAACGACGAATTGAAGTATAAATTAAAGCAGCGGCAACAACAACTTCAATGTTTAAAGCCGGCGCGATTTATTTAGTTTTAATTTTGTATTTTCACCAAAAATAACACTCGATTTCCACTGCAGATCACGTCGGGGTCACCATGAAAAAACTAATACGGTTTTGTATTAATAAAAACGCGAAACTTGTGAACGCAGGGAAAATTGATTTATTGGCGATGGCGACGAAAAGGAGTTTGCTCAGAACGATGTTCATATAACAACTGACATTTAATTTAAATATATAGACGCTTAAACCTAACTTAACGAAGGGGCGAGAGACGGGGCGAATTCGCGAGAGCGATTAAATCTTTATTGTGCTCCCGCTCCCGCCTTACACTATTTAACAAAATTCAAAAACGCAAAGTGCGCGAACACCAATCATTTTCTGGTTTTAAATCTATTTGCCAATTGTATTTTTTCATAAAATCTATTCCTATAATTCCATCACATGGAATAGAAAAGTTGGACATTACTATATGGAAATTATGTGGTATAGCATAGTTGCCTGATAGAAGTTCTATTGCTGCTAAACCTTTTGAATTTGTTGTTCCTTCACCAACGCCAGATATTTGCGTAATACTTTTATAGTCAACATTGTTAAATGAGTCTGAGGATTCTTTGATTAAAGAGATGTCTGCACCTGTATCAACTAGTAATGTATATAATTTATTTGTGTTTTCATTTTTAAGTGAAATAAAAAGATTGAAGTTAAGATTGATAGTGTGAACCGTATTCTTTACTGGGTTTTTTATCTTAAGGGTCTTTATTGGTTTTCCGAAGTTGTTTGTACTTGTCGGACATTATTATTGTTATTTTTTCTGTTTGCGTTTGTATTGGTATTGTTATTACCGTTGGCGTTGTTATTGGAGTTATATCCATTATTGTTTGCACCACGATTGTTTCCTCTATAATTACCACTACCTCTGTAGTTATTGTTGGTCTGGTTATTATAGTTTCGGTTATAACCGTTATTTTGGTTATAACCATTGTTTTGGTAATATCCATTATTTTGATAATTACCTCTGTTGTTACCCCTACCGCGATAATTATTTCTGAAGTTGTTACCACGATAGTTGTTTCCTTTTTGTGTGTATAGGATCGAGTTGGCGTTGCCTGTCATCTCAGTACTATACTGTTTGTATTTCGTGACGGCTTCATTCATTGTTGAAAAGTTGCCAGCTTCTAGGATAGTCTTAAGTCCGCCATGCTCACAATTTTTGATCATTGTGGTTATAGCTTCCTTTTTGCTGAACTTGTGGGCATGTTCAGCCGGTAGTCCTTCGTCAATGTATGAAGCTTGAAGGAGCTTTCGTAGGTTGTCTACTTCATTTGTAAATGTTTCTGCTGTTTTGCCTTTTTGGCTTTTTTTAGCCATTTTTGCTTTGACAACGTCAGATGTTTCACCGACAATAGTGTCTTGCAGTTTTTGGATTATTGATTTTATCGTTAGTTCATTTTGAACCTTATATAGTGTAGATCCTACAATTTTTGATTTGACGACTTCTACAGCCAAATCTTCAAACGTTCCCTTTGTCAGGTCAACCAGCTTCAAAGCTCTTACAAATCTATGCAAGTGTAGTTTTTGTCCGTTAAATTCCGGAATGGCACTTGATATTTCTTTAACATATGCCCGTTGGGCAGCTGGATCTGCCATTATGTTTTCTTTTGTTTCTATTATATATGTATCTGAATCTATATTTTCGTCTTCTTCTGTTTCTGACTCTTCTGCTGTAATAAATGCAGGGATTGAGAGATCGTGTAGATCTTTCTCATTTATTTCGATATCTTTGCTGAATCTGAATCTTCTTCTTCTGCTAGGGCTTTTTGTTGGTCTAATGTTAAAGGCGTATTCAAAATTGTCGGGATATATATTTTTAAATCATACTTATCCTTGACAGTTATTAGGTTTGCCCGCAACCTTGTCAATATTTTGGATAATTTTGATAAGTTTGTCTTGTTAATTATTTCCCTATTTTCATGCACTAGGGTTCTTGCCTGATTGTATGAGTGTACAAGAATTTTTGCATGTTTATCTACTGTTTCTTTTTGTGTTTGCCTTTTTTGGCTTACACATTTGTAAGACTTTTCAAATGTTTCTTTTAATTCTCGGATATGGAGTATTAACTGCTCCCATTCCATATTTAATTTTTAGTCATCATTTTTTTTTATTTTTACTAGTGCATTATTTTTAGCACGTTAATATGTCCTAAGACTGGGTGTATGTCGATTTCGGAGAATACTTTACAGTTTCTCACGGTAGACAGTACTATGGCCTTTTGCGTTCTGCTGCAATGAATAATTGGAGAGAATTCAAGATCGTACCTATTCATATATTCGTACTCAAAATCTGCAATTAATAGAGGCTCTGCTCTGTTCCTAATTAAGGCTAATACCCTATTCTCAAAATTTGGCTCGTTAGCCAATGTAACTCTAAGGCACTCTGTTGTATTCATTTTAATAATTTTCTTTTTTTTTTAATGATTTTTATTTATTTTTTAATCGGGTATTTTAATTCCCTTACATATACAACTTAATTTAAATTTAATTTTCTGTTTTAATTTCTTTTTTTTTTTGTATTTTATTATTAATAATTGTTTGGCGCTTGTTAAATTAGATTTTATTCAGATCATTAGCCTGGCTTCTGTTAATGGCTCTCTTTGATACACATTTGTTGTGGAACATATAGGCCTTATATAAAATAAATGCGCTCATAAAGAAAAACAATTATTGATAGTAGAATATTCGTTAATTTGAAATCAATATTTTGTGATTCAATTTTATTTATTACCATAGCAGTGGAATCCACTGGCTTAACGTCTACTAATCCCATATTGGGTATTTTTTCTGTCTCGTTTGTGGGGTCTGTTTTGGATATTGATAAGCAATTAAAAGCAATTTTAAATGAGACTTTCATATATATAAAATTTTACAGTACATTAAATTAGTATATCATTTTTTTAAACATGTATATTCACAATTAGGGTTTTCGAAAGGACCTTTACAATCAGGAGGGCACTTAGGCTTCCTCGCTTCTTTCATGTCCTGCTTATTTTTATAAGCTTGCAATTCCCTAAATGTGTTTTCTAATTCTTCTTTAATTTTTAAGTTCTCTTCCCATGGTACTGGGGTTGATTTTGTATCATAAAGTTGTCTATTTAATTCCTTTATCTTGAGATTTAGGAAATTTTTCAGTCCTCCTCTTTTTTTTTTACTTATTTTTCTTGATTTAGGCATTTATAATTTTTCTTTTTGTATGGAGGTATTTATTTATTTTACAGGTATCCCTACCTAGGTAAAAAAAAATGAAGACCCGCAGCTAGAAACTGCCTGGTCTGTACAATATTATTAATATTATTTTTGCATCGCAGATGCTTAAATTTATATAAAAAAAAAGTAATGTTGGGCGCTCTTGGAAGCGCTGTCGGTTTACTTTTCCGTGGTGCGGCTTGGCGCGCCGAACGGGACCGGTGCTGGCTGCACAGGCTATTTCATCTATCGTTGGGATACACTTCTAGTCTCTGTGCATCCCTTTCCTCAATAGGAGCAGGTGCCGCCCACAAAGGTGAAGAAGGCGGATTGCCTTCCGCACTCTTATATTTCCAGCGTTGGTGTAGAAGGATTTGCCATTCCTTCCACACTTGTCGAATTTTCGTTGTCCGGGGCCTCTGGGCTCAGGCGGTACCGGTGCCGGTCATCGCACAAGTGTCGTTGGTTGTTATAGTTGTTGGTTGCTTCAAAAGTTTATGTTTCTCCTAAATTTTGTTGTTTCTTATTATAATTTTTTGTGCTGTCTTTATTATATTTGCACTGTTTTCGCATTTTTCAAATTCTTTTTGTGCGTTTTATTTATGTCACTCGCACTCACACGCACATTTTTCACATTAAATTACATATATGTTTTTTGTTTTTTTTTTTTTTCACTTACAACCTTAGTCACGGTCGCCATGTGTTATGTTTCCTTTATGAGGCTTTGTTAAAAAATTGTTGTTGAATTGGGAGCCACTTAGAGGTACGCTCCCAAGCTTTTTATTTTCAATTCTGATTTCTTAATGCAATTACATGTTTGCATAAAGCTAAGATCGGCCGGCTATGTCGGCAGAGACGCCGGCAGAGCAGCGGTCGACGCTTATGTATAATTGTCTTTATATATGAGAGAGAGAGATACTATGTTCACTTGGCCGTCGGAGCGGTCGCACATATCAAATATGCTTACACTGCAGTTCCCACGCATTCGAGGGCGATCATATAACCGGGCACTCGGGAACTGCTAGATTTATATATTTGTGTTTTGTTATTGTGGCCAAATGCAAAATGCCAAATAAGGTGTCTGTACTTAAATCGATGCGTAACACTGAGTACAGTGTGCATTCGATATGTGAACATACTACACTATTGAGATTAGCCACTTCAAAGCCATGTGGTCTGTTACTATGAACCGATAGCCTTCTAGGTACATCTTGTACTTATTGATGCCCCAATATATCGCTAGGCATTCTTTTTCGGTTGCACTGTAGTTTTAGTTTACTTTGCTCACCCTCCTGCTGGGAAACGATACGCCTACGCCTAAGTCACTGGCATCCGTTTGCAGTTTAAACATCTTTGTGAAATCGGGACATGCCAGTACCGGCGCCTTTGTGAGGCTCCTTTTTAGTTGGTCAAACGATTCCTGGTGCTCGTCGGTCCATTCAAACTTTTGTCCTTTCTTGATTAAGCTTTGCAGCGCTCCTGCCCGTTCGGTGAAATTTGGTATGAATCGTCGGTACCATGATGGCATTCCTAAAAAGCTGTGTAATTCCTTTGTGGACCTCGGCGCTGGTAAGTCTCGAATTGCCCCTACTTTGTCCGGGTCTGTCCAAATGCCGCGATCGCCTTTGACGTGTCCTAGGTAATTTAGCTCCTTCTGGAAGATGTGGCATTTGTCCGGATTTATCCGCAGGTTCACGTTTTGTAGTCTTCTGAATACTTCTTTTAGTTTCTCCCAATGTTCACGTTTGATCCGGCCAATCGCCACTATGTCGTGTAGATATGCAAATGCGAATGGTTCCATTACTGGCCCTATTATTGTGTCCAGCGCCCTTTGGAACGTTGCTGGGGCTGTGGTTAGCCCAAATGGCATGACTTTCCATTGGAAAAGTCCACGTCCGGGAACTGTGAATGCTGTATATTGTCTACTATCCCTCTCCATTGGGATCTGCTAGTATCCTGACTTGAGATCTATCGTGCTGATGAACTTTGCCTCTCTTAACTGGTCCAAGATGAAGTTCATTCTTGGTACTGGATGAGCGTCTTTTTCTGTTTTGTCGTTCAGCAGTCGATAGTCCACACACATTCTCCATTCGTTGTTTTTCCTTCTTACTAGCACTACTGGTGCGCTGTACGGGCTACGTGAGGGTTCTATGAATCCCAGTGCCAACAACTCGTATTCAATAAAATCACAAAAGTGCAGTGACCGTTTTAATAAATCTACTATAACGCGAAAAGACGCTTTCTGCAATGAAATCGCGAATGTCTATATTGATTGGTCATTTAATTAATATAAAACTAAACTCTTAAAACTCTAATTAACTTTACCACGAATACAATGAGTCTGAACCACGTTCGCACACAACGTCAACGTGAGCAAGACGAGAGACGGCTCTCAGTACAAAGAAATAACGCGTACTTCTCTTTTAAAGCAACCGAAAATAATGCAAATAATGATCAAGCGGGGGCAATAATCCCAACTTGACCGAATTCTTAAACATAGCGGGTGAGAGAGCTCGTTCTTGCTCCCCCTCGCTACCATCGACGTCTCTGCTGCCAAAGAGCGCTTAATGTGCTCCAATGCAGGTATGCAATAACCTAAGCGCAACAGCAGTAACTAGCACCGCAATTTCTTTAACAACGTCAACTGTAACTACAACAACAAATGCAACCGATCGACTGCGCGTTTAATAACATCATCAGCTAGCAACGCAAATATTATTATATCTGCCGCTGCGCTGCCCGAAAAACAGAACAAAAACAATGAATGTGCTAAGCCGGCTGTGCAGACTAGTATGGATCGCTGCATCCAAATCAAAAGGAAGCTGAGGCCTCTAAGTTCTCAACGCAAAATAACCCGTAACAATGCTAGCCTAGCTGGAATAGAAACGCCCATGAACTCAAACCGATTTAAAATCTTGGAAGACGCCTATGACGTTGAGGCGGTCGAATCTACTGAAGTCGAGAAAAGGAAGCCAAAACTTCCGCCTATTTATATTCGAGAAAAAAGTTCCAATGTTCTTCTCAACAAAATGATCGAGCTTATTGGAAAGGATAACTTCCACATAATACCTCTAGAAAAGGGCAACAACTAAGAGACAAAGGTTCAAATGAAGTTGGAAGATAATTACAGAGTATTATCGAAATATCTTAACGAGAATAAAAAGAACTTTTACACGTATCAGCTAAAAAGTAGCAAGGGCCTGCAAGTCCTACTTAAGGGCATAGAGACCGACGTAACGCCTGCAGAGATAACAAAGGCGCTTCAAAAGGAAGGAATTTAACGCTAAGACAGTCTTCAACATCCTTAACAGGGATAGAAAGCCGCAGCCACTCTTTAAGGTTGAGCTCGAACCAGAAAATAAGCCCCTAAAGAAATACGAACTGCACCCCATTTACAATCTTCAGTTCCTGCTGCACCGCAGAATTACTGCCAATTACTGCGAACTGCCAAGAATATGGGCATACAAGGTCATACTGTAAACTGCGCCCGGTGTGTGTAGTTTGTGGAGATCTTCATGATTCCGCACACTGCCCAGCGAGCAAAGATGACTGCAACTCGAAAAAGTGCGGCAACTGCGGTGGCAATCACACTGCTAACTACAGAGGCTGCCCTGTTTATAAGGAGCTAAAAAGTCGCATCCACCAGAGAGGAACTGCCGCCCGCACCCAAAATAAACAGATGACAGCTTCCAGATCAAACCCTGAAGTCTTCTTCTCGACTGCAGCCAGATCCTCACTAGGACCCTTAAACTCTGATAAAAATGTGACTTACGCAAGCGCTTTAAAATCAGGACTGGCTAACCCTGTCTCAAAAAGTTCATTTCTGCAATCAGCATACCAAGAACCGAACACGGCTCAGCAGCAACAATTCCCGGAGCAGTCAAAAAGCAACTTCGAAGATATGATATTTGCCTGCAGCAAAGCCTTACGGAGTTTATGTCGTTTATGCGCACAACTATGCAAGACTTAATGCGAAACCAAAATCTATAGATTCAAATGCTGGTTTCACAACAATCCAAATAATGACTTCCCTAAGGATATCTACGTGGAACGCTAACAGCGTCTCACAGCATAAACTTGAGTTAGCTCAATTCCTACTCGACAACCATATCGACGTAATGCTGCTTTCAGAAACACACCTTACAAACAAATACAATTTTCAACTACGAGGTTATTCATTTTACGGAACAAATCATCCAGATGGTAAAGCACATGGTGGGACTGGAATTCATAACAAATTTGCTAAAAATTACCTACAGGCCACATCTATAAATATACAAACAAATACTGGCAACCAACTTACACTAGCCGCCGTATACTGCCCCCCTCGCTTCACCATAGCTGAAGATGAGTTTATGCAGTTTTTCAGCTCACTAGGACACCACTTCATAGCAACAGGGGACTACAACGCCAAGCACACACACTGGGGATCACGTCTCGTGACTCCAAAAGGAAAACAGCTCTATAATGCAGTTATAAAAGCCAAGAACAAGCTGGACTATGTTTCTCTTGGCAGACCAACACACTGGCCGGGCAGACCCAAAGAAACTTCCCGATTTATTAGACATTGCAATTACCAAAAACATTCCTAAAAATCTGTTAAGCGCCGAATGCCTCTCGGATCTTTCATCTGATCACTCGCCTGTCCTGTTTATTCTACTCCGACATCCAGGCGCATTGGAGCAATCGTATAAATTGACATCACAGAAAACCAATTGGGTTAAGTACAAGAAATACATTAGCACAACAATTGAGCTAAGTCCTCATCTCAACGATGAAGCCAACGTAGAAAGATTTGTTAATACACTGGAGTCTGTACTCGTCTCTGCAGCTCGAGTTTCAACACCCCAAACTACAAGTACACAAAGCAACCAAAAGAAGACAAATCTACAAATAGAACAGCTCATCCTCGAAAAGCGACGCTTACGTCGAGAGTGGCAACTCCACAGATCGCCATCTGCTAGGCAACGCTTAAAATATGCCTCACGTCAACTCACAAAAGCTTTACAGCAAGAAGAAGCACATGTCCACCGACTCTACATAAAGCAATTGTCAACATCTAGTACAAAACACTCACTATGGAGAGCTCACCCAACTAAGTAACTAGCTCACCGAAAGTAACCGTGATGCCTATTAGAAATCCCACAGTCGGCTGGGCGCGCAGCGATTCAGACAGAGCCAGCATGTTTGTCAACCACCTTAAAAATGTCTTCAAACCAAATCCTGCCACTAGTGCGTTCACTTTGCCGACTTTACCATATGAACCTCAGCTTCAACATGAGCCAATTGAGTTTCGCCTATACGAAATCGTTAAAATCATCAAATCATCATCTCCCATATTGCGCGGTTTGCACTATCACCAAGCTTTTTAATGCCATCGCAAAACTTTCCAGTGAGATGGAAAAAGTCGATTATAATAATGATAGCAAAGCCGGGAAAAAACCACACAATTCCCACGTCGTATAGACCTATAAGCCTACTTTCATGCTTATCTAAACTTTTTGAAAAATGCGTATTGACTCGGATAAACACATACCTAGGAATCCCGGAAGGAATTCCGTCACATTAATTTGGGTTTCGTGAAAAGCACGGAACAATTGAGCAGGTCAACCGGATAACATCAGAAAGTCGGAACGCGTTCGAAAATCGAGAGTACTGTACTGCCATATTTTTAAACGTCTCTCAAGCATTTGATAGAGTTTGGCTAGAAGGTCTAATGTACAAGATCAAGACAATGCTCCCCTACAACACCCATAAGCTTTTAGAGTCTTACCTCTACGACAGAAAATTTGCTGTTCGATGCAAGTTCCTCAAGGAAGCGTGCTTGGGCCAACATTATATGTCCTCTACACAGCAGACATCCCAACAAGCACACGACTAACCACATCTACGTTTGCTGATTATACAGCCATTCTCAGCCGCTCAAAATGCCCGATGCAAGCAACTGCGCAGCTAGCTCTTCATCTGGTCTATGTTGAAAAGTGGCTATCAGATTGGCGAATTAAAGTGAACGAACAAAAATGCAAGCACGTTACGTTCACCCTGAACAGGCAAAACTGCCCGCCGCTCATGTTAAACCACAATCTACTCCCGCAAGCAAACGAAGTGACATATCTAGGAGTACATCTCGACAGAAGACTCACATGGCGCCGGCACATTGAAGCCAAAAGAACACACCTAAAGCTAAAAGCCAGTAGCCTTCATTGGCCCATCAACGCTTGGTCTCCCCTTAGTCTTGAATTTAAAGTCCTGCTGTATAACTCGGTACTATAAACCTATATAGATGTACGGCTCTCAGTTAGGGGGAATGCCAGCAATAGCAATATTGACATAGTCCAGCGAGCTCAGTCGAAGATCTTGAAAACAATCACCGGGGCACCGTGGTACGTTCGCAACGAAAACAACTTAAGCATTCTACCAATCAAAGAAGTAATCGCAGAACAGAAGGAAAAGTATTTCACCAAGCTATCGTTGCACCCTAACCACCTGGCGAGAGGTCTTATAAGGTTGATCAACCAATCACGCTTTCGTCGCAATGACTTGCCCACCCAGCGACCGACTTGAGGGACGCGCAACCAGAATCCAGTCTTATTATACTGTTAGTTAAATTTTAATGTTAAGATTCGTGAACTTATTGTTAGTCTCAAAATTAAGAGAAGATTCAATAAATAAAAGCAAAGTTAAAAAAAAAACAAAAACAAAAAACATGAACACTTTTGATTAAAAATAATATAATAATATATATATAAAATAAATATAATTACTAATTTTACCTATTCAAAAAAATCCTATATTTGTATTACAAAGGCTACGAAAGTAATTCTCTACATCCTGCAAAATACAGTCCAGAACGACCAATTGTGAGTTTTCACCAAGTGTTAATAATCTGTCTTTCACGTTTCGTATATTTTTTGAGATTTATAATTATTATGACTTATAGCGATTGGAGCGGATGGAGAAACTTTCTTAGCACGGTCACCAAATAATGCAATAATCGTAATACAAAATAAGAAACAACCAATCTTTAGTCTTTGCCGTGTCCCGAATTGGAAACGCTAAGATGCCGTCGTGTTTAAATTTTATAGTCTTCAGTCATTTACACGAGCCTTGATGTTCCATAAAGTTATTTAATCTCTAAAAATAAAGCTATCAGTAAGAAAACTGGGAATCAACGCACAGCCAAAACCACTGGTTAACAATATTAATATGCTTTTTATTACATTCTAATAAGTTTAAACTGATTTGCTAAGATTTATTGGGGCTCCCAAGTGGCCCCAATCGCTTCGAATTGTAAAAAGGTCAATTTTCCTTTCAAAAATTCTGGACGCTAACCTGTTTAACCAATCGAATCCGTGTTTTCGCCCATTATAAATGTTTAAAAAATTTGACCGCTTAGATTTAAGGCTTTTTACTATTTTTCACACCCGTTCTAAAATTACAATTTAGCCAAAAATATCTTCAAACGTCGAAAAACGGCACTTCTAAACTGAGTATCAAAAATTCCTTCGGTAAAGTTTTTCCTTAAGCTTTAACGATTCATTTGATGGTTTCACCAAAGCTCTATTTTCTTCTAAACAAAGAAACTAACCAAAATCGAATTTAAGTGCTCTTTACAGTTATTGCTGCCAGAATACTCAAAAGCCGTTTTTTTGGCGAAAATCTATTTGCCCCGGTTTTTGATAGTAGTAAAAATATACCATTCAAATTGTTTTTTGCGGAGTTTATTTTAACAGTGTTTTGCCACGCGCTGTTAGGAAACATAAGAGCGGGAGATCGCAGTAGATATAGAGAGAGGAAAGAGTGTAGCAAGTGCGCGAAAGAAGAAGTTAACGGGGAAACTTTCAATTTGGTCAGAGTCGTATCAAGAAAATTTCTTTGCAAAACCGTGTATTTTGGTGTATAACCGTATGTGAGCAATAATATTATTATTTTAGTTCGCCTTTCTCAGAATTTTAATTTTTCTATAGAATGTGCAAATTTGTTGATATTTTTGATGTTAACTGGTGAGTTATGCCAGTTAGTTTCGTTTTTTACTATTCTTAATTAGTAAAGTCATAAATGATTTACATTTATATGAATATTTTGATATTTATTAATTATGTGCAGTTGTGATATACCAATTAGCATACTTGCATTTTGTACATATATAGATGCGTTTTTGTAGTTTTTAATCTTATTATTCGATATAAACATTGCATAAATTGCACTATTTAAAAAATATTGTCTTAATATTTAAGAGCTTCCTGTATGGAGACAGGTATAATGCAAACATAAGACATCGCAAGCGAAGCTGCGGGCACCCTGCTAGTCAGTCTATAAACGTAGAAGAACAATGTATTTTAAAAGTTTTTTTATGTTAATAAAAATAATAGATTATATATAATAGTATATTAGATATATATTGATAGTACTTTAACAAATTCAGAGCTTATGATCATCTAATTTCTTTCCCGCCAAATAACAAATTATTCTCGGCAACTTTGACAACTGTCTGGCAATTCTCTAATCTAATCGAGTTTCTCGCTGCACCAGTTAAATTTCTTCACGACTGTACTGTTTCGCTTACCAACTACAAAAACCGCGTGGTCTGCCTAATTGCGACTTATCTCGTTTTTCTAAGTACGACTATCCGGCTCCGATGTTCGCGTGTCAATCCTCTTGAGTTCCTTCAATTTTCGTTCTCCTTCTCCCCTCCGTGGAGATCGGGAATAATTGTGGCGGCGTCGGAATTGCCGTCACAATCATATATTTCTTCGCCAAATCTTTCAGTCTTTGTAATGTATTTATGTTTGTTTTCGCCTAGACTTATTATACTAATTATTTAATCCATTGTTTTTCTCTTAAAGCTAATAAAAATCAATAGGGATAACAATAATAATAATAACAAAATTTGCATCTTTCCTTCTCCCCTCCGTCGGGGACGGGAATAATTGTGGCGGCGTCGGAATCTCCGTCACAATCATATATTTCTTCGCCAAATCTTTCAGTCTTTGTAATGTATTTATGTTTGTTTTCGCCTAGACTTATTATACTAATTATTTAATCCATTGTTTTTCTCTTAAAGCTAATAAAAATCAATGGGGATAACAATAATAATAATAACAAAATTTGCATCTTTCCTTCTCCCCTCCGTGGGGATCGTGAATAATTGTGGCGGCGTCGGAATCGCCGTCACAATCATATATTTCTTCGCCAAATATTTCAGTCTTTCGTTTGGCGACTGTTTTACAGTTCTTAGAAACTTGTTCGATTCTAGGGGCAATGGTTCCTTGGAAAACGCCGGTTTTCATAACTATGTACAATGAAAGCTTGTTTCATACAATTAAAAGAAACGAAAAAATCTCTGACGAAACGCAAACTGCATTTTCTTTAATAATAGGTACCTCATTAGAAATGGTGTGGTGTTGCACAAAAGGTATGCAATTAGTTTAGGTAAAATAGCCGGGCAAAAATAAAATATTGTTTTGCTGCTTAAATTAAAAGAAAAATAAGGTTCTTAAATTTGTCTTTTTGGATACCCTTGCAGAGAGTATTATAATTTCAGTCAAAAATTTGCAACGCAGTGAAGGAAACATTTCCGACTCTATAAAGTATATAAATTCTTGATTATTATCACCAGGAGATTCGAATTAGCCATGTTCGTCCGTCTGTCCGTCCGTGCGTTTCTACGCAAACTTGTCCCTCAGTTTTAAAGCTATCTGCTTGAAACTTTCCCAAAATATGTCTTTCTATTGCCGGTAGTATAAAAGTCCCATTGGAACAATCGGAAAATAAAATTTTTAAAAGTATAACTTTGTTTTTTTTTTTTTTTTTTTTGGATTTGGTAATATTTAAATTCTATTGAATAACGATTTTCATTAAATTAAAGTCGGACATCTATTTCATATAATTCCCACAGGAACAATACAAAAATTTTAAAAAATAAAAATGAAAAAAATTGTATTTGCCTTTTATATTCCTTTAAGATATAGTAATTATTTACTACATCAGAATTAAGCCTTTAGTTTTGTCAAAATCGAACAACAATATCATATAGCTGCCATAGAAACGATGGCAAATGCAGCGCAAAGTCGATATCGCTAAATTCTTTTTAGTAATATAAACATAGACATAGAAATATAGTCGTTTTTGCTTGCCGAAGTTTACTTCCATTCTAGATTTTTTGTTCCAAACGTTATTCATTTTTCGACGGTCACACACTTTTTTACGAAATGGCCGACGATACTGCGACGGACTTCAAATCTTTTTCTGAAATGGTATCCTTGTAAATTAGTCTTGTCTTCAGATGTTCGTGTAATGTCGTCACCGATTTGCGTAAAAGTCCACATGCTTGATTTTTATGTTGCCGACGGTTTGCGTAACTGTTAATGTGTAGTCTAGAAAATGGTCGACACTATTGCGAAGGGCTGGTGAATATTTTAAGTGACCGTCGATACTGCGTCGTATCTACAGAATGTCTATTGTATTAAAGTAATTACATAAACTGTCTGCAGGTTGGTCCTCGGAACTACGGGGATCTAAAGTAGAGTTGAAAAAATAAAAACAACTTTAATCATAAAAAACGAAAAAAAAATAATTTAAGCCTTTGAGATTAATGGAAAAATGATTTGATTTTTATTGATAAACATTAGTTTATCCACCACACATGGCTTGAGTCACATGGCAAGATCTACCTGCCTTACCGAAGTAACTCACATAGGTATTTTGGGGCTACCACCAATGGTAAAATCCAACCTTGTTTTAAAACCACCACTTGAATTCATATTCCAAATATTATTTTACAGAACATAGATTTTTTCCGTTGCTCTAATCTTAAAACATAATACAAAAATTTCGAAGGTTGGATGATTTTGTAATCAGGGAAAAGGGGAGGAAGGGAAAAAAAAAATTTAAAAATAGTGATATTTATCTCTTGATCTATAACGAAAAGCATGTCTTATTTAAAAACTTTATTCAAAAACACTGGTTCACTTTTTTGAGCCAGTTAGCTGTCCGTCCTTTGTCCGACCATCTGCCTGTCCGTATGAACGTTGAAATCTTGAAATCTACAAGAGCTAAAGATTCTGGACTTAACATGAACGATTTCCTACGGCAGCTTATATGAAAATGTTGCCAGGCCCACTCTAACGCACACAAAGCGCAAAATTCTTTACAGACTAGGTAGAGGCCAGTTATTACGCGGTATATGTCAAAACCGCACCAAAACTTATTTATTCAATTAGTATATATCGACACACTGTGAGGAGTTAAATAACTCCGCACAAATAAAAGCGAAGCCCTCTTCGAACACGGAAGCCTTAAGTTGCTGAATACGCAGTGAATGCGCATTGTAACGGCACTGCGGGAAAAAAGAGTTTGGAGCTGTAGCTGGAGAGTTTGGAGAGTACGAGGACAGAGAGTTTGGAGAGTACGAGAGTACGAGCAAGGACATCAAGGACACGAAGAACGACGAGCGGTCATCGCAGGCCCAGCAGCAAGTAAGCGATACTCCAAGAGGCGAGGGTGGAAGCATTCGTCGTTAACCTAGCGTTCTGCCACAGCGTTCTGCTTCCGGCATTCGCCTGAACTGTCAAGTAGAAACTGTTTAGGCGGCTGGTGTGACCGGCCGGGACAGATCTAGGGACAGGAGGCTGTTGGCGTTCCGGAGGCAGCGGAGAGCGATGGTGGAGCAAGCACAACTCATCGGAAAAGGCTTTGAGACACTAATTTGTCACCATTAGTCCCGGGCCGAGGGCCAAGTCGGCGAAAAAAGATCGTAGTAATTACATCCTAACATTCTGTGCATTCTCACTAGACAATCGGGCGGTCACGTTTATATAAATTTGGTGGGACGAACAACACACATCTTCTGAGCTGGCCGCACGATACTCGTAGCGAGCAGACTAAACAAAATCAGTTCGTTTCAACACCAAACATATTCCAAGTCGTAGCATTACTTTAAAAGTTATAAAATATAAAGTGTTAAGTAAAAAAACGAAGCGAGGGAAAACTGTCAGCGGGGGACGGGGATGCTTCTCGCTCTCAGCTTGTGCTGTTGGCACTCCCGTTCGGCAAATGACGCCATATTAAATTCTCGAAATCCACCATCAGCTAGACCATATTTTTCAGCTAAGTATTATTTCCATTATTCATCGAATCTTTCCTTTATGATTAACTTTTAACCGGCTACGACCACACCTGATTTGCCCAAGAATGGATCACCTGCTACCCGCTTTTTTGGGATCTTTAGAAATAATTTGTCAATACACGAAAACAAGGTCCATCCTTGAGTGGCGTGTTCAACAATCTATAAAAAAAAATGGTATACCCGTCCGATTGAATGAAATTAAAATTGAGAATTTTAAAATGTAAATATTACTATATTTATTAGTTTATATGCTTAAAACCAACTAAGTAATAATTAAAAACGAGGACGGAAGCTAACTTCGGCAAGCCGAAGTTTTAATACCCTTGCAGACTTTGCCGAAATTGCTAAAACTGAAAAAGTTGCGAAAGGAATAAGGTATACATAAATAAACTAGATTTGCGTCGTTTGATGTCAACTGCTTTTATACTGCAAAAATGTCATATAAAAATAGAAAAAAGGGAAACTTTCGCAGCCTTTAACTATTTTTCCTACGGAAGCTATAAGAAATAGACGTGCGATCGGCAAGCGCTTTTACCCTAATCAAGATATGCGTAAATAAAGAAGACTTGGAAAAATTTATGTCAGTAGCTTACACACTACGCGAAAACTTCAGAAAACCAACAAATTTGGACCGATTTCACCCTGTTGTTCCTATGGGAGCTGTAGGATATAGACGTCCGATCGTCACGTGCTTTTACCCTAATCAAGGTATGCATAAAAAAATACGATTTGGAAAGATTCATGTCAATTGCTTATATACTGTGCAAAATATCCTAGAAATCATTAAATTTTAACCGATTTCACCGTATTGTTCCTATGGGAGCTATAGGATATAGACGTCCGATCGCCAAGCGCTTTTACCCTGATCAAGGTATGCATAAAAAAATAAGATTTGGAAAGATTTATGTTAAATGCTTTTACGCTGCGCGAAATATCTTCCATTCTTGAAAGTTATATCCGGTTGTTCCTATGGGAGCTATAGGATATAGACGTCCGATCAGCACGCGCTTTTACCTTGATGAAGGAATGCATAAAAAAATACGATTTGAAAAAATTTATAGCAATAGCTTTTACACAGCGCGAAATATTCTGAAAAACATAAAAATTGGACCGATTTTACCCTATTGTTCTTATGGGAGCTATAGGATGTAGACGTCCGGTCGCCACGCGCTTTTACCCTGATCAAGGTATGCATAAAAAAATACGATTTGGAAAGATTCATGTCAATAGCTTTTACACTGCGCGAAATATCATCAATTCTTGCAAGATATATCCGATTGTTCCTATGGGAGCTATAGGATATAGACGTCCGATTTTCAAACTTGATCTGCGTACACATGATTTAGGACGAGTGTGAATGTTTCAGATCGCTAGCTTTTAAACTGAGCTCGCAAACGGTATTGAAACAGACGGACAGACGGACATGGCTATATCGACTCCCCTATTGATCCTGATCAAGAATATATATACTTTATAGGGTCGGAAACGTCTCCTTTACTGCGTTACAAACTTCTGACCAAAATTATAATACCCTCTGCAAGGGTATAAAAAATATTTTTTGAATGGTTCCTATGGCAGCTTTACTTACATACTATTTGGAATAAAAATAAAGTTTTCGGTAACTTTCGTTTAGTTTGTTTTAAAACAGAAAATTTCGTTGGCTTGGGGATCTGCGTACCGTTCAAATAAAGCGGAGGACATGTTTAATGAGAGTAAACGTTAGCTGTTTAGTTTGATACGCCAGTCAGACAGCACCCTTTTCACTACAGCGAAATGATCAGCGAGTTGGCTTGTTGCTCGGATTGGCCACCTGGAACGACTCAGGATCGCAGTATCGTCGGCTAACGTGGACGTTGTTAGTATCTCGTTCGTAGGAATATTCGCAGTATATAGGACAAATAGGGTAGGCCCAAGTGAGATTCTTTGAGGAACTCCAGTTTTAATCATGTATTCGTCCGATGTTGCTGTTCTGAATCTCACTGAAAATACTCTATTGCAGATATACGATTTGAGGAGGTTGTGAGTGTAGATCCGCAAATGCAATTTGATTTTATGCATGAGACCATGAAGCCAGACTCCGTCGAAGGCTTGTGATACATCGAGCTATCTTTAGCGCTACAATATTCTCGATGCTTAAAAGCTGAGCGTATTTCTGATGTTATTCGGTTAACTTGCTCATTGGTTCCATGCTTCCATGCATTGTGTGCATCCAGAAATGTCATTATGCGCGATAGTGGGCATTTCAAAAATAATTTTGACAAACAAGGCAGTAGTCGGCCGAAACGAGAAGCAATGAATTCTGGAATGAATTTCTGGCAGGATTTGGCTGGAAAACAAATAGAAGCAAATGTTTCAGCTCTGTCTCCGTCGGTTCGGGCCTGAAGATTTTCTAATAGGGTCAATCATTTCGAAAGGTGGGTTTAAATTTTGGGTGAGCCCTCCATAGGAGGTTCTTTTTACCAAAGCGAGTGTCGGTGATCCTCACCAGGTCGTACAGTCGATTACAATTGAAGACTTGTTATAAAAATCTAAGGTTTGCCCTGATGCGGGGTTAGTGTCCAGCTTTGGTTTGCTTATGGAGCGCGTTTAAATAGCTTACCCGGGCTTTGATTGGGTTAGTTTGTGGTGGCAGGGCCGACAGACATCTTGCTGGCAACTTTTATGTCTACGTCACAGTTGTTTTGTACAGATAATTCGATCTATGGGTACCCCGTAGTTCGAACTGCAAACAGGACTAGGTGGCTCCTCAGGTTGCTTAAGTTATCAATTCCTTAAATTTAAAAGCTTTATTGGTTATGGAAGTAGTGTGATTAGAAAATTTAAGTTTTGGGAACCTTGATAACCAACATGAGAGATTACATAAATAAGTTAATAGAGCTGCATAGAGTGGGTTGACCCAAAAATATGTAAAATTATCATTTTATCATAATCGAAATTTATATGAAATGGAGTAAAAGTCTCTACTGCAGAAAAAATAACTTTTTTGCACGCACAATGTGATGTACGTAATGATGTGGAAGTAAATAAGGGAGATCATTCTCCTGAGAGCTGCTTCTATATCTATATATACGTCGAGTAAGATAAATCCAGTTTCAATACATCACCCTAATGATAACCACTTAAGCCCATGTTATATTCGAGATGTATGTGATCTTCAAATATATTTCCTATTGAAGCTGATTATGGTATAGTATAGTTAATATATAGTTAATAGTACATCATATTTATTCGTGCTTTATCTTACGCTTAGTATAAACTTATAAACGGTTTTGCTTTATCTTACGCTTAGTATAAACTTATAAACGGTTTTGGGTTTATTGAAGAAAGTCAGCTCTTAACTCTCTTTGGGACCACGAAGGACCTGTGGCGATTGAAGAGAGTTATAAAAATCGTTCAAAGCATTTTAAAAAATAACTGTCTTAGCTTTGACAGATCGTAAATAACATTAAGCCCATTTAATGCGCTGAAGGTGTGCATTAAAATATGTTTAATTTTTTCTTCTTGTTTCAGATGGACTAGTCTTGGATACTGAAGTCAACCGAATTAGGAACTATGAAGATACAACTTGGAATTTTTAATGAAATTTAATGAATTGTATTTTTTGCGTCGCATCAAATTGTAATACCTTGAAAATAAATTACATTTGCTTAGTTTTAGTTTTCGCTACGCTTTTCGAATCACTTTGGCGTCATTGTTTATTTAAAATTAATAATAATTTTAAGTGTTTTGAAATAGAAAACTTTTTGAGATGAAACTAAATATTTGCATTTTACTCCTTTTCCAAAATATTGGCTAACAGTAACTTAGAAATTTTGACTCTCAGCGTTAAAACCCATTTTTTACTTGTGATTTTGCAGAACTAGACAAGCGATCTTCGAGAAAGCAGACGTACAAAATCAGTTCGTTTTAATTTTATCTTCATGTTCATTCTTTACAGGATAGAAATATCTATAGGGATTAGGTTTTTTTTTGATCCTTTATTTTTTTATTACCCAACTCGAGGTCAAGTTAGATCTGGTTTGAGGTAAATCTTAAACGCGACCGTGTGCCAAAAGAATCGACAAGGCTTTAAAGTAGGGGCATTTTGTACTTAATCGTCATCAGCGCTAAAATAACCTCCAATCATTTTTAGAACCAAGCCCGAAGTGACTTTGACTATTCAATATGCAAGAAAGAGACCTAGAGTTTTGACAAGGATTTGGAATCCTTTAAACTAAACTTAACGAACTTAAATAACGACAGACTCTATTTTATTTTTATTTTAAGGACCTTTACTTAAGATGGGGAAGTCGTCAGTCCGGCCAGGGTCCTCTACATGTAAATTCGAAGATTTACAGGGATGAATAAAGACTCTGAGCTCGATTTGTCACAGCGATTCAAAGGGAAGCACATGGTGGTGCTAACTTAAAATCCCTTTTTTGGCTAAATGTCTACATCTGAGAGTGCAGTTCGGATTACCACCAAGAATAACACGGCAAAAATACTGCAAGTACACTTATATTTGATGATGGACGAACCGTGCCGGATTGGGTCTTGGCGCTTTGGTAAGGCCGTTCTCTGGGCGGGGTTTCCTGTAATTTGGCACTTGGGTTCTCGTTCTCTTCTGCTAGATATTCCCTGTTGCGGTACTGGTTGTTCTGGTCGGTTGGTAGGATCGTTAAACTTGGTGTTGTCGGATTGGGTGTATCGAAGGCATCGTTAGGTGGCCCTCGTATCGGAAGCCGGAAACGTGACTTCTGGGAGGAGCTCTCTGAGATGGGCCTGAATTACAAAAACCATTGCTCAATGATGATAACCGGGAAGGCTGATTACGAAAACCACACCCGGTGTCGGTGATCCTCTACAGGTCATAGGGTCGATTGCAATCGAAGACTAGTTAACGGAATCTCTGGTTTGCGCTGATATGGGGTTAGTGTGACCAGCCTTGGTTTGCTTTTGGACCGCGTTTGAATTGCTTGCCAAGGCTTTAAGTTAGGTTGGTTAGCATCATAACATGAATTCACCCCTATTGTTTTTTTTTTGCGCGGAGTCTCTTGGCCCACTTACCTGCCCAACCGAACGGTGGGAGATAAGAAAATATAGGTTAAAGCCCGGGGAAAAAGTAGGATCAATCTTGTGCTGATTAAGTCAGCAATAAGCAATAAGCCCGATTAAAGGGTATTCCATCTCCAAATCAGCTGCTTAACAGAACCGTTACTTGCGGAGCTTTGGTGTAAGTGAGGCCGCGACGTACAACCATGCAAAGCTGATATTCGGAGACGACGTTTTAAAGCGCACCAAATAGTGAAAATAAAATAAATCATTGAACATAAACCTCGTGTATTCATTTCGTTAATGCTAAAAGCGTATTCGCAGCCAGGCAACTCAACAGCACACTTAGATCTACAATGATTTAATATTAGGGGAATATAATTTCTAGTTAATGTACTTGGCACAGAAAAATTTAGCAGTGTTACCAAGTCGGGGCTGTCAAACTCACCATGAATTAGGTTACAAATGAAGACAATATTAAGCATTGTTCTACAGTTGTCTTTTGACCACCTTTTAATAAAACCAAGCACTCCTCATGCTTTATTAACCATGGACGAAATGTGATTAACGCGCATATCGGTTTGACCCGATACAAAGTCATTCGACTTGGATATGGTGCAAGAATAAGACTGTAATTAATGATCTAAAATAGAGTAAGTCGTTTAAAAAGTTGGGAAAATTAATCGGTTATTGCCTTATCTGTGGTTGCGTCATGTTTTCCATCGACGGCGAGGAAAGATAAGAATTAGATTTACGCATGGTGTTAACGAAGTTATAAAACTGTTTCGGGTCGTGAGAACTGGACCTTACAACGGTGATACAAAACACAAATCAAGTGAATCAACCTAGTGAGTTTCGTACATGGTTTAAGGATATGTCAAGCAGGCCGTCAATAAAATCATGCAGTGCTTTAGGTAGTAAGACATTCGATCCATCCTCAGTGGACCAAGTAATTCCAGGTATATTAAAATCACCTAGAACTACCAACTGATCCCTATCAGTCGTAGTCCGTGCGCGATTCCTCGTCGCGCAGGATCTCGTAGGCGGTGGCCACCAGCTTGAACAGATCCGGATGATAGCGCCTGGCCAGCTGGCGGTAGGCCTTGCCGATCTCCGACTTGGACGACTCCCTGTTGACACACAGCACATCGTAGAGGCCCTCCATCAGTCCGAGGGCCAGTGTGGGCAGGAGGGCCAGGAGCACCAGGTGCAATCCCTGCGCCTGCATCACCGTTATCGCTTTCTCCCGGACACGTGGAGCTGGGGGAAGAGGTGGAGCACAGCTGGCACCGGTTGGGTGGGATTGGATTGGAGAAACTGGTGGCGGTCGCGTTGGCGCTGCTTGTCCGTCTGCTCGGCGTCTGTCCCGCTGCAAAGTTGGCCGCCGCTTAACCAGGTTAGCTTCAGCCGATAACGCCGATAATACTCAGGTGTTCCGGTTCTTTCGCCGGCCAGTGTGACCTTAGGAGCATTGCAGCGGGCACACTAAATCACTACATTACTTGTACTGTTTAGTTGTGCTCCTTCACATTTTTAAAACCAATGTGTTTTTAGTTTCTACTTCACATTTTTAATACCCATGCATTCTCTTATCTTGTATATTCGAATTTAATATATACCAATTAAGTGTTTTAAAAACGTGACTTGTGGAAAGATAAGAATTAGATTTACGCATGGTGTTAACGAAGTTATAAACAACGGTGATACAAAACACAAATCAAGTGAATCAACCTAGTCAATTTCGTACATGGTTTAAGGATATGTCAAGCAGGCCGTCAATAAAATCATGCAGTGCTTTAGGTAGTAAGACATTCGATCCATCCTCAGTGGACCAAGTAACTGATCCCTATCGGAAAGCTTATTTGCAACAGACTAATAACGGAAAGGTGATTTAAATAATCAGGAAGTTCAGACAACGGCAGAATATATGAGCAAGTTATGTATATAGAGTTACCAAATAAATTCAATGCTATTAAATTCCTCAAAAAATAGCTTTTCTGACGGGAGGTTGGAATCAACTCCAATTAAGACTCCACCTCCCCGTCTAGAGGGACGGTCATACCTATATATTGTGTACTTGGAAAATGAGATGCAATTTAGTGAGCTTGCTAAGCAAGCCTCTTGCATTCTAATAGGAAAGAAGGAGGTTAGAAGTCAGTTATTTCAGGATGGTACATTGGCTTGGCCCCGACTAGGAAATTTTACTCTCGCGGTCCCCTTCTTTTTATACCCGTTACTCGTAGAGTAAAAGGGTATATTGTATTCGTGCAAAAGTATGTAACAGGTAGAAGGAAGCGTTTCCGACCCAATGGTATATATATTCTTGTTCAGGATCACTAGCCGAGTCGATCTAGCCATGTCCGTCTGTCCGTCCGTATGAACGCTGAGATCACGGACATTTTGCATGTAGATTTTAGGAGTTCCTACGCAGCGCAAGTTTCTTTCAAAATGGTGCCACGCCCCCTCTGACGCCCACAAGCCACAAGCTGTGGCCACAGTTTTGATGCTATTATGAAAATTTTAATTGATATGTATTTCTTTCGTCAATACCTATCGATTGGCCTAATAAAAGTTTGCCACGCCCACTCAAACGCCCAAAAACCCATTAAACGCTTAAGCCTGGCTAACGCCTACATTTCCGCCTTTCATGGCCCGTAGCGCCATCTAACGGATGACTTTGGAACACCTGGCCAAGGTGCTAATTCGAGCGGCGAAAAACATACAAGAAGGCATATTTATATTAAGTTGTTTAGCTGAGTAACGGCGCTCGAGGCACTCGACTATAGCGTTCTCTCTTGTTTATCTTAGCTTCGAACTCTTTTACATCCATATTATCCGGGCAAAGCTATGACTTCAAAAAGCTCGTTTGGGAAAGTTATCTTGAAAGAATAAATGTCTCTCACATAAGCAAACTTATACTTTTTCAGCTTTTCATTATTACCATCGGCTTTAGTCTTGCATACGAAAATTTGGTTCTTTAGACGAATCACTGATAGGGATTTTGGTGGAGCAGACATTGTTTCTGCAAAACCAACTTGACCCGGTTGTCCGGACTCAGTAGTCCCTTGTGGCGATGTAACAACATTTTAATGTATAGGTGTATTCACTAATTGTGAAACCACAGCGGACATATCGGAATTTTTAGAAGTACCTACTTGCATACGTACTACTACGGATTGTTGGGATGCCGAATCTTTATTAGCAGCTGATCTTAGCTACATTTGAGGTTTTCTACAATCAGCTGCTTATCCTCCGGAATGCTCTGTTGTTCTTTTGATTAAGGTTGCGGGGTGTGCCCCTTTTGTTGCTTATCACCAGCTGATTTTTTTTACCTAGCTTACGGCCATTAAACTGCTAATTCAGCGCAGAGAGGAGATCATCAGCTCGGCGAAAACTATCTCTAGCAACGCCGAAACAGGTAAACAGCCCCATCAAGTCGGCATTAGTTTGGCGCATGAACGATTTCATCTCGTTCGCAACCTCAACACAAGCGTCACAACAGAACTGACAATTGGGCCCCATTAAAAGGTCATCACTTGTCCTGCCAGTAAAACCAGAGCACTTGGTGTGCACCATGTTTTCACACAGCCAGCAAGTCATGTTAGACTGCATTTTTTGCAGAAGCAGACTAAATTAGTACTACTCATTTCACCTATTGGAACCACTGTACCCAGAAAACGATATTGAAATTTTTAAGCGAGCAGTTATAAGTATCGCAAGAGCGCAGAAACTGCACGCCTAGAACTTTCGAAACAAAGAGAGCGGGAGCGTAATTTAGTTAAAGTGAATGCAAAAGCAACACTAAGAACAGCATTACGATTTACGAAGGATAACTCACAAAAGAAATAACCGAAAACACAACAGAAATACAAAGTTAATATAGTAGTTAACTCGCTGAAACAAAAATAATTTAAATGTTTATTTAAATAAATGAAATGTAAATATGTTTTGATAAGGCTCACCGATGGGATTAAACGAAACAAAATACAAAATCGGAGCGCAGAAAAAAAATACGACCGTTCAATTTGAGAGTCAAAGACGATATCTCGATATCTTCCGACAGACTTATTGCCGGCAACTATATGCAACCGATGTCCGTAGTTCGAACTGCAAACAGGATTCCAATGACTTGACGACTCATCAAATTCATTTAATTACCTTTTAATAAATGAAGTATTTCAATAGCTGTGCCTATGAATAGTATTATATTTATAACAGCCTTAAGACGGTGGCTACGGCGGTTCTATCTAGTCAATAAATTGTGTGGGAAGAACAAGGACATCTTCTGAACTAGCCAATCGTAACAAAGCAGACGTACAAAATCAGTTCGTTTCAATTTAGTCTTTGTGTTTTATTCTGTAAAGACTGGAAATATATATTCAAGGTGGAAGGCCAAGATAATTTTTTATCTGACTTAGACGAAAAATTAAACCATATTTGGGGTAAAATTAAAGACCTGTAATAAATTTTTGACTACTTTTTATTTTTTTTTAGTAAAAAGTTTACCCAACTCGGGGTCAAGTTTGCTCTGATTTAAGTTAAACCTAAAACGTGACCGTATGCCAAAAGGAAAAGGTTGTCTGCGGACGAATTTTTTACAGAATTAACCCTTGAGCAACATGACTTTTTGCAATGTGTGCCGCAAACACGTCGATGGCGTAAAATTTTTAAAGGCACCGAAATGTTTGGAAAAAAGAGCGTTGTGGGAGAAATTGCTGAGATACTTTTAAAATAACAAAGAATGTAAAAGAAACTTTAATAATGGCAGCCGAAAATGTTAGTATAAGTTTAGACATAAAAAGTTTTGTTTTAAGATTAAAATATATTTTAGAATTAAGAATTTTAACAAAAGACTTAGCATTCAAAGACAAAAACAACGCCTTATTTCAAATTTCAAATTATTAAAAATTAAACTATAAAAAAAAATAAACTCCTTTTATTATAAAGGCAAAAAAAAACCCTCTGAACCATCTAAGGGTTAATCCACACATTCTATTGTCGCTCTGCTCGCACTTACTAAACAGTTCCCATTTCACTCGCACTCGTTGTTATAATATTAGAGGTACCAGATTTTGCCGACGAGACTACCTTATGTTATTGTATCATGATTGTATCATGGCCGGGTGTCGATTCACGATGCTTTTCGGCTCGGTTGATACCCGTCTGTTCTGCCCGTCGCTCGGCCGGGTGTGTGTCTCTGCCGTTGATGGCTCTGCCGCTGTGAGGCTCTGCCGGTATTGGCTCTGTCGGTATTGGCTCTGTCGGTATTGACTCTGCCGGTGATGGCTCTGCAGATGTTGGCTCTGCCGGTGTTGGCGGTGTTGGCGCTGACGGCGGTGTTGGCGCTGTTGACGGTGTTGTCGCTGACGGCGGTGTTGGCGCTGACGGTAGGCTAGCTAGCCTGGCCGTGTACATGTCGATCTGGTGGTGTAGCCCATATACCACTATTTACAGTGCCCTTCATGGGACTTTATATGTCGGCTCCTACAGTATCTTATTGTCCACAAACTTATTATTCTAGTTCTAATCCTACTCCTAGCCTATAAAAATATATATATATAGCAACATACCCACACCCACATATCCACTACATAAAGTAACATACCCACACCCACATATCTACCACATAAACATATTTACTTTACGCATTTGTCACACCCAAAATCATCGGCTCCCAAGAGTCGCCAATTAATATAAACATCCCAGAAAATCTAACAGAATTAAACAATATTGCACCAAATGAAAATACCCTACAATTAAACGAAAATACTACACAAACTAATATAACCCACAAAATATATATTAGTAAAATACCCACCCCACCACCTAACATATTTACATTACGCATTTGTCACACCCAAAATCATCGGCTCCCAAGAGTCGCCAATTAATATAAACATCCTCTTGAGTTATAAACAAATGAAAGAACCCCAAATTTTCGGCTCCTACGACTAGCCAATTAATGTAAACATCCTCTTGCGTTATAAACAAATGTCCCCAAACTCCAAAAAGCTTTTAACCCCCAATACTGTAAAATGGCAGACGCAGCTCAGACCTAGACCTCAGTGCACTCATTTTGGACACTCTCAATTTATCAATAAAGTTCTTTCTCCCAATCGAGAAGTTTAGTTTAGTTTATAAGTTTGAGTTTTAAGTTGAATCTTGTAAGGAGCAGACCTATCTCTCCCAGTTCGCGTTTACACTATTCTGATAAATAAACATTCTATTTTTTTCAAAGTGTTAAATCCCGAACTTGTTATTGGTGCAGACGGTAGGATATAACTTTTTATACGGTTATATCCTTAAAGACCCCAAACGTCGTTCGTCCCAGTGCAATTATAAACCAGCTATCGCAGAGTCGGTTTGTATCGCTAATATACAAACGGAAACCTAAATTTTTGCAACACGCTATCGAAGCTCAGGTTGCGAGGTTTTTTTTTTAACAAAACATAAATCTAGACCCGTTTGACTGTCAAGTAACTAAAATAAAAAAAATATAATAAAAACCAATTTTTTGCAAAAACCCGTTTTATTGTAAAAGTTAGTGCCTTTGCTCGTAACACAAGGGTTACTAAAAAATAAAACACCTTAGTTCTCCCCCACCAGTGGTAAGAGACAAGGTATAACAATTTTAAATCAAATTCATAATACAAAACTTTTAAAATTGTGAAAAATTTATAAAACTAAATTATTGTCAGAAAACCATCTAAATCAAGCCCTCAACCAAATCAGGCAAGTGCCGCAATTTGAAGGCAACACGCTCGAACTCAGCCCGTTCATCAGGAGGATAGATTTCATCCTGGAGTTGTACCCCACAACATGTATACGCCAGTCGAGCGTATTCTTCAGTGCGATTGAAATGCAGCTTCACGGAGATGCCCAGAGGATATATCAACTATCAACAGCCAGATGCTGGAGGGATTTAAAAAACGCCCTCATCAACTAATATAAAACCCAGACGCCCTGCGAAGAACTACTAAGACGTCTGTATAACACCCCCTTTCCTGGGTGTATAAGTTAACACGGTCACCCGGCAACAGAGAAGTTGCCAAACTGATCACGCGTAGCCGGCATGAGAATAATGCAAAGCCAGCGACACCTGCGGATATTGCACAACGACGGTAGCAGAAGCCCAAGCTTCGGTCAGCGCTATCAGCGGGCAATGCACTGCGACGCAACCGACGGCTACCCAACACCACACACGGGGCGCCGGGTCAGCACTTTCAGGGCATAGGGCTAGCTTTCATTATAAGAATTTATGTACTTAGTTTTTAGTTGAATTTTGGAAATAAATCGTGACGGTCATCGCCTCCCGAAACCTAAGTCTTCTCATTCGCGCAGTACCGCGCGTCTTAAGCAAAAAACCTGAATAAGGAAATAATTAATTGGCACCCAACGCGTTCGTAAGACCCTCGATCCGTTAAAATAAAAAATAAAATAAAAACGCGTTCGTAAGACCCTCGATCCGTTTAAATAAAAAATAAAAAACACGTTCGTAAGACCCTCGATCCGTTTAAATAAAAAAAAAAACACGTTCGTAAGACCCTCGAACAGTTAAAAAAAGACATTTTAAAAACCAATTCGCCAACTCCGTCGAACCGGCAGCAGCAATTAAAAGAAGGAAGATAACACGAGCATCAGCAGCAATTTAATTTTTCTACAATTAAAAAAAACCATGTAAGTGGAGTGTTCATTGATATTCATTGATATTTTTCCCCGAATTTTTTTAAAATCAGAATATTTTCCAAAAAGTAATTTTGACAATTATAAAATAACAAAATAAATAAAAATATTTCAAGAGTCTAAAAAATAAAAAAGGCACAAGCTCGGGAAATAATTTTTCAAAATTTTTATTTTTCCGACAAAGAAATTAAATACAGTGGGAACAAAATTCTTTGTTCTTTGTGTTAAAACATATGAGTGATAGTGAGATAGAAGAATTGTTAAAAGAATTCCGAAAGCTAAAAAGCGCGGATAATTTTCAAGTAGACCAAAACAACTTAAATATGGCAATGACCAACGACCAATTAAAGGCCATTATAGAGGGCGCGGTTGCGAGCGCACTCGCCGCACAGGAAAAAATTTCGAACAAAAATTACAGGACGTTCAGAAGCGCCTAGGTGGTGTTAATATCGGTACACCAGAAGTTGAAACATACAGAGATGCAGATATCAGAATAAGTATTACATGTAATGAGACCTTAGATATTATGAAGTCCCTGCCGGACTTCGAGGGTAAAAATGAGACGTACGTCTCATGGAGAAAAGCGGCGCATACCGCATATAAAGTGTACGAAAAATACGATGGTAGTTCCAAACATTACCAAGCTTTAGGGATACTAAGAAATAAAATAAAAAATTCAGCCGATATGGTTCTTTCGTCGTTCGACACACCTCTGAACTTTAGGGCCATAATAAACCGACTAGACTTCACATACGCGGACAAGCGGCCGGTATATTTAATAGAACAGGAGATGTCAACGCTCCGCCAAGGAAACATGACACTCTTACAATACTATGACGAAGTAGAGAAAAACTGACTCTGCTTATAAATAAGACAATTATGACCTACGACAACACCGTAGCTGCTCCACTGAACGAAAAATACAGAGCGGATGCGCTACGCGTTTTATTTCTGAACAAGAAAATCGCTAAGCGATGTTCTTTTTCAGCAAGACCATCTGATCTTCCTTCCGCTCTAGCGCTAGCACAGGAAGTAGAGGCTAACCATGAGCGATATATGTTCGCAAGTAATTTTGCCCGTAGCACGGAGGAAAACTCCAAAGGTCCGAACAGAGACAACTGGACAAGAAAGAAATACGGTAACAGAATCTAGATTCCACCCGGAGGGTAAAAACCCCATTTTAATAAAAGGCCAAGACAGCCACTTAGACAAGATCCGGTACAGCCAATGGACGTCGATAGCTCATCTCGCTTTAGACAGCCAACTCAAAATCAACAAAGTGGTCCGTTTCAAAGACAGCCCCTAAACAGTCAATGGCAGACAAGTCCACAAAATTTCCAAGCGAACGCTTACAATAACCAGGGACTGGCAAGTAAAAGACCTAATAATAGTAGCGCTAGGTACACAGGCCCGAAACATCAAAGAATAAACCATTTAGCGTTAGACAACGATTTACCGAACGAAAACAATGACGAATACCCTACAGTAGCAGAGGAAGAAGTAGAAGATGTGGACGATGACCTTGTAGAATATGACGAAATAAATTTTTAGGCATAACTCCCTGCTCCCATTCATAGAAAGGGATATCGCAGGAGGAAAATCAAACTTTTGATAGACACAGGGCTTCCAAAAATTATATCAGCCTATGAAAGAATTAAAAACATTATTTACGTAAATAAACCTTTTTCTGTAAAATCAATCCATGGTCACAACACCATAAATAAAAAATGTATGATGCACCTTTTAACACAACTACAACATTTTTCTTACTACCGAACTTAACGACCTTTGACGGAATAATCGGACTAGACTTACTAAAAAAACTGATGTCGTACTCGACCTAAAAGACAAGAAATTAATAACTAATAGCAGTGCAGAAGAAATTAAATTTTTAAAATGTGCAAATGTTAATTTTACAAAGGTTGAGGATATTGAGGTACCCCAGGAAATTTTAGAAAAATTCCAGGACATGTTGGGAAATCGCACAGGCGTATTCGCAGAGCCGAACGAGGCGCTGCCTTACAATACTAATATCATTGGTACTATCCGGACAGAGAACGAAGACCCAATATATTCAAAATTGTACCCATACCCGATGGGTGTGTCCGACTTTGTAAATAAAGAAACAAAAGCCATGATACGAGACGGCATAATCCGACCATCTCGGTCTCCGTATAACAATCCTGTTTGGGTTGTAGATAAAAAGGGACCGATGAGCAGGGAAACACAAAAAACGCCTAGTAATAGACTTCCGAAAACTTAACTTAAAGACAATAGACGACAAATATCCTATCCCGAATGTTGTTTTTATCCTGGCAAATTTAGGAGGGCGAAACACTTTACCACATTGATTTGAAGTCTGGTTTCCACCAGATACTTCTCGCCGAAAACGACAGAGAGAAAACAGCCTTCTCAGTAGGAAATGGGAAATATGAATTTTGCAGACTGCCCTTTGGATTGAAGAACGCGCCCAGCATTTTTCAGAGAGCCATCGATGATGTGCTCAGAGAACAAATAGGGAAATCATGCTATGTCTATGTCGATGACGTAATTATTTTTTCAGAAAATATGCACGATCATGTGAAACACATGAAATTATATGAGGCCAACATGAGGGTTTCGCGTGAAAAATCTAATTTCTTTAAAGAAAGCGTAGAGTATTTAGGTTTCGTAGTTTCACGAGGAGGCATAAGAACATGCCCTAGCAAAGTAGATGCAATTCGTAACTACGAGCAACCAACCACTCTATTTAATGTCAGATCATTCCTTGGATTAGCAAGTTACTATAGGTGTTTTATTAAGGACTTTGCATCTATTGCAAAACCTATAAGTGACATCCTAAAAGGCGAGAATGGCAAAGTAAGCGCAGGTCAATCTAAAAAATACCCGTTAACTTTGATGAACATCAGCGCCAGGCATTTGAGAAGCTTAAGAGTGTTCTCGCGTCAGAAAACGTAATGTTATTATATCCAAATTATAAAAAAACCTTTGACTTAACGACGGACGCTTCGTCTTTCGGTTTGGGAGCAGTCTTATCACAAGACGGAAAACCCATAACCATGATATCACGAACTTTAAAAGACAGGGAATTAAATTTTGCAACAAACGAAAGAGAGTTGTTGGAATTGTGTGGGCCTTAAAAGCCTCAGAAATTACCTATACGGCGTAAAAAATTTAAACATTTTTACTGACCACCAACCACTAACTTTCGCCGTCTCAGATCGGTATCCAAACGCAAAAATTAAGCGCTGGAAAGCTTTCATTGACGAGCACAATGCACAAATTTTTTAGATGCCAGGAAAAGAGAACTACGTTACTGACGAGCTGTCCCGACAGCACATCCACTCGCTAGAAGAAGATGCGCATTCAGATATTGCCACAATACATAGCGAATTATGACTAACCTACACCATCGAAAAACCGACAAGCCGGTCAACTGCTTTCGCAAACAAATCCTTATAGATGAAAGCGGAACTGCTTCACTTAGAACGGTCATTATGTTTGGTGAAAAGACTCGACATCTTTTATATTTCTCGGATAGGGAAACACTTATGCAGAAAATATGTGATGTGGTCAAGAAGGACGTAGTCAATGCAATTTTTGCGAACTACCAGTACTGGCATTTATCCAACATAAATTAATAGAAACATTTCCGACAACCACTTTTCGTTACACAAACCGCATGGTGACCGACATCTTAGACAAAAACGAACAAAAGAAATTACTGTGTCAGAACATAACAGGGCAGGAAAACGTGAAGCAGATCATGCAGGACTATTTTTCCCAAAATGACTCATATGGCAAATGAGGTCGTCACAAATTGTAAAATTTGCCAGAAGGCAAAATATGATCGACACCCTCAGAAACAGATTCTCGGGGAAACACCTATTCCCTCATACACGGGCGAAATATTACATATTGACATATTTTCGACCGACAAAAATACTTTCTTACTTGTGTAGATAAATTTTCAAAATTTTCAATTGTCCAACCAATTGCTTCCAGAACCATTGCAGACGTACAAACCGCGATATTACAACTTATAAATTTCTATCGACGACCAAAAACAATTTATTGCGATAATGAGCCTTCTATAAAATCCGAAACAATTAAGTCCCTTTTAAGTAACCGGTTTAACGTACAAATCGTTAATGCACCGCCTCTTCATAGTACATCGAACGGACAAGTGGAAAGATTCCACAGTACACTGACAGAAATTGCACGGTGCTTAAAAATTGAAAGAAGTATTGAAGACACTGTTGAACTAATACTTCTCGCGGCTATAGAATACAATAGAACTATTCACTCAGTAACAAATAAAAGACCCATTGACATAATACACTCATCGACCATTGAGCTCAACACAGAAATTAGGGATAAAGTCTTAAATGCCCAGAACATTCAACTACAAAGATTGAACAAAACAAGACAAGACAGAAATTTTCAGGTAGGAGACAAGGTTCTTGTGAAATCAAATAAGAGGTTGGGAAACAAACTTTCAGATTTGTACTCCGAGGAAACCATCGAAGCAGACTTAGGGACCACAGTCTTAATAAAAGGGAGGGTGGTCCATAAGGACAATTTGAGGTAATTACAATAAATCTTATTTTTCTTTTTATTTTTATCTTCGACACACTAGGATTTGGATGATTCTACTCCTCGCCTACCAATAGCAGCTAAAATGACCGACTACACGACCTCAAATTACATACCAATCATAGACGGGCATGTGACTATTTGGAGAGACTTCCAATACCTCAAACACTCAACCAACTTAACCATGTACTCGAAATAGTTAAAGAAACAGAAGAAATGAGAAACCATTTCCCAGTCACATATGTGGCAGATATTAGACTCAGATTTACGACACATTAAGACTCTCATAGATACCGTAAATGTTCATCATAGACACGCTAGAAGCATAAATTTATTAGGCACCGCATTAAAAATCGTAGCCGGTACTCCAGATTTTGATGACTTTGAGAACATTAAATTTAGGCAGAAAGAACTCATAGAATCAGAAAGTAGACAAATAAAAATTAACACAAAGACCCAGGAACAAATAAACATCCTAACGAACACGGTAAACATTTTAGTAAAAATGCAAAAGCAAAACAGATAAATACAGAAAATTTATATGAGAACTTGCTATCAAGAAATAGAATTATTATTTCCGAACTCGAGGCCTTAATGTTGTCGGTTACTCTTACAAAATTGGAATAATCAATCCCGCGATTTTAGACTCAAATGACTTACAAAATTTAATCAATGAACATTCCACAAATGTTACTATAACCGATCTAATGGAAGTAGCTCAAATTAAAGTTTTATTAAATAATAACTTTTACACTTTATATTAAAATATCCTAAGCCCTACATAGCTTGTAAGAAAATAATCTTGCACCCCGTTGAACACAACGGCACTATTCTTAATTTTGCCGAAGGCGATAGTATAGCTGACTGCGGTAACAAAATCATGCCGATTGGAAACTGCAGCGCTGCCCTTACGACAACATTCTGCAGAGAACTGCCCTATGCAACATGCGCACAACAACTCCACTCAGGAGGCAACGCACACTGTTCGACTCGCACCAGCCACCTCGAGCCACTAACAATTATCGATGACGGCGTTATTATTCTCAATGACGGAACAGCTACGGTCAATGGACAACTGGTAACTGGAACGTTCCTCGTTACATTCGACGAGGAGAAATTAAACATAGAAAACCTACGATACATTGGCGAAATGGAAAAGAGACTGGAAAACCGGCCTATAATATCTGAGTGGCCGCGATCGCTTTCTTCGCCATCTGCTTTATCATTTTCAAGCTCTACCAAAGACGCCAGCGAGTTCGTCGCCAGCATGACCTTCAAGTTATTATTGACGGTTTCAGGAAGTCCGAGGACGTCCTTCATCTAAGCGGGGAGGAGTTAACACGGTCACCCGGCAACAGAGAAGTTGCCAAACTGATCACGCGTAGCCGGCATGAGAATAATGCAAAGCCAGCGACACCTGCGGATATTGCACAACGACGGTAGCGAAGCCCAAGCTTCGGTCAGCGCTATCAGCGGGCAATGCACTGCGACGACCGACGGCTACCCAACACCACACACGGGGCGCCGGGTCAGCACTTTCAGGGCATAGGGCTAGCTTTCATTATAAGAATTTATGTACTTAGTTTTTAGTTGAATTTTGAAATAAATCGTGACGGTCATCGCCTCCCGAAACCTAAGTCTTCTCATTCGCGCAGTACCGCGCGTCTTAAGCAAAAAACCTGAATAAGGAAATAATTAATTTATACGTAAGTTTTTTGAGGACGTTGAGTCCAAATCTTTTGTATTATTAAATAAATTAGCCTTAGAAAATAACGCTTCAAATACAATTTTATACACAAACGCTCTTAATAATACAGTTAAAGATGTTATTATGAAAAAATTGCCAGACTGACTTACTAATGGTAATAAACTAAAATGTGTAGCACAACAAGAAGGTTGTTATGAAACATTTTATTCAGATCGAACAAAGAATTCACAAAGTCAAAACCAAGATAAGAGAAATTATCAACCCCAACAAAATACTAATAAACAACAATACTATGATTCCCAAAACCAATACAGACAGCAGAATAATATTTCCCCAAATCAATATAAGCAACAGGCTAGTACATCTTAAGGCCAACATAAGCCTAATTATAATAAAAATAACAGCGAAACTTTTTATGAAAACCACCCGTTATATTAAGCAACAAAACAAGAATTCCAACAAAAATTAAATTATAATCAGGTTAGGAATCCTATAAATTATCAATCACAACAAAATGGGGCTAATGATATTAATCGACCAATATAAGGAAATCGCGAAAGTACGAGTGGCCATATGAAAATGGATACAGAAAATTTTCATCAACAAGTCTCGGACACCGAACAGGAAATAGAAACCCTTACATACGAATCATCATGAATAACCAAGAGTTCCAATGTGTTGTAGACACAGGCTTTTCTATTAATTTAATTAAAGAAAATAACTTTCATTTTCCAACCAAAAATACACCTCTTAAAGTTCAATGGTAAAATTCAGTTAAATAAATCCGTGTCCTACCATGCAAGTAAGCTTTGTCCGAACAAACAAACATTTTGGGTCCATAATTTTTCCGATAAAAATGATATGCTCATAGGAAGAGAATATCTCGCAATTATTAATTATAAATCAAAAACAGTTAATTTAAACGGTTATCAATTCGGAATGAGATTTAATTATAACGATTTTGAATATAAACAAGGAGAAGCAGAAATTGATTGCTGCGATCCCCCATTTTAATTTTGCAATAAATAACGACTTGCAAGAAACCAATAAGTTTAGAGGAAACCTTAATGACGATGAAAAAGATAATCTTAAGAAAATGTTATATGAATTTAGCGACATACAGTACAAAGAAAGTGACAATTTGACTTTCACTAGTATTATCAAGCATTTATACAAAAAATGAGCAACCCGTTTACAAAAAACCATACAAATATCCTCAAGCTTACGACCAAGAAGTCGATTCGCAAATGAGAGATATGATAAAACAGGGAATAATTCGAAAGTCAAATTCCCCTTATTGCTCACCCATTTGGATAGTACCTAAGAAAGGTGATGCATCTGGAACAAAAAAGTTCCGTATCGTAATTGACTATCGTAATTTAAATGAAATTACGGTAAATGACAAATACCCCATCCCGGTCATGGATGAAATATTGGACAAACTTGGTAGATGCCAATATTATACCACTATTGACCTTGCAAAAGGTTTTCACCAAATACAATGGGATGAAAATTCTATTCCAAAGACAGCTTTTTCCACCAAAAATGGCCATTATGAATACTTGAATGCCCTTTGGATTGAAAAATGACCCTGCTACCTTTCAGAGGTGCATAAACAATCTCTTAGAAGATTTGATCTACAAGGATTGTTTGGTCTACATGGACGATATTATCGTGTACTCCACTTCATTGGAGGAACATGTATTATCTTTGCGAAAGGTATTTGAAAAATTACGATAAGCTAATCTCAAGCTTCAACTCGACAAATGCGAGTTTATGAAAAAGGAAACAGAATTCCTTGGACATATTATAACAACAACTGGTATAAAACCAAATCCTCTCAAAATAGAGGCAATACAAAATTTCCCTATACCCAAATGTCCAAAACAAATAAAATCCTTTTTAGGTCTTTGTGGATTTTATAGGAAATTTATCCCAAACTTTGCTAAAATAGCAAAACCAATGACAGCAAAGCTTAAAAAAGGCGTAACTTTAAATATAAAAGATAATTATTATGTACAAGCGTTTGAAAAACTTAAACTTTTAATAATGTCCGATCCAATACTTATATACCCAAATTTCGAAAAACCATTTTCATTAACAACAGATGCAACTAATATTGCTATAGGAGCAGTATTATCGCAAAATCATAAACCAATCTGTTATGCTCGCAGAACTCTAAGTGAACACAAAATTAATTATTCGGCAATAGAAAATGAACTTTTAGCTATTGTCTGGGCCATCAAATATTTCAGGTCCTATCTTTTTGGCAGAAAATTTCTGATCCTGAGTGATCACAGGCCTCTAGTATGGCTCAAAAATATTATGAAATATTATATGAAATTACAACGCTGGAAAATCAAACTAAATGAGTTTGATTATGAAATAAAATATTTGCCCGGTATAGAAAACCATGTGGCAGACGGCTTATCTAGAATAAGAATGGGGCCTATTTAGTAGAGACTTCCGTAATTCAATACAATAACAACAGTAGCTACATGACAGAGATAACCAAAACACATTTCAATAACAGAAAGACCACTGAATTATTATAACAGACAACTAGAATTTATAAGAGGAGACTCAAATGAAGTCAAAGTAATAAATTATTTTCATAAAACAAAAATCTTAATGACATATAAAGAGATGACAATAAAATACGTAAAACAATTAATAATTGAATACTTTTCTAATAAGAAAGCGTAATATATTTTCCAATTGAAACAGACTTTTTAATTTTGCAAAGACATACGTTGAAATTATTTCCCAGATAACTTAACTAAAACAATGAAAACTGAAGAGATGGGGCGTCGGGGATGATCGTCGTTTGGGGGCAGCTTCGTGGTACGTTGCGGCTGATGCACGGAGCCGGGTAGCAAGCTGGAAGAGATGGTGAAAAAACACTCGACGATCGCGCAAAGAAAAGAACAAAAAACTCGCTGTGGTTTTCGGAAAAATAGCGCGGACCGGCCGGGCGATGTATTTCAATGCTGTGACATAGAAAGACTAACTTAAACCTAATTGAGCGCTGCGTTTCAAAGCGCAGTGGCGAGATTCCGGGAGCGGGAAGGCGGGAGAGCCTGGAATCGCAAGCGTCCAGTGCGGGAGGCGGCGGGAGAGCGGGAGAGCCTGGAGTCGCGAGCATCCAGTGCGGGCGAGTGGGCATTCGCTACGAGGGAAGCGCGGGCAGTTTAAACGAGGGGAGAGCGGCGTAAACATTCCGCCCCCCTTGCAATCGCTAGCGTTGCGAAAAGAAAAAAACAAGCCCACTCCTGTCGTCTAGGCTTGACTGCAGGCGCCGGACAGGATCCACCCGAATGCCGTCTTCTGGGCCACTGGGAGTCCCTCGTCGACCAAATGGAAGCCCGGTCGGAAGACCTTGGCGTAGACATCCGCACCCAGGACTACAGATATGGTTGCCGGCAAGTAAAAGCGTTTGTCGGCCAACGGGAGGTCCCCGTATTTGCCGACCACGGTGTCCGAGAGCTCTCGGATGGGGGTGCGGATGCGGACGTTCGGCTCCACTTTCAAGACGACCTCTAGCTTGAAGCCGTTGTCGCACTTCGACCGAATTGTCGCCGTGCAGATGCTCTCGTCGCCGACGGTCGTAGTCGGCAAGCGGAACGCGGACGCCAGTGATGCGTCGATGCAGCTCGTCGGCGTACACGGGTCGATGAGGGCGGCCGTGTCGAAGGTCTTCAGCCCGGTCTCCAAAGTGATCATGGCCGTCGGCAGGACATTGACGCTGTGCCGTTGAAGGATGGACGCCAGTGACGGAGCCGGTGCCGAGGAGGCTGAGCGCGGCGGAGAGGCAAGCGCTCTGCGAGTTGGCGGATCTTGCCGGCGCGAGCGCTGCTGAGAAGCGGCGGATGCCGAGCGCCTTGCCGGGGCTAGCGCTTGGCGAGTTGGCGGATTCTGCCGGCGCGAACGCTGTTGATTAGCCGACGGCAGGGGACGCTCGTGCATATGGAGGAGCGTGTGGTGCTTCCCGTTGCACGTTTTGCATTTGTCGCCACTGCGACAACTCCCGTCGGAGTGCTCGTGGGCGAGACAATTTGAGCAGTACTTATTAATAAGCACTGCTCGAAGCCGCTTCTCTGCGCTCAGCTTTAGGAACCTCTGGCACTTCCGAAGCGGATGGATTCCACGGCAGACTCGGCATCGGTAGGAATGTATACCTCGAGTGCGTCTGCTTTCCAATGCCTGAGCGCTGCGTGGACGAGGAACCATGATGTGATCTGGTAGGGAGTAATGGATAAAAAAGATGATTTGAGATGCTTAGATGGCGAGGATTGTTGGGGAATTATGTGGAGGATGTTGGTTGAGGAAGACGGTTGGAGGGTTCTCCTGGCAGAAGAACCACCTTGGTCACGGGACGCTTGATAATCCTACGTGCCGTGAGAATGCTGACGACACGGACATTGCCAAGGCGCCACTCATTCGAGGGCAGATTGTCCTCCTTGACGACTACCATGTCGCCAACGCGGAGATTTGCGGTCGGGGACTGCCACTTGTTACGCTTGTGGAGCTCTTTGAGATACTCCTCTTTCCATCGAGCTTGGAATTGTTGATGGAGCGCCTTTAAGTGTTGCCACCGATTTACAATGGACTTGGATTCCCCTTTTAATTCGGGTTCCACTATGGACAGAAGAGGTCCGCCGACTAGAAAATGCCCTGGTGTCAATGCTAAGAGATCAGTGGGATCTTCAGACATAGGAGATAGCGGTCTGGAATTTAGACAAGCTTCAATTTTCGCTAGGAGGGTTGAAAGTTCTTCAAAAGTGTACTTTCGAGTAGCGGTGGACTTGTAAAACAAGGTTTTGAAGCTTTTGACACCCGCTTCCCACAGGCCTCCCATATGGGGTGCCCCCAGAGGAATGAATTGCCAGTTGAGCTGCTGATGACTATACGCATCAGTCACAGACTCTTTTACGGCTTGTAGAAAATCTCGGGAGAGCAGGGTGGCAGCGCCGACAAAGGTTTTCCCATTGTCGGACTGCACTTGACGGGGACAACCTCTTCTGGATACGAACCGAGCGAAAGCGGCGAGAAATTTCTCGGTCGTCAGATCGGATGTAGGCTCTAGATGGATGGCCTTTGTAGAGAAACACACGAAAACCAACACATACCCTTTTGTAATTAGGCAAGCTCTGCCTGTGTAATTTTTTATGTCGAAAGGGCCGGCGTAGTCCATCCCTGTGTACGTGAATGGCCGGGGAAAAGAGACTCGCTCTTTCGGAAAACTTCCCATCATCTGAACTTGCAATCGCTTCTTATGGATAACGCAGACCTTGCAGGAGTTAATAACGGCCTTTACCAAGTTCTTTATTTTCGGAACCCAATATCTTGACCGGGTGAGACGTACGACTAACTGGTTACCTCCATGCAACGTTATGAGATGCGTAAAGTTTACCAGTAGTCGAGAGAGTGCACATTCGTACGGGAGGATTATAGGATGTCGTTCATCATATCGCAAATTTTCGGAGGCCGTTATTCGGCCGCACGCCCTTATAAGCCCTTTCTCATCTAGAAAAGGGTTCAAGGAGAGGATGGAACTTGCCGCGGACACAGGACGCTTTTGACTCAAGCAGCGATATTCGTTAGCAAAATATCTGCGCTGAGTGCTAATGACCATGAGCCGTTCAGCGGCAACAAGTTCTTGGGCTTCTAGATGGACTTCCGGAATCGGCAACTGTTTCCTACATCGCTGGACAAAACGGTGGACATACGCAAGGACCCGTAAAGCTCTATTTAACTTGGAAAAGCGATCAAGGATGTCCTCTGTCGGACTGGACGCAACATGGGCCTTGACAGGACGCCTTTCCACTTCGGTCACCTGTAAATCGGTGCTTTGGGCAGGCCACTGATCTCGTGGCTTTTGCAACCAAGTGGGCCCATGCCACCAAAGGGAGTTGTCGACCAGTTCTTGTAATGGCACGCCCCGACTGGCCAAGTCAGCTGGATTGTGTTCGGATTGAACATGCGACCAATTGGCTGCCTCTGTGGACTGGGTGATCTTTGTTACCCGATTGGCAACGAACGTTGTCCACTGGCATGCTGGTTTGGCTAGCCATGCAAGCACAATCGTGGAATCGGTCCAACAATGGAGTTTCGAGGACAGCATCGGCATATGGGGGAGGATGGATTCGGCCATCTCGGATAGCAATAGAGCTCCACACAGCTCTAGTCTGGGAAGCGACACAGTTTTTACTGGCGCCACGCGCGTCTTGGCCGTGAGAAGATGCACTAGCGTCGTGTGCCCCATCTCGACGCGCACATAGATCGCAGTACCGTACGCCTTTTGAGAGGCATCACAGAATCCGTGATGTTCCACTCGGAATTCTGGGCGGAAGGAAACCCATCTGGGAATTCGGACTTGATCTAGGACTGAGTAGCTTTTAAGGAAATCACGCCACTTTTGGCACAGTTCAATTGGAAGTTCATCATCCCACCCTAGATCACGCAGCCAGATCTCCTGCATGAAAATCTTGGCACAGACCACGAAAGGGGCGAGCCAGCCTGCTGGATCAAACAGCTTCGCAATTTGGGAGAGAACATGCCGTTTTGTGAGTGTAGCTTCGGTGGATAGGTCGGGGAGGGCGAAGAAAAACTCATCGGATGTTGCTTTCCAACGGACTCCGAGAGTTTTCGCCGTGCTTTCCGTATCTATTTCGAGGAAATCGGCATTTAAAAGATGATCGGTTCCGATATGAGCCAGAACTTCTTTGTGGTTGGAGGTCCATTTCCTTAATGGAAAACCAGCCGAATCGAGGGCACTCTGCAACTCGCGAATGGTGAGGTGAGCCTCTTCTGCAGAGTCAGCTCCCGAAAGGACATCATCGACATACATGCAACCACGAATAACTTTACTCGCCCTCGGATGGGTTAGTTGCACGTCGGTCGCCAGCTGTTGCAGTACCCGAATTGCCAGGAACGGTGCACAATTGACCCCAAACGTAACAGTTTTTAGCTCAAAATCTCGAATGTACCCTTCCCTATCGCGGAATAAGATACGTTGGAACGCTGTCTGCTTCGGATCTACCCAGATCTGCCGGTACATTTTCTCGATGTCAGCACTATACACAAATCGGAAATATCGCCACTTCAGGATCTGGATGGTTAGATCGGACTGTAGGACCGGGCCAGCATGAAGGATATCATTTAAGCTGACCCCATTGTCTGCAGGGCTGGAGGCGTTGAATACCACTCGAAGTTTGGTGGACGTACTCTCCGGTTTTAACACTGCGTGGTGTGGCAGGTAGTAACATGCTGAATCGTGGGTAGGAAGGACTTCTCTCATGTGATTGAGGTCGAGATATTCTTGAATAACTGAGTCGTACTTGGATTTTTACGTACTGTCCCTTTTTAGCCGCTGCTCGTTTCTTAAGAATTGAGCCAGCGCCTGGGATCTGGAATGTCCCAGGGAGCAATTAATGTTCTCAGAATCTCGAAAAGGGAGACTCACGACATACCTGCCGGTTTCGTCTTTTGTGGTGGTCCGAAGAAAATTGTCCTCACAAATCACGTCGGATTCTTTTGCCACTTTTACTGGCAGATCCTCCACCTCCCAGAATTTGGTGAGGAGTTTATCGAGAGACGCTTCATACGTGTGTGCAACTTGCGTGGAAAAGGATGATATTTGATCATGCCTCGGAGCTGGTACTGGTCCTGTTAGAATCCAGCCGAAAATAGTCTCTTGACCGAGAAGCGAGCCACAGATGTTCGCTCGGGTGCCGCTTAGTAGAATGGATGGAAGTATATCGGCCCCGATTAGAATATCTATTTGTGCGCTCTCATAGAACTTTGGATCCGCTAGCGGAAGTTCGGGAAGGTCTCGCAGGAAATGTTGCGGAAGCGGACATGAAGGAAGATTTCCGGCTATTTGTGGAAGCACGTAGGCAGTGGTGTTTAACTGCAAGCTAGGCCGGGTTGGAGAACGGATCGTGAATTGACAGATCTTTTTGGTCTCAGCGGAGACCGTTTGATTAAGTCCTGAGACCTGTGCTCGGATAACCTGGAACGGCAGTTTAATCAGGTTGAAAAGGCGCTCAGTGATGAAGGTCGCCTCAGATCCGGAGTCTATTAAGGCTCGCGCTTGGAAATTGGAACCTCGATGGCATATATTAATTACAGCGGTGCCTAGGAGGACTGACCTAGTGCCTGCCGCAAAATAATTCTGAAGCGTTGAAGGCGTGCCACTGGCAGCCGAGGGACCGAGAGTATTTGGTCTGGATCTGGGCGTTGGCGTTGGATTTGCGCGCGCCGGGGATGGGCTGCCTCGGTGTAGGAGCGTGTGATGTGCGCTTTCGCAGTCGCGCATCTGATGTGTCCGCGCAAAGCAGTTTAAACACAGCTGTTTTCTTTTTATATATGCGATGCGTTGGTCGACCGTCATCTGGAGAAATTTGGCGCATGTGCGTACAGGATGGTTCTCTCTATTACAGAGATCGCACCCTCTAAGGTGCTACCCTTGTCTCGTATGAATTTATTCTTCGAGACGCCGAGTTGGAAGTGGATGCCCTGGGCTGAGTCTGACTAGAACCTGATGGTCGAACATCATCTATGGCTTCTAGTGTCCTGTGACGCTCCGTTAGGAAAACGTTCAGCTCGTGCCACGTAGGGATCTCGGCTTTGTTATGGAGGGACTGCTCCCATAGGGAAAGCGTAAGCTTTGGGAGTTTGGACGAGCACATATATACCAAGAGGCAATCCCAAGTTTCGACCTGAATACCGGACATTTCTAGTGCAGTAAGGCAACCCTGGATGGTACTTTGAAGTTCTTTCAAAGCTGACCCAGACTCCTGTGTGACGGACGGTACATTGAAAACTATCTTTAATTGACTGTTTACTAACAATCGCTTGTTTTCGAAACGCTCAGTGAGGTTATCCCACGCTGATCGAAAGCCATCATTAGTAAGGGGTGAATTTGAAACTATATTGTGAGCGTCGCCACTCGTTTTAGCATTAAGGTGAAATAATTTTTTTGAATAGATCCCTTAAGGTTGGCCAACGAAGATAGTCGGCGGTAAAAACTTCGGTATCGCACGGCGGAAGCCGGCAGCCTGACGGAATGTATGTCTGAGAAGGATCAGCTGGCGTTGGGGAAGGTTGCGGAAGTTGCGGAGTTTGCGCTATCATGTCTGCTATCTGGGCACCGCACCTTTCGTACGCGCTGTAGCAATACCCGTACTTAGCCTTGAGGACTGGCAAGCTGTCAGCTGCACCTTTTCCGGCTGCTACAAGGCATGCGGTACAGGCATCGTATTCTTTTTTGATGCGGATCCATACCTCTCGGATTTCGTCTCGGCGAATATTGAGGACGGATAACGTAGGAGGGACCGCCGAGGGAATATTTATCCGCGATTCCAATTCGGACAGTCGATCCGAGACTTCAATAAACTGGCTCATAGCGAGGTCGGCAGCCGTTGCAACCATTTTTGTGCTGGCTCGCGTGGTTCTTTCGATGGAAGAAGGAGCCTTTTTGGGAGGTGGCGTCTTGACCTTTTTAGGTGTGGGCGTCCTTACCGTGATTTTTGGTATTTGCGGTGATGGAACAGGGGATAGTTTGTTGGAACTTTCCCTGGACATACCACACTAGGATGCTGTTGGAATGTGGAATGTGCGCGCTGATATTTCGGACAAAAAATCAGAGAAACAATTACGGACCCACTTATGGACCGGTGGAAATAGGATATCGACTAGCTCAAAAAATAGTCGATATGCGTGGCTGAATTATTGTTAAAATATTCGCCAGGCTTTTGGTGGAACCATGGAGCAAGAATGGAAAAAAATACCAAAAAAATACCACAAAATAAAAATACTGAAAAAATACTGGATTGGATGAGGTATTTGTCGTTTAGTATTTTATAGTGGGTGGTTGGCCGAATTAGGATGGGATTGGATGTCCCCGGCAGTGTTTGGAGTTTATTGGTTTTGTTTTTCTTTATTTTAAAAATATTCGGAGACAAAAAAACAAAAATAATACCTTTCACTGGTATGCGGGTGGTATTTTTTTCGAATTTTTCTTTTTTATCCCCAAAAGAAAAAATTGAGTATATGCAGATTTACCAAGCTCAATAAATAAGAAAAAAATACTGGAAAGGGCGTTTTTTTTTTTTTGGAAAAAAATGTGAAACCGAAGAAACAAATTAATAAATCAATAAATTAATAAATTGATTCCACTAGTTCCGCGATGGCGACAGTATTTTATATTTCTCCCCTTTTTTTTTTTTTTTTGGAACTGGCAGTAATTCTCAGTATTTGTTTAATTTTATTGGAGTTGAACTTGGTGTTTATTAATTTTGTTGGAATTTATTTATGGGATGATTGAAAAACAACTGCCCGAACTTTTGCGGGCTGTGTATTGGTGACGCTGGAATGCGCGGGATTATCGAGCTTTTTGCGGTACTGCAATTCGCGTGTATGTGTAGATGTATGGATGGATAGTGCCCAAAATATGTAACTAAGAAAAAACACACTGAGACACAAAAGTTATTTCACGTCGGCTTTAGGAATTTATTTAATATATATTTATTGGATGGCCGACGGAAATACTTGAGCTTTCGGAATTGGGGTGTAGTTATGTAGAAAAATATGTATAAATGTATGTATGTATATATATATGGAATATGTAATATATGTAATATGGATGTAATATATGTAATCAATATGGCGGAAAATTTTATTGTAAATTTTGCCGGCGGGTATGTGTTGTAAATTTTCGATTTATTGTGGACTGTATTTGTTTTTAATAATGTAAGCAAATATTGTCACAGCGGATGTACAATAAAAAATTAATATCAAAAATATTTGTGGGCCGAAATTGGCGGAACACTTAATTTTTGTTTCACTTTTTTGTGGAAAATTAATTGGAACTCAATTTTGAAATTAATTTATTTTTCACTGTTCACTGAATTTTTTGAAATTAATTTATTTTTCACTGTACGCTTGACTTTTTATTTGCACACTTTAATTTGGATTTATATTTTTTATTTTCTTCGATTTGATGGTGGATGTATATTTAGTGGATGTACGGCCAAATGCGAATATGAATTTTGTACATCAATATGCACACGAAAAGGAATTAGAAAATAGGCAATATGGCCGCACGTTAAAAGAGAACGAAGAAATAAAAGACGGAATTGGAATTGTAATTTACTAACTGCCGTCGTCGGATTAAATCGGACTTGGATTTTAGACAAATCGTACAGAAAGTCAAACGAATTATGTTCTTCGAATGGCTGACTGTCGATCGGCAGTTAATACAAAAATTAATTAATTGGCACTTATCTGGCTCGAATGGGCCAAAAAATGAAGAGATGGGGCGTCGGGGATGATCGTCGTTTGGGGGCAGCTTCGTGGTACGTTGCGGCTGATGCACGGAGCCGGGTAGCAAGCTGGAAGAGATGGTGAAAAAAACACTCGACGATCGCGCAAAGAAAAGAACAAAAAACTCGCTGTGGTTTTCGGAAAAATAGCGCGGACCGGCCGGGCGATGTATTTCAATGCTGTGACATAGAAAGACTAACTTAAACCTAATTGAGCGCTGCGTTTCAAAGCGCAGTGGCGAGATTCCGGGAGCGGGAAGGCGGGAGAGCCTGGAATCGCAAGCGTCCAGTGCGGGAGAGCGGGAGAGCCTGGAGTCGCGAGCATCCAGTGCGGGCGAGTGGGCATTCGCTACGAGGGAAGCGCGGGCAGTTTAAACGAGGGGAGAGCGGCGTAAACATTCCGCCCCCCTTGCAATCGCTAGCGTTGCGAAAGAAAAAAACAAGCCCACTCCTGTCGTCTAGGCTTGACTGCAGGCGCCGGACAGGATCCACCCGAATGCCGTCTTCTGGGCCACTGGGAGTCCCTCGTCGACCAAATGGAAGCCCGGTCGGATGACCTTGGCGTAGACATCCGCACCCAGGACTACAGATATGGTTGCCGGCAAGTAAAAGCGTTTGTCGGCCAACGGGAGGTCCCCGTATTTGCCGACCACGGTGTCCGAGAGCTCTCGGATGGGGGTGCGGATGCGGACGTTCGGCTCCACTTTCAAGACGACCTCTAGCTTGAAGCCGTTGTCGCACTTCGACCGAATTGTCGCCGTGCAGATGCTCTCGTCGCCGACGGTCGTAGTCGGCAAGCGGAACGCGGACGCCAATGATGCGTCGATGCAGCTCGTCGGCGTACACGGGTCGATGAGGGCGGCCGTGTCGAAGGTCTTCAGCCCGGTCTCCAAAGTGATCATGGCCGTCGGCAGGACATTGACGCTGTGCCGTTGAAGGATGGACGCCAGTGACGGAGCCGGTGCCGAGGAGGCTGAGCGCGGCGGAGAGGCAAGCGCTCTGCGAGTTGGCGGATCTTGCCGGCGCGAGCGCTGCTGAGAAGCGGCGGATGCCGAGCGCCTTGCCGGGGCTAGCGCTTGGCGAGTTGGCGGATTCTGCCGGCGCGAACGCTGTTGATTAGCCGACGGCAGGGGACGCTCGTGCATATGGAGGAGCGTGTGGTGCTTCCCGTTGCACGTTTTGCATTTGTCGCCACTGCGACAACTCCCGTCGGAGTGCTCGTGGGCGAGACAATTTGAGCAGTACTTATTAATAAGCACTGCTCGAAGCCGCTTCTCTGCGCTCAGCTTTAGGAACCTCTGGCACTTCCGAAGCGGATGGATTCCACGGCAGACTCGGCATCGGTAGGAATGTATACCTCGAGTGCGTCTGCTTTCCAATGCCTGAGCGCTGCGTGGACGAGGAACCATGATGTGATCTGGTAGGGAGTAATGGATAAAAAAGATGATTTGAGATGCTTAGATGGCGAGGATTGTTGGGGAATTATGTGGAGGATGTTGGTTGAGGAAGACGGTTGGAGGGTTCTCCTGGCAGAAGAACCACCTTGGTCACGGGACGCTTGATAATCCTACGTGCCGTGAGAATGCTGACGACACGGACATTGCCGTCAGCCCCCGGAAAGGCAGAGTCGATTCTGCCAAGGCGCCACTCATTCGAGGGCAGATTGTCCTCCTTGACGACTACCATGTCGCCAACGCGGAGATTTGCGGTCGGGGACTGCCACTTGTTACGCTTGTGGAGCTCTTTGAGATACTCCTCTTTCCATCGAGCTTGGAATTGTTGATGGAGCGCCTTTAAGTGTTGCCACCGATTTACAATGGACTTGGATTCCCCTTTTAATTCGGGTTCCACTATGGACAGAAGAGGTCCGCCGACTAGAAAATGCCCTGGTGTCAATGCTAAGAGATCAGTGGGATCTTCAGACATAGGAGATAGCGGTCTGGAATTTAGACAAGCTTCAATTTTCGCTAGGAGGGTTGAAAGTTCTTCAAAAGTGTACTTTCGAGTAGCGGTGGACTTGTAAAACAAGGTTTTGAAGCTTTTGACACCCGCTTCCCACAGGCCTCCCATATGGGGTGCCCCCGGAGGAATGAATTGCCAGTTGAGCTGCTGATGACTATACGCATCAGTCACAGACTCTTTTACGGCTTGTAGAAAATCTCGGGAGAGCAGGGTGGCAGCGCCGACAAAGGTTTTCCCATTGTCGGACTGCACTTGACGGGGACAACCTCTTCTGGATACGAACCGAGCGAAAGCGGCGAGAAATTTCTCGGTCGTCAGATCGGATGTAGGCTCTAGATGGATGGCCTTTGTAGAGAAACACACGAAAACCAACACATACCCTTTTGTAATTAGGCAAGCTCTGCCTGTGTAATTTTTTATGTCGAAAGGGCCGGCGTAGTCCATCCCTGTGTACGTGAATGGCCGGGGAAAAGAGACTCGCTCTTTCGGAAAACTTCCCATCATCTGAACTTGCAATCGCTTCTTATGGATAACGCAGACCTTGCAGGAGTTAATAACGGCCTTTACCAAGTTCTTTATTTTCGGAACCCAATATCTTGACCGGGTGAGACGTACGACTAACTGGTTACCTCCATGCAACGTTATGAGATGCGTAAAGTTTACCAGTAGTCGAGAGAGTGCACATTCGTACGGGAGGATTATAGGATGTCGTTCATCATATCGCAAATTTTCGGAGGCCGTTATTCGGCCGCACGCCCTTATAAGCCCTTTCTCATCTAGAAAAGGGTTCAAGGAGAGGATGGAACTTGCCGCGGACACAGGACGCTTTTGACTCAAGCAGCGATATTCGTTAGCAAAATATCTGCGCTGAGTGCTAATGACCATGAGCCGTTCAGCGGCAACAAGTTCTTGGGCTTCTAGATGGACTTCCGGAATCGGCAACTGTTTCCTACATCGCTGGACAAAACGGTGGACATACGCAAGGACCCGTAAAGCTCTATTTAACTTGGAAAAGCGATCAAGGATGTCCTCTGTCGGACTGGACGCAACATGGGCCTTGACAGGACGCCTTTCCACTTCGGTCACCTGTAAATCGGTGCTTTGGGCAGGCCACTGATCTCGTGGCTTTTGCAACCAAGTGGGCCCATGCCACCAAAGGGAGTTGTCGACCAGTTCTTGTAATGGCACGCCCCGACTGGCCAAGTCAGCTGGATTGTGTTCGGATTGAACATGCGACCAATTGGCTGCCTCTGTGGACTGGGTGATCTTTGTTACCCGATTGGCAACGAACGTTGTCCACTGGCATGCTGGTTTGGCTAGCCATGCAAGCACAATCGTGGAATCGGTCCAACAATGGAGTTTCGAGGACAGCATCGGCATATGGGGGAGGATGGATTCGGCCATCTCGGATAGCAATAGAGCTCCACACAGCTCTAGTCTGGGAAGCGACACAGTTTTTACTGGCGCCACGCGCGTCTTGGCCGTGAGAAGATGCACTAGCGTCGTGTGCCCCATCTCGACGCGCACATAGATCGCAGCACCGTACGCCTTTTGAGAGGCATCACAGAATCCGTGATGTTCCACTCGGAATTCTGGGCGGAAGGAAACCCATCTGGGAATTCGGACTTGATCTAGGACTGAGTAGCTTTTAAGGAAATCACGCCACTTTTGGCACAGTTCAATTGGAAGTTCATCATCCCACCCTAGATCACGCAGCCAGATCTCCTGCATGAAAATCTTGGCACAGACCACGAAAGGGGCGAGCCAGCCTGCTGGATCAAACAGCTTCGCAATTTGGGAGAGAACATGCCGTTTTGTGAGTGTAGCTTCGGTGGATAGGTCGGGGAGGGCGAAGAAAAACTCATCGGATGTTGCTTTCCAACGGACTCCGAGAGTTTTCGCCGTGCTTTCCGTATCTATTTCGAGGAAATCGGCATTTAAAAGATGATCGGTTCCGATATGAGCCAGAACTTCTTTGTGGTTGGAGGTCCATTTCCTTAATGGAAAACCAGCCGAATCGAGGGCACTCTGCAACTCGCGAATGGTGAGGTGAGCCTCTTCTGCAGAGTCAGCTCCCGAAAGGACATCATCGACATACATGCAACCACGAATAACTTTACTCGCACTCGGATGGGTTAGTTGCACGTCGGTCGCCAGCTGTTGCAGTACCCGAATTGCCAGGAACGGTGCACAATTGACCCCAAACGTAACAGTTTTTAGCTCAAAATCTCGAATGTACCCTTCCCTATCGCGGAATAAGATACGTTGGAACGCTGTCTGCTTCGGATCTACCCAGATCTGCCGGTACATTTTCTCGATGTCAGCACTATACACAAATCGGAAATATCGGCACTTCAGGATCTGGATGGTTAGATCGGACTGTAGGACCGGGCCAGCATGAAGGATATCATTTAAGCTGACCCCATTGTCTGAAGGGCTGGAGGCGTTGAATACCACTCGAAGTTTGGTGGACGTACTCTCCGGTTTTAACACTGCGTGATGTGGCAGGTAGTAACATGCTGAATCGTAGGTAGGAAGGACTTCTCTCATGTGATTGAGGTCGAGATATTCTTGAATAACTGAGTCGTACTTGGATTTTTACGTACTGTCCCTTTTTAGCCGCTGCTCGTTTCTTAAGAATTGAGCCAGCGCCTGGGATCTGGAATGTCCCAGGGAGCAATTAATGTTCTCAGGATCTCGAAAAGGGAGACTCACGACATACCTGCCGGTTTCGTCATTTGTGGTGGTCCGAAGAAAATTGTCCTCACAAATCACGTCGGATTCTTTTGCCACTTTTACTGGCAGATCCTCCACCTCCCAGAATTTGGTGAGGAGTTTATCGAGAGACGCTTCATACGTGTGTGCAACTTGCGTGGAAAAGGATGATATTTGATCATGCCTCGGAGCTGGTACTGGTCCTGTTAGAATCCAGCCGAAAATAGTCTCTTGACCGAGAAGCGAGCCACAGATGTTCGCTCGGGTGCCGCTTAGTAGAATGGATGGAAGTATATCGGCCCCGATTAGAATATCTATTTGTGCGCTCTCATAGAACTTTGGATCCGCTAGCGGAAGTTCGGGAAGGTCTCGCAGGAAATGTTGCGGAAGCGGACATGAAGGAAGATTTCCGGCTATTTGTGGAAGCACGTAGGCAGTGGTGTTTAACTGCAAGCTAGGCCGGGTTGGAGAACGGATCGTGAATTGACAGATCTTTTTGGTCTCAGCGGAGACCGTTTGATTAAGTCCTGAGACCTGTGCTCGGATAACCTGGAACGGCAGTTTAATCAGGTTGAAAAGGCGCTCAGTGATGAAGGTCGCCTCAGATCCGGAGTCTACAGGGTTGCCCATATTCGACGGACCCATCTGACGACGCCATAACTTTTGACAGAGATGCCAGATCGCTTAATGACATACCGCGTTTGAAGCGTCAGTCCAAGCAGATTTTTACCATGGAACAATACACGCCACGCGAGCGCTCTGAAATAGTTGAAATTTACATTCAACAGAACAAGTCAATTGTGAAAACTGAAGAAATTGTTTCCGGGCCGTTTGATGTCGAAAAGTGGTGATTTGGACTAGCCACCGCGTTCGCCCGATTTGACGCCGCCTGACTTCTTCTTGTGGGGATATTTGAAGTCAAAGGTTTACGTTAACAAGCCAAGGACCCTAGAAGAGCTCAAGGACAACATTCGTGAAGAAATAGCCGCTATTCCGGCCGAAATGTTGGCGAAAACGATGGAAAATGCTGCAAAAAGGGCACAATACGCCATCAACGCCAGAGGCGGCCATTTGAAAGATATCATATTCAAAAATTGATGTAAACAAATCTACTTGGAACAAATTAAATGATTAAGATTGCCAACCGCCAAATTTTTATTTTTTTCTTTGATTTTAAAAAAAAAAACATGGGTCCGTCGAATATGGGCAACCCTGTATTAAGGCTCGCGCTTGGAAATTGGAACCTCGATGGCATATATTAATTATAGCGGTGCCTAGGAGGACTGACCTAGTGCCTGCCGCAAAATAATTCTGAAGCGTTGAAGGCGTGCCACTGGCAGCCGAGGGACCGAGAGTATTTGGTCTGGATCTGGGCGTTGGCGTTGGATTTGCGCGCGCCGGGGATGGGCTGCCTCGGTGTAGGAGCGTGTGATGGCGGCCGCGGCACGTGAAGCAGTTATGTGCGCTTTCGCAGTCGCGCAACTGATGTGTCCGCGCAAAGCAGTTTAAACACAGCTGTTTTCTTTTTATATATGCGATGCGTTGGTCGACCGTCATCTGGAGAAATTTGGCGCATGTGCGTACAGGATGGTTCTCTCTATTACAGAGATCGCACCCTCTAAGGTGCTACCCTTGTCTCGTATGAATTTATTCTTCGAGACGCCGAGTTGGAAGTGGATGCCCTGGGCTGAGTCTGACTAGAACCTGATGGTCGAACATCATCTATGGCTTCTAGTGTCCTGTGACACGTTCAGCTCGTGCCACGAAGGGATCTCGGCTTTGTTATGGAGGGACTGCTCCCATAGGGAAAGCGTAAGCTTTGGGAGTTTGGACGAGCACATATATACCAAGAGGCAATCCCAAGTTTCGACCTGAATACCGGACATTTCTAGTGCAGTAAGGCAACCCTGGATGGTACTTTGAAGTTCTTTCAAAGCTGACCCAGACTCCTGTGGGACGGACGGTACATTGAAAAGTATCTTTAATTGACTGTTTACTAACAATCGCTTGTTTTCGAAACGCTCAGTGAGGTTATCCCACGCTGATCGAAAGCCATCATTAGTAAGGGGTGACTTTGAAACTATATTGTGAGCGTCGCCACTCGTTTTAGCATTAAGGTGAAATAATTTTTCGACAGGAGTGAGTCTGGGATTGTTGATATAAATTGCCGTGAATAGATCCCTAAAGGTTGGCCAACGAAGATAGTCGCCGGTAAAAACTTCGGTATCGCACGGCGGAAGCCGGCAGCCTGACGGAATGTATGTCTGAGAAGGATCAGCTGGCGTTGGGGAAGGTTGCGGAAGTTGCGGAGTTTGCGCTATCATGTCTGCTATCTGGGCACCGTACCTTTCGTACGCGCTGTAGCAATACCCGTACTTAGCCTTGAGGACTGGCAAGCTGTCAGCTGCACCTTCTCCGGCTGCTACAAGGCATGCGGTACAGGCATCGTATTCTTTTTTGATGCGGATCCATACCTCTCGGATTTCGTCTCGGCGAATATTGAGGACGGATAACGTAGGAGGGACCGCCGAGGGAATATTTATCCGCGATTCCAATTCGGACAGTCGATCCGAGACTTCAATAAACTGGCTCATAGCGAGGTCGGCAGCCGTTGCAACCATTTTTGTGCTGGCTCGCGTGGTTCTTTCGATGGAAGAAGGAGTCTTTTTGGGAGGTGGCGTCTTGACCTTTTTAGGTGTGGGCGTGCTTACCGTGGTTTTTGGTATTTGCGGTGATGGAACAGGGGATAGTTTGTTGGAACTTTCCCTGGACATACCACACTAGGATGCTGTTGGAATGTGGAATGTGCGCGCTGATATATCGGACAAAAAATCAGAGAAACAATTACGGACCCACTTATGGACCGGTGGAAATAGGATATCGACTAGCTCAAAAAATAGTCGATATGCGTGGCTGAATTATTGTTAAAATATTCGCCAGGCTTTTGGTGGAACGATGGAGCAAGAATGGAAAAAAAATACCAAAAAAATACCACAAAATAAAAATACTGAAAAAATACTGGATTGGATGAGGTATTTGTCGTTTAGTATTTTATAGTGGGTGGTTGGCCGAATTAGGATGGGATTGGATGTCCCCGGCAGTGTTTGGAGTTTATTGGTTTTGTTTTTCTTTATTTTAAAAATATTCGGAGACAAAAAAACAAAAATAATACCTTTCACTGGTATGCGGGTGGTATTTTTTTCGAATTTTTCTTTTTTATCCCCAAAAGAAAAAATTGAGTATCGATGTATATGCAGATTTACCAAGCTCAATAAATAAGAAAAAAATACTGGAAAGGGCGTTTTTTTTTTTTTTTGGAAAAAATGTGAAACCGAAGAAACAAATTAATAAATCAATAAATTAATAAATTGATTCCACTAGTTCCGCGATGGCGACAGTATTTTATATTTCTCCCCTTTTTTTTTTTTTTTTGGAACTGGCAGTAATTCTCAGTATTTGTTTAATTTTATTGGAGTTGAACTTGGTGTTTATTAATTTTGTTGGAATTTATTTATGGGATGATTGAAAAACAACTGCCCGAACTTTTGCGGGCTGTGTATTGGTGACGCTGGAATGCGCGGGATTATCGAGCTTTTTGCGGTACTGCAATTCGCGTGTATGTGTAGATGTATGGATGGATAGTGCCCAAAATATGTAACTAAGAAAAAACACACTGAGACACAAAAGTTATTTCACGTCGGCTTTAGGAATTTATTTAATATATATTTATTGGATGGCCGACGGAAATACTTGAGCTTTCGGAATTGGGGTGTAGTTATGTAGAAAAATATGTATAAATGTATGTATGTATATATATATGGAATATGTAATATATGTAATATGGATGTAATATATGTAATATGGATGTAATATATGTAATCAATATGGCGGAAAATTTTATTGTAAATTTTGCCGGCGGGTATGTGTTGTAAATTTTCGATTTATTGTGGACTGTATTTGGATTTTTAATAATGTAAGCAAATATTGTCACAGCGGATGTACAATAAAAAATTAATATCAAAAAATATTTGTGGGCCGAAATTGGCGGAACACTTAATTTTTGTTTCACTTTTTGTGGAAAATTAATTGGAACTCAATTTTGAAATTAATTTATTTTTCACTGTTCACTGAATTTTTTGAAATTAATTTATTTTTCACTGTACGCTTGACTTTTTTATTTGCACACTTTAATTTGGATTTATATTTTTTATTTTCTTCGATTTGATGGTGGATGTATATTTAGTGGATGTACGGCCAAATGCGAATATGAATTTTGTACATCAATATGCACACGAAAAGGAATTAGAAAATAGGCAATATGGCCGCACGTTAAAAGAGAACGAAGAAATAAAAGACGGAATTGGAATTGTAATTTACTAACTGCCGTCGTCGGATTAAATCGGACTTGGATTTTAGACAAATCGTACAGAAAGTCAAACGAATTATGTTCTTCGAATGGCTGACTGTCGATCGGCAGTTAATACAAAAATTAATTAATTGGCACTTATCTGGCTCGAATGGACCAAAAAATGAAGAGATGGGGCGTCGGGGATGATCGTCGTTTGGGGGCAGCTTCGTGGTACGTTGCGGCTGATGCACGGAGCCGGGTAGCAAGCTGGAAGAGATGGTGAAAAAAACACTCGACGATCGCGCAAAGAAAAGAACAAAAAACTCGCTGTGGTTTTCGGAAAAAAAGCGCGGACCGGCCGGGCGATGTATTTCAATGCTGTGACATAGAAAGGCTAACTTAAACCTAATTGAGCGCTGCGTTTCAAAGCGCAGTAGCGAGATTCCGGGAGCGGGAAGGCGGGAGAGCCTGGAATCGGAAGCGTCCAGTGCGGGAGAGCGGGAGAGCGGGAGAGCCTGGAGTCGCGAGCATCCAGTGCGGGCGAGTGGGCATTCGCTACGAGGGAAGCGCGGGCAGTTTAAACGAGGGGAGAGCGGCGTAAACAAAAACTAATAGTAAATTAATAGATATTAACACTTACGCAGAATTCAAAGAAATTATTATTAAAACACACAGAGAACTATTACATCCAGGAATAGAAAAACAAATAGTACTTTTAAAGAAAAATATTATTTTCCCGATCACCAAAAATTAATTCAAAATTTTATCAATGAATTAAACAATCAGAAGAATTTTCAGGTTTAAAACAAATTATATACTTAACAGAGAAATGAATGGAATTAGAATTGCAAAACGTAGCAAAAGAGGTCTTATAAATTTTATAGGCACAACATACAAATATCTATTTGGAACTTTAGATGAACAAGATAAAGAAGAATTAATAAATAAAATTGAAAATTTAGAACAAAACACAATTTAAGTTAAGGAACTCAATAAAGTTATACTGTGCGTCTTCACAGAGAACGGTCGTGTTTTTGTTTTGCGCTCCGAATTTTCATTTTTCTTATTGAAACCACCGGGGTTTACTTAAATCTCACCAACGTAGCTACACCTTTAAGTGTTTTCTAACAACTTTCCGCTCGCTTCGCGAGTGCATCGTGATTAACTTGTGTTTAGTAAACAAATCAAATTATCATAATTTAATTAACCCTAAATTAATTAAGCATGATACTTTAACACATGTTAATTCAGAAAAACTATTAATAATAAAAACCTCTACTTGGTTACAAACTAATACTAAGCAAATATTGATAATTTCTCTTATCCCAAAAGACATTATAAAAACTTCAATATTCAAAATTTTGCCAAATAAATTTATTGACATATTAACAGAACCTTCAGAAGACAAATATTATTTTCAAAATAATCAAATATTTTCATTTAACACAAAATAAAGAGTTACAAATATATGCATTATAGGAATATTAAACCAAGACAATGCCGAATGTAAATACACAAAAATGTATAAAAAATATGAAGAAAATTATTTAGAGCCAAATATTATAATTACGTGGAACTTACCGAAAACTATTTTAAACCAAACATGTATAAATCAAGCACTAGTCGAAGGAAATAAAATCGTAAAAGCGTTTAATTGTTCTGTACAAATCGAAGAAATCTTAATAACAAATACTATAATGGATAACTATTTATGTAAACAATAATGTAACAATGATAGAACCTAATGTCAATGATTGAAGCAAAAGATATAATAAAAATACTTACTAGAAAAAATAACACATTGCAAATTATAATACTTACTATTTTAATTGTAATAATTATAATTTTAATTCTTTACTTCATCTATAAATTTAAGAGTATTCCGAGAAACATTGTAATTAAATATAAAAATCAAAACAAAAACAATACTAAGAACCCAGAAAATCTAACAGAATTAAACAATATTGCACCAAATGAAAATACCCTACAATTAAACGAAAATACTACACAAACTAATATACCCACTCACATATACCCTAATATATCCGCCTGAGTACAGGCTCTTTTCTAATGGATGGGGAAGTAACATACCCACACCCATATATCTACCACATAAAGTAACATACCCACACCCACATATCTACCACACTAACATCTTTACATTACGCATTTGTCACACCCAAAATCATCGGCTCCCAAGAGTCGCCAATTAATATAAACATCCTCTTGAGTTATAAACAAATGAAAGAACCCCAAATTGTCGGCTCCCACGGCTGAGCAATTAATGTAAACATCCTCTTGCGTTATAAACAAATGTCCCCAAACTCCAAAAAGCTTTTATCCCCCAATACTGTAAAATTGCAGACGCAGCTCAAACCTAGATCGCTCTCATGCTCAGTGCTCTCATTTTGGACACTCTCAATTTATCAATAAATTTCTTTCTCCCAATCGAAGGTTTGATAAACGCCAGCTTAGTTTATAAGTTTGAGTTTTAAGTTGAATCTTGTAAGGACCTATCTCTCCCAGTTCGCGTTTACACTATTTTGATTGTTTTAGTTTTCGTAATTCTTATCTGTGTTTTCTTTTCTTATATCCCCGCCGTTTCGCTTTTGTGCATGCACTTTAACTAATTTACGCTCCCGCTCTCTTGCTCTCTTTGCTTTAAAAGTTCTAAGCGTGCAGTTTCTGCGCTCTTGCGGTACTCACAACTGCTCGCTTATAAATTTCAATTCGTTTTCTTGGTACAGTGGTTCCAATAAATAAAATGAATAATAAAAATTTAGTCTGCTTCTGCAAAAAATGCAGTCTCGTAATCAGGTCTGACCAGACTAATATGACTTGCTGGCTGTGTGAAAATATGGTGCACACCAAGTGCGCCGGTTTTACTGGCCGGACAAGTGATGACCTTTCAAAGGGGCCCAATTTGCAGTTTTGTTGAGACGCTTGTGTCGAGGTTGCGACCGAGATGAAATTCATGCGCCAAACTAAAGGCGGCCTGATGGGGCTGATTAGCTGTTTCGGAGTTGCTAGAGATAGTTTTCGCCGAGCTGATGATCCTCTCTGCGCTGGACTCGCAGTTTAATAGTCGTAAGCTATTAGAAGAGTCCCCTAAGCGCAAAAACGCCGCTGGTGGTAAGGAGCAAAAGGGGAACACCCCGCAACCCTCAAACCCTCAAATGTTTTCTAAGATCAGCAGCTAAAAAAGATTCGGGATCCGAACAATCCGTAACAGAATGCATGCAACCAGGGACTTCTAAGAATTCCGATTTGTCCGTAGTGGTTTCACAATTAGTGGATCACCCTATCTCTCAGAATGTAGCATCACCACCACAAGGGACTACTGAGTCCGGACAACCGGCTCAAGTTGGTTTTGCAGAAAAAATGTCTGCTCCACCAAAATCCCCTTCAGTGGTTCCACTAAAGAAACAAATTTTCGTTTTTCGGCTTTCCCCTGATCAAACATCTTCTGATGTATTGTCTTCTATACAAGACAAAACTAAAGCCGATTGTAATAGTGTAAAGGTGGAAAAGTTTAAGATTTCTTATGCTAGAGACATTTAATCTTTCAAGATAACTGTCCCTAACGAGCTTTTTGAAGCCATATGCTCGGGCGACTTTTGGCCGGATAATAATGGTTGTAAAAGAGTTCGAGGTTAAGATAAAGAAAAAGGGGCCCGTGGGAGAAAAGCTTCCTAGTCGAGGCCAAACCAGTGTACCAATTTCAAAAAACTAACTTCTAACCTCCTGCTTTCCTATCAAAATGCAAATGGTTTGCGTAGCAAACTCAATAAATAGTATTCCGATAGCCTTTCCTTACAGAAACCTGGTTAAAGCCGGAGATCTTTAGCTCCGAAGTTTTTCCAGGTAAGTACACAATTTATAGGTATGACCGTCCCTCTAGACGAGGAGGGGGAGCCTTAATTGGAGCTGATTCAAACTTCCCGTCTGAGGAGTTTTTTTTTGATTGAATTCAATACCATTGAATTTATTTGTGTAAAGTTATCGCTTCCTGGTAACTTTATATACATAACTTGCTCATATATTCCGCCGTTGTCTGAACTTCCTGATTATTTAAATTTCCTTTCCGTTATTAAGTCCGTTGCAAATAAGCTTTCCGATAGGTATCAGTTGGTAGTTCTAGGTGATTTTAATATACCTGGAGTTACTTGGTCCACTGAGGATGGATCGAATGTCTTACTACCTATAGCACAGCATGATTTTATTGACGGCCTGTTTGACATATCTCTATCTCAAGTAAACCATGTTCGGTCCATTCATTAGGTCGCATACTTGATTTGTGTTTTGTATCAAATCCTGAAGGTGTGATCCATATCACCCTACAATCAAACTTTCATTTGATACGGGTAGAGTTATAGAAGAAAAATCAGAAAAATCCAAACGAATACATTGTTTTCGCAAGGCAGACTTTCTGAGGCTAAATAATTTTATTTCTGGCTTTAATTGGTCTGATCTTTACTTATGCAATAATATGTCCGATGCAGTTAATGTTTTTTACACTGCAATAAACTCATTTTTTAATTCCTGTGCTCCGTGGTACTATCCGTCAATTTCCAATAAATCACCTTGGTTTAGCAAAGAGTTGTCACACTTAAGAAACGTTAAGTCCAGACTTTTTAGGAAATATAAAAATACCGGTTCCCAATCTGTTTTAACTAGATATTTAAGTGCTCGGTCAAGATTAACCGTGCTTAATGCTCAGAGTTATAATAGTTACTTAAACCGTTGTAAGTCCAGTTCTCTCAGGACACAGTTTTAAGTTCGTTAGCACCAAGCGTAAATGTAATTCTTATCCTTCCTCACTGTCGTTCGAAAACATGACGGCAACCACAGATCAGGCAATAGCCGATTTATTTGCCCAATTTTTTCAAACGACTTACTCTACTTTAGATTATTCATCACAGCCTTATTCTTACACCATATCCAAGTCAAACCTCATATTCTGTCCCACTTTAACAGAAAGCTCTCCTCTTTTGGATCTTCTTCGTATTAAGCCTGTTTTTTCGCCAGGGCCCGATGGTATTCCTGGGTGCGTGCTTAGGTATTGCGCTAAGGTCCTGTGCAAACCTCTTCACAAGTTGTTTACCTTATCTTTAGAAATCTCCAAATTCCCAAATATTTGGAAGGAATCATTTGTTATTCTTCTTTTCAAAAAAGGTAACAAGTTAGAAGCCAGTAACTACAGAGGTATTTCTAAGTTGTCAGCTATTTCTAAGCTTTTTGAAAAAATTATTACTCCTCATTTGCAGCACCTTTGCAGATCAATCATTTCTCCGTGTCAATACGGATTTATTAAACGTAAATCCACAATCACAAGCCTTCTAGAGCTCACTACATTTGTGATATAAGGCTTCAATAGTAGTTTTCAAACAGACGTCATTTACACTGACTTTAGTAAAGCATTTGACTCTGTAAATCACTTACTTCTCATTCAAAAACTAGACCTTTTAGGTTTTCCAGTTGATCTGCTTAAATGGATTTCAAGTTATCTAAATGGCAGGTCACAAAGGGTCCTTTTTAAAAATTAAATTTCTGAAATTCTCCGTGTTACCTCCGGAGTCCCACAAGGGAGCCATCTGGTTCCGTTACTTTTTACATCCTTTACTAACGATCTTCCATTAATCATAAGTCATTCTCGCGTACTTATGTACGCAGATGATGCTACGTTGTGATTGCAGTATAATGGCATTTCCTGCCATTTAGACTTACAATTCGATCTAGATAATTTTCTAAACTGGTGCCGAGATAATTTCCTAAATTAAAAGCTTCCAAATGCAAGCTGATGACTTTTTATCGAGTCAATCCGATCTACGAGACTTACACGTTAAGTGGCAGCTCTTTGGATAGAATAACTCTTGGCGTTCTTTTGGACCCTAAACTAAAATTTTCAAACCACATTTTGTCCATGGTTAATAAAGTCCGTCCGATTCTGGAGTATTGGTCTCCCGTCTGAAGTCCGCAATACGGAATACATATTGGTCGTATTGAATCAGTACAAAAAAACTTTCTTCTTTTTGCCTTACGGCGCCTAAACTGGGATGTAAATCTTAACTTACCTTCTTATTCTAGTTGATTTCTGTTGATTAATTTACCCTCCCTAGCCAACCGTAGAACGATGCTTGGTACTGTCTTCATTTATAACCTTATACATGGTGATATTGACTCCCCCGACTTGGTAAGTCGGCTAAACTTTTCTGTGCCAAGTAGATTAACTAGAAATTATATTCCCCTAATATTAAATCGTTATAGATCCAAATATGCCTTGCATGAGCCTTTCAGAGTATTGTGTTCTGACTTTAATAGATTTTTTCCTATAATCTCAAGTCTGGACTCTCTGCCGCTCCTAAACGATTAATATTAGCTTCATTGACACAAAATTGATCTTACTATAACTTTTTTCCCTATATTTTCTTATCTCGCGTCTATCCTATCGCGAATCGTGCCGTACGATACACGGCTGCGCCGCTCGGTCGGTTGGGCGGGTAAGAGGGCCGTGAAAAAAAAAAAAAAAAGATATATTTTTTTCAAAGTGTTAAATACCGAATTTGTTATTATATGTACATTGGTGAGGGCTGGGTTTCAGCGCCTCACACTTCATCCCTTCCTCGGAGGTGGATGCGGACGTATGTTCCTTGGCGGGTCACCTGCAATCGGTAGTGATCCCCTCCGACTTCGGCCAAGAAACGTAGGTTTCTGCGATCCTCTCCGACTTCGGCCAAGAAACGTAGGTTTCTGCCATTCGCGCCGCTGATACGCTCCCGTATCAGGTCGTGGAGTTCGACCTGAATCCATCTGTCCGGGGCGCACCACCCCTCAGGTGCCCGTATGAGGGGCTCTGGTTCCTCGGGCTCGAAACCTGTCCCGGAGTCGTCGTCGGTGGGCGCCTCCTCGATTGGCCATGGTGCGTGGCGGCGGCGATTGACATCTGCGAAAATCCCCGGAGGCTCGAGGTCGTGGTTGGCTGCTGGGTGTAGCTCAGCCCGTCAAAATCTCCACCGCCAAGCGTCCGTGGCGGGTAGCGTGGCTACGCGCTGGATGGGCCGGTTGATGACTGTGCGCCCTAGCACGACATCTAAGCTACCTCGCGGAGACGGAGCTCGGGCTGGCGGCGCGCAGGTGGTCGCGGTCGCGATAGCAGCGGCGCGGCTCCTGGCGGCTGCCGAAGTCGTTGGGCCGTCCGGGGAAGCCATTACCTGCTGCATCCTCTTTTGGGTTGTCGCAGAGTGGTGATGGCGTCCGGGGCGTCTCCCTGGCGTGGCGCGTGCTTAGAGCAGCTGGTGGTGATGCCAGTGTGCAATCGGCGGGCCGGCCGGACAGAGGGCCGGCAGGCGCTGGAGGCGCTTCCTCCTCCCATGGGAGGGGGCTGAGCTGCTCAATGAGCTCCTCCAGGCTGCCGGCTCCGCGCTAAGGCGCTCCTCCGTGGTGTCGCTCTCACCGCCTCCCTGCTGGCTGTTCGTCGGGCCGAGATCTCTGTATACACGCTGAGCGGTGCGGCCGGGGCCCGCGGATGCGTCACCAGCGCTGGCACGTCCATGTCCGTAAGGGTGGCGCCATGAGGTGGGGATGCCCGAGTGGCAGATCCCTGGGGTCCTCCTCGTCCACTATGGCCGACACCATGTCCTCCAAGGATAGCCCTTCGCACCATGAGGGGCTAATTGGCGGAGAAGGTTCCGCGGAGCTGATGTTGGCCAAGGGCCGTGGCGATGCTGCTTCGTTTGTGGCGAGCGTACGAAGGCTCCGCCGGGGCGGGGCGCGTATCGCGACCAACGGTGGTGGTGAATCGATCTTCTTCTTCGGTTTTCCCATGGTCTGTACTCGCCGAAGTCTCAGAGGTTTGTGTGTCCTGCCCTTTAAAACGTGCCTTATCGATGGCGTGATCGATTGGCCAATCGATGACGATGGATATCGATTAGTCGCGTTTGATCGATGACGATGGATATCTATTAATCCGATCGATTTTTCGTGGTTTGGTAAGTCTGGTACCGTTAAGTCTTTAAAAACTTGATGACGTCGTTACTGCTGGGCTGTGGCGTCGTAAACAACATGGTCGTCATTGAGGCTGACCTGTCTGTCTGCTCCAGATCGTTGCCGCTGTCCTCGTCGCCGTCTTGGTGGTATGGTTTTAAATTGTTGATACTTGCTGTACGGCGTCAGCGAGTCGTGGGCTCCTGCAGCCGCACTATGTTTGGGGACAAAAACTTTATGACCTTCTAAGGCCCGTCGAACTTTGCAGATGGCTTAGCGGTAAATCCCTCTGCGGCGTTGGATAGCACATGCCGGCGCACGAGGACGAGAGCGCACAAAGCTGGCCTCCATTCTCGTCGTCGCAAATTATAGTGCAGACCCTGCTCGGCGGTGGCACGCTCAGCGTTATCACGTTCAACTTTGAAGATGCCGTGCAGCTATTGGCTTCGTTCTTCAGGCGGGATTAATGCTGTTCCCCGTTCTGGCGTCACCTCGTCGTAGAGTGCGTTGGGAAGGCGTGGTTCCCGGCCTTGGACAAGAAAGGCGACCCTGAAACCAGTGGTATCCGATACGCTGCTGTTGACCGCGAGAGATATCTCCGGAGGTAGCTGATCCCAGGTATTCTGCGGCTCGTCGCCAAGATATTGCGCTATCATGGTCTTTACGGTGCGGTTAGACCTCTCTGTAGGGTTCTCTCTTGGCGTGAATGGGGCGGTATGCTGTAATTCCATTCCCAGGGAGTACGAGTATTCGGATACCAGAGTATTCGGGATTCCAAATCGGCTGAGGATGCGTTCTCGGAAGGCTCGCTCCAAGTGAGGCCCGTTGCAAGGGGATTAGTTCGACCCACTTGCTGAAGGAGTCCAAGATTACAAGAAGGACCGTATTCCCTTGTTTTGATCGCGGGAGTGGGCCCACGAAGTCGGCGCAGAGGATCTGGAAATGTTCGTCGACCTGTCGTGAACATTTTTCCAGCTGCCTTCTCCTGGCTAACCTTGAAGCGTTGGCAGCTTAGGCATCGTTTCACGTAGACGGCTTCTTCTCGGAACAGTCCGGGTCAGTAATATTTTTGGGACACCCGCATACATGTTTTTCGTACGCCCAGGTGCCTGGCGGTTGGATGATCGTGGCACTCCTGTAATACCCTCGTGCGAAAACTAGTGGCCACACAGGGGGTATAATCCTCCTCTTCCGGACGCAAGCCTATACGTCGGTATAGCTGTCCGTTCTCCTCGCGGTAGTCGGGATACTTTGCGACTTTCTGCTGGATCCGGAGAAGCATCTTACTGATCCAGTTGCAGGTGTTGTCCTGCACCTGCGCTTGCTGGATGGTTGCGAGCGGTTGACGCGACAAGGCGTCGGCGACCAAGTTTTGTGACCCACGTCGATAGTTGATATCGTACTGGAACCATGGCTGCCAATTTAGCTATTTAATTGCTAGATCTAGCAACTTTTAAAAAAATTTGCAAAAATATTTCCTATTAGCAACAAATCTAACAACTTTTCATTTTGTTTTTTGCAATTTTAGCAACTTTATTAGAAAACTAAACATTTTGTTATTTTTCTTCATCATTTTGAACTTTTTTATACCTATTCCAATTTACTGAACCAATTACGATCGAAAATGGTTCACAAAGATATCGGAATTATTTTTTAACTCAGTGGTTCAATCATATGAACACTTTTGGTCACTTTTGTGCTGTGTTGTGTCGGTAGAGATGCCAAAAATTTACAAACAACATTTTCGTGATGCCTGGCTGCGCTACGACGAGTTTAAGGAGTGGATTCGCAAGGACTGCATGGACACTAACAGGGCCTATTGTGCGTATTGCAAATCCACAATAGGCGCGAAACTTTTCGAGATCCGACACCACGCCGCATCAAAAAAAACACGTGGCTGCGATGGGCGCTGATACACAAAAAAATAAGTTGCCCTTCCTTCAAAAGTCCACGAAAACGGAGGAACAAGAAGCGGCACTATACCTATACATTGCAAAACACTCAGCGATGGCGACAAGTGATCATATGCATAATTATTTTAAAAGTTAAATTTAACTGATCTAGCATTTTTTTTTTGGCTATTTTCGTTGAATTTTTAGCAATTTCTAGCAACTTATTTTTCAAAATCTAGCAATTTCTGCTTGGGAGTTTCTGGCAGCACTGACTGGAACTGCTGTAGTTCCAACGCCCACCGAGCTATCCGGCCCGTAGGGTTGTCGATGGAGTTAAACCACTTTAGTGAGTGGTGGTCGGTGAGTACCTCGAATCTGTATCCCTCGAGGTAGCATCGCATCTTGCGGATTGCCCACACTATCGCGAGGCACTCTTTCTCCATTACGGAGTAATTTTGCTCGGCGTTGTTGAGCCGGCGACTGGCATAAGCGATGACCCGTTCTTGCTGCTCTATGGTTTGGGTCAGCACGGCTCCAATGCCGTAGTCGCTGGCGTCGGTTCGGAGAACGAATTTCCCCGCGAAATCCGGGGAGGCAAGGATCGGGGCGTCCGTCAACAGCTCCTTCAGTCCCTGGAAATCCTGCTCCTGTTTGGCTTACCATTCCCACTTACGGTCTTTCTTGAGGAGGGAAGTCATTGGTTTCATTACGTCGGCGAAATTCGGTACAAAGCGCCTGTACCAGGACGCTATGCCGTCAGAGATTTGTCAGCTCCCGTATGGCGGAAATTTTATCCGGGTCGGTGTGTATCCCGGCTTCACTGATCACGTGGCCAAGGTACTTGATGCTCCGTTGGAAAAATTGACACTTGTCCCGATTCAGACGGAGGTTGGCTTCCCTCAGGCGTCTGAATACCTCTCGCAAGTTCTGGACGTGCTCCTTGAGCGTGGAACCGATTACGATGATATCGTCGAGGTATGCGAAGGCGTGTGGCTTCATGTCCGGGCCGATCACTTTGTCCAGGGCACTTTGAAATGTCGCCGGGGCCGAGTGTAGGCCGAAAGGCATCACCTTCCAGTGGAATAATCCACGGCCGGGGACAGTGAACGCCGTGCATTCACGGCTGTCAGGTGCTACTGGTATCTGTCAGTAACCATTTTTGAGATCCAGCGTTGATATGAAACGGGCGTGGCGTAGCCGCTCTAGAATGGTGTGGATCCTCGGCAGCGGATATGCATCGGGGATCGAGTTGTCGTGCGTTGTCAGTTGCCTGTAGACGACGCACATCCGGACGTCTCCGTTTTTCTTAGCGGCGATGACGATCGGCGCGCTATGTGGACTTTTGGATGGCTCGATCCTTCCGTCGCAGAGCAGCTCGTCGATCTGTTTATCGTTGACGGCCTTCATCACAGAATTCCTCGGGTGGTACCTCTGCTTGATCGGTTTGTCATTCCCCATGATGATACTATGCTCGGCGATGTGGGAGACGCCGGCTAAGGTGTCAAACCGAGAGAGTTCTCGTTCGAGAAATGCTCCTATCCAGGGCTCTGGGTAGGTCTCGACGTTGTCGCTGGGGCGCGGCTCTTCCTCTGTGTCGTACTCAGCGTCTGCAATTCCACACGCGGGAATGTTCGTGGTCATTGCTGGTTCCGGATCCTGGAACCTAACTCGTTTCGCTTCCTTACGAAACGCGTTACGTTGGATCGCCGATGAGTCAGGGGCGGGCAAAGCTCCAAACCAGCTCGGAGCTGTTCTTGGACCTGTATGGATGACGTGTGTTGTTGTGTTCCCGTGGTTGCGGTTGCGGTTGCGCTCGTGGAGCGGCTGGTAGAGGAGCCTCCGGCTGTGGCCTGGTTGCCAAGTCGTGGTCCTGTTGTGGTTGCGCCCGAGGGGCAGCTTCTGGATGCCTCTGTGTGACGTGCGCCCTGGTGGCGGCTTTTGGGTGCGTCCGTGGGACGGCTTTAGGTGGTGTGTGCGCCAGCGAGGCGGCTTTTGGGTGGGCCCGTAGGACGGCTTTTGGTGTGATGTGCGCCTTGACGGCGGCTTCTTCCTGCGTCGATTTGTGCGCCTTGACGGCGACTTGTCCCATTGGTGTGTGCGCCTGCACGGCGGCTTGCTTCATCTGTGTGTGCGCCTGCACGGCGGCTTCTGGATGTGTCGCTGCTTCCCGTTGCATTGTTCCTATGGTCCTGAGTTGAGGGGGCGGTTGGAGCGTGAGTCCGAGTCCACCGCACTGGAGCGTGGCTGCTCCGTAGCACAGGAAATCCATCCCAAGTATGAGGTCGTCCAGCACATCCGCCATAATGAGGACGGAGATGCTGGCCCGTGCTTCTTCTAGCTGAATGGCCACCCTGAGGGCTTGGGTTACCTCACGGCTGGTCCCATCGGCTAGCATGACGTGGGAGCGTACGGCTCGAAGGTTACTTCCATCGTCGAGTTTTCTGGCCAGGCGCTCACTTATGAAGCTGTGTTAGGCCCCCGTATCCAAGGTGGCGTCCCTCAACCGTAACCCTTGCGCGGATACGGTTGTAATCCTGTTGAATCCTGGTTTTTAGTTTCTCTGGGCGTTCGAAGGGGTCCTCGGGTAGCTACCCGTTTCCCGGCGACTGGTTCTTGCAGCAGTCAACGGTTCGAATGCTCTGTTGGCCACAATCCCAGCAGAACATGATTCTGGGATTTCGACACGCTGTCGCGCTGTGTCCTTCCTGAGCGCAATTGCGGCAGGCCCTGCTTGCGTTTATGCGTCCTGGGGCTGGGGTTCCTGAAGATGCGTGGATGGTGGCTGCCGACGTGTGATGTCTGTTGTTACATTTGCCGGCCGTAGTTACTGTGTTGGATGGACATAGATTCGCTCCAGTCCTTATTCCCCTGAGATCCCTGCGCGTCTCATTTGCAGTTTGAGGTCGACGAGGTATTCCTTGAAAGGCTCGTTTGCCCTCTGGTATCGAGTGCGTATCTCGTCTTCCAGACGTTGGTAGTAGCGTGGCGGCAAAAAGAACTCAAGGAACTCTCGTCGTACCTCGGTCCATGTCTTTCCCTGTAGACCGCTGGTCCGGAACCAGTTTTCCGCTCTTCCGGTCAGCAGGACGATAAGGGCATGGGACAGATACCTCCGGTCGATCCGGTACGTATCCGCCCGTTCCTCCAGATCCTCGATGAAGCTGAGCGGATCTGAGGTGCCGTTACAAGTGAGTCCCCACTTAGTTACCTTGTCTATCAAGAGGGAACAGGTGTTTGAATCGAGTGGTGCGGTGGCTGTACGTGTCGTATTTTCCGGCTTCCGAGTTGAAGGTGAGACACTGCGTGGAACTGTGAGTGTGTGGCCACCACTGGGTTTCTCCACATCGTGTGGTAGTGGCGACAGTGGCTTCGTGACCCCGGAAGGGGTGTTTCCGTATCGTATTTCCATATCTCCCAGTTGTGCTAGTACTGCGTCAGTGTGCTCTGGCTGTCGTACGAATGCGTACAGCCGAGCTCGTTGCTCCTCGACTGTACCGCTGTGTTCCAGTCCTAGCTCCAGAAGAATGACTTCGATAGAATTTCTCATTCCCCACTCGAATCTGCTGGATATGCGAATTCCCCATCATACCATTTCATTCCCATATATTCCACTGTATTCTACAAGTTACACTTTAGATTGTAGAACAATAAAGATTCATTATAATTTTGACCGAAGTCGAAGAAGGTTCTCATTTATTAAAACTCAATTATATCAAATATATTGAAAACACACATTGGACTCAACTCGCAGTATATTTAGACACTGGAAGCACCCATTGGACTCGACCCCCAGTATACCTAGATACTGTAATTGGCGCAGCCGGATTCGGACCAGGAGATCGCAGCTCCAGGAGATCGATGCTCCAGCTCCTGATCATACTATACCTGAAAGATAGGTAAGTGAACAAATGGTGGCGAAATTAAGAGAAAAAAAGAAAGGAAGAATGAAACTAGCCAAAAAATATAAAAATAAAGAGAAGAAGAAGAGAAAAGTGGCAAACCAAATTCAGGCAAGTGTACAAGTGTTAGTGTTCACAAAAGTTGCAACCGAATATGTGCACATCAAACGCTGATAAGGCACCGGGATCGCATTCTTGAAAAATGAAAAATTCGTAAAATCACATACAACCGAATGCAAAGAAAAACTTTCAATTATACAGATTTGAGACCGAATATGTGCATATCAAACGCCGATAAAGCACCGGGATCGCATTCTTGAAAAATGAAAAATTCGTAAAATCACATACAACCAAATGCAAAGAAAAACTTTCAATTATACAGATTTGTGACCGAATATGTGCATATTAAACGCCGATAAAGCACCGGGATCACGTAATCAATATAAAATGCAAGAATTTTTTAATACATAAACTAAAAAAATATATTTACAATTGTTAAAATTTATGACCAAATATGTGCACATCAAACGCTGATAAAGCACCGGGATCACGTAATTAATAAAATACAATATTTTTTTTATATAAATAAACAAAAAATATTTACAATTGTTAAAATTTGTGACCGAATATGTGCATATCAAACGCCGATAAAACACCGGGATCACGTATTTAATAAAAATACAAGAATTTTTCTATATAAGTAAAATAAAAAAAATATTTACAATTGTTAGAATTTGTGTCCGAATATGTGCATATCAAACGCTTATAAAGCACTGGGACCACATTTAATAAAAATACAAGATTTTTTTTTTTTCTAACACATTAACTGAAAATATTTGCAATAGTAAAAAAATTTTTTTTTCTTGACCGAATATGTGCACATCAAACGCTGATAAGGCACCGGGATCACGTAGCTGAAATACAATTTTTTTATATTCTCTTGTTCTCTCCCTCCACTTGAGCTGAAACTGTTGCATCAGTAGCCTTCGCTTGATGTGGCTTTGCGAACAAATAGGTATCTCCAACTGTACACTAAACGGGAAATTGGTTCCAAACAATTACGTCATTATTACCTCATTCGAAAATATTCACCTCTTTTTTCTTTATAGTCGCCATATGTTCGCTTGCCTATATTAAATTATATCACCAAATTTTAAACAAATCACTAACTCTATATATATATACATTACAGTCAACACTAAGAAAAACGACACAGGGAGTGGATACCAACGAGAAAACACGCAACAACTAATTACAACAAGTAACATCTACACAAATACTAAACATATTATTAATAATATATAAACATACTACATTACAATTACAAATTAAGATAACCTCTATAACATAGGGAAGGTAATTAAATGTTAAAAAAAGTTAGCGCAGCTAGTAGAAGAATAGGTTTAAGAAGTAAGAACAGTTTGCCAGACCTAAGTGTACTTGAAGAAGAAGAGTTGCACGACCAAATACATAAATCAATCTCCTAGCTCCAACATGAATCATTCAGACTCTGGTAATGACTATCGTCATCACAAATTTAAGTCCGAAAGATATACTAGGGTTTGTACAACATTTGCCAACTTACGAGTGTCCCTCTGACAACCTAGAAACTTTTATTACTACCGTTGAGGAATTACTAATACTCATTCGTTCCGTAGATTCAGTGCTGCCAATTTGGATTTTTTCCCGTCAAAACTGGCTTTTTTTGAAGACTAACTGCGGGAAAAATTTGTGAACTGCGGGAATTGTGAAAAGCGGGAATTCTGGCTTTTTTAGAAATTAAGAAATTAAAAGCGTCACAGAAATTTTAGAGTTCCTGGAATGTAAGAATATTGCAGAAATTGAACGCCAATACAATAACATTAATTCGATCAAGTGGGAAAACATCAGCGACACAAACAAATTTTGGTTTGAGGTGCTCCAATTTAAAGATTCTGGAGGAAACCGAAGATTTTTTGGGTTGGCAACTGTGGCCATCCAAATATTATGTTTGCCCTGTTCAAACGCGGAAATAGAAAGGATTTTTAGCCAGGTTAACCTAATTAAATCCAAATTAAGGAATTCGATAGGCCTCAGCACGACTAACAGCATTCTAAGCATAAGGTAAAGTGTTATTTACAAACAAAAGATATACTGTATTCATTTTCTATTTTAATATACAGATACGGATTGCGAAGGAATGGAAAATGCTGCGTCGACTATGAAGTGCCTGTAAAATATCTGCGCATGATAGGCACTAATATGTCATACGCAAATAAGGACGACCAAGAAGATATTGATAAAATTATGAAAATATTTTAAGCAAAAATTACCTTAATAAATTGTTATTAATTTGATATTTTTTCGTTTTTTTTATACATTTTTCTTTAGATTTTTATTGGATTTTTTTGATAATATTTTTAGCTTTTTTCTGAATTCTTCCCGTCAAAAACAGCTTTTTTTGCTGGGCAAAAGTTGGCAGCAGTGCGTAGATTAGACGGCGTATGGACAGTTGATCCTCAGGGCAGTTAGGAATAGAGTAAAAGGCAAGGCACACGATGCATTGACCCTCACTCATCTAGGACGACATTAAAGCAAATCTTAAACGACTTTACACTAGCAAGAAGACGAAAGCTATATTAATCCGCGAAATCCAAACACTACCAAGCAGACTCTCCATTCATAAGTCATTCTTCGCAATAGCAAAATTGAGAGGCCAACTGGTATCATTAACTAATGACTCGGGGCGTGGTGGTCAGAACACCACGGAAAAACACGCCCTTTATTCCGACATCTGCCTTAATGCATTTATAGTCGGACTAAACGGTCCACTAAAAACAATAATTAGATCCCGGAACCCAGACTCTTTGGAAAAAGCCTACGAATTGGCACAAATAGAACAGAATTTTTATTACCAAAACTCCAACGGTCAGCAGAATAATCGTTACCGCGAGAATTCTGGTGAACGACAAAATAATAATCGCCGCGAAAACTATAATGACCAAACAAAGTTATCGCCACCGCGGAAATTCGGGCGAACGAAACCGCCCATACCACCGTCACGAACAGAACCAGAAACAATCTGATAACAACAACACTAAAAGAAATGAGACAAGACAACCATCCCAAAATCGATACGAGAACCATTCATCTAGAAACCAAGACCCATTCCGGGGTAATTCAAGATCAAACGACAATACCCCTACTGCTTCCTGCAACATCAACGGTGCAAATTTTTTACAAGAAGCCTCACGGAAAGTCTTTACCTTTTGTCTTCAAAATTTCTTACAACTAACCCACACAAATTTCTCATAGATACCGGGTCGACTTACTCTTTTATAAGACCAACTTTAGTTTTAAAAGACCACATTAAAAAACTAAACACCCCTATTAGCATTCATACCGTTCTCAACAAATTCCAAATTCAAGAATATACAGACTTAGTCATCTTCAAACAATTCGATTCAACAAAAGAACCGAAATTCTTTTTATTTGACTTCCACCCACATTTTAATGGTCTCTTGGGCATGGACTTTTTAAGTAGCTTAGATGCAAAAATAAACATAGCGGACTCTGTTCTAGAAATGAAAAAGGCCTCTTTACCAATATTGACAAGCACAAACCCGGTAGACACAACACATACCGTACCACTGAACACGAAGATCAGATTGTCACTCCCTGTAAACATAATGGAAGGGGATTTCTTATTCGAAACCACAACCCTAGACAATGACTTATCAATCACAGGGGACTATACACTGCACTGAATGGCTTCGCAAACTTTGAGGTTTGCAACACATCGGACTATGACCAAACACTGTTCCTAGAGGAACCACTGCAAGCTGAAATGACTCCTATAGGAGATTACGAGTACTTGAACTATATGTTCGCGGGGGAAACCGCACAGCCCGCAGACATACAGACAAAATTAGAAATCCAAACGGGACACTTAAACAACGAAGAAACACAAAATTTACGTAAACTTTGCAAACAATTCAAAAAACTTTTTTATAATGAAAATAACCAACTGACCTTTTTCGAATGTTGTTAAACACTCAATTCCCACAGTGGACGACGTCCCCGTACCCACAAAATCCTACAGATACCCTTTCATACACAAAGAAGAAGTTCGGAAGCAAATTTCAAAAATGCTTCAACAAAATATTATCCGAAATAGCCATTCCCCTTGGAGCGCACCTGTATGGGTCGTGCCTAAGAAAACCGATTCGTCAGGTCAGAAAAAGTGGCGATTGGTAACAGATTTTCGTAAATTAAACGAAAAAACAATTTCAGATAGGTATCAAATACCTAACATAGCGGACATATTGGACAGTATAGGGAAAACGAAATATTTTAGAACAATTGATCTGGCTAGTGGTTTTCATCAGATTGAGATGAATCCACGTGACGCAAACATAACGGCGTTCACTGTCGAAAACGGACATTATGAGTTCACAAGGATGCCTTTTGGTCGCACCGGCGACCGGCGCGTTATGGACAACGTCCTGGGAGATCTGATAGGGAAGGTTTGCCTTGTATATCTCGACGATATTATTATATTTTCCCCTTCACTACAAAACCACATAACAGACATTAAATCAGTATTTACTAAATTACAAACAGCTAACTTGAAAATACAACCCGCAAAGTGCAATTTCCTAAGAAAAGAAATTGACTTTCTGGGACACATTGTCGCACAAGAAGGAGTGAAACCTAATCCCGACAAAATTCAGGCAATTAAGAATTTCCCTTGCCCGAAAACTGTTAGAGAAATTAAGTCTTTCTTGGGCTTATTGGGTTATTACAAGAAGTTCATAAAAGACTTCGCTGGAATAACCAAACCTATAACTAGACAGCTGAAAGGAAAAAAATCAATAGTGATAGACGAAGAATTTAAAGAAGCGGTAGCCTATTCTAAAAATCTCTTGTGTAACGACCCGATTCTAGCTTACCCCGATTTCTCGAAACCGTTCACTTTAACCACAGACGCGCGTAACTACGCCATAGGCTCGGTATTATCTCAAGGACCAAACACCAACGATAGGCCTATTTCATTTGCCAGTAGAACATTATCTGACACCAAAGTTAGATATTCAACAATAGAAAAAGAGATGCTTGCGATCGTTTGGTCTGTAGGACATTTTAGACCCTACCTTTTCGGGCGCCGATTCAAAATAGTGACCGACCACAAGCCATTAGTCTGGCTGGAAAATCTTAAGGGCCAAAACCCAAAATTACTTCGGTGGAAAACCACGCTAGCCGCTTATGACTACGAAGTGGTCAATAAAAAGGGATCTCAGAATGTCGCTGATGCACTCAGCAGAATAGAACCCAACCTAAATGTAAATGAAGACCGAGCTAGAATAACAGTTGTTCAGAAACCACTGAACTATTTTAACATCCAAACAATCTTTCAAATTGGTCCATCAATTCCAGTACAATTAATTACTCCATTTCCTCATAAGATAAGACCTTTCTTCCAAACCCCACCGGCACCAACAGGACCTTTAGATGTCATTCATATTGACATTTATGTAATCAACAATATAAATAACTTGACCATCATTGATAAATTCTCTAAATTTGCACAAGCATACCCATTAACTAATAGAAACTCAATTAAAGTAATAGCAGCACTGTCAAAATTTTTCAGTACCTTCGGCTTACCAAAAAAAATTGTCTTTGACCAGGGTGCAGAATTTTCAGGAAACCTTTTCACTGATTTTATGAACCAGTATAATATAGAAATTCACATTACCTGTTGAAAGACTCCACTCGACATTCACGGAACTCTATAGAATAATTGCTAACCGCAGGAAAGAACTCCAACTCCAATCTGATCACGCGGAGATATTCGCAGAGGTATTGACAACATATAACAATGCAATACACTCTAGCACTGCTCATACACCGTTCGAACTTTTTCCTGGCAGAACCCACATGACCCACAAACCATGACTATTTGCCAAAACTGAACGAATTTAGGAAATAAATATACCCCAAAATTCAAGAAAGATAGGGAACCACCAATTCAAGTCGAACCCGACGATGTTATCTTTAGGAAAGAAAATAGGAGAAATAAACTAACACCTAGATTTTCCTTACACAAAGTCAGGACCGATAAAGGAGTTACATTACTAACAACCAGACAACAAGAACTACACAAACAGAAAATAAGAAAGATAATCAGGAGAAATAATAACACCCAATGAACTACTTCATTCCAGAACTACTCATTCCGCCACGCAGTCCTTCTCTTTAGAAAGACTCAATGGATCCTCACCCCTCGCCTTCATTCATCTGGGAGACGCTCATATAAAGCAGAGCTATACAATTCTAACCCATGTCGTAGATGTCCAAGAGTTTAAAGTATGCCTTTCCAGAATAAAAAACACATTAAAAGCCCTCAGACTAGATGAAACATTTGACATTTCGATAGGAATTATAAAGGGAAAACTACAACAACTAGAAGCCAGAATAGACACCCTACTCCCACACGCTAGAACAAAAAGGCCTAGGAACCATTCTCAAGTCAATTTCGGGTAATTTAGACAGCAACGACGGACAAAACATACTTGCAGAAATCAATACCCTAAAAGTTACCTCCCACGCATTACAAAATGCCCAGGAAAAACAGGAAAACTTCGATAAGCAGGTTATTATTAGACTTAATAATATTACGAACCATATAAATAGCGAACAAATCAAAATACAAAATTTTCTAGACAGAGCACAAAACACTATCTTCAAAGAACTTAGGGAAGATAGAGAGAACATTTTTACACTCCAATATATTAATCGAATAAATTTTCATATTGACACTTTGAAGGAACACATTAATAATATAGCTGAGAGCCTTCTGGCCAGCAAATTGGGCTTAATCCAAAAATTTTTGTTTAACAAACAAGAAATAAATACTATAAGAAATATGTTAACCACATAAAATATTACCTTACAATTAGATGAACACATCTATAATATACTTACACCATCTTGTTTTACTTTTAATAACAAACTATTGTTTAACGTTAAGATACATATTTTCGATACAAAAATTTATAAGTTCACCCACATCATACCCCTACCAGTAAATAATTCACATTTCATAATTTCCCCCGAATTCTTGGCACATGATAACAACACTCTACCTCAATTTCGCGAAAGCTGCCATGTCTATCATGTCACATTTTGTCTGACAGGCAACAAAGAGTTCGTGTGGATTCCCTGACAGAAGAACCCCTGTTCCACCTTAAGAACAGGAGTTCCACCTTAAGAACAGGAGTTCTTCTGTCAGGGAATCCACACGGACTCGACAACAAAAAACAACAAATGCCTGTCAGACATTGTCAAAAACGAAAAAGAGACAAAATCTGACATGATAGATACAGGTCACGAAATGAACATATTCGAGCGGGAAAAAGGGTTTATTTTTCATTTCCAACGGCAGGAACAACACCCTTAAAGCTACCTGCAACGACGAAATACTTTTAAATGGCTCTTTCTTAATACGTTATAGGAATTGTACCATATGGATAAACGGAATAGAATACAGCGACAGAGAGTTAGTAGAACATGATCAATTCACTTTCGTACTTCACCCAGTTGTCAAAATAACCAAAAATCAAACGATCAAAACATTATCACTGGAAAAATTACACTTAGAAGCCCTCTCGATAGCTGGAAAAATCAACATGGATAACATAACACACTACAAATTTACGGCCATATACTCAGCAATATCATTGACCCTTATCCTGATCATCGTCCTCCGATTATGCCATAAACCACAGACCATCTTCCTCCCACACCTACCGACCGTCACTACATTGGGGGAGGAGTTACCGCACACATTGTTGCGGACACACCGCCGCCCCCCAAACCTCAGCGACTCAGCCAAATGGTCATTAACCCAAACACTGGATGTATAAACGCTGAGTTTGGGAACCAACGTAAGTAAGCAGAACCAATACTTAACAGCTATGCGAAACCACAAACAAGCCAACAGTTCAGTTACGGCAAACTTGCCAACTATGCAGATACTCATTCCCCACTCGAATCTGCTGGATATGCGAATTCCCCATCATACCATTTCATTTCCATATATTCCACTGTATTCCACAAGTTACACTTTAGATTGTAGAACAATAAAGATTCATTATAATTTTGACCGAAGTCGAAGAAGGTTCTCATTTATTAAAACTCAATTATATCAAATACATTGAAAACACCCATTGGACTCAACTCGCAGTATACTTAGACACTGGAAGCACCCATTGGACTCGACCCCCAGTATACCTAGATACTGTAATTCTCGCGCCTTGGCTGCCGAGCCACGTGAGGAAGGGGAGGTGATCTCCACGGCTGCGGCGTTTGCGACCCCGAAAACCCGGGTGCCGCTCGCGCCTTGGCTGCCGAGCCACGTGAGGAACTTGGGGAGGGATAGGGAGAAAACCTTTTCGGACGTTGATGCACTATGATCAGCGCAAACAAGTGGCCCTTACGACAACAAGCAGTGCTTGTTATGCGCGGAGCCTAATAGGCGTAAAAACGAGATCGCGAGAAGTTAAAAGCACAATGTAGAAGCGGACAGACTAAGAAATACTAATTTTGTGCTAAGTAAGATAAAATTAATGATTTTAGGCTTGGCAAAGAGTCGGTAGTAGAAATAATGTGGTATACTCTATTACAGTCGTTACACAGTACTCTAAACGGTTCATGCATATCAAAGTTAGATCTACAAATATTTAATGTAAGAGGAACATAGTTCCTGGTAATTCTATTAGGCACGGAGAAGCTTATGCGACCCAGTAACTCGGGACTCTCCACATCCCCGTGAATAAGTTTATAGATAAAAGTTGTGCCAAGATGGTAAAATAAGACTTGCATTCCAGTTAAGGCCCCGTAGAGCAAATAATAAAAATTTCTTTTGCAGAGACAATATCCGGTCTATATGTACACCATACTGAGGACTCCAAACTGCAGAACAGTACTCCAGGATTGGACGGACTAGTGAAATGAACAGAGTCTTTGTAACATAGGGATCATCGAATTCCTTTGACCACCTTTTAATAAATCCAAGTACTCCCCTGGCTTTATTCACCATAGAAGTAAGATGGTCACAAAACTTAAGTTTTGGGTCAAGGTGGACGCCAAGGTCATCAATATGCGTAATTCTAGACAACGCGCAACCACCCAGCGTATACGTTGCATATTGTGGGTTCACCCGAAAAAATGTAATTACTTTGCACTTAGCGCTTGTTCGCGCACTTTGCGTGTTTTTTAAAATTTTGTTAACTAGTGTAAGGCGGGAGCGGGAGCACAATAAAGATTTAATCGCTCTCGCGAATTCGCCCCGTCTCTCGCCCCTTCGTTAAGTTAGGTTTAAGCGTCTATATATTGAAATTAAATGTTAGTTGTTATATGAACATCGTTCTGAACATACTCCTTTTCGTCGCCATCGCCAATAAATTATTTTTTCCCTGCGTTCACAAGTTTCGCGTTTTATTAATACAAAACCGTATTAGTTTTTCATGGTGACCCCGACGTGATCTGCAGTGGAATTCGAGTGTTTTTTGGTGAAAAATAAAAAATTAAAACTAAATAAATCGCGCCGGCTTTAACATTGAAATTGTTGTTGCCGCTACTGTAATTCGTCGTTGCTGCCTTAAGGAAGGGACATGGATTTAAAGAGGGAAGTTGCCGACGGATGTGTATCGTCCCACCAGGTATAGAGTGTTTAAAGTTGAAAGTTAATCTGTGGCGTGTCCTAAATTGTGTTTTGGCCCATCTTTCAACTTTTTGCATTCGTGTGAAAAATTCGGTAGATAGCGAGCATTCTAACCAAGAAATAAATAAAACTTGCATGTACTAACAATTATAATTCTGATATATACATCCATACATATTTACATATTTCGAATTATTCATACATAAGTAAGTGAATCGCTTTGGACCAAAATAAAATAAATACTTGTCGGCATCCTGGTTTTTTTTAAAAAATAAAATTCCCCCATTTCTCGTCGTTGTGAACACCAATTATAGCTGTGCAAAAAATTAAAAAGGCAAAAGTTGAGACTTGTGGAAAGTTATAATTCGAGAATTAAATCCCCGGCAAATTTTCTGCCGCGCATTTTCGTCAAATTTCCCTCGCTTTTCGCCATTTCCCGCGCTTTTAAGCGTCAGGTTTATATATTCGTTGCCCTTAGTTATCGGTCAGTGCATCATCCTCCGTTAGCATTGCGTTGAGCACCGCCAGCCGGACACACATACACACACACACAGACAACGCAGCCCGTTCTTTCGAGTTCTCTTTCGTCGTTTTCGTTTTCGATCGCTGGAACGGTGCAAGCGTTGCCGCTGCCTAAACGTTTGTTCGTTTTTTGGTGTTTGAGTTTGGCGTGTGCTCCCCTACACTACGTGCGCTCGGCATATTATATTGAATTATTAAATAATTTAGGATTCCTTAAATTAATTTCTTAATTAATTTTAAATAACTCCCCTACACTGCTTGCGTTCAGCTTATTCCTCTCGTTGGTTATTATTATTTAAATTTAATAAATTTAAAAACAAAATTTTTTTGTACACACTTACAATCAAGAAAAAAAAAATAAATAAATTAAATTAAATTTAAAAATCTTCGATAACAAAAAAAAAAAAAAAATGCCAAAATCAGAAAGCAACAACCAGGAAATCGAAGAGTTGAACAACCAACGAGATGGCTATATGAGGAGTATAGAGCGAACGCAAAGATATTTAAATGAGGGTCGATTCTCTTTAAATACGGTTGAGTTAGAATGTCGATTGGAAATCCTAAATACGCACATCGAAAATGCTTCGCTTATACAAAATAAAATTGAAGCGAAAGATGGAGATGATGAGTACCGCGAAGAGTTCGAAGAGACTGCGATAATAGCAAAATCGTTGCTAATTTCCCTAATTGCGGAAACAAAGCGTAAGAGCGTTGACAATTCCGCTCCGCCGGCAACGCGCACACCCCAATGCCGTTTGCCGAGCGTCGCTCTTCCAACTTTCAGCGGAAAGCATTCCGAATTTAAAAATTTTATAAGCCTTTTCGAAACTTTTGTTGACAAAGATGACACTCTGCACGATATCGAAAAATTCAACCATCTAATATCGTGTTTGGCTGGAGACGCGCTAGGAACAGTCAGGGCATTCCAAGTTACCGCGGATAATTATCCAAAAGCTCTGGCTAGCCTAAGGCGGGTGTACGATAATGATTGTTTAATTTTCTTTGACAATATATCGACACTGTTTAATCTGCCAAAGATTGCCCAGCCATCAGCTACCGCCTTGAGAAACCTGATCGACACAGTCACAGCCCTGTACGATTCTCTTTTGTCCATTGGGGATGACAAACGTATTACGAATGCCATCCTCATCCATCTAGTAATGGGCAAAGTCGATGCAGGAACTAAAAGAAAATGGGAAGAACAATTGGATTATACCTCGCTTCCTCTTTGGAGCGAGTGTGAGTCGGCCCTGAACAAGCGCTATCAGCATATGGTTGCCGAAGAAGCGTGTAAGCCAAAAATTGTTCAGCAGAGCCAGGCTTATCCAAAGAAGAATGGAAACAGGAGTTTTTCGTTTGTTGCTGCCATGGACGACCGCGAAGTATGTGTGTTTTGCAACTCAGCAGAACATCAAGTAGGAAATTGCACTGCTTTTGCTGCCCTAACAGTTCAGCAAAGATTCGATTTCGCAAAAAAGGCTCCCTTGTGCATTAACTGCCTTCGTAAGGGCCACACGGTAAAAAGATGCAAATCGAAGAGATGCAGGGTGTGTAAGTCCTCACACCACACATTGCTGCACATTTATTCGCCATCAAATCTCGCGTTGCCACCTCCTCCTCAGCCCACGCTCTTGCAGAATACTCCATCCACTTCGCATGTTTTGCATGCGACTGCATCGGATAGAGTTATTCTTGCCACAGCCATCGTGAGCGTCCAAACAAAAAGTGGCGAATTAGTTTTGGCTCGAGCGTTGCTCGATTCTGGTTCACAAGTAAATTTTGTGACCGACGAGCTCGCTCAGAGACTTCAGATTAAGAGAGAGGACGTGTGTTTGAGCTTGCGGGGCATTGGTGGAACTAATGCTCAAGCAACCAAGAAAATACACACGATAGTCAAGTCGCGAGTGGGTAGCAGTCAATTGTCGTCCGAATTTTACATACTAAAAAATATTTCTGGTTATCATCCGGATCAAACGGTGAACACCAGCGGCTGGAGGGTGCCTGAAAATATTCAATTGGCAGATCCATTCTTCTTCAAGCCCCAAAAAATAGACATGCTTATAGGCGCAGACTCGTTCTTTGAACTATTGTCAGTCGGCCAGATAAAGCAAGGGCCTGAGTTTCCCATTTTGCAGAAAACAGTTCTCGGCTGGATAGTGTCAGGGAGATGTGCCTCAGAAAAAATAAGAAATGCTGAAAAGTTGGTACATCTCAGCTGCCAGGAGGAAGTGTTGGAGTCAATAGACACAACCCTGCAGAAATTTTGGTCTGTGGAGGACTTGCCGCCCAAGGCCAAGGTCCATACTCCTGAGCAGCAACTTTGTGAGCAACACTTTGAGAAAAATACTCAAAGATTGTCGTCCGGAAGATTTTCGGTTCGTTTGCCGTTCAAATCTGACCCAAACACTCTTGGTTCATCATATGAAGTTGCGAAACGTAGATTTTTGTCGCTTGAAAGAAGATTATCCAAACATCCTTCTTTAAAAAAGATGTATCTGGAATTCATGGAAGAATATGAAGCCATGGGCCACATGTCTTCCACTGACAATAAAATTCCAGACAGTTCGCACTATTTCATTCCGCACCAATGCGTGCTGCGACCTCAAAGCACCTCGACAAAGTTGAGAGTGGTATTCGACGCCTCGAGCCGTACATCGACGCAGGTCGCGTTGAATGACATCTTGATGGTTGGCCCCACCATTCAAGAGGAGCTGTATTCGACCCTTCTTCGGTTCAGACTGCACAAGTTTGCGCTGGCAGCAGACGTAAAAAAGATGTATCGTCAAGTAGTGGTTGACGAAGCTGACCGAAACTTTCAGCTCATAGTGTGGAGACGAGATCCATCTGAGTCTCTAAAAATCTTCAAGCTGAACACCGTGACTTATGGAACTTCGCCAGCACCCTATCTGGCGATTCGGTGTTTAATGCGGCTTGGAGAGATCGCGCAGGATTCGTGTCCAAAAGCCGCTAAGGTCATTCAGAATGACTTTTATGTTGACGATTTGTTGACTGGCGCCAGATGCGTTGAGGACCTGCTAAGCCTTCGAGACGAAGTTTCTCAGGTATTGCAAGAGGCAGGATTTGAATTGGCAAAGTGGTTTTCTAACTGCCCAGAGTTGTCCGCATCTGAAAGCGCTGTCATGCCGCTAACGGCAGACTCAGACGTAACTAAAACCCTTGGCGTGGTTTGGTTGCCGGGTAAAGATTACTTTCAATTTCGGTTGGATGACTCTTTCCTGGATCTTCGTGCGACAAAACGAAACATACTGTCGGTGACTGCCCGACTTTTCGATCCTCTTGGCCTATTGTGTCCTCTAGTGACTAGGGCAAAAATGTTGTTGCAGGAACTGTGGCTTCGAAAGTTAGACTGGGACGAGTCGCTGCCGATGCAACTGCAGACATCTTGGGAAGCCTTTAAGAGAACGCTATTGCAGCTGCCCAAGATCAAGGTATCGCGATTCGTTCATACAGACGCCAAAGTCCCGGCAGAAATACATGGTTTCGCTGACGCTTCCATGCGAGCATATGGAGCGTGCATCTACGTTCGAACTAGTACCGCTGAAGGTTTAAAAGTATCTTTATTGACAGCAAAATCCAAAGTAGCTCCCCTCAAGACGAAAACTTTGCCTCGCCTTGAGTTGTGCGCAGCTCACCTTCTTGCGGATCTTTATAATCGTGTAAGACCATTGCTCAATTTTCCGATTACAAAAGTGTTCCTCTGGACGGATTCGGAGATCACTTTGCATTGGATCAAAACGCATCCTTCGTCGTTGTCAGTTTTTGTCTCAAACCGAGTGGCGGAGATTCAAGAGTGGTCGGAAAAAGCAATCTGGAGACATGTCCCCACGAAAGTAAACCCAGCGGACATTGTGTCACGGGGATGTGACGTTGAGGAACTTACAGCCTCCATTTGGTTCGCTGGGCCGTCGATGCAGAAAAAGATTGGCCTGTAAATCGACACTTCGAAGTACCTGCTGATGTCGTGTCGATGGAATTACGCAAATCAGCATTGGCGCTTGTGGTAATTCCAGAGCCCAATTATGTGCTTCAGAAAATAGAATCCTTTTCGTCGCACATAAGGCTTCTAAGGGTTTTCGTGTGGGTCTTACGGTTTATTCAAAGGTGTAAAAAAGTGTCGCAGCCCTTTGAAAAAGTATAACACCAAGAGAACTGAATTTTGCGTTCGAGAAAATAGTGGAAGTGATCCAATCTCACGAGTTCAGTGACGACATGGGTAAAATTCGAAAAAATAAACCGGTAGCAACGAATATACAAAAACTAAGCCCTTTTCTTCAGGAGAAAAAATTAGATTGGTGTTCCTCGACATTGCTGCGAGTTGGGGGTCGGTTATTGAATGCTCCTATCCCGTACGAAGCCAAATTCCCGTTGTTGTTGTCGAAAGGCTCACAGTTTGTTAAAACGTACGTGTCCTACCTGCACGTTACAAATTGTCATGCTGGCCCTCGAGCTCTTGTAAGTCTGTTGCGAGAAAAGATATGGTTGGTTAATGCGCAGGAAGTTTGCCGCAGAACAGTTCGTTCTTGCATTCGTTGCTTTCGGTGCAAGCCGCAACTCTTGACGCAAATCATGGGGAACTTGCCATCAGACAGACTTCGGGCTCTCCGCCCTTTTAATTTCTGTGGTGTTGATTTTTGTGGCCCATTCAACACAACGTATCGTATCCGTGGCAAGCCACCGTACAAATCATACGTGGCATTGTTTGTATGTTTTGCGTCCAAAGCGGTCCACTTAGAGTTAGTGTCTGACCTCACCACTGATGCGTTTTTGTTGGCATTCCAAAGGTTCGTGAGTCGACGCGGGATTCCGGAGAAGGTGTGGTGCGACAACGCGACGAACTTCGTCGGAGCCGATCGCCACATGAGAGAGTTCCGGGCCCGTCTGGAGGAGCAGGGGGCGGTATCGCAACATTCGCATTAAGAAAAGGATGCGAGTTTGCGTTCATACCGCCCAGAGCACCTCACTTCGGCGGACTTTGGGAGGCAGGTGTGAAGTCTGCAAAGCACCTGTTCCTTTGGACGGTCGGCGAAGACATCCTGACCGCGGAGGAGCTCGGAACTCTCCTCACCAGCGTGGAGGCCGTGCTCAACTCCAGGCCCCTCGGAGCGATCAGCACGGATCCCAACGACGGCGAAGCCCTAAGCCCAGGCCATCTCCTGATCGGCGGGCCCCTCCTTGCTCCACCCTCAGCAGCGCTCCCGGACCAAGTCAGCCCAACCTGCTTACGACGATGGCGCAGTGTCTCGTGTCTCAGGCACAGGTTTTGGCAGCGTTGGTCCCGGGAGTACGTCTCGAGCCTCCAGGCGAAAAACAAGTGGCACCAGGAGGTCCAAAACGTCGACGTGGGAGCTCTCGTCGTCGTCGCCGAGGACAACCTTCCGCCGCAGCAGTGGATGACCGGGCGGATCGTGGCGGTGCACGTCGGCGCTGACGGCAAGGTCCGAGTGGCGGACGTGAAGACGAAGGATGGGACGTATCGGCGAGCGGTGCATAGGCTGGCGGTGCTTCCAGTGGCATGCTGAAGACGGCGGTCCTTCAGAGGGGGCGGTGTTCGCGCACTTTGCGTGTTTTTTAAAATTTTGTTAACTAGTGTAAGGCGGGAGCGGGAGCACAATAAAGATTTAATCGCTCTCGCGAATTCGCCCCGTCTCTCGCCCCTTCGTTAAGTTAGGTTTAAGCGTCTATATATTGAAATTAAATGTTAGTTGTTATATGAAAATCGTTCTGAACATACTCCTTTTCGTCGCCATCGCCAATAAATTAATTTTTCCCTGCGTTCACAAGTTTCGCGTTTTATTAATACAAAACCGTATTAGTTTTTCAGCGCTATTTAAATCCAAAAGATTTTCACAACAAAGCAATTAGGTCAGATTGTAAGTCTGAACTACTAGAAATTTAACTTAACGTCTTCTGCGTACATAAGGACACGCGACTTTGTCAAGACTAGAGGGAGATCGTTTATAAATAAAGTAAAAAGAAGTGGGACAAGGTGGCTTACTTGTGGGACGCCTGAAGTAACTCGGATCAAATCAGAGATCGTGTTTTTAAAAAAGAATGGTTGAGTCCTACCACTCAGATAACTTGAGATCCATGTTAGAAGATCACATTGAAACCCTAATAAGTCTAGCTTTAATACAAGAAGCGAGTGATTTACTGAATCAAACGATTTACTAAAATCTGTGTAAACTACGTCAGTCTGCATGTTCTTTCTGAAGCCATTTATTACAAAAGACGTTAGCTCCAAGAGGTTTGTCGTCGTAGATCTTCAGATGATCAGATGAACCGCACATTTTAAATTTATTCAAAAGTCTGGACTTAATATTTTTTAGGTGTGACAACTCCTTATTAAACCACGGAGGTTTATTTGACATTGACGGATAGTATAACGGAACACACAGATAAAAGAAGGAATTCTATGCATTATTAAAGATATTCGGACCAGTCATAGCCGGATATAAAAGTATTTAAAAGATGAAAGTTTGCCTTACGAAAGCAGCGGATTCGATTAACCGACTTTTCGGATTTTTTATTCAGCTCTGTTCTTGCATCTACAGTCAGCTCTAGAGTTGGATGATAAGGATCTTCCGGTTGTGTAAGTGGTGATGTTCTTGATAGGCAAACGCCTTCTGAATTTGAAATAAAACACAAGTCCAGAAAACGTCCTAAGGAGTTCTTAACATGGTTCACTTGGGATAGCGCAATGTCAAGCAAGCCGTCAATAAAGTCATGCTGCGCTAAAGGAAGTAAAATGTTAGAGTTTTCGTCAGGGGACCATGTCGCACTAGGTATATTAAAATCACCCAATACTATTAACTGATCTCGATCTGACAGTTTTTTGGAAATGGACTGAATAACGGAAAGGTGATTTGCGTAAATAGGGAACTCAGATGATGGTGGGATATGTGAACAAGTAATATATACAAAACTACCGGGAAACGATAATTTTATACCTAGGAATTCGATGTCATAAAATTCTTCGAAAGTTAGTAATTCAGACGAAAAGGTGGAGTCGACAGCAATCAGGACTCCACCTCCCCGTCTGGACTGACGATCAAGCCTATAAATTGTGTACTTACCCGGGAGAATTTCGGAGCTAAGAATATCCGGCCTTGACCAGGTCTCTGTACATACCATAATATTATATGGGAAAAAAAAACTATCCGAATACAATTTAGTTAGCTTACTAAGTAAGCCTCTTGTATTCTGATAGCAAAGAAGAAAAGAGGAGGCTAGTTTTTTGGGGCAGAAGAGGATGTGGAGGGCGCTGGGGATGGTTCTTTAATGGTATTTTCCATTTCCCCTGATCTATTCTTTTTATACCCTTGCAGAGGGTATTATAATTTTGGTCAAAAGTGTGCAACGCAGTGAAGGAGACATCTCCGACCCTATAAAGTATATATATTCTTGATCAGGATCACCTCCTGAGTTGATATAGCCATGTCCGTCTGTCCGTCTGTCTGTTTCTACGCAAACTAGTCTCTCAGTTTTAAAGCTATCGAATTGAAACTTTGCACACACCCTTATTTCCTTTGCACGCAGTATATATGTCGGAACGGCCGGGATCGGCCGACTATATCCTATAGCTGCCATATAACTGATTGATCGGAAATGCCATAACTTTGGTGTTTGTAAAGTTAGAATGTTGGGATTTTCTAAGGGTTTTTTATTTGGCTAATCAATCCGACATGCCGAATTTTATAAGGATCGGCCGACTATATCTTATAGCTGCCATATAACTGATTGATCGGAAATGCCATAACTTTGGTGTTTGTAAAGTTAGAATGTTGGGATTTTCTATGGGTTTTATATTTGGCTAATCAATCCGACATGCCGAATTTCATAAGGATCTGTGTAAACTACGTCAGTCTGTATGTTCTTTCTGAAGCCATTTATTACAAAAGACGTTAGCTCCAAGAGGTTTGTCGTCGTAGATCTTCAGATGATCAGATGAACCGCACATTTTAAATTTATTCAAAAGTCTGGACTTAATATTTTTTAGGTGTGACAACTCCTTATTAAACCACGGAGGTTTATTTGACATTGACGGATAGTATAACGGAACACACAGATAAAAGAAGGAATTCTATGCATTATTAAAGATATTCGGACCAGTCAGAGCCGGATATAAAAGTATTTAAAAGATGAAAGTTTGCCTTACGAAAGCAGCGGATTCGATTAACCGACTTTTCGGATTTTTTATTCAGCTCTGTTCTTGCATCTACAGTCAGCTCTAGAGTTGGATGATAAGGATCTTCCGGTTGTGTAAGTGGTGATGTTCTTGATAGGCAAACGCCTTCTGAATTTGAAATAAAACACAAGTCCAGAAAACGTCCTAAGGAGTTCTTAACATGGTTCACTTGGGATAGCGCAATGTCAAGCAAGCCGTCAATAAAGTCATGCTGCGCTAAAGGAAGTAAAATGTTAGAGTTTTCGTCAGGGGACCATGTCGCACTAGGTATATTAAAATCACCCAATACTATTAACTGATCTCGATCTGACAGTTTTTTGGAAATGGACTGAATAACGGAAAGGTGATTTGCGTAAATAGGGAACTCAGATGATGGTGGGATATGTGAACAAGTAATATATACAAAACTACCGGGAAACGATAATTTTATACCTAGGAATTCGATGTCATAAAATTCTTCGAAAGTTAGTAATTCAGACGAAAAGGTGGAGTCGACAGCAATCAGGACTCCACCTCCCCGTCTGGACTGACGATCAAGCCTATAAATTGTGTACTTACCCGGGAGAATTTCGGAGCTAAGAATATCCGGCCTTGACCAGGTCTCTGTACATACCATAATATTATATGGGAAAAAAAAACTATCCGAATACAATTTAGTTAGCTTACTAAGTAAGCCTCTTGTATTCTGATAGCAAAGAAGAAAAGAGGAGGCTAGTTTTTTGGGGCAGAAGAGGATGTGGAGGGCGCTGGGGATGGTTCTTTAATGGTATTTTCCATTTCCCCTGATCTATTCTTTTTATACCCTTGCAGAGGGTATTATAATTTTGGTCAAAAGTGTGCAACGCAGTGAAGGAGACATCTCCGACCCTATAAAGTATATATATTCTTGATCAGGATCACCTCCTGAGTTGATATAGCCATGTCCGTCTGTCCGTCTGTCTGTTTCTACGCAAACTAGTCTCTCAGTTTTAAAGCTATCGAATTGAAACTTTGCACACACCCTTCTTTCCTTTGCACGCAGTATATATGTCGTAACGGCCGGGATCGGCCGACTATATCCTATAGCTGCCATATAACTGATTGATCGGAAATGCCATAACTTTGGTGTTTGTAAAGTTAGAATGTTGGGATTTTCTAAGGGTTTTTTATTTGGCTAATCAATCCGACATGCCGAATTTTATAAGGATCGGCCGACTATATCTTATAGCTGCCATATAACTGATTGATCGGAAATGCCATAACTTTGGTGTTTGTAAAGTTAGAATGTTGGGATTTTCTATGGGTTTTATATTTGGCTAATCAATCCGACATGCCGAATTTCATAAGGATCGGCCGACTATATCCTATAGCTGCCATATAACTGAACGATTGGAAATGTCATAACTTTGGTGTTTTTAAAGTTAGGAAGTTAGGATTTTTTATGAGTATTAAGAATGCATCATATGAATAATTTTGGAGAATATAATTTACAGAGTATTCTGCAAGGGTATATCAACTTCGGCTCCGCCCGAAGTTAGCTTTCCTTTCTTGTTTCTCCTAGCTTCGTACTCTTTTAAAAATTTGCACTCGGGCCAGAAACTGGTGGAACACACAGATGCAAAAAGAGCACAAGAAATACCAATCTTAAATGATGATACTTTCCTAGCATAAGAAAATTTAAATTGTTCGACCTTCAAATCATCAACTTGGATTTTGTTACGGATATAAGCCGTAATATCCAGTGATGAGAGGTCTGGGGCGAGCCGTGAAACAAATACATGTTTTAGCTGGGGCACCCGAACACAAGTAACCGTTTTTGGTACAACACATGCAACCCTTTTTGGTACTACAGAATTTGTATCTGTACTACCAGTATCGGCCGGTAATCGGGACGTTAAGTCTACGTGAGGTTTTGGGGCCACTACTTTATTTTGATCGGACAGAGCGGAAGTACCTAGCGGAGCCACATCGATTCCAGCAACTTCGGATACCGAATCACTTTTTGCCCCCGATCTTAGTACCATTTGAGTGGCGCCTAAGATTGGCAGCTGTGCTGGAGTCGAATCGCGGGCAGCAGGTTGCACAGCACCTGCCGTAGAATGCCCACCGACCGCGACATTTTTGCGCTTTGGGGAATCGGGCTCAGCTAGCATGCGGCTAGTGAGCTGAGATTCAAGCGCCACGAGCAGGTCCGTATTTTTACGGCAGTTCCGGATTAATTCCGTAATACTGCCTTTTGTGAGCCGCCTAATACTTATTGCCTGGTTCTCGTATACAATGCATTCATCGCAGTAGTAGCGTAGGCCACTCCTCTTATCGATGGCATCACGAACCAGGCCAGAATAGCCAAGACACTTTGCGTGATAAATTTTATCACATGTATGGCAGGGAATACTTTGCTGTCCAGCCGAGATAACTTTCTTGCAATTTTTTAATAAACAGAAAGCCATTTTCGCTGACCACGGACCACTATAGCGCACTATAGCGGACAAAAAAATCGAAAGCGCTCAAGAACTTTTTAATGAGAGATCAAGCAGAGCGACAGAGCGGGAGCGAAACACCGAATAACTTTGATGTTAATTAGGGATTATTAACCGATTAACTCCGGTATAAAACACCTCTGAGAGATATGACCGTTGGAGTGCGTGCCGTTCCAACAGCGCTCAACGACGAAGAGAAAGAATGAAAAGAGGGGCAATATAAAACAATAACAACAAACCAGCGCCGAATTAAATTATGATAATTTGATTTGTTTACTAAACACAAGTTCCCTTGCTGCTCGTCGGCGTTCTCGCCTTCGGCCGGCACGAGAGTCGGCTTCTGGCTTCGGCCCGTTGTCTGCACGACGGCGCTGTTGCTGAGGGCGCCCTTTGGGTGTGGATCGCCGATGCTGTTCGGCTCGGTTGGTACTCGTCTGTTCTGCGCGTCGCTAGGCCGGGTATCGATCGCCGATGCTGTTTGGCTCGGTTGATACTCGTTGTTGTCGCTGACGGCGGGCTAGCTAGCCTGGTCCAAAGCCCATGCTAGCCTGAAGCGGGTGTACGATAATGATTGCCTTATTTTTTTTATTATCGACACTTTTTAGTTTGCGAAATATTACCCAGCCGTCAGCTACAGCCTTGAGAACCCTTATCGATACAGTCACAGCCCTTTATAACTCCTTGCTGTCTATTGGGGATGATAGACGCATAACTAATGCTATTTTAATGCATTTGGTAATGAGCAAGAAAATGGGAAGAACAATTAAACTATACTTCGCTTCCCCTTTGGAGCGAATGTGAGACGACTTTGAACAGGCGGTACCAACACATGGTAGCGGAAGAGTCCTCCAAGCCCAAAACTGTTCAGCAAGTCCAGTCTAATCCTAAGAAGAATGGAAATAGAAGTTTTTCGTTTGTCGCTGCCAGGAACGACACGGTACAATGCGTGTATTGCAACTCAGCTAAACAGCAAATTGGAAACTGCGTTCCTTCGCAGCTCTAACAGTTCAGCAAAGATTCGATTTCGCTAAAAGAGCACCCTTGTGCATTAACTGCCTTCGAAAGGGACATACCGTCAAAAAATGCAAATCGAATAGATGCAGAGTGTGCAATTCCTCACACCATACGTTATATATTCCTCGAACACTAATCTCGCGTTGCCACCCCATTCTCAGCCCACGCTCATGCAGGAGACTCCATCCGCTTCGCATGTTTTGCATGCGACTGCATCGGATAGAGTCATTCTTGCAACTGCTATTGTGAGCGTTCAAACGAAAAGTGGTGAATTTGTGTTGGCACAATAAGCTTTGTGACCGATGAGCTCGCTCAGAGACTTAAAATTTCAAGAAAGGAGGTGTGCTTGAGTTTCCGAGGCATTGGTGGGGCTAATGCCCAAGGTACAAAAAAAAATACACACGGTTGTGAAGTCGCGAGTAGGGAATAGCCAGTTGTCGTCCGATTTTTGGATCCTAAAAAATATTTCTGGTATGCTTATTTCTAGATATGCTTATCGGTTCAGATACGTTCTTTGAACTTTAATCTGTTGGCCAGATCAAGCAGGGGCCTGAACTTCCCATCCTACAAAAAACAGTTCTCGGCTGGATAGTGTCTGGGAGATGTGCCTCTGAAGATAAAATAAAGGCTTGGAGTCAATTGACAGAACCCTGCTGAAATTTTGGTCAGTGGAGGACCTGACGGCTAAAGTCCATTGTTCTGAGGAGCAACCTTGTGAACTGTGGTATGCCTGTATCATTGTAGCGAGTACCCACTGTACCAATACCAACATTGTGTTACAGTGCACTTAAACAAATACACAAAATCCATGGCTTGCAGACACATACAATCAATGCATATGCAACTTCTCTCGCGCTCACGCTGCTATCAGCCAAATACATATGTGAGCATTTATACTTTAATAGCGCAGCCGCGAATAGCTTATTGTAAGTCATTCAAATTTTGAACAATAAACAACAAAGAACTAATTTGGACGAGGCTGATGGCTACTAATAAATATCTTGTCTTTTAATTAAATATACAAATATCGGATGAACTTTATTAAACCTAACACAACATGGCGACCGTGACTAAGGTTGTTGTGGTTGACTAACAAACATGAGAAATGTGAGTGTGTGTGCCAACATGGTACAAATATAACAATAATATAAGCATCAGCATTTATGCCACTGAGCTGAATCAAAAGTTCCTTAGTGTTTCAAATACAGCAACAACAAAACTGTTAAACATCATCTAATGGCGAGAAATTCAAGAACAAAACAAACATAAATGAAAAAGATATCATGTAATTCACACACAACAACAACTAAAACGGAGGAAATAATAAAACAATACAAAAAAAATTATATAAAAACGACATGAACAACACAACAAAAATTAAAGTCTAAACCACAACAACATCATATAAAACAAAAATAAAAACACCAACAAAAATCGGGAACAACAAACAAAACCTGTGCGATGACCGGCACCGGTACAGCCTGAGCCCAGAGGCCCCGGACATCAAAACGAGAAAATCAACAAATGTGGAAGGAATGGCAATTCCTTGTACACCAACGCTGGAAATATATGAGTGCGGGAGGCAATTCCGCCCTCTTCACCTTCGTGGGAGGCACCTGCTCCTTTTGAGCAAAGGGACGAACCGAGCTTACAAGAAGCTCTCCAGTTGTGTCCGAACGATGGACCCCGCCCCCTCACAATAGCTGAGTACAGGGTATGCAACGAGAAGAAAAAAACACCAAAGAAGACAAAAAGGAGCGGACACAGGATCAAACTTCTTCAAGAAAGGAAATTAATAAAGGACTTAATAAAAATTGCTACAACCCCTGAGGAAACTAACACGCACAAAGAAAATCTGGCCGTCATCGAACGAGAACTTTGCAGAAAGCAAAGTAACGCAACAAAGGCTGCAATTATGCCAATGCCCTAGTTGCCTTTATTTTAAGCGAAAGCGCTGCTTGGAAATTACTAACCTCTGTTAGGCTTTATACTAAAATCATATGGCGACAAATTGTAAATCTGCCATGTGAAAAATCACTAAGCCATACATAATTGGCATAAAATATAGAATTTATGTAAATCAGCAAAAACAATGATATATGAGGGATCCAAATTTTAGCGAAAAAATAACACTGATTTCAACAACTCCGATTACTATATATCAGTTAGAAAATTTATGTATTACAACATATAATTTAGAATTCTCACCTTTAATCACCTTTACTCTAATAAACAAAAAGCGATGGTATTGAGCACTATCCCGGGTGTTCATGTGAGAACAATTCGAAGCGATCATGACATATAAGGTAGAACTAGCATTTCACTAGTATACAAAAATAATTCATATCCATATTATAATGGAATGGAGTGAATTATATAAGGTTCTAAATAACTTTACAAGCGATTTCGATAAATCATATAAATCCTTAACGCAAAATAGGTCAACACAACAAACCACTATAAATAAACATGTAGAAATATTAGTAACTCGCTTCAACAGTGCGCGTATACTAATGCATGAACAAAGAGATCGACTAGATAAAAATCGTTGGTCTGAGGTATCGAAATTTCTGGCCAGACTTCGAACGAACTTAATAACTGTAAAAGAAAGGTATAATTTAAAAATTTCAATACCAACAATACTAAACCTCCTTTGAAAATAGAAACTGGTGACGAATTGGAATCATCATCCAGCAGAAGTCGACCCGTTACAGATAGAAGAATCTGAATTTGATAGCCCAGAAATAGAGGAGAAAGACTTGAATAATCTTACAATTCCAGCTGTGCTTTTTCAATATGAATTATCAGATGAGGAACCAGCTGATTCCGATTGCGAAATCGAACAACATCAAAAATATTAATTATGCCGGACGATACTGTTGCTTAACGGGCATATATTAAAGATATAGCAAATGCTATACCTGTATTCAACGGACAACAAATTAACCTTCAAAGATTTGTCACAGCCTTGAAATTAGTAAACCTAACTAAAGGCACATTTGAAGAGTTAGCTGTTGAAGTCATAAAATCAAAAATAGTGGGCTCAACTTTGTATAAAGTGCAAAATGAATCTACTTTAAACGGAATTATAAAAAAATTACAAGACACAATTATCGGAGAAACATCCAATGTAGTTAAAGCAAAAATGTCAAAAACTACTTAAAAAGGAAAAACAGCAGAACAATTCACAACTGAAATTGAAAACTTACGAAAGCTCCTTGAAGCTTCGTATGTTGATGAAGGATTACCCGCTGAACACGCAGACAAATTCAGCACCAAGGAGGCTAGAAACACAATGGTCAAAAATTGTGATCATGGCCGACTTAAAACAATCCTTGAGGCAGGCAACTGCTCATCAATGAATGAGGCTGTCACAAAGTACATGCAATGTAGTACTGAAATGACGGGTAATGCCAATGCCAATGGTAACATTTTCAGAGGTAACTACCGTGGTAGAGGTAGAGGAAATGGTCGTGGTAACTACCAAAATAATTGGTATTACCAATATAACGGCTACAACCGTAATAGCAACAACTCCAGCAACACACAACAAAACAATAATGTCCGCGTTACCCAGCCAGTTTAGGAAAACTCACAGACACCTTTAGATACGAGAAATTAAAAATACCAACGGTTTATACAATCAAACTCAATCTCAATATCTTCGTACCATTTATTAATTCAGAAACAGGGAAGCAGCTTACATTCCTTGTGGATACGGGAGCAAATATTTCACTTTTAAAAGAAAATGCAGATATCTTTAACAATATACAAATAAAACATACAATAAATATTCAAGGAATAGGCAAAATAAATATTCAAGATTTTGCGATTCCATGGGATGGAATAATAGGAATCGATTTTATAAAAGAATTAAACTGCCAAATAGATCAAAACCCTACAGAGCATTGGTTTATAATAAGACCAAATAATATAGACATTCACGTTTATATTCCAATAACATATACTTCTGGTAATTATACAATTCTCCTACCAGCCAGATCTCAAGTATACTATATTAATACCAAATCAGGAGATTCAACCTGGTATTTACATAGCCAATACCATAACATCTAAAGAGAATTAATTTGTCCGATCACTCAACACAACCAGTACTGATCAATTAATTAGCCTAAGTAATTTAAAATGTGCACCAATTTCCGATTATAATGTAATTCAGAACACTTCAAGTAATAGAGAACAAAACATCTTAGAAGAACTAAAAAAAAAATTTCCCGTTCAATTCAATCAAAAATTAACCGAACTATGTGGAAATTATACTAAATATAGCTGAATCAATAACAACAAATTATTTTTACAAACAAAAATTGAGATTGAAGGACGATGAACCAATTTATATAAAAAACAAGAAAGGAAAGCTAACTTCGGGCGGAGCCGAAGTTGATATACCCTTACAGAATACTCTGTAAATTATATTCTCCAAACTTATTCATATGATGCATTCTTAATACTCATCAAAAATCGCAACTTCCTAACTTAAAAAACACCAAAGTTATGGCATTTCCAATCGTTCAGTTATATGGCAGCTATAGGATATAGTCGGCCGATCCTTATGAAGTTTGGTGGGTCAGATTGATTGGCCAAAAATAAAACCCATAGAAAATCCCAACTTCCTAACTTAACAAACACCAAAGTTATGGCATTTCCGATCAATCAGTTATATGGCGGCTATAGGATATAGTCGGCCGATCCCGGCCGTTCCGACTTATATACTGCGTGCAAAGGAAAGAAGGGTGTGTGCAAAGTTTCAATTCGATAGCTTTAAAACTGAGAGACTAGTTTGCGTAGAAACAGATAGACGGACAGACGGACATATATAGGTCGGAGATGTCTCCTTCACTGCGTTGCTCACCTTTGACCAAAATTATAATACCCTCTGCAAGGGTATAAAAAAATCAACTTCGTGGCAGACGCCCTATTATATATTACAAGTCACTACCAAACAAAAAAGTAGACAAAATTCCTGCGCAGGAAAAGATAAAGTAGAATTGCCTAGGCAATCTCAAATAAAATCTAAGCCCAACGTATATGAAGTCATTAACCCATTCGACCCCAGCGTTGCCTGTGAGCAATTTCAAATGTTTAACCGCTAACGGTAATCGTTTCTTCTATTATTGTCTGCTCATTCTTCGACATAACGGTGCTTGTATGTGTGTACTCATAATGTGATAAAAATATTGTTGTGAAATTCTGAAGAATATTTAAAGTGACAGATTTACTCATAAAATATAATAAAAAGGCTAAAAGTATACATGAAATATTGTTAATCAATGAATAAGCAAAACTTTCCTAAGATTTAATTTAATTAATTTTCAATAATAACGAGGTGACTAATTTTCAAAGTTGTAAAGTTGCTTGTGGGCAACTTTGGGCCATTGCAATACACAATATATATACACCATGGTATGGGACCGAAAGAGAAAGGTTTATCAAATGATGACATTGAGAGGATTATCAACTTCGATTGGGATGCCTCCACTGACGAAGAAAGTGGTGATGAAATGGAAGATATCTCTGCAGTGCTGGAGAAGAATTTAAAAGATATCGTGGACAAAGGAGAATCAATAGAGATTGAATATATTGACAACTTTATCAAAGAACAATGTAACCAGGAACCTAGTGCTGTGGCTAAGAGTTGCTTTGAAAAAGTTGATCCCAAGACATTGAAATGGAGAACAAGGCCATTTAAAGCTCCAAAAAGTATTTGGGAAGCAGACGATAAACTCCAAGTCGGTAGCGTGGTGACACCTGTAGAATATTTCTGCACCTTTTTTGATATCAAAGTAATTGACTTGATAACAAATCAAACGAATTTGTATGGGTTGCAAGAGCACGGCATAGAGCTTTAATACACCGGAGATCTTATCAAGCGATATATTGGAATTTCGTTATACTTGGGAGTAATAAAAGTTCCGCAACTGAAAATGGCTTGGTCAAAAGAGTTAAAGCTATATCGGATTCAATGCCACGAGGAAGGTTTGAAAAAATCAAACAATGTTTACATTTCAACGATAACACTAAACAATCCAAAAAAGGAGATGTGAATTATGATAAGCTGTACAAGATACGCCCTTTACTAGACATTCTCAAAGAAAGTTTCGGGAAACTACCCTAATAAGAGAATCAAAGCGTTGATGAGCAAATCATTGCGTTCAAAGGTATTCAAATTTAAATTTTATTAGAAAATATATCTTCAATTTAAATTTTGTTTCCAGGTCAATCGTCATATAAGCAATACAATCCAGCTAGGCCTCACAAATGGGGTCTGAAAATGTTTACTCGTGCTGGAACATCTGGATTAGTTTATAACTTTACGCTGTATGTTGGTGAAGGCACCTTCCCTTGTTTTGGATTGGGAATATAATCGGATGTAGTATTATATTTAGCAAAAGGGCTTCCCGAAGGCAAACCTTTCAAGCTTTATTTTGACAATTAGTTTACGTCAGTTAGTCTTTTGATTGCATTGAAGGAAATGTGCATATTTGCAACTGGAACTATCCGCAAAAATCGCATAAGCAATTGCCAACTTCTTTCAGATGCAGAACTGAAAAAACGTGGAAGAGGATCTTTTGACACAAAATATGAAGTTAACAAAAATCTTGCATGTGTAAAGTGGTTTGACAATAAGTCAGTTCCACTTCTATCTTCGTGTGAAGACCATCAACGATGGAATCCAAAAGATAAAGCTTACATTGACGTAGCAAGGCCTGCTATTGTAGCTTCGTATAATAAGGGTATGGGAGGATTCGATTTAGCGGACATGCTCATGGAGTTGTACAAAGTCAACCACCGTTCCAGAAAGTGGTACATGAGAATTTTTTATTGGTGCTTGAGAACATCAATAACAAACGCATGGCTATTGTACAGAAAGCATTTTCAAATGATAAACCCGAACCGAAAGTATATGTCGCTTATAAAATTTCAAATGGAAGTTGTGCATCAAATGCACAAAGAGAAAGCTCAGTCATATCCTTGGGGTCCCCATCAAGCAGTGTGCCTTCGAATCAATCCAGAAAATATAGGACGTTGCAGATTGTGCAAGACAGGTACTCCAATGTCGAAATGCAATAAATGTAAAGCCCGCAAAGTATACTCCCGCCCGCCCAGTATCCTCCCGGCTCGGCCTCCCAAAACTACGTAGGAAAACTAAGGTGACGGATCCGGCGGGACGGGTGTCCATGCGCGAATCCCAAGACTATGCAAGGGAGTGGGGAAACTACCGGAGAACGGATCCGTTGGGACGGTTGTCCCGAAAGATTCTCTCGGGATCGCGGAACCAGGAAGACGTGTGATCGGCACACGGCTTAGCGAAACTTCGAGACTCCACGTGTGCTTTTTCGCAAGACAGGCCAAACGTGACGCGACCGCTCACTGCTTTCTCATCACGAGTGTTCCGCCGGTTTAATTTGGACAAGTGCTACGTTGTTGATCGCGGGTGATACCTAGTAGTACCATTGGACCTGAATGTGGACCCCTTCCCGTTCGGTCCAATAGTTCCCTCAACCCCCCCTTACGTAGTTTGGGATTTGCTCGTGGACACCCGTCCCGCCGGATCCGTTCTCCAGTAGTTTCCTCACCCCTTATGTAGTTTGGGATTTGTGCGTGGACACCCGTCCCGTCGGATCCGTTCTCCGGTAGTGTCCCCACTCCCTTACGTAGTTTGGGATTTGCGCGTGGACACCCTTCCCGTCGGATCCGTTCTCCGGTAGTTTCCCCTCTCCCTTACGTAGTTTTGGGATATGCGCGTGGACACCCGTCACGCCCGATCCATCATCCTAGTGTATGGTGTCTGTAGTTTGAAGACAGGCGCGTGGACACCCGTCCCGGCCGGTCGATCGAGTCGAAACCCTCTGTCCCCTTACTATCCGGCCCCTCCCAAAGTATCCTCCCGCCTCGGCGTCGCCCGAAGGTCCAGCCCGGTGGATTTTCCGCCCATGACGCGAGATCCAGGACTCCAACGCCCGCCCAGAATCCTCCCGGTGGATTTTTCGCCCTTGACGCGAAACACAAGACAAGGATTCTACACGTCCACGTTTCCGTCGACACAAATAAGAACCTTCGGTGCAGACTCCCCATCAAAATCAACCGTTCACCTGTAGAACGGATCTCTCCATTCCGGTGTTTCGGTGATTTACAAATTTCTTGTAAAGGACTCTTGGATCCAACTGAGATCTGTACCCCGGCCGAGAAAGCATCCTTACAAGTGGATTTTCCGCCTTTGCTGCAACAACAATAAAAACTGTTTTATAAGTTACCATACTTAAATTTTAAAAATAAATTAAATTAACTGTCACCTAAAGATTTTTCTTTTAGTTTACCCCCACTGCCCAAGGTTGCTTACAAGCAACTTCCGATAGCGCCAAAACTAGTGGGCGTGGTGCATTAAAATTTTTGCTAAAATACTTCTCAGGCCAATAAAAAACGAATAGAATAAAAAAAAATTTAATTCTACAGGGAAAAAGTTGGGGTCGAAAGAGTTAACAATGACGAAGTACGTAAAGTAGTGACCTTGCATGTGAATAATTATTTATGTTTTTTCAAACATGGAAAAAAAATTACAGCAATATATGATGTTGGAGATATGTATACTAATGGAACTCTTGACTTAGGTCAATTTTTCCAAGAACTTGAACTGCAGGCTGGTAAAGAAAAAATTACCCAACTTAAAGTGGCATCTTTAAAAATATTTCAATAGATAAATTTAAAAAATGGGCAACAAAATATTAAAATCATTAAGAGTAGTACTACTAAGCCCGGTGACCCTAATAATAACAAATAATGAAAAAGAAGCAATATTGTCTATATATTAGGTTGTCAAAAAAGTCTTGCGGTATTTTTATTGAATTTTCAATTGTTCATAAAATTGGTTACAATAATGCGATTTAAATATGCGCCGTTTTGTTCGATGACGCTTTCCCAACGAGATGCCAACTTCATAATGCCCCTCTCATAGAAGCTCGCTTCTTTATTGACAAAAAACTCGGAGAGCCAATTTTCACAGGACTCTCTTGTGGCCAACTTCAGACTATCAAGCGCGTTCGCCATGGACAGAAACAGGTGGTAATCACTTGGTGCGAGATCCGGACTATACGGTGGATGCAAAAGAACCTCCCATCCGAGCTCCCGGAGCTTCTGGCGCGTCACTAAAGATGTGTGTGGCCTGGCGTTGTCCTGGTGGAAGACAATTTGGCCTCTGTTGATCAAAGATGGCCTCTTCTGCATGAGTGCTGTCTTCAAGCGGTCCAGTTGTTGGCAGTACAGGTCCGAATTGAGCGTTTGGCCATAGGGGAGCAGCTCCACGACCGTTTGCGCCTTACGTTATCGTAAGTGACCCACTTTTCATCGCCAGTCAACATACTTTTCAAAAACTGGTCGATTTTGTTGCGATTTAGAAGCGATTCGCATGCGTCGATACGGTCAAAGATGTTTTTTCCCGTCAATTCGTGTGGCACCCATTCATCGAGCTTCTTAGTGACTCCAAGCTTCTTCAAATGGTTAATAACGGTTTGATGACTCATGCCCAGCTCTTGACCGGTGCTACGGCTGCTACTTTGCCGGTCTCTTTCGACCAATTCAGCGATTTTATCGCAATTTTCGACGACAGGCCTTCCGGAGCGTGGCGCATCTTCGACCACCTCTACACCAGAACGAAAACGTTGAAACCATCGTTGTGCGGTGGATATGGAAACTGTATCGGGTCCATAAACTGCACAAATTTTATTGGCGGCTTGAGATGCATTTTTGCCATTATCGTAGTAGTACTGTAAAATTTGCCGTATTTTCTCTTTATTTTGCTCCATGATTGCGACGCTATAACTAACGAACGACTTAAAAGAAAAGACAATCAATCAAACACGTGTTAGCGCGTGAAATGAGCTTTCCAAAAAGGTATAGTATGACCTGATGCGACGAATAAAACAAGAACTACGCGCTTTCAGCGCCAACTAGCGAAAATACCGCAAGACTTTTTTGACAACCTAATATAATATATATGATTATGCAAAAGAAACAAAATTTAGATTAGAACAAGCTTTCAAAAAAGCCAGATTAATATTAGAATCAAATAAAAGAAAACAAAAATGTCATTATGAAAAAAACTGTTTAGATTTTGAACTAAAAATGGTAGATCAAGTCTTATTAAAGAATGAAACAGGTCACAAATTAAAATACAAAAATATACGGGACCTTATACAGTAATTGGTATAGGAGATAATGATAATATAAGAATTTCAAATATTAAAAACAAAGAACAAACAGTTCATAAAGATAGGCTAAAAATTTTTATTTCATAATCACTCTTATAAAATTTTTCCGTTTGGCCATACATAAAATAAATACCATAAATTAATAAGCAAAAAAAAAAAAAAAATAAATAGATAAATAAATAAAAAAAAATCATATCTATAATTTCTGATTAAAACAAAATTTTTGTTTTGAATAATATAAAGTTTTCCAATTTTCTATATTTCTTTTATTATACAAAAAATATTTATAATCTTTAAATTTTCAAATATATAAGTTCTAGATTAAAATTTTAATAACTAAGAATTACATTGAAAAAAAGCATATTCTTTAGGAAATAACTTTATTACATTACGTTTTTTCTCAAAAGGAGGGAGATGTGGTATGCATGTATCATCGTAGCGAGTACCGATACCAAAATTGTGTTACAGTGCACTTAAACAAATACACAAAACTCGTGCAGCCAACTTATGGGAAGCGCAAGTGTCAGCAAATTCGCATGGCTTGCAGACACATACAATAAATGGATATGCAACTTCTCTCGCGCTCTCGCTGCTATCAGCCAAATACATATGTGAGCATATATACTTTGATAAATACATGATGGCTGCGCTGCCTGCAAACATTGGCAGCTTATTGTAAGTCATTCAAATTTTGAACATTAAACAATAAATAACTAATTTGGCCGTGGCTGATGGCCACAAGTAAATATCTTGTCTTTTTATTAAATATACCAATATCGGATGAACTTTATTAAACCTAACACAACAGAACAACACTTTGAGAAAAATACTCAAAGATTGTCGTCCGGTAGATTTTCGGTTCGTTTGCTGTTCAAATCTGACCCAAATTCTCTTGGCTCATCATAAGAAGTTTGCGAAACGTAGATTTTTGTCGCTAGAAAGGAAATTGTCAAAGGACCCTTCCTTGAGGAAGATGTATATTGAATTCATGAAGGAATATGTTTCCATGGGCCACATGTCTTCCACCAATGACAAAATTCCAAACACTCCGCACTATTTATTTCATTCCGCACTAGTGCGTTCTACGGCCACTTCAACCAAGTTGAGAGTAGTTTTTAATGCATCGTGCCGTACATCGACGCAGGTATCGTTGAATGACATCTTGATGGTAGGCCCAACCATTCAAGAGGAGCTGTATTCGACACTGCTTCGGTTTAGATTGCATAAGTTTGCCCTTGCGGCAGACATAAAAATAATGTATCCCCAAGTAATAGTAAACGAATCTGACCGAAACTTTAAGCTCATAGTATGGAGACGAGATCCTTCTGAGTCTCTGAAAATCTTCAAGTTAAATATCGTTAGATATGGAACTTCCCCAGCACCCTTTTTGGCGATCAGGTGTTTAATGCGGCTAGGAGAGATGGCGCAAGCAACTTATCCAAAAGCCGCACAGATTATTCAAAAAGATTTTATGCTGACGATTTCTTTACTGGCGCTGGATGCGTTGAGGACCTGCAAGGCCTTCGAGACGAGCCACTATTTGAACTGGCAAAGTGGTTTTCAAACTGCCCAGAGTTACACGCATCTGATAGCGCTGTAATGCCACTTACGGCAGGCTCAGACGTAACTAAGACCCTTTGCGTGGTTTGGTTACCGGCTAAAGACTACTTCCAATTTCGGTTGGATGACTCTTTCCTGGATCTTCGTGCGACAAAACAAAATATTTTGTCGGTGACTGCTCGACTTTTCGATCCACTTGGCCTCTTGAGTCCTTTGGTCACAAGGGCAAAGATTTTGTTGAAGGAGCTGTGGCTTCGAAAGTTAGATTGGGACGAGTCGCTACCGATGCAGTTGCTTACTTCATAGGATACCTTTAAAGCAACACTTCTGCAGCTGCCGAAAATTAAGGTATTGCGATTCGTCCACACAGATCCGCAAGTCCCGATTCAAATACAAGCAGACGCTTCCATGCGAGCGCATGGAGCGTGCATCTACGTTCGTACTCAAACTGTTGAAGGTTTAAAGGTGTCTTTATTGACCGCCAAATCAAAAGTAGCTCCCCTCAAGACGAAAACTTTGCCTCGCCTTGAGCTGTGCGCAGCTCACCTTTTAGCAGATCTGTATAATCGTGTCAGGCCATTGCTAAATTGTCCCATTTTCTATGGACAGACTTCGAGATCACATTACACTGGATCAAAACCCATCCTTCGTCATTGTTGGTTTTTGTATCAAATCGGGTCGCAGAGATTCAGGAGTGGTCGGAGAACGCAACTTGGAGACACGTACCCACGAAAGTTAACCCAGCAGTCATAGTGTCCCGTGGATGTGACGTTGAGGAACTTACAACGTCCATCTGGTTCGGCGGGTCTCTGTTCTTGCTAGACTCAGAAATTAATTGGCCTGTAAATAAACACTTCGAATTGCCGGCCGCAGTAGTGCCGATGGAATTACGCAAATCAGCATTAGCTCTCGTAGTTAGCCCAGAGCTAAATTATCTTGTTCAGAAATTAGAAACCTTTTTGTCGCACCTGAAGCTTCTGAGAGTTTTCGTATGGGATTTCCGCTTCATTCAAAGGTGCAGAAAGGAGACGAAGACCTTTGAAAAAGTATTTCGCCAAGAGAACTAAATTTCGCTTTTGAGAAAATTGTTGAAGTTATCCAATTTTACGAATTCAGTGACGATATTAGTAAAATTCGGAAAAATAAACCGGTTGCAACGAATTTTCAAAAGCTAAGCCCCTTTATTCAAGAGAATAAATTAAATTGGTGTTCCTCGACGTTGCTACGAGTTGGGTGTCTGTTATTGAATCCTCCTATCCCGTACGCAGCCAAATTCCCGTTGTTGCTGTCTAAAAGCTCACACTTCATCATATGTGTCATGCCTGCACGAATTGTTACGCTGGCCCTCGAGCTCTTGTAAGTCGTCTGCGAGAAAAGGTATGGCTAGTAAATTCGTCTGTTTTGCGTCCAAAGCGGTGCTTTTCTGTTGGCTTTTCAAAGGTTCGTGAGTCGTCGCGGAATACCTGAGAAGGTGTGGTGCGACAACGCCACCAACTTCGTCGGAGCCGACCGGCACATGAGGGAGTTCCGAGCCCGTCTGGTGGAGCAGGGGGGCGGTATACAAACATACGCATCCAAAAAAGGATGCCAGTTTGCGTTCACACCGCCCAGAGCACCGCATTTCGGCGGACTTTGGGAGGCAGGTGTGAAGTCTGCAAAGCACCTTCCTTCGGACGGTCGGCCAAAACCTCTTGACCGCGGAGGAGCTCGGAACTCTCCTCACCAGCGTGAAGGCCGTGCTGAACTCAAGACCTCTGGGAACCCTTAGCAACGACCCAAACGACGGCGAAGTCCTGACCCTGGGACATCTGCTCATCATCGGCCCCCTGTTGGCGCCACCGTCGGAAGCACTCCCGGACCAAATCAATCTGACCTGCTTGCGTCGATGGCGAGGTGTCAAGCACAAATTCTGGCAGCGATGGTCCCGAAGAGTGATACATCGGCTGGCGGAATTGCATACGTTGGGCTGAAGGACGTCGTCCCTTCAGAGGGGGTGGTGTTTGCGCACTTGGCGCGTTTATTAAAATTTAAAATTCTCTCTAGTTTTAAGGCGAGAGCGGGAGCCAATTAAGCTTTCGTTCGCTCTCGCGAATTCGAACCGTCTCTCGCCCCCCTTAGATAACCATAGCTCTAAGAGATCATTATTGAAATTAAAATGAGTGTTAAATCGAATCCGATCAAGATTGCACTCCCTTTCGTCGCTTTCGTCGTTAATACTTATCAAATATAAAATCTTCGCCATCCAATCAAAGTCGCGTTTTTTGTTAATACAACTTAGTATTAAATTTTCAAAGATCAACCCACAACCTCACAGAAGGAAGACCCCATCGGGAAAGTTTCGTGAGGAATTAATTTTCAATAATAAAAAATTAAAGATTATAATTTAAGATTAGGGAATATAGAAAAATAATATTAGATTTAAACATTGATAAAAACAGAAGGTTAAATCGCGAATCTAGATTTAATAAATAATAAAGAAATTTAATAGATAGCTTTGGTGAATTAAATTTAAAAATTCAGCACCAAATTTATCGGCAGGTAGTATAGCCACAGCAAGCGGCTTAACAGTGGAATTAATAAATGGATTGATAAATGTTCAATTGAATGAAGTGAGTAGGAAAATAGAAAGTTTAGAAGGAAGGTTAGCCACAGATGCAAACACTGTGGAAGATTATAAAATTCAAGCAATTGACCCAACTATAAAATGCGATACCACACTTGAAGTGGCAAAATCTTTACCAAAATTCACCGGGGAACCAACACAATATGTAGGATGGAGGGAAGCTGCAGAAACTGTAATAAGTCTTTATAAAATTCAAAGCGAACCATATTTTATTGCCTTAACAATTTTACGAAATAAAATTATTAGGAACTGACCATGATGCTCTTACCAATCATGGCACCGTTTTAAATTTTCAAGCAATCTTATCTAGATTGGACTTTATACATAACGATAAACGACCAATACTTATTCTCGAGTCAGAACTAAGTATCCTCAGGCAGGGACGAATGACAGTTACAGAATACTATAACAATAAAAAAATGACTTTATTAATAAGCAAAACCATAATGACATACGGAAAGGACCAAGGAAACAAATAAAACAATAAGGAGCAATGCTCTACGAACATTTATTTCCGGGCTAAATGGATCTATCTTAGAAACTCTTTTCTCATTAAATCCACCAGATTTACCCAATGCTTTGGCAAAGGTTCAAGAATTAGAATCAAATAATTTGTGCTCAATTTGCAAACAGGTTTAAGGGGGTCCTCTACTCTCGAGGCCCGAAAATGAAGGGTGTTTTCGTGGATGGATTGTAAAAAAACTACTGAACCGATTTTGAAAATTTTTTTTTATTTGCAAGGTACATTTTTGAACATTAAAAAAATTCTTCTGTTGTACGAAAAAACCAATATCGCGACCTTGGAGTGCCATTTGTCGCCATCTAAAGAACGCAGTTGTGACTTTTAGGTAACGATTTTTCCACATGGATGATCTGAAATCAGAAAACGGATATTTTTTGTAATCGGAGTTACGTTGACTATGTTTTCCCGTGTACGATTTTTTTATTTTAAAATTTATAAAAGTTATGCAACAATTTGTGAAAAATGTAGATTTTTACAGTTTTTTTATACCTATTAGAAGCTATGAAAATTAAACTAAACAAAATTTCGAAAATCGTACAATTGAAAAAAAAAATTATTAAAATCGAACTATAACTTCTATGAAAAGGCTTACCTGAAAGTTAAAAAAACAAAACATGATTATTGCAACTTACGCGTCAATCGGCTATACCGGGGCCGTAGAGTTGTCCCTCCTGATCATGCAGATGCTCCTGGTTCTCCACATTTTCCTCCCTCTGTTGTATTCAGAAAAGAATTTATACCTGACGAGAGCGCGGCCCTTCTCGGAAACGGCCGCGCACGGGTACCTTCCGGTTCCCAGAAACAAGACAAGGAATATGATTTGTACCAATCCCTTTCTGTGGCGTATTCTTAGATACATATAGATCAAAATAAAGCAAAAAAAAAATCGATTTTTAAAAATTTGGAGAGTAGAGGACCCCCTTAAGGGATTTAAAAATAAAAATAAATATCAGGGAAACAACTTACGATTTGATCAAATTTGACAAAATAATAATACCTATAAAATGGGAAATAATTGGAGTAATAACCAAAATTATAATTGGCCACAACAGGGAAATTTATGGCAAAACAATAATCAAAATAACAATCAAAAGCAACAAGATCCAATGGATGTTGATCCATCGATTCAACTCTAGAATAAACCTTATAACAATCGGTCCCAAATAATAATTGATAGGCAAATAATAATCAAGGAAGATATAATAATTGGCAGGCAAATAATAATCGAGGAAGAAATAATAATAATTATTATCAAAATAATAATCGTTCAAATTACTATCACACAAATCAAAATAGAGACCAAACTCAAGCTCAAAAAAGGTAACCAGATGGAACAGTAAATCAGCCAGCTAATAAAGTAACCAGGTTAAATAATATAAATTATTTTTTTTTTTTAATAGGATAGACAGAAAAACCAAGAAGCAGTTAAAGATTTTAATAGATACAGGATCCACTGCTTGTTATATAAAAAAGGGAATTTTTGAAAATAAAACTAGAGTTCATGGGTATTCAATTATTAAGTATTACCATATTAGAAATATATTTGAAACAAGGCATTTATTTTATGAAATCGAAGGATTAGAATCTGATCTTCTAATTGGAATCAATTTATTAAAAAAAAGTTGAGCTATAATATATATCTATTTCTATATATATTGAAATATAAAGGAAAAACAGAAAAATTAAAAATATTATGATAATGAGAAGAAAATGAAATAAGTTTAATTGAAGAATATAATATTCTTCCGTTAAAAAAATTTATTTTAAAAAAATATTTCGATGATAAAAGTAGCGAAAACACAGATTCATTATTTGTGGAAAATAGTGAGAAAAGCTTGGGATTCGAAAATACTGAGAGCGCCGACTTAGAAATATCCGTCAATAAAAATATAAATATCTTGGGAATTAAAAATCTTGAGAGCGCCGACGTAGAAATATCCGTCAATAAAAATACAAATGTCTTGGGAATTAAAAATCCTGAGAGAGCCGACGAAGTAAATGCCGCCAAAAATCAAATAATTAAAAATAGTTTGAAATGTAAAAATTTCAAGCCCGCCGTCGTTGAGTTATCCGACAAACAACAGATAAATAATTTAGGTACTAATCAATTAGAAGAACTATAGGAAAAAAAAGTTCACTATATTAAAAAAGAGCATTCAAAGATAAATATGTAAATTCCTTTTGGAACAGACATAAAGGGGGAAATAAATCTTATTCATGACAGGCCAATATATGGGAAACAATATCCGTATGCTTTATCTGTCAAGGACTTCGTGAATAGCGAAATTAGTAGAATGTTATCAGAAGAAATTATAAGGCCTAGCCGAAGCCTTTACAATTCACCAGTTCTGGTAGTCCCAAAGAAAGGAGAAAATCAAGTCGGAAGCCGTACATTAAGACTCGTCATTGATTATAAAAAAATTAAATTAAAGTACCATACCTGACAGGTACCCAATGCAAGACCCATCAGTAATTATATCTAATTTGGGAAAAGCAAGATATTGTTCAACAATAGATTTAGAATCAGGTTTTTATCAGATATTAATGAAAGAATCTGATGTCGAAAAAACATATTTTTCAATAAATAATGGAAAATACGAATTTTTAAGAATACCATTCGGACTAACAAATGCACCAAGAATTTTTCAGAGAGCAATGGACGACATCCTAAGAGAACAAATAGGGAAAACATCTCATATCTACATGGACGACATAATAATATTCTCAAATTCGATTGAATAACATTATGAAGACTTAAACCAAATTATAAATATATTATTAAGGGCAAACATGAAAATCTCTTTAGAAAAATCAAAATTCTTTAAACGCGAAACCAGTTTTCTAGGATACATCGTATCTTATAACGTCATCAAGATAGACCCAGAAAAAATTGACACCATTAATAAGTATCCGCTTCTGAAAAATATTCGGGAACTAAGAAGTTTCCTAGGCCTTACGGGATATTATAGTAAATTTGTTTTAAATTACGCCTTCATAGCGAAACCTCTAACAACATGTTTTTGAGGTCATAATGGGATTATATCAAAAAGAATTTCAACAAAAATGTTAATTCAGCTGGATGACCCAGCTATTAAAGCTTTTAACGAGCTGAAACAAAATCCCATTGCTCAAGTAGAACTAGTTCAACCGGACTATAATAAAAAATTTACCCTGACCACGACGCTTCGGGCGTCGCAATTGGTGCAGTATTATCTCAAAAGGGTAAGCCAATTAAAAACCAGACGGACATGATGATATCAACTCAGGAGGCGATCCTGATCAAGAATATATATACTTTATAGGGTCGGAGATGTCTTCTTCACTGCGTTGCACACTTTTGAGCAAAATTATAATACCCTCTGCAAGGGTATTCAAATTGTAAAATTTGCAACGAAAACAAGTATAACAGACATCCAATTAAAATTCCAATTGGAGAAGCCCCAATACCAAGTAAAGAAGGCGAAAATTTACACATTGACATATCCCAGTTGACCAAGACGCGATAGTAAAGCAAAAGTGAAAACAGTACTAAAATTTTCTTTTTTTCTTTTTTATTTTATTATCATTTTTTAATATTGTATCAAAAATAAGAAAATTCAAAGGCTAACGAGATTATTTTAACATATGATATCCTTTCGTAATACTTAAACTTAATTTATACATATATGATACTATGGATACTTAAACCTAATTTATACTATTTCCTGTCCTGGGCGTACTAGCAAAAACTTTTGGGTTGTCTGATTCGTTTAAGGAAAATCTATCCTTAAATCCCGCTGTAAAAAACGATTTTGAAATATTGTATATTGTAATAGTTCCTATAAAAAACAAGACAGAACGCTATAGTCGAGTGCCTCGACTATTAGATACCCTTTACTCAGCTAAACAACACGAGTAACAGGTATAGCGAATAGCTTTCTTTGAAAGGAGTTATCTTTGCTGGACAATTGCAACTGTGCACAATGTAAATACATACATATGTACATATATGCTTACATACAATCACAAATACGCCATTGTTTGACTCAGACCTCCAATTTGGCTAACTTGATTTGATTTGCATAGTTCTTGGGATATAGTTCGGTATTGACAAATGAAAACCATAGCAATTTCCTTTAATAGAATCCTTATCTAGAATTAACGTTGACTCTGTTGAGCACCTTGGCCAGCTGTTCCAAAGTCATCCGTTAGATGGCCCTATTGCATTGCGCCATCTACCCCAAGACATTGGTACCACGAGCCATAAAAGGCGGAAATGTAGGCGCAAGCCAGGCTTAAGCGTTTAATGGGTTTTTGGGCGTTAGAGTGGGCGTGGCAAACTTTTATTAGGCCAATCGATAGGTATTGACGAAACAAATACATATCAATTACAATTTTCATACTTGCATCAAAACTGTGGCCACAGCTTGTGGCTTGTTGGCGTCAGAGGGGGCGTGGCACCATTCTGAAACAAACTTGCGCTGCGTAGGAACTCCTAAGATCTACATGCAAAATTCCAATCTTCTAGCTTTTATAGTTTCCGAGATCTCAGCGTTCATACGGACAGACACACGGACAGACGGACAGACAGACGGACAGACGGACATGGCTAGATCGACTCGGCTAGTGATCCTGAACAAGAAGATATATACTTTATAGGGTCGGAAACGCTTCCTTCTACCTGTTACATACTTTTTCACGAATACAATATACCCGTTATTCTACGAGTAAGCATTAAGAATGCTCACAAACTTTTTGAAGAATGCTTCCTCCTTTAAAGTCGTCTCAAAACTGTCCAACTCGCCGACAGTCTTAAAAGGCACTAAACACTAAATTTTTATACCCGTTACTCGTAGAGTAAAAGGGTATATTGTATTCGTGCAAAAGTATGTAACAGCTAGAAGGAAGCGTTTCCGACCCTATAAAGTATATATATTCTTGATCAGGATCACTAGCCGAGTCGATATAGCCATGTCCGTCTGTCCGTCTGTCCGTCTGTCTGTCTGTCTGTCCGTATGAACGCTGAGATCTCGGAAACTATAAAAGCTAGAAGATTGGCATTTTGCATGTAGATTTTAGGAGTTCCTACGCAGCGCAAGTTTGTTTCAAAAAGGTGCCACGCCCCCTTTAACGCCCACAATCGCTTATATACGATTTTAAAAATTTAAATATTTCGGAAAAGTAAAAATGCAGTTTTATTGTGTTTATCAATACCTATCGAAATGTAGAAGAAATTTTTCAAATCGGACTATTCGTTAAAAAGTTATGCGTGATCAAAGTTTCTATCTCCATCTCCCTCGCACTCCCTTTACCTGAGTAATGGGTATCTGATAGTCGGGGCACCCGACTATAGCGTTCTCTCTTGTTCTAGACTGCACTCTGCCAGTTTCCTATCACAAAAAAACGCACGCACAAAAGTAACGAAAAGAACCGAATGATTACGTGTGCCGAGAAACTACGCATCAGTCAGTTTTCATGGAAAAACGATAAAGTCTCGCAAAACTATCGCAAACGAGCTCAAATGTGAATGAAAACTGGACATAAGGTTGAAAAATATGTCGCCCGGTTTTTTTTTACTAAACGCTCTTTTCTGATTCCGTTTGCGAACATTTAACGAGACTTTGGTAAAATCTCGCGTATTTCTATCGTTTCTAAGTCCGTTTACGAACATTTTGCGATAGTTTCGCTTTACTATCGCGCCGGTGCGCAAAGTCTTACTTTCATAACTTGTATTGACGCTTACTCAAAATTTCTAGTAGTAAAAGAAATCCAAAATAAATTAAATATCGAAAACAAAGTAATGGTACTTCTTCAACAATTTCCACAAGCCAAAGAATAAAGGGCACTTTCTACATTAACAGAATTAGCTCGATGCATTAAAGAAGAATTTAATTTAACCAACTATTCCGAAATAGTAATAAGAGCCGCTCAAGAATATAAACAGAGCATTCATTCTACAACGAACCAAAAATCGTTTGACGTACTATATAATAAAATAGTGCACGATAACATTTAAGAATTTAATTTCACCAACTATTCCGAAATAGTAATAAGAGCTGCTCAAGAATATAATCAGAGCATTCATTCTACAACGAACCAAAAAACTTTTGACGTACTATATAATAAAATAGAGCACGATAACATTCCTCAAATTTTAAAAAATACACAAGAAAGAATGTTAGAAATACATAAGGAAAACAGAAAAGACAAAGAATATCATGTAGGACAGGTAGTTTATGAAAAGAAACACGGCGAAAGAAATTAACTTAAAACTAGATATAAAAAACAAGAAGTTAAAGAAAATTTACCTAACAAAGTAATAATCAACAATAGAAATAGAATTATTCACAAAGATAATATAAAATTCTAAATATTTATATATTACTATTTTTTTACCTTTTCCAGAAAATGTTTTATCAGGTGCTCCTATTACAAATTATTTTATTAACAGAATCAGAAATAATTGACTATACAAATCACGAGTATCTTTTATTCAAGGACAATAAAGACGTATTGACGTACGATTCATACGCAAATTTATTCCATGTAACTAACTTAAGTTTTTATAAAGAAATAATAAAATTGGAATCAGATAATATAAAAAGGATACTAATAAAAGGTCACAATGGGAAATTAAATATGACATAGAAATAATTCAATTATTTTATCACATTTATCAAAAAGGGGGATAAATGAGTTAGGCAATGTGTGAAATTGGTTAGCTGGAACTCCGGATCATGATGATTTTATTAAAGTCCAGAATAAAATAAATGAATTAATATTAAGCAATCTATTATCAATTCCAAATTATTCAAAGAAATATATATTTGATTTTTTACTTATTATAAAATACAAAAATGCTTTATTATTTGTAACCAAAAAACAACGGCCAGAACCAGTAAAATCCATTACCCAAAAAATTTTTTAACAGAATTAAGAGAGCAATTAAATGAATTTTATATTGAAACGGAGCGGGAGGGGGGAGTTATCCCCGTGAAACCAGGGCACTTATGGCTTTTATAAACAATATTATCAAACTCTGCATTTGCTATTGTCTTTGCCTTTGGCTTTGAGGTCCGATATTGGTTTCCCAGCTAAGTTAAACAAATTAAAATGAAAGTAAGCACCAGCTTCCGTTCGAAGCCCAATTAATTGCGCCTTTGCGTTTCAAGTTCCCATTAAATTGCATCGGTCAACATAATTTAATTTCACAATGAGATGCGCCAGTTTCACCTTAAGCTTTTAATCTAAACATAAATTTAAGTTCTAAAGTTCAAAAAGAAAAGCTCCTGGCCGCGGTTCATTGGATCAGACTAAGAAATGAGGAAGTCAGTCCTATTTTTATCGCGACCGTGATCGGTTGTCAAATATTGAAAATTAAATCTAAAGTGTCTTGTAAAGGCTTAACACCAAAATAATATAATAAAAAAATTATATTTATTTATATTTATTATATTTAAATATTAAATAATTAAATAATAATACTAGTAAGGAAATAAAATTAAATGAATACACTGAGAGAAAAAAAAACAACCTTTAGAACCAAATAATGGAAAATATATATATATATTTTTTTAACATAAAGTAAAACTTTTTTATGGAACAAACAATGAACGTTTGCATTTGTATTCCACTTAAGCCTTTGCCCAATGTCAATGTTGCACTGGCAATATAGGTATAGAATTTATTTTAGATTATTAAAAATGGATTTAAACGAAACCATGGAGTAGTTATTTGGCTAGAACTCTGCTGATGATTATGCGGTCGTAAGGGTATCTAAAGGGATCACGTGAATTAAAAATTGGATCCAGTGATCTTAGGTAGGGCGGGCCACAGGCGTAACAACATCGGCGTCTCGTTTACCGAATTTTTCTTTTCCTGTTTCCTTCTCGAAGTTTAAGCTATCTCTCTACTGTTATTAATTTACCTTCTCCCGGTTTCTCTCCATTGTCTACGATTTAATTTCGTACGTGGTCGCAAGCACGCTCAATTTCTCGATTAAAAATATTAGGCAAGTACCAGATCTGAATTAGCAAGACCTCCACCCCCAAAGCCGACGAGCTAGAGCTGGATACTATAGCGTGCCCCGCGAAGTCAGATCTGAGTTCAATACTGGTAACATAAGGTTGCACGTTACAGTTATAATTAATTATTATTATAGTGGGTGTAACCTTTTGCACTCGGTAATACTCATCGTAAATAAATTCCACAATTTCCTTTATTTTCCTTATTTCCTTAATACTTTTATGTTGAATCAGTTGATTTTCACCTACACAGTGTTTATGTTTTGGAGCGCAAGAGGAGTACAATTTTAGTGATTCTTATTGACCAAAGCTAAAAAAACTCCGGCAGTAAAAAAAAAAATTGACTCTCTTTTACTTACTTTGTTAGAACTATTTGTTGGACCTTAAATTGTTTGCGGAAATCAGTCAGGAACTTTTGTCGATCTACTGGCCACGAGCAATTCCGAAAACTAGAGAGAGATTTGGAAAATAATCGACCTGTCTTGCGAGAGGGTCATAGTTACTCAAAGTTGAGGAAAGTTGATATTTTTTTGGCTTTCGTATGAAGTTTTCTGATGTGAAGAAAACCGGAATACAGACAGTGTTTATTGTGAACGGCGTTCTGTCCGGAATAATTCAATAGAATATCTTCAAACTATCTCTCATCCTTTACTATCTTGCTATAACACCTCAAATCTAAATCTCAACGAAGAGAATTTCGGTAAACACGCTGGACATCGAGTGCAGAGTTCAATCAGTATCTTTTGATTATTGTTCAGTTATCTTTTTCGCTTTAGTTAAACGCAATAAAGTACGCGTTTAGTATCAATTTATAGTGTTGTCTTTATTCGATAGTCAGTTGCTCTTTTCTAAAATGATACATTCTCCAGTAGGCGCTTCGGCACCAGTAAGCCTGTTGTGCGAGAGGGCAATAAAAGGTGCAGCGGACTCGTTTACTACTTCATGTCAACACGAGAATCACAAGAAATGTATTGAGAGTCATTTCAAGGGGTGCGGTAAATGTCCCGTTTGCTAAGTGCCTTGTAGGCCAGCTGGTCCACAAACGCGTGCTAAAGGTCTGATCTTGGAATACGTTTTGATCCAACCCTCAGCCACAGAGAAGGCCCGGGGTAGTAAAAGTATAGACCACAGATACCAGGACTGATGGTCCGAAAGAAGAGTTTTCTGTTATGGCTTTGGGGCTCCCAACACAAAGCCGGAAAGTTGATATCGCCGTGCAGACCGACGCCTTCGAGTGCCTTACGAAATCAAGTGACAACGATAGAGTAAGAAGGACGTTGCTTAAAGTCGATAATCCTATTTTTTTAGATGTATTAGTTAGTAATAATAGTTATCACAATATTCATAAATTAGAAAAAAACCCCAGCTTTACATAAAAAACAATTATTTACCTAACTTACAAAAGCGCAAATCACGTCGTTCAAGGCGTAGTAAAGCCTTCTGGCAAACCGTGAAGCGTTGCGAACTCGGCCTAGAATACATTTGTGCCAAGCCTTATGCAGCTCGGGATCCTCGACCATTTATTCCAGTTCGGCTGTTGGATCGCACTGTGTATGGCTTACACGATTCAGGGGCGTCTATTAGTTGTGTACGTGGCAGCTTAGCAGCCGAAGTAAAGGCAGGAAATGTGCCTTTTAGGGCGATGGAAAGGAATGCCGTGACGGCTGATGGAAGTCCTCGGCGTGTAGTAGGGCGGATCAAGGCTGAGATATAATACGCAGATGTTAAGAAATGTTTATCTACTTACATTGTGCCTTCTCTAAAACACGACTTATACCTGGGGATAGACTTCTGGAAGCATTACGACCTTCTTCCCAAAAGTCTAGCGATGGAAGAAGTAGAGTTAGCTGAAGCCAAAGCCAGTGACAGCAGTAGTGCCGATACCAATGTGTTATCCGAAGACGAGAGAAAAAACTTTCGGAAGTTATCAATTGTTTTACATCTTTCACGCAGGAAGGTCTTGGGAAGACTAGGCTATGTATACCGAAATAGACAGAATGATACAGTTAGGCGTTATAGAGGAGTCGCACAGTGCTTGGTCTTCGCCAATAGTTATGGTAAGCAAGCCTGGTACAGTCAGAATTTGTCTTCGGACGTTGATGCACTATGATCAGCGCAAACAAGTGGCCCTTACCACACCAAGCAGTGCTTAGCCTAATAGGCGTAAAGACGAGAAGTTAAAATGCACAATGTAGAAGCGGACAGACTAAGATTAGAAATACGTACGAGACTAATACTAATACTAATTTTGTGCTAAGTAAGATAAAATTAATGATTTTAGGCTTGGCAAAGAGTCGGTAGTAGAAATAATATAGTATAGTGTATTATAGTCGTTACACAGTACTCTAAACGGTTCATGCATATCAAAGTTAGATCTACAAATATTTAATGTAAGAGGAACATAGTACCTGGTAATTATATTAGGCACGGAGAAATTTATGCGACCCAGTAACTCGGGACTCTCCACATCCCCGTGAATAAGATTATAGATAAAAGTTGTGCCAAGCATCGTTCTACGGTTTACTAAGGATGGTAGATTAATTAGTAAAAGTCTACTAGAGTAGGATGGTAAAATAAGGCTTGCATTCCAGTTAAGGCCCCGTAGAGCAAATAATAAAAAGTTATTTTGCACAGACTCTATCCGGTCTACATGTACACCATACTGAGGACTCCAAACTGCTGAACAGTACTCTAGGATTGGACGAACTAGTGAAATGAGCAGAGTCTTTGTAACATAGGGATCATCGAATTCCTTTCACCACCTTTTAATAAATCCAAGTACTCCCCTGGCTTTATTCACCATAGAAGTAATATGGTCCCAAAACTTAAGTTTTGGGTCAAGGAGGACGCCAAGGTCATCAACAAGCGTAATTCTAGACAACCCGCAACCACCCAGCGTATACGTTGCATATTGTGGGTTCACCCGAAAAAATGTCATTACCTTGCACTTAGCGCTATTTAAATCTCAAAGATTTTCACAACACCACGTTTGAAAAGCATTTAGGTCAGATTGTAAGACTGAACTGCTAGAAATTTAGTTATATTGCAAGCATAGCTTAACGTTTTCTGCGTACATAAGGACACGCGACTTTGTCAAGACTAGAGGAAGATCGTTTATAAATAAAGTAAAAAGAAGTGGGACAAGGTGGCTTCCTTGTGGGACGCCTGAAGTAACTCGGATCAAATCAGAGATCGAATTTTTAAAGAGGACTCCACCAGATAACTTGAGATCCATGTTAGAAGATCACATAAAAACCCTAATAAGTCTAGCTTTAATACAAGAAGCGAGTGATTTACTGAATCAAACGCTTTACTAAAATCAGTGTAAACTACGTCAGTCTGCATGTTCTTTCTAAAGCCATTTATTACAAAAGACGTTTGCTCCAAGAGGTTTGTCGTCGTAGATCGCCTTATATCGCCTTATCCATGTTGTCATGGAGATATTATCAATCTACAAAGATGTTGTAAATGGGGTGTAATAGTGTTTTCGAAAAGCTTTGGGATGACGGATAATTTGGATATGCCTCTGTAATTACTTGTATTGCATTAATTTTTTTTCCTATGAAGGGGAATGACAAATGACTCCTTCCAAATAAGTGGGAAAAGAGATGTTTTTAAAGACAAGGTAAAACATTTGTACAGAGGTCTACACAGAGTTTCAGCACAGTATTTAAGCACGCAGCCTGGAACTCCGTCCGGACCCGGTGAATAGACTGGCTTAACTTTATGGAGATCCAAAAGAAGGGAGCTTTCGCTTAACCTCGGACAAAAAATCAAGTTCGACTTGAGTATGGCATTTGAATAAGATGGATTTGGACGGGATGAAACAGAATATGTTGTCTGGAAAAACTGGGCAAATAGAGTTTTCGAATGATAGCGAAGCAGGGTAACAGGCAGATTAACGCTTAGTGTTAACAAAATTATAAAACTTTATCGGTTCTTGTAAAAATTTGACCCTAAAACGAGTCAAATAGCTTTTATAACACCGGGGGTTAAGCACGATAAAATTTGACCGAGCCCTTAGGTACCGAGAGAAGGCAGATTGTGAACTGCAAATTTTAAATTTATTGAAAAGTCTGGACTTAATATTTTTTAGGTGTGACAACTGTTTATTAAACCACGGAGGTTTATTTTAAATTGACGGATAGTATAACGGAACACACAGATAAGAGAAGGAATTCAATGCATTATAAAAGATTTTAACGGCCTTAGCCACGTAAGTGCATGAATAAATTTCGGACCAGTTATAGCCGGATATAAAAGTATTTAAAAGACTAAAGTTTGCCTTCGAAAGCAGCGGATTTGATTTACCGACTTTTCGGATTTTTTATTCAGCTCTGTTCTTGCGTTTACAGTCAGCTCTAGAGTTGGACGATAAGGATCTTCCGGTTGTGTAAGTGGTCACGTTCTTGATAGGCAAACGCCTTCTGAATTTGAAACAAAACAGTAAACATCCTAAGGAGTTTTTAACATGGTTCACTTGGGATAGCGCAATGTCAAGCAAGCCGCCAATAAAGGCATGCTGCGCTAAAGGAAGTAAAATAACTAAACTCGATCTGACAGTTTTTTGGAAATGGACTGAATAACGGAAAGGTGGTTTCCGTAAATAGGGAATTCAGATGAGGGTGGGATATTTGAACAAGTAATATGTACAAAACTACTGGGAAACGATCATTTTATACCTAGGAATTCGGTGTCATAAAATTCTTTGAAAGTTAGTAATTCAGACGAAAAGGTGGAGTCGACAGCAATCAGGACTCTACCTCCCCGTCTGGACTGACGATCAAGCCTATAAATTGTGTACTTACCCGGGAGAATTTCGGAGCTAAGCATATCCGGCCTTAACAAGGTCTCTGTACATACCATAATATTATATGGGAATGAAACACTATCCGAATACAATTTAGTTAGCTTACTAAGAAGCCTCTTGTATTCTGATAGCAAAGAAGAAAAGAGGAGGCTAGTTTTTTGGGGCAGAAGAGGATGTGGAGGGCGCTGGGGATGGTTCTTTAATGGTATTTTCCATTTCCCCTGATCTATTCTTTTTTCTCCTAGCTTCGTACTCTTTTACAAAAATGCTCTCGGGCCAGAAACTGGTGGAACACACAGATGCAAAAAGAGCACAAGGAATACCAATCTTAAATGATGATACTTTCCTAGCATAAGAAAATTTAAATTGTTCGACCTTCAAATCATCAACTTGGATTTTGTTACGGATATAAGCCGTAATATCCAGTGATGAGAGGTCTGGGGCGAGCCGTGAAAAAAATACATGTTTTAGCTGGGGCACCCGAACACAAGTAACCGTTTTTGGTACAACACATGCAACCCTTTTTGGTACTACAGAATTTGTATCTGTAGTACCAGTATCGGCCGGTAATCGGGACGTTAAGTCTACGTGAGGTGTTGGGGCCACTACTTTATTTTGATCGGACAGAGCGGAAGTACCTAGCGGTGCCACATCGATTCCAGCAACTTCGGATACCGAATCACTTTTTGCCCCCGATCTTAGTATCATTTGAGTGGCGCTTAAGATTGGCAGCTGAGCTGGAGTCGAATCGCGGGCAGCAGGTTGCACAGCACCTGCCGTAGAATGCCCACCGACCGCGACTTTTTTGCGCTTTTGGGAATCGGGCTCAGCTAGCATGCGGCTAGTGAGCTGCGATTCAAGCGCCACGAGCAGGTCCGTATTTTTACGGCAGTTCCGGATTAATTCCGTAACACTGCTTTTTGTGAGCCGCCTAATAGTTATTGCCTGGTTCTCGTATACAATGCATTCATCGCAGTAGTAGCGTAGGCCACTGCTCTTATCGATGGCATCGCGAACCAGGCCAGAATAGCCAAGACACTTTGCGTGATAAATTTTATCACATGTATGGCAGGGAATACTTTGCTGTCCAGCCGAGATAACTTTCTTGCTTTTAATAAACAGAAAGCCATTTTCGCTGACCACGGACCACTGTGCACTATAGCGGACAAAAAAATCGAAAGCGCTCAAGAACTTTTTAGTGAGAGATCAAGCAGAGCGACAGAGCGGGAGCGAAACACCGAATAACTTTGATGTTAGACACCACAAAACGAGATAGAAACGAAAAGAGAGAGAGAGTGGGATTATTAACCGATTAACTCCGGTATAAAACACCTCTGAGAGATAGTACCGTCGGAGTGCGTGCCGTTCCAACAGCGCTCAACGACGAAGAGAAAGAGTGAAAAGAGGGGCAATAGAAAACAATAACAACAAACCAGCACCGAATTAAATTATGATAAACATTTTTTGTTTACTAAACACAAGTTAATCACGATGCACTCGCGAAGCGAACCGAAAGTTGTTAGAAAACACTTAAAGGTGTAGAAACGTTAAAGAGATTTAAGTAAACCCCGGTGGTTTCAATAAGAAAAATTAAAATTTGGAGCGCAAAACAAAAACACGACCGTTCTCTGTTGGCAGGTGCCAATAGGGTACGGTATTTAGGCCACATCATTGGTGATGGCGGAATATGCAAGATCCAGAGAAAAAGGAAAACCCTCCGTGGACTAAGAAGCTTTATGGACTCTGTGGCTGATATAGAAAGTTCGTTCCCAATTTTGCAGCTCTGTCATCCCCTTTAACAGACCTGATGACGACAAAGCCTTAATTTAGTTTGACACCTGAAGCAATAAATGCTTTTTAAGAATTAAATAAGTGTTTAACGGAAGCGCCTGTACTTTGCAATCCACATTTTTCAAAGCCCTTCTCGATACATTGTGATACCAGCAAGAGCGGGGTAAGAGCTAATTAGGTTTAGTTTTCTGAAGAAGGGGACGAGCGCCCGATTGCTTTCGTGTCGAAAAAGTTGAACAAGGCTCAACGAAACTATACTGTCACGGAGCAAGAGTATTTGGCAGCGATTGTTGCTCTCAAACATTTCCGAGCTCGACTGGGTCGATGGGCGATTGCTTTACAACCTTTCAAGTTTCTGTCGATCACCGCAAGGGTTCATTGAACGTAGTTTCCGATTCACTTTCTCGAGTACACGAAGACGAGCTTTTTGTCGATTTAAACTCCAGTCATTTCAAGTCCGCTGGTTACAAGATATAAGTCGTTAGTGTCAGCGCTAACGAGGCCAATTTCCCTGATATGAAAGGCGATAGTGGGTATTTATATAGAATGGCAGAACATCTGACGGGAGAAACCCTTCATGATGAATATGCATGGAAGCTGTGGGTACCCAAAGAAATGATCCCAGAAGTCCTTGTTCGCGATCATGACAGTCCTTTATGCTTGCACGACGGGATACATAGGCGCTACTACTAATGGCCCGGATTAGTCAAAGATATAAAAGCGTGTGTCAATGCTTGCGAAGTGTGCAAATCCACCAAGTCGCAGAATTGTTCTCTGCGTCCGCCGTTAGGAAAAGCTCCTTCGGCTCCCTCCTCAGCTACTCCTTCGCCATAGGACGATCCTTCCTACTATGTTTCACAGTTTGGCTCGGTCTGAAGACCAAGAGCCACGCCAAATCAGGAACTAACGGTGACGTAGAAGCAGCGGATCACCGGGACGGCGACCAGTTAAAAGGGGGAGAAGTTAACACACCCAGTTCCCACAAAGAGAAATTGTCGAGATGCAGGACATATCCGGTGACCAACACGCGCAGTAAGGAAACGGCCAGAGCACGCGCGAAGCGAGTGATCGCTACCGGCTGGATGTCTGCTGCAGACGTGCCGCTTTATTGGGGGCGCTGGGAATATCACTCAGTTGATGATCACCACCGGCCGGATACCAAGTGCTGACCCGGCACTTTAGCGGCAGCGCCGCGACCAGGCAAAGGCAAAGGCAAAGGCCGAACGGGGCCCTTAAGTTTGTCTAAAATATGTACTCCTCAGCATTAGTTGTGTCTTGTAAAAACCAACCTTTGTTTATCCTCTACCTTAACTGATTTAGGAGAAAACAAGAGAGAACGCTATAGTCGGGTGCTCCGACTATCAGATACCCGTTACTCAGGTAAAGGGAGTGCGAGGGAGATGGAGATAGAAACTTTGATCAGGCATAACTTTTTAACGAACGGTTCGATTTGAAAAATTTCTTCTAAATTTCGATAGGTATTGATAAACACAATAAAACTGCATTTTTACTTTTCCGAAATATTTAAATTTTTAAAATCGTATATAAGCGATTGTGGGCGTTGAAGGGGGCGTGGCACCTTTTTGAACTTGCGCTGCGTAGGAACTCCTAGAATCTGCATGCAAAATGCCAATCTTCTAGCTTTTATAGTTTCCGAGATCTCAGCGTTCATACGGACGGACAGACAGACGGACAGACGGACATGGCTATGTCGACACGGCTAGTAACCCTGATCAAGAATATATATACTTTATAGGGTCGGAAACGCTTCCTTCTAGCTGTTTACATACTTTTGCACGAATACAATATACCCTTTTACTCTACGAGTAACGGGTATAAATATGATTAAATAATTATCACAGTGTCTTTATTATCCTCTACCTGAACAGGTTTAGGAAAAATAAAAGATTAAATAAAATTTCATACCAATATAAATAACTTAAATAGTTATCTTTAGCAAAACTTACCATTGTAATATAATTAAGAATTATTCAATAAAGATATATTCAACAATTGATACTGACAAATAAAAATACCGCATTAGAGAAATTATTGGAACACATTACATGGCGACCGTGACTTAAATCAGCAATCTTTGGATCTGGATATGGAACACATAACATGAATAATAATGATAATAATTCTTCTAATCGTAATAACGGATATAATTATAATTACAATAACACTTTCAGAGGAAATTATAGATTAAATAACCTCCAAAATGGAGGTTATAACTCTAATAAAAATAACATTAATAACAACAACAATGTTAGGCCCAAAACGCTTCGGTGAACTTCCAAAAACCTTTAGGTACCCAGGAGTAGGAAATTCGTCATATTTATAAATGTAGAAACGGGAGAGGAATTAGTCTTCTTAATAGACACATATTGAAGGAAAATTCCGATGTTTTTAAATACATCCAAAATAATTATATAATCAATATACAGGATATAAGTCAAGAATTACCAAATCAAAAGGGCTAACTTCTATTGAAATACAAACTTCGAAATATATGTATAATATCACACGATTTTCACATAGTAAATTTACAATTCGCTATTCCTTGTGATGGAATACTATGAATCGATTTTATAAACAAATACAACTGTCAATTAGATTTCTACCTCTAAAGACTGGCTTATAATTAAAGCACCTAAAATATCCGATTTGTATTCCTAAAACATACAGTTCTGGCAGAAACTCCATAATTCTGCCAGCAAGATCCCAAGTTGTCCGAAAAATTGAGATAAACTCCACAGAAGACAGTGTATTGATTTCGAACCAAGAAATTCAGCATTTACATAGCAAATACCATAGAAACAGTCCAAAATGCGTTCATAAGACTACTAAATACAACAAATACGGGTCAGGTAGTCAACATAAACCACTTGAAATATGAACCACTTTCAAACTGCGATATAGTTTAAACTGAATTCGAAAATAGGGAACAATCTGTATTAACCCAAGTTTCAAAAACTTTCCGCCACAATTTCATGAACTAGAAACCGAATCGATTACTACAAAAAATTGTAATAAACAAAAGCTTAGATTGAAGGAACCTATATACATAAAAATCATCTGTATCACATTATAATAGCCGACTTTTATTAGTACCCAAAAAATCACTACCAAATTCGGAAAAGAAAAAATGGCGATTAGTAATTGACTATCGTCAGATTAATAAAAAACTGTTGTGTGATAAATTTCCAAAATATATATTTTCATGCCTTGATGTAATGTCAGGTTTTCATCAAATTGAACTCGAAGTTCAAGAGATATAACGTCCTTTTTAACAAGCAATGGTTCATATTGCCTCGCGCGATTACCATTCGGCTTCAAAATAACGCCAAATTCATTTCAATTATGACTAAATTTTTTTCTGCACTAGAACCTTCGCAAGCATTCCTTTATACGGATGACTTATTAGACATTGGTTGTTCCGAAAAACTTAAAACTTAACTGATTATTATGAGAAATTTATGCAAAATGACCTAAAGTTACATACCGAAAAATGTTAATTTTTTATGCATAAGGTCACTTTTCCAGGACATTAATGCACAGACAAAGGAATCTTTCCCGAAGACGTCATTCAAAATTATCCAGTCCCACATGAGGCGGACAGCGTTAGAAGATTTGTTTCATTTTGTAATTATTACAGACGGTTTATAAGAAGTTTTGCTGACTATTCTCATCACATAACAAGATTATGTAAAAAAATATGTAACATTTGAATGGACAGCTGAATGCCAAAACGCCTTCGAACATCTAAAATCGGCACTAATAGAATTTTGCATAATTACATGCTAGCAAGCAAGCTTGTGGAGCAGTCCTAACTCAAAACGAAAATGGGCCCCAGTTTTTTTACAAAAGGCGAAAGTAACAGTAGCACAAACGAACAAGAACTATTTGCTATTTGTTTAGGTCAGTGGCCCACTTCAGCGCCGCTGCTCACTAAGCTCTCCGAGCTTTCGCTCTCGCCCCTCTTGCGCTCCCTCGCTCGCTTCGGGTTTCGGATCCGAACTTCTCGGACGGCCGCTGCCGATCTCCCGCTCTCGCTTCAGCGGAGTAAAGCGGGCAGGAGCGCGTCTTTAGGTTTAAGGTTCAGTCTCATGTATGCAGCCGAATAAAACACATTGAATTACAACACGACGCCCCCGACTTATTAATTTCGTCTCCCTTTACGTTTACGCCGTGAGAATTTTTTTGTGCCTTCAAGTCATTTTTGTGGCAGGACATTTCAACATTTTGGACTTTTCGAGCCGGATAAGGATATCCTTCTGCCTTTCGACCAGCAGCTCCGGTGATTTTTTCCGCAAAAAAGATAAGTACGAACATTTTCCGACTCCCTCCCGGTCTTCAGCAGTGGTTCGACCATTGAATTTCGTTCACACTGCCGTTTTTTTTCGTTCCCCGTTGTACAACAACTTGCCAACGGTCAAGGCATATGTGCATCCAGACATACACATACATGCGCTTGAAAACTTGTGTACATAGTATACAATTCTGCCTCCGAGAAAAAAAAGAAATACGACAAAAAGTGAAATTGTGTAGTGTATAATATATTTTCTGCCTCCACATACAGGAACATAAAATACGAATTCAAATCCACTCGGGTGCGTGATTATTTTTTTTTCTAAATTGCCGCATTAAACGTCCCAGCGGCTTTGTTATTATTGTTGCTGATTTTTTTCCTTTCTCTCTCTCTCCCGGGTCCCTCACGCATGCTCTGCGCTGCCGACGGCATAACCCAGTGAAAATTTCTCCCGAACCAAAGCCAAGGTTGTAATTCCACCGTTCCGACTCCACAAAAATAGAGCATGCGGCCGGGTCACGGCCTCCGAACTTCCCCAGTATGATGAACGGCATCCTGTCATCCTTCCGTACGACTGCCATCTGTCTCGACTCCTCGCTAATTTTACGCATCGCATAACGCTGCATGGTGGCAATCAGCTGATAATCCGTCTGATCCGTTCCAAGTTCTGGATCCCGAGGGTGAGGAATTTGGTCAAGTCCGTCATATATTCATGCAAGGTCTGCGTCATCCACAAAAAAAAATTGCAAACGCAACTGATGGGAGACTTACCCAAAGAACGAACGTCCTTCTCGTCCTTTCACATACACTGGTGTGGACTATGCCGGCCCCTTCGACATCGAAACCTATACTTGACGAGCCTGTCTTATTACGAAAGGATATGTGTTGGGGTTCGTGTGCTTCGCCACTAAGGCCATCCATTTAGAGCCTACTTCAGACCTTACGACTGGGAAGTTTCTCGCCGCCTTCGCTCGTTTCATGTCCCGCAGAGGATGCCCCGTCAAGTTCAGTCGGACAATGGGAAGACCTTTGTGGGTGCAGCTGCCCTACTCTCCCGCGAGTTTCTCCAAGCTCTCAAAAAAGCTGTGACAGGTGCCTATAGTCACCAGCAGCTGCTCTGGCAGTTCATTCCTTCGGGAGCACCCCACATGGGAGGCTTGTGGGAAGCAGGTATTAAGAGCTTAAAACCCTGTTTTACAAGTCCACGGCAACGCGAAAATATACGTTCGAAGAGCTGTCCACGCCTCTAGCTAGGATCGAAGCATGCCTGAATTGGCGTCCGCTCGCGCCGATGTCAGAAGACCCCACTGACCTGTTGGCACTTACGCCTGGGCACTTTCTTGTTGGAGGGCCCCTCCTCGCCATGATCGAACCCGAGATAAAGGGGGACACCACATCTATTATAATTTATAAACCGCTGACAACACCTGAAGGCTCTTCATCAACAATTTCGTCTGCGATAGAATGAGGAGTACCTCAAGGAGCTCCATAAGCGGAATAAGTGGCGAACCCCTACAAGAAATCTCTGTGGCATATGACTACTGTCCATATGAGTTAGTTTTTGATAAAACTTCAAATTTGCCTAAACGGGAAGACCTTTGTGGGTGCAGCTGCCCTACTCTCCCGCGAGTTTCTCCAAGCTCTCAAAAAAGCTGTGACAGGTGCCTATAGTCACCAGCAGCTGCGCTGGCAGTTCATTCCTCCGGGAGCACCCCACATGGGAGGCGTGTGGGAAGCAGGTGTTAAGAGCTTCAAGACCCTGTTTTACAAGTCTACGGCGACGCGAAAGTATACGTTCGAAGAGCTGTCCACGCTTCTAGCTAGGATCGAAGCATGCCTGAATTGGCGTCCGCTCGCACCGATGTCCGAAGACCCCACTGACCTGTTGGCACTTACGCCTGGTCACTTTTTTGTTGGAGGGCCCCTCCTCTCCATGATCGAACCCGTGATAAAGGGGGACACCACATCTATTATTATTTATAAACCGCTAACAACACCTGAAGGCTCTTTATCAACAATTTCGTCTGCGATAGAATGAGGAGTCCCTCAAGGAGCTCCATAAGCGGAATAAGTGGCGAACCCCTACAAGAAATCTCAGTGCCGGGGACATAGTAGTCAAGGAAGACAACCTTCCGTTCAATGAGTGTCGATTAGGCAGAATTGACGCGGTGTTTCCAGGATCCGATGGCCATGTTCGTGTGGTCAACATCCACACTGCGCGGGGACTCATTAAGCGTCCCATAGCGAAGGTCGTCCTTCTTCCAATGGAAGAGTCCGCCTTCCCGCAATAACCAGTCGACCCTTCACTCCCGTGTTCCAATTCATCACTCCGATTCGTAGCGTCAATTAATAGTTCCAACCCGTAGTTTCAATTCGCAGTTCTTATCAGTACTGAACTAAATTTTTCATTTGTCCTATTCCGCCAATCAGATCTCACACGATGTCTCCACGTCAGCGCAGCGCCATCGCATTGGAACACAGACGAACTCGAGGTACGCAATCCTGCCGTTGCCGAGACTGTAGCAGGATCCACCCACTTCGGAAATGTCGTCGGTTCCTCCGTCTGAGTGCCGAGAAGAGACTCCGGGCTGTCCTTGCCAACCGGTACTGCCACCGCTGTTTGGCCCACGAGCACTCCGACGGAGCGTCCGTGGGGTCCAGAATCGACAGCGCTTTCCGGCTCGACGTCATTTTTAAAATAGAGCCTCACGTGCGCATTCGCACTCCGATCCGGGAGCTGAGCGATGCGGTACGGTCCCACTTCCGGGACATTACGCTGGCTGACTAGCAATTCTATCTCCCCGCCACGATCTCCATCATCCTGGGCGCGGATATGTATCCGAGCGCGATGCGGCCGGGCTTCCTGAAAATTCAGGATGGACTACCAGTCGCCCAGAGCACTGTGTTTGGGTGGGTCGTGTCCGGAGCCTGCCACCAGCCGTGAGAAGAGCAACCAGGCTATGTTGCAACTCGAGTAGTTGCAAAGGAGGGGGCGGAATGTTTAGGTCAGTGTCCCACTGCATCGCCGCTGCTCACTAAGCTCTCCGAGCTATCGCTCTCGCCCCTCTTGTGCTCCCTCGCTCGCTTCGGGTTTCGGATCCGAACGTTTCGGACGGCCGCTGCAGATCACCCGCTCTCGCTTCAGCGGAGTAAAGCAGGCGGGAGCGCGGCTCTAGGTTTAAGGTTCAGTCTCATGTAAGCAACCGAATAAAACACATTGAATTACACCACGACGCCCCTGACTTATTAATTTCGTCTCCCTTTACGTTTGCGCCGTGGGAATTTGTTTGTGCCTTCAAGTCTTTTTTGTGGCAGGATCGCCCCCCTTCAGCACTATTCATTGGGCAATAACACATTTCAGACCATATATTTATGGTAGACATTTCACTGTCAGATCACAGAGCACTTATCTACCTATTTTCAATGGTAAGCCCCAGTTCCAAACTAACACGAATGAGACTTGAATTAGAGAAATATAATTTTACAGTAGAGTACCTCAAGGGCAACGGTGCGCTATCTAGAATTACTATCTCGGACTTGAAAAACATTCAAACGAATACTAAAAATCTGATAGTCAATACCAGAAACCAAAGTCACCAAAAAAACTTCTGCGCAGGAAAAGAACAAGTAGCAAACTCTACACAAAGCTTCTCAGCCCAACGTATACGAAGTCATTATAAATTATGAGGTACGAAAAGTAGTGTCCTTGCGAATAATGACATAAAACATGGAAAAAAAGTTATAGCAAGAATTGACGTTAGCGATATGTACACCAATGGAATAATCGATTTAGGCCCGTTCTTTCAAAGCCTTGAAAAAGAAGCCGGTATACTTTATACCAGCCAACTCAAAGTGGCACCGAAAGAAAAGTTCTATGACAATAAAATATTACAATCTTTCATAGAAGCCCTACTCAAGCCAGTGACCCTATTATCAAATAATTAAAAAGGGAAGGAAGCAATACTGGTTAATGCAAGCAGGTCATACAGGCATAACTAGAACATTGGCTAAAATAAAAAGGCATTATTATTGGAAAAATATGACCCCAATTATATCAAAATATGTAAGAATATGCCCCAAATGCCCAAAGTCAAAAACGACTAAACATACAAAGACCCCATTGACTATAACTGAAACGCCCCAAATGGCTTTTGATAGGGGATATGATCGGTCCACTACCCAAATCTGAACAAGGAAATGAATATGCAGCAACCTTAATCTGCGACTTACCAATTACATTGTAAAAATTTCAATTAAAAACAAGAGAGAACGCTATAGTCGGGTGCCCCGACTATCAGATACCCGTTACTCAGGTAAAGGGAGTGCGAGGGAGATGGAGATAGAAACTTTGATCACGCATAACTTGTTAACGAACGGTCCGATTTGAAAAATTTCTTCTACATTTCGATAGGTATTGATAAACACAATAAAACTGCATTTTTACTTTTCCGAAATATTTAAATTTTTAAAATCGTATATAAGCGATTGTGGGCGTTAAAGGGGGCGTGGCACCAGTTTGAAACAAACTTGCGCTGCGTAGGAACTCCTAGAATCTGCATGCAAAATGCCAATCTTCTAGCTTTTATAGTTTCCGAGATCTCAGCGTTCATACGGACAGACAGACAGACAGACGGACAGACAGACGGACAGACAGACGGACAGACGGACATGGCTAGATCGACTCGGCTAGTGATCCTAAACAAGAATATATATACTTTAAATGGTCGGAAACGCTTCCTTCTACCTGTTACATACTTTTGCACGAATACAATATACCCTTTTACTCTACGAGTAACGGGTATATCAAAGTACGGTTCAATGAAGACGTTCATTACGGACATGGGAACAGAATATAAAAATTCAGTAATAGAAGATTTTTTCAAAATTTTGAATATCAAAAACATAACTTCTACCGCATATCATCGCCAGAATGTAGGTACCGTGGAACGAAGCTTCAGAACACTTAATGAGTTCATCCGCTTATACATCTCAGTTGACAAAACAGGTTGTGATGTATGGCTCCAATACGTATACTGCTTTATGTGGCATATGACTACTGTCCAAATGAGTTAGTTTTTTTTTTTTTTTTGATACTATACTATTAAACATTTTAATAGTATATATAAAATAAATCCACTTTATAATGTAGAATACTACGCAAAGTAATCGAAATTTAGGCTAGAACAGGCATATAAAAGATCCAGATTAATGTTAGAAGCAAATAAACAAAAAAACAAAAATTTAACTATTACAGAAGTACTTTAAGTTTTGAATTAAAAATAAGAGATCAGGTTTTATTGAAAAATGAAACAAGGCGTAAGCTACGCTTAAAATATGCTAGACCATATAAGGTAGAAAGCATAAAAAAAATAATAACATAATTATTTTTTGAGGAGTTGAATAACTCCGCACAAATAAGGCAAGGGGTGTGAATGATCACCGTTGCCAGATATGCGGCGAATTCACCCGTAGTAGGGCGGCCGTGGGCACAGAAGGAGAAGGAAGACGTTAGAGCGAGAGGACGATACCGGAGAGTCCACGTGCCGTGTGCAAAAGGAAATAACGGTACGGCACGGATTTTGGACTCTACCGTGGTGCCGTGCGCAGAGGGCGAAAGGTCCAACGGTAAAACCATGGACTTTGGACAAGGAGGCAAGGAGACGCCGAGAATTAACGAGTTACGCCGCCCCATATAAGCAGGCCGAGCGCTGGAAACTGGATCAGTGAACAAGCAACAGAACGCGAGTGAACAACACAAGTCAAGTCAATATCTAGAAGCAAGCAACAGGAGCGAGCAGAGCCGTTTTGAGTGATCAAGGAGCAAGATCGCTCCATCAAGACGTTCGGGACTTAGAGTTAAAGTCTCCGAATTGAGATACAGGTAGCTGATGTCCTTAAGGCATCACGCGGCCAAATCCAGGTGCTTTGTTCCAACTCTTGTCACGACTTGAGCTTGGCGTGTTGCTCGTCGAGTCCGGCAGAATTGAGCAAAAAGAGTCCCTGGACTAAGAATCGTGGGCTCGGAAGGGAAGTTGTCTAGAACCAGCTGCCGTGAGAAAAGGATTGCCTTGACGAATTCCGGCGTACGCCTGAACCGTCAGGTAAGAATTGTGGAGGCCCTGTTGCGACCAGCCAAAAAGGACGCACGTCCGAACCACGGGTGTCTTGAGAGGCGTATTCGTCAAGAGCACAGTAATTCACCGCCAGAGTCCTAGAAAGGCAGCTGACCGAATCCCGAGAGCCAAAGTACCTGCTGCCCCTGATCCTCTAGGAGCACGCAGACAGCAGAGTCAGGACATCGCGCAGTGAACATAGCAAGGACATCGGGGACACAAAGAACGACGAGTGGTCGTCGCAGGCTTAGCAGCAAGCGAGCCACACTCCCACGTATTCAGAATACGGCGAATAGGAGAGGGCGGAAGCGATCGTCGTGAACATAGCGTCCTGCCATAGGGACTGCATTGGCGGCCTTCCGGCGTACGCCTGAACAGTCGGGTAGAAACTGTGTAACGCATCCCAAAGCCCTTACGACCCCGAAGCCAAAGACAACGGAGGCGTTCCAGAGCAACAAGCAACGAGGCGACGGAAAGCGAAGGTGGAACACCCACAACTCTACGGAAAAGGCGTTAAGGCACTAATTTGCCACCATTAGTCCCAAGCAGAGGGCCAAGTCGGCAAATAAAGGCCATCGAACATACATCCTAACATTCTGTGCGTTCTCACTAGACTGTCGGGCGGTAACGTTTATATAAATTTGGTGGGACGAACAACACACATCTTCTGAGCTAGCCGCACTACATTCGTAGCGAGCAGACAAATAAAATCAGTTCGTTACAATATCAAACATTAATGATGAGAAGCAGGTAGTGCTAACGATTGGTTAACGATTTTTCATTTAAATTACGTTTTTTTTGTATGTCCACGGTAACATTGCAACATTTCGATACAACGGTGAAGAGTCCGCAAGTTTAATAACATAAACACACACATCCGCTTCGCAGCTACAACGCAATACCAAAATGCTGATTCTGCAAACCCCGCAATTTCTGTCCCAAACCACAGCTTGGATCAGGGTATTAATAAGTGAATAAAATCAGTCTCAAATTTGACTCCGAATAAATCAGTCGTTTAAAACTTATTTTTTGGGTTTTTATTATCCTGGAAATTAACTGGCACCCGAACAGAGACCATCGCGAGAAAGAATAAATTAAATTGAAAGTTAAAATAAAAAAATTTTAAGTTAAATTCTAAAAATTCCTATTCAAATTTTTTCACAGTCTCGATCATGCTTTCGTGGAGTGCAGACGCGTTTCTCTATCCCTGCGAATTTCATTGTAAAGAGTCTATAGACAAGTCCACCTCCGTGGCAAAATTCATTTCTTTTGTGAATCCGACTTCTAAAGTTGCGGTGTCAGTGCCCCTACGCTCAGTTAGTTGTGCTTCTCGTGAGAACAAGTGGAACAGAAAGCCAAGCAAGAGCAAAACTCCGCTAGTTTGTCCAAATTCGTGTCCAAATTGTGGCGCGAAATCAACAAAAAATGAAAGAGGTACTAAGACAAGCTACACTTCCATACACTTCCCCCTCGTATAACATTACACCATCGTCAGACAATGAGCCGGAACCGGAATTAGCAGACATAAATGGTGACGATGAGGACTGGTGGACCCCAAGATCGGCTATTAACAAACGCCGTCTTGACTCAAGATCATCGAAAACAGCATAACCAATCATCAAAATTCTGAGAAATTCCAATTCCCCAAAAACGAATGTTTCGGCCAACCGATTCTCAGAACTGTCGGACATGGACACAGACATGGGACACGTCCAAGTTCCTCATACGGTCAGCCCCAATGATTCTGAAAAAGACAGTACTTCCACCGGCTTAAGACAGGTCAGCAGCAACATCAGCAACGGCAACAGCTCTACCAACAACCCTAGCCTTGTCCACACCAAAGTTGGCAACAATACCGGAAACAACAACAAGAATGTCAGTCGTCCATCTGGCAGCCAGGAACAAATTCCCTCCCACAAACCACCCCCAATTGTGGTTGATCATTGTGAGAACCTGAACGGACTCCCTCAAATGCCATCCCAACAACTCTGTTTCCATTATAGCTGCAGATTCAGATGCATACAGAGCTATAACAAAATCCCTTACCCTTAAAGAAGTGCCATACCATTCCTGGCAGTTGAAAGAAGATAGATCCTATCGTGTAGTCATCCGTGGTGTCCATCATTCCGTCCCGGATGAAAATGTTAAGGAAAGTATTATCTCGGCTGGACACACGGTTTGTTTTGTCAATAGACCTAGAAGTCGCTTTGACAAAACCAAGTTCGTCAATCTGGTTTTTGTTGAACTAGAACCGGCGGCAAATAACAAAGACATCCATGAGATTAAGACACTTTGTCGGCAAGGGTTCAAGTTGAACTCCCCTACAAAAAGGATGATGTCGTTCAATGTCCCCGGTGCCAAGCATTTGGACACACAAAAAATTATTCCCAAAAACTCTTCAACTGCGTCAGATATGGCCTGCAACACGGTGTGGAGGCCTGCTTAAATGATATTCACCGTGTCAAATGCGTTAACTGTGGCGGAAACCATACAGCTAGCTATAACGGCTGTGTCGTATATCAGCAGATTGCTAATCGACGGAAAAAAGTCACATCCCATCAAGAGCAAATGTTCCTGCAATCCAACGAAAGAATGTCGGTCCTTGTTGTTCAGATCGACAAGTTATTCCTAAAGATGGTGTCGATGATGGGACTTGTCACAAGAGCGTTACCCCAAAATACTCCAGGAACAGCTCAATCATTAGCTGGATCTCTCCCAGTTAATGTAACACAACCATGAGTCAAATCGGCCTTAACATTGGTGTGTGGAACGCCAACGGACTTGCCATCAAAGGCCTTGAGCTGGAGCTCTTTGTGCATAGTCATAATATTGATATTATGCTGGTAAGTGAAATACACTTTTGCTCAAGGTCATACTACAAATTGCACAGGTATGATATTTATCAAGCAACTTATCCTGCCGATAGAAAACGTGGTGGCTCTGCAATTATAATTAAATCTTGTCTACAATGTTACCAGTTCTATAGTCTACAAAGTCAAAATGTTCAATGTGTCTCAGTCAAAGTCAAAACCGACCTTGGCGAGATAGCTATTGCGTTTAAATATTGTCCACCAAACTTTCAATGTTCGGCTGACGACTTGGAAAAGCTCTTTGACGATCTGGGATCAAATTTCATAATCGCAGGGGACTGGAATGCTCACCACCGTTTGTGGGGGTCTCGAAACTCAACCACCCGCGGAAGTGCTCTCGCAGACCTTGTTCAAAGATCCAATGTCCAGGTCCTTGTAACCGGAGGGCCTACGCACTATCCATATAGCCGAAGAACACCAACAGCCATTGACTTTGCTATATACGACGGGATACGGTATGAGTGTCTTTCCCATACAGAAAGTCTTGAGCTTAGCTCTGATCACATCCCATTGATCATCAAATTCAGAGTCACTGCGCAAAAAATTTGCTCCAGGCCTCGCATCCTTCCTCGAAATGCGAGCCTTCCTGGCTTTCAAGCAGCAGTCAACCGGCTTGTTAACCTCAATATGGTGTTAAGCTCTTCTGAGGACATCAACGACGCTGTGGAGATGTTTGTCCGGAATATTCATATCGCTGCCGAGTCCTCAACCTGTGGACAAGTCCCAAACCCTTCCAACCCACCTTCCAACCTGAGGTAATGGAACTGGTAAGGTTCAAAAGATCCCTACGTCGCAGATATATGCGATCTCAAGATCCAGTCGACAAAAGTTCATATCGTGGTGCCGAAGATGATCTTAAAAAACTTCTGTACCAAACCAAGCGCGAATATTTTGATGAAATGCTCCTCCACGCGGATCCCACCAAATCGTACGGCTTCAACTTTTGGAAATGTACACGAAATATGAAACGACAGCCTCTTCGAAAGATCCCCATACAAAAAGCTAACGACACATGGTGCAGATCTGATTCAGAGATTTCTCTAGCTTTTGCGGACGAACTAGATAAACGCTTTCAGCCTTTTAACCTCGCGAGTCCCGAGGATGTTGAAGAAACACTGGCCTATCTTAATGCTCCTTCCCCGGATGCCCTACCGATCCAACAAGTTAGCCCAGAAGAAGTTTGCCTTCATATTCGAATGTTACATCCCAGTAAGGCGCCTGGATTCGATGGCATAGATAGCAGAATTCCCAAGGCTTTGCCTAAAAAGGGAATCCTGTTCCTTGTCCTCCTCTATAATTCAATACTACGTATCCACCACTTTCCATCCCAATGGAAGCGTGCTGTGATAACGATGATACCAATGCCAGAGAACCTTGTCGAGTCATACCGACCGATAAGCTTACTGCCACTTTCTCTAAAATATCCGAGAGGATATTTCTTAGTCGAATTACGGGCGTAAGAAGCGTGCAGGACGCCATTCCCGACCACCAGTTTGGTTTAAGGCATCATCATGTGACACCAAAACAAGCACATAGAGTCGTTTAACACATCTTAAATGCTTTTGAAAATAAGCAATACAGTTCTGCTATTTTCCACGTCGTCAAGGAAGCCTTTGACCGCGTTTGGCATGCTGGATTACTCCAAAAGTTGAAGTCCCTGCTCCCGACCCTCCAATTCCTCTTATTAAAATCATACTTGCTTGATCGAAGTTTTATGGTCGAGGTAAGAGGGGAAAAGTCAAGCATTAGAACTGCTCGAGCTGGCGTTCCACAGGGAAGCGTCCTGGGTCCCATTATGTACACTCTGTACACTTCGGATCTGCCATGTCCTACACAACCGGGCACACTTCTGGCCACCTAAGGTGACGACACTGCCTTTCTTATGAACTCCTCCTGCCGAGTCGAGGCATCAAGGATCACCCAGGACTTCCTGGATCTGTACGGCAAGTGGACAAACAGGTGGAATATTGCTATTAATGGAAGAAAGTCGCAACATTGCAATTTTACTCTTAGACTTACGCGCTGTATGATGTCTATGTTGCTGCTCGCGGTACCCCACAGGTGGAAGGCATATGTCCAGATGGGTTTAAGAGTTGAGTTTTAGAGCAGGATCTTGTAGTCCAGGCATAGAGGTGATCGAGCGTTTATAATCCAGTGGAGTCCGCTGGTTTTTAGTTTTAAGTACGCAGAGGTACGTTAATTCGTTGGCTTGGGGGATCATCGTACCGTTCAAAGAAAGTTGGGCCATCTTTGTCTATTAAGAGTAAACGTAAGGTGTTTACACTTTGGTTCGTTTAGTTTGATACGCCAGTCAGATAGCCACCTTTTCACTACTAGAAAGCGGAGGGCACGCTACAGCAAAATGACCAGCGAGTTGGCTTCTTGCTGGGATTGGCCATCTGAAACGACTCAGGATCGCAGTATCGTCGGCAAATGTGGACGTATCTCGTTTGTAGGGATATCCGCAGTATATAGGACAAATAGGGTAGGCCCAAGTGAGTTTCCTTGAGAAACTCCAGCTTAAGCCCTGTATTCGTCCGATGTTGCTGTATTGTAGAGATAGGACTCGAGGAGCTTGTGAGTGTAGATCGGAAAATGCATTTTGATTTTAAGCATGAGACCTTGAAGTCAGTCAAGACGAGAGACGGCTCTCAGTACAAAGAAATATTGCGTACTTCTCTTTTAAAGCAACCGAAAATAATGCAAGCTCTGATCAAGCGCGGGCAACTACCCCCAACTGGACCGAGTTCTTAAACGTAGCGAGCGAGAGAGCGCGATCTTGCTCCCCCTCGCTACCATCGACGTCTCTGCTGCCAAAGAGCGCTTAATGTGCTCCAATGCAGGTTTGCAATAACCTAAGCTCATCAGCAGTAACTAGCACCGCAACTTCTTTAACAACATCAACTGTAACTACAACAACAACTGCAACCGTATCGACTGCGCGTTTAATGACATCATCTGCGCTGCCCGTAAAACAGAATAAAACCAATGAATGTGCTAAGCCGGCTGTGCAGACTAGTATGGATCGCTGCATCCAAATCAAAAGGAAGCTGAGGCCTCTAAGTTCTCAACGCAAAATAACCCGTAACAATGCTAGCCTAGCTGGAATAGAAACGCCCATGAACTCAAACCGATTTAAAATCTTGGAAGACGCCTATGACGTTGAGGCGGTCGAATCTACTGAAGTCGAGAAAAGGAAGCCAAAACTTCCGCCTATTTATATTCGAGAAAAAAGTTCCAATGTTCTTCTCAACAAAATGATCGAGCTTATTGGAAAGGATAACTTCCACATAATACCTCTAGAAAAGGGCAACAACTAAGAGACAAAGGTTCAAATGAAGTCCGAAGATAATTACGTAGTATTATCGAAATATCTTACCGAGAATAAAAAGAACTTTTACACGTATCAGCTAAAAAGTAGCAAGGGCCTGCAAGTCGTACTTAAGGGCATAGAGTCCGACGTAACGCCTGCAGAGATAACAAAGGCGCTTCAAGAGAAGGAATTTAACGCTAAGACAGTCTTCAACATCCTTAACAGGGATAGAAAGCCGCAGCCACTCTTTAAGGTTGAGCTCGAACCAGAAAATAAGTCCCTAAAGAAATACGAAGTGCACCTCATTTACAATCTTCAGTTCCTGCTGCACCGCAGAATTACAGTTGAGGAACCGCACAAACGCAGTGGCCCGGTACAATGTGCGAACTGCCAAGAATATGGCCATACAAGGTCATACTGTAAACTGCGCCCGGTGTGTGTATTTTGTGGAGATCTTCATGATTCCGCACACTGCTCAGCGAGCAAAGATGACTGCAACTCGAAAAAGTGCGGCAACTGCGGTGGCAATCATACTGCTAACTACAGAACAAGTCGCATCCACCAGAGAGGAACTGCCGCCCGCACCCAAAATAAACAGATGACAGCTTCCAGATCAAACCCTGAAGTCTTCTTCTCGACTGCAGCCAGATCCTCACTAGGACCCATAAACTCTGATAAAAATGCGACTTACGCAAGCGCTTTAAAATCAGGAATGGCTAACCCTAACTCAAAAAGCTCATTTCTGCAATCAGCATACCAAGAACCGAACACGGCTCAGCAGCAACAATTCCCGGAGCAGTCAAAAAGCAACTTCGAAGATATAATATTTGCCTGCAGCAAAGCCTTACGGAGTTTATGTCGTTTATGCGCACAACTATGCAAGACTTAATGCGAAACCAAAATCTATTGATTCAAATGCTGGTTTCACAACAATCCAAATAATGACTTCCCTAAGGATATCTACGTGGAACGCTAACAGCGTCTCACAGCATAAACTTGAGTTAGCTCAATTCCTACTCGACAACCATATCGACGTAATGCTGCTTTCAGAAACACACCTTACAAACAAATACAATTTTCAACTACGAGGTTATTCATTTTACGGAACAAATCATCCAGATGGTAAAGCACATGGTGGGACTGGAATTCATAACAAATTTGCTAAAAATTACCTACAGGCCACATCTATAAATATACAAACAAATACTGGCAACCAACTTACACTAGCCGCCGTATACTGCCCCCCTCGCTTCACCATAGCTGAAGATGAGTTTATGCAGTTTTTCAGCTCACTAGGACACCACTTCATAGCAGCAGGGGACTACAACGCCAAGCACACACACTGGGGATCACGTCTCGTGACTCCAAAAGGAAAACAGCTCTATAATGCAGTTATAAAAGCCAAGAACAAGCTGGACTATGTTTCTCTTGGCAGACCAACACACTGGCCGGCAGACCCAAAGAAACTTCCCGATTTATTAGACTTTGCAATTACCAAAAACAATCCTAAAAAACTGTTATGCGCCGAATGCCTCTCGGATCTTTCATCTGATCACTCGCCTGTCCTGTTTATTCTACTCCGACATCCAGGCGCATTGTAGCAATCGTTTAAATTGACATCACAGAAAACCAATTGGGTTAAGTACAAGAAATACATTAGCTCACACATTGAGCTAAGTCCTTATCTTAACGATGAAGCCAACGTAGAAAGATTTGTTAATACACTGGAGTCTGTACTCGTCTCTGCAGCTCGAGTTTCAACACCCCAAACTACAAGTACACAAAGCAACCAAAAGAAAACCAATCTACAAATAGAACAGCTCATCCTCGAAAATCGACGCTTACGTCGAGAGTGGCAACTCCACAGATCACCATCTGCTAGGCAAAGCTTAAAATATGCCTCACCTCAACTCACAAAAGCTTTACAGCAAGAAGAAGCACATGTCCACCGACTCTACATAAAGCAATTGTCAACATCTAGTACAAAACACTCACTATGGAGAGCTCACCCAACTAAGTAACTAGCTCACCGAAAGTAACCGTGATGCCTATTAGAAATCCCACAGTCGGCTGGGCGCGCAACGATTCAGACAGAGCCAGCACGTTTGCCAACCACCTTAAAAATGTCTTCAAACCAAATCCTGCCACTAGTGCGTTCACTTTGCCGACTTTACCATATGAGCCTCAACTTCAACATGAACCAATTGATCAAAAATCAGCTGACTCCAAAAATGATCATTGAGCTCCCATATTGCGCCGTTTGCAATATCACCCAGCTTTTTATTGCCATCGCAAAACTTGGCCACTTTCCAGTGAGATGGAAAAAGTCGATTATAATAATGATAGCAAAGCCAGGAAAAGACCACACAATTCCCACGTCGTATAGACCTATAAGCCTATTCTCATGCTTATCTAAACTCTTTAAAAAATGCGGAACAATTGAGCAGGTCAACCGAATAACATCAGAAATTCGGAACGCGTTCGAAAAACGAGAGTACTGTACTGCCATATTTTTAGACGTCTCTCAAGCATTTGATAGAGCTTGGCTAGAAGGTCTAATGTACACATCTATAAATATACAAACAAATACTGGCAACCAACTTACACTAGCCGCCGTATACTGCCCCCCTCGCTTCACCATAGCTGAAGATGAGTTTATGCAGTTTTTCAGCTCACTAGGACACCACTTCATAGCAGCAGGGGACTACAACGCCAAGCACACACACTGGGGATCACGTCTCGTGACTCCAAAAGGAAAACAGCTCTATAATGCAGTTATAAAAGCCAAGAACAAGCTGGACTATGTTTCTCTTGGCAGACCAACACACTGGCCGGCAGACCCAAAGAAACTTCCCGATTTATTAGACTTTGCAATTACCAAAAACAATCCTAAAAAACTGTTAAGCGCCGAATGCCTCTCGGATCTTTCATCTGATCACTCGCCTGTCCTGTTTATTCTACTCCGACATCCAGGCGCATTGTAGCAATCGTTTAAATTGACATCACAGAAAACCAATTGGGTTAAGTACAAGAAATACATTAGCTCACACATTGAGCTAAGTCCTTATCTTAACGATGAAGCCAACGTAGAAAGATTTGTTAATACACTGGAGTCTGTACTCGTCTCTGCAGCTCGAGTTTCAACACCCCAAACTACAAGTACACAAAGCAACCAAAAGAAAACCAATCTACAAATAGAACAGCTCATCCTCGAAAATCGACGCTTACGTCGAGAGTGGCAACTCCACAGATCACCATCTGCTAGGCAAAGCTTAAAATATGCCTCACCTCAACTCACAAAAGCTTTACAGCAAGAAGAAGCACATGTCCACCGACTCTACATAAAGCAATTGTCAACATCTAGTACAAAACACTCACTATGGAGAGCTCACCCAACTAAGTAACTAGCTCACCGAAAGTAACCGTGATGCCTATTAGAAATCCCACAGTCGGCTGGGCGCGCAACGATTCAGACAGAGCCAGCACGTTTGCCAACCACCTTAAAAATGTCTTCAAACCAAATCCTGCCACTAGTGCGTTCACTTTGCCGACTTTACCATATGAGCCTCAACTTCAACATGAACCAATTGATCAAAAATCAGCTGACTCCAAAAATGATCATTGAGCTCCCATATTGCGCCGTTTGCAATATCACCCAGCTTTTATTGCCATCGCAAAACTTGGCCACTTTCCAGTGAGATGGAAAAAGTCGATTATAATAATGATAGCAAAGCCAGGAAAAGACCACACAATTCCCACGTCGTATAGACCTATAAGCCTATTCTCATGCTTATCTAAACTCTTTAAAAAATGCGGAACAATTGAGCAGGTCAACCGAATAACATCAGAAATTCGGAACGCGTTCGAAAAACGAGAGTACTGTACTGCCATATTTTTAGACGTCTCTCAAGCATTTGATAGAGCTTGGCTAGAAGGTCTAATGTACACATCTATAAATATACAAACAAATACTGGCAACCAACTTACACTAGCCGCCGTATACTGCCCCCCTCGCTTCACCATAGCTGAAGATGAGTTTATGCAGTTTTTCAGCTCACTAGGACACCACTTCATAGCAGCAGGGGACTACAACGCCAAGCACACACACTGGGGATCACGTCTCGTGACTCCAAAAGGAAAACAGCTCTATAATGCAGTTATAAAAGCCAAGAACAGCTGGACTATGTTTCTCTTGGCAGACCAACACACTGGCCGGCAGACCCAAAGAAACTTCCCGATTTATTAGACTTTGCAATTACCAAAAACAATCCTAAAAAACTGTTAAGCGCCGAATGCCTCTCGGATCTTTCATCTGATCACTCGCCTGTCCTGTTTATTCTACTCCGACATCCAGGCGCATTGTAGCAATCGTTTAAATTGACATCACAGAAAACCAATTGGGTTAAGTACAAGAAATACATTAGCTCACACATTGAGCTAAGTCCTTATCTTAACGATGAAGCCAACGTAGAAAGATTTGTTAATACACTGGAGTCTGTACTCGTCTCTGCAGCTCGAGTTTCAACACCCCAAACTACAAGTACACAAAGCAACCAAAAGAAAACCAATCTACAAATAGAACAGCTCATCCTCGAAAATCGACGCTTACGTCAGAGTGGCAACTCCACAGATCACCATCTGCTAGGCAAAGCTTAAAATATGCCTCACCTCAACTCACAAAAGCTTTACAGCAAGAAGAAGCACATGTCCACCGACTCTACATAAAGCAATTGTCAACATCTAGTACAAAACACTCACTATGGAGAGCTCACCCAACTAAGTAACTAGCTCACCGAAAGTAACCGTGATGCCTATTAGAAATCCCACAGTCGGCTGGGCGCGCAACGATTCAGACAGAGCCAGCACGTTTGCCAACCACCTTAAAAATGTCTTCAAACCAAATCCTGCCACTAGTGCGTTCACTTTGCCGACTTTACCATATGAGCCTCAACTTCAACATGAACCAATTGATCAAAAATCAGCTGACTCCAAAAATGATCATTGAGCTCCCATATTGCGCCGTTTGCAATATCACCCAGCTTTTTATTGCCATCGCAAAACTTGGCCACTTTCCAGTGAGATGGAAAAAGTCGATTATAATAATGATAGCAAAGCCAGGAAAAGACCACACAATTCCCACGTCGTATAGACCTATAAGCCTTTCTCATGCTTATCTAAACTCTTTAAAAAATGCGGAACAATTGAGCAGGTCAACCGAATAACATCAGAAATTCGGAACGCGTTCGAAAAACGAGAGTACTGTACTGCCATATTTTTAGACGTCTCTCAAGCATTTGATAGAGCTTGGCTAGAAGGTCTAATGTACAAGATCAAGACAATACTCCCCTTCAACACCCATAAGCTTTTAGAGTCTTACCTCTACGACAGAAAATTTACTGTTCGATACAACACTGCTATAACTGACGATTTCACTATTGGAGCTGGAGTTCCTCAAGGAAGCGTGCTTGGGCCAAGATTATATGTCCAGCAGACATCCCAACAAGCACACGACTAACAACATCTACGTTTGCTGATGATACAGCCATTCTCAGCCGCTCAAAATGCCCGATGCAAGCAACTGCGCAGCTAGCTCTTCATCTGGTCGATGTTGAATAGTGGCTATCAGATTGGCGAATTAAAGTGAACGAACAAAAATGCAAGCACGTTACGTTCACCCTGAACAGGCAAAACTGCCCGCCGCTCATGTTAAACCATACTCTACTCCCGCAAGCAAACGAAGTGACATATCTAGGAGTATATCTCGACAGAAGACTCACATGGCGCCGGCACATTGAAGCCAAAAGAACACACCTAAAGCTAAAAGCCTGTAGCCTTCATTGGCCTATCAACGCCCGGTCTCCCCTTAGTCTTGAATATAAACTGCTGCTGTATAACTCGGTACTAAAACCTATATGGATGTACGGCTCTCAGTTATGGGGGAATGCCAGCAATAACAATATTGACATAGTCCAGCGAGCTCAGTCGAAGATCTTGAGAACAATCACCGGGGCACCGTGGTACGTTCGCAACGAAAACATACATCGCGACTTAAACATTCTACCTGTCAAAGAAGTGATCGCAGAACAGAAGGAAAAGTACTTTACCAAGCTATCGTTGCACCCTAACCACGTGGCGAGAGGTCTTACAAGGTTGATCAACCAATCAGGCCTTCGTCGCAATGACTTACCCACCCAGCGACCGATTTGAGGGACGAGCAACCAGAATGCAGTCTTATTATACTGTTAGTTAAATTTTAATGTTAAGATTCGTAAACTTATTGTTAGTCTCAAAATTAAGAGAAGATTTAAAAAATAAAAGCAAAGTTAAATAAAAAAAACAAAAGCTGAGCGTATTTCTGATGTTATTCTGTTAACTTGCTCGGTGGTTCCATGGTTTCTTCGGAAGCCAAACTAGTGTGCCAGGATGACATTGTATGCTTCCAGAAATGGTATTTTGCGCGCTATTAGGCATTTAATTTAGACAAACATGACAATGGACTTATTGACGTGGACTTATAAGACGTTTAAAAACGACAGATCTCCGCGCGAAATTATTTCGTTTTTAAACGTTTGCAGAAGCGCGGAGATATGTCGTGTTGAGACGACCCCCCGCTGATCAACGCGGAGTTATGTCGTATAAAAACGACATACCTCCGCCCTTCTGCAAACGACATATCTCCGCGCGGAGATGTGACGTTTAAAAAAGAAACCTTTGGTCATACCAAATAGGTTCATGACGTTTTCATCTTCAATCGTAATATTCAAAAATAAATATTTATTTAATATTATCTTTTAAATTTGTTATTTTTACAAAAGATTTTTACTTTCAGAAACTTTTAACTTTTATTTTGTTTCATTCAGAACTAGTAAAAAAATGAGGAAAATTTGACTTGAAAAAATTATTATGTTTGTTTACTCACTCAGCAAGAACATCATTAAAAACTTGTTTTATGTCCAAATTTGTATTGTCTGGGGAATTATTAATTAATTTCTGACACCGCACCGAGTTTTGCTATTTCGCGACCTTGGGACGGATGATTATGCACCATATTATTAACATTCGAAAAAGCTCGTGTTTTATCTGAACTTAAATATAGTCTGGTTTTGCAGCCTTACACGCGGCAGACGTATGCTATATCACCGAGCTCTAATATTTTATTTTTCACAAATAACTGCTCGTCACACATCGAAACCAAAAGTTGTGAGCCCTTACGGCTTCCTTCCCGAATTTTAAATTTAATGTTTTCCAAATCCATTATTAGGTCAACTGCTCGTTGTAAACTTACGAAGTCAAATGACTTCTTCTTGTACGTACGCTCACTTAATAAAAGAACAGATAATAAAGAACGGTAAAATGCAATTTTGGCGCGTGCCACATAACTTCTCACTTCTCATAGTAAAGTGGTTCAAAACATTAAGATTCCCAAAAATGTGAAATATATTTATATTAATTTTTGTATTTAATAGTAACTTTTAAAATTATTATAATATATTTATGTTTTTTCAGATTATTCAAAATATTTGTGTTTGAACTTGTGTTTAATCAAATAATGATTTTTAATTTGCCTTTTTTCCACTGTTTCACACATACTATAGGACATCAAATTTAAATTCGTTTTAAAGCGACATAACTCCGCCCTTCTACAAACGACATATCTCCGCGCGGAGATATGTCGTTACGAAATATTTTCGAGCGGAGATATGTCGTTTTTAAACGTCATATCTCTTCGCGGAGATATGTCGTTTGTAGAAGGGCGGAGATATGTCGTTTTGAGACGACATAACTCCGCGTTAGTCAATGGGGGAGCTCTGTCGCTTTTAAGCGACAGAATTCCCCCAAATAAATCACGACATATCTCCGCCGACAAAATACACTGGGCGGAGATATGACGGCGGAGATATGTCGTTATCCCCTTCGGTATCATAATGACGATAAATTTTTTTCCACTTCTTTTGGAAATAGCCACCATTAATTATCCACTTGAAGAGTTTGCAAACGACAGTTTGAAAGTTTGATTAGCGTTGTTGGGGTTAGTAAGTAACCACCAAACATTTTGAAGATGTGAAGCAAGACCCAGCATCGTGAAAAGTTTCTTATCGGGATAATTGTTTAGATCGGAGCGCTTAAATTTGGGTGAGCCCTCCATAGGAGGTTCTTTTTACTGGTTGGCGAGAGTTTTTCGAAGTACCTTAGCTGTGGCTGCTGCTGGAGATCAAGGTCGAGAGAGCGGGTGCCTTTCTTAAGGCGTTGCTTTGAAGATGGCGAGCTGCTGGTCTGCCAAACAGTCGCATCCGCCTCTTTTCTCGCACCAGCTGTCCGATTTGCTGTTTCGATCTATAGTACTTATTTGGTTGTACTTCCTTCCTTGTGGTGTGGAGATTTTTGCTGTATAATTGCCTTCCTTAGGGAGTCACAAGTTGTAGAAATCCATTAATTGTCCTTCCGAGATCGTAAAGCATGGCAGGCAATGGACGGCATCAATTAAAAATGTTTCCGTTACTTGATTATTTTTTATTAGATGTGGCCTGCAAATAGACTGTTGCGTGCCCACAAAGGCCCGTGGCTTTTTCAATAGTATTTGCTTAAGAGTGCGTCTTACAAAGAGCTTAACGTCTTTAAGATTTTCGTTGAGGAATTGTGTTAATTCAAGTTTATGCCGTGAGACACCATTAGCGTTCTACACTAACATTTGTAGATTATGCATTGATTATTAATCATTGTATCACCATGTTCTGGCTTTGAACTAGTGTTTGAATAGTAGTTTTCATGAATGACATTAGTTCCATCATGTTTTATTGCAAGGTAAACATCATAGTTCTATTTTGCTATTTGGCTGTCCTGGAGCCTGGTGAGGCTGGAGTGGATTTTAGATCCCAAACGTAGAGCAACAGCATAGGAGTTGCAGTTGGAGGTATTTAAGGGAATGAGGATCTCGCAGCTTTAGCGAATAAGACGTCTGACGTTGTTTGCAATGCAGTGTATGCGTTCCGTGCATTTTGTTTGCTCGTTTTTGTCGCTTGTCGGATGCGACTCTTTAGCTCCTTGCAGACCACACAACCCTTATAGTTCACCGTATGATTTCCTGCGCAGTTTCCACATTTTTCCACAGAATTGTGGGCGTACCCGCAGGCTACGACCTCTATAGCAAAGTTGGCAATGCATTCGGTTGACAATGCTGCGGTTACAGAAATTAATAAGGTAACAGTTTTCGTGGCTGGTGAGGTGTGAGTCGAAGCTGGGTGTGGGGTACTATACTGCAAGATACATGAAGTGGGAGTTGGGGTGAGTAGGGCGGGAGAACAAGACAGTGCTCGTGTACTGTCAGTGGTGAGTAGGGTGAGTTGCACTTTGAAGAACTTTCTTCTACTTCTATATCACGGGTTGGGAAATAAGACGGTTAACCGTTTCTCTGGTTTACGGAGCTTCTACGCTCATTTTTTGGATTCCCACTCATTGAGCTATTATTCTTGACACTTCGTATTCTTCGTTTATAATAATTTTGCACATGTTTTCATAATACTAATTATTATTTTACTTCTAATTTTTGTTTTTAGCCTCTTTATTAGACTTTTCTGCTTTTTAAGTGTTTTTCCAGTGCTCGCGCAGAACACGTCTTCACTCTCGAAGTTCCAATTTGATGACAATTTAGTTAATCCTTTAAACTAAGCTTAATGAACTTAAACGACGACCGACAGAATCGATAAATACTATCTTTTTCAGGCACGAACAAATTTTGTTTTATTCTAATGCTTAAGCTGGGAAAGTCTTAATTTGCAAAAGCAAATTAAAAGGGATAATATGCTACCTTAAAATCCCTACATTGACTAAATGTCTACATTGGGACAGTGCGACCACGACCACGCTTGGCGCCCCTGCAAACTGATTAATAGTAGACTTAGAATAAATATATTTTATTTCCTGCTATATTTAATTACTTACTTATTATACCCTTGCAGAGGGTATTATAATTTTGGTCAAAAGTGTGCAACGCAGTGAAGGAGACATCTCCGACCCTATAAAGTATACATATTCTTGATCAGGATCACCTCCTGAGTTGATATAAGCATGTCCGTCTGTCCGTCTGTCTGTTTCTACGAGAACTAGTCACTAGTCGAATTGAAACTTTGCACACACTATAGCTGCCATATATCTGATTGATCGAAAATGCCATACCTTTGGTTTTTGTTAAGTTAGGAAGTTGGAATTTTGGTTTTTATTTTTGGCCAATCAATCCGACATACCACATTTCATAAGGATCGGCCGACTATATTCTATAGCTGCCATATAACTGAACGATTGGAAATACCATAATTTTGGTGTTTTTAAAGTTAGGAAGTTGGGATTTTTATGAGTGTTAAGAATGCATCATATAAATAATTTTGGAGAATATAATTTACAGAATATTCTGCAAGGGTATTTCAACTTCGGCTCCTCCCGAAGTTAGCTTTCCTTTCTTGTTTTTAAAATGCAATTTTCTTCTTCATCCAATTCTATATTATAAATATAATATAAGAATCTCACTGCAGATCGTTTTTTTCTAGCTGTAGACGGAAGGTCAAAAATACTTAATACCTTTTGAGAAGGGATCCGAAGGATCCGAAAATTCTATAGCTCTGTAAAATATATCAGTCATAGTATTGAGCCGACTATTTTTCCTTGAATGCGACTATCTATTCTTTTTGTAAACTTTATTGCGTGCTTCAGAAGCATTTTCGCCTAAGCATCCTAGTCGAACCAAGCTCGAATTATTACTCTGGTAACCATGAACCAATATTTTATGAATTGTTGGTGAAATCGGATACCATAGGTAGCTACGCATATATATTATAATGAAAAAGTTGTTTCACAAAATGAGAGAATTTATGTAATAATTTAAAGAAATGGCGATTAAAATGGCATGAAGTTTATTTAAAACATCTTCGTTGAAATTGGTAATAGATGCTAGTAGTTTAGTATTGGAAAAAGCTCTCCTAGCCGTATTAGAATCATTGCTATTGCCGCTTTCATTCTGCTTTTGCATGCTTATCCGAAGACCCAAATCTTTTCTTGAACAATTTTTTTCCGTTATATGCCACTTTTTCCAATTTTATATGAAATGTTTAAGGCAAATTCTACAAACCGGAGAGGTCTGCAAAATCGAGTAGATTAAGGTGTTCTATTATTCCATATGTTGTGATCAAAAGAGTCTATAATTTGTATGGGTATCAGAGAACAAAACCCAAAACCAAAATGAAGTGACCTGGAGAGAACTTCTGCTTTTATATTGCATGACCCGTCGAACCAATAAATCCAAAGCTGCATATTAGTTTAATTTCCGTTTTCAAGGACTTAAAACATCGGCTTGCATTTTAATAATTCTGTGTGCAATAGTATTGAAGAAAAAATCGGTAAAACTGCTTTCATAGGCTGCGGTCATACACGCGAAAATTGCAAATTTCGCGGAGCAATTTGCCACAAATGTACCGAAAAGGGACACATAGCTGTCGTTTGTTTATCCAAGCATTGCAAAGACAAAAAAGACACCGACAAAAACAGAAACAAAAACACCAAGTGGATATCTGGTGCAACGGTTTCAGTGCTAAATGTGTGACGATCCTGCCTGACGGCTAGGCCGCCACAATATATATTTAAGCAATAGTTGTCTAAGTTCGACATTATTATCATTAGTATGTAAGACATATAAAATAAAGTATTATTATTTAGTAATTGTTAAGCGAACATATGGATTTTTGGGTATAAAACCAAAATAGGTCAAGTTTGGTTCCGCACCATCCGCCCGAGGTGGCAACCATAGGGAAAAATACTAGAAAGTAGAATACCAAACCGATCTGGCAAGGAAAAGGCCAAAAGGATGAGAGGGTCACATGGCGGTTTCCGGAGACTTTCTGCTCTGGTACTTCGAGGCGAACGGTCGCGCACGCGGACAAAAAAAAACATAGAAACACGTGGGAAAGAAAAACGCGGCCGGTAGGAAATAAGGTTAGTGAATCAGTGTAATCGGCGCAGTGAAACACAGGAACAATTAAACACAACGAATAAAACTGAGTGAACTCGTACGAAAGGAAACGTCAAGCCGTGTTTTATACATATTAGTTTTACCCCGTACCCCTTTGTTCCCCGAGTGATTCAGGTCATCAATGACCGATGACCCAATTGGAAGCTGTAAATTATTTACACCGTGTACGTACGTTATCCAGATCTTCTGAATTTCATCCACTAACCTACCTGCGTAGAGAGGCGGAAGATCCACTCACTTGCCCCATTAATCCTACATCGTAGCGGAATGGCAGATCCTTCCGACTTTAAATAATCAAACTTGCTTTCAGCCGGCCAACCACGATAGAATCCGGCTGCGGCCTCGCCCGAAGTTCCAGCCCGTGGGATTCTTGGCCCTTCGAACCGCATACTTCGGCCAAACACGATAGAATCCGGCTGCGGCCTCACCCGAAGGTCCAGCCCGTGGAATTTTCCGTCCCGAAAGGACTTGATGTTCTGATGATATCGTAACCTCGAAGGTCCTGGAACATCCTCTCCCCCTCGAGCGGATATGCGTATAATCTTTGGGACAATTAATCAAAAATCATCGTTCGACACGCGAACATTGCTCTCTAGCCCTATGTCTCAATGACTTTACAAATTTCTTGTAATCTGGATCCGGCTGAGAGTTGTATCCTGGCCAGAGAGCATCCTTACAAGTGGCGGCCGACCAGGGACATTGAGGTTGACTAGAGCAACACCAAAGTGGCCTAAAGACCCACTAAGATAAAGATCTTTATCCCGAAGAATCGCGCCCCTGCCAAGTGTTACTAACTGTTAGAGCGAAGGACTGCAGAGAGCAAAAGAAAAGCAAAGGAAAAAGAAGGAGTTTCACGTACTACAATAAACCATGGCTGATACGAAGGAGTCCGACGGCGAATACGAAGAAGCCGATTCTATTGAAAACCCGGGCGTAGGAGTACGACGGATTTACGCCCTCCGCAAAGATGAATTAGCCGCTCTAGCACTCGAGTTCGGGTTTAGCGCCGACGGCACCGCAGCAGAAACGCAGAAGGCGTTCGCTACACTCGTAAGCACAGGATCGTTTCCAGAGTCGGTGTGGAAACGACTCGCTCAATTACAGAAGCAGTACAGCTCGAGAGCTGTAACTTCGAACCAAAAAGGAGGCGACAAAGGGTTCCTGCCGAGAGCCAAGATGACCCAAGTTAACCAGAGTCAGGTTCCATATTTGTGTTAGCTGATCGGTCAAGCCTGGCAGTGAAAAAGCTATGGCGTACTCGCGTGGAATTACCTGCCACGCGAGTGTGGATGCCATTCTTGGTGATGCCAACCATGTTGGATCGCGTAATATTAGGTATGGATTTCTTGGCGGCAATGGGAACACTGTTACAGTGCGGAGAAGCCACCTTAAAGGTAAAATTGAGACCCCCGACTGCGGCCGAGTAAAGTCGATCGGATGTCATCAGAGGATACGAACCCGGAAGTACTCGAAGGAAGGAGTACGACGGTTCTAGAAAATTAGGAATCCGACTATATGGACAGAGTAGAGGGAGGTCCCCGCGCACAACCGGATCATGCGTCAGATGACCCCATCAGGTGAACGAAGGAACGACCACGGAGGAGACGAGTTCAGGAGTTACGAGGAACCGGGAAGGGCCTTGGAGGACTTTCGCCCGGACGAAATCGACGAAGCATGGCGGAAGAATATGACCTGAGACCCGACCAGCGGGAATGCATCACCCACGAGTTGGCGTTTTCAAGAAGCTTCAAGGTGTATCACACGTGGCGGACCATCGGATTATAATGCGAGACGATAAACCCTTGAAACAAAAGTACTATATCCGCGAAGACGCCATCGAATCACGGAGTCCGCATAGCGCACCCATAGTGTTGGTCAAAAAGAAGACGGGTGAATGGCACATGTGTGTTGATTATAGACAATTGAACGCTCACTCAGTACCGGACGCGTACCCCGTCCCCAGGATCAACCACATCCTGGAAAAACTACGGCAAGCCCGATACATTTCGACGCTGGACTTAAAGCACGGTTATTGGCAAATACCCATGGCCAAGGACAGCCGCCAATTCACGGCCTTCACCGTTCCGGGCAGAGGCCTATACCAGTGGAAGGTCATGCCCTTCGGGCTTCACTAGGCCAGCGCAACCTTCCAACGCTCTTTGGATGGGGTGATTGGTGCGGTTTACCTAAGCTACGTGATTAGTGCCGAAGGAGAAAGTGACGGCCATTACCAACCTTAAGAGCCCTACCTGTCTCAAGGAGCTCCGACAATGGCTAGGCATGGGATCTTGGTATTGCCGGTTCGTCTCTAACTTCGCAACCGTGGTACAACCGATGACGGCCCTGTTGAAGCCAGATAGGCGCTGGAGTTGCAACAATTCTAGTTCGACGTGCGTTACCGCCGAGGCAAATTGAACGTGGTGGCGGACGCGTTATCCCGGCAACCCTGTGAAGTCTTGTAACATATGGCCGAGGTGGAGACACCCTGTAAATGGATCCAAGGTATGCAAGTTACGATAAGAGAGTACCCCGAGAAGTTCTCAGACTACATGATGGAAAGTGGACAACTATACCGGAATTTGGGACACAGAGCTGATGACGAGGACTACTCCCCGTGGAAACTGTGCGTCCCTAGTTCAAAAAGAGTCCAAGTCCCCCAAGAATGCCACGACGCGCCCACGGCTGGACATCTGGGCATTTCTCGACTATCTCAGAGGTATTTCTGGCCCGGCATGTTTAGAGACGCGAAGCTTTACGTCCAGCGCTGCGAGTCGTGCCAGAAGTTTAAAACCGCCCAGACGAAAGCGGCAGGCAAAATGTTAACCCGCGTAACAACCGAACCGTTTGACGTTTTATGCGCAGACTTTGTCGGCCCGCTACCCCGGTCCAAGCTCGGAAACACCATGCTCCTCGTATATCATGACATCTTTTCCAAATGGGAGGAGTTGATCCCGTTACGGAAAGCTACCGCCGCCCAGGTTCAGAAGGCATTCCGGGAACGGATACTGGGTCGGGTCGGCATCCCTCGGAAGTTCGACTGCGATAATGGTACTCAATTTACCAGTCAAAGTGCGACTGGTAAAGAGTAAGTAAAGTAAAGAGTACTTCAGCACGATAGGGGTAGAGGTCCAATATACTGCCCCATACTGTCCACAAGAGAACCCTACCGAGAGGACGAATCGGACTGTCAAGACGATGATAGCCCAGTTCACCGAGGGAGACCAAAGTTCCTGGGACGAGTTATTACTCGCCATCAACGCAAGCGTATCGGACTCTACGGGATACAGTCCCGCCTTCCTGACGCAAGGACGCGAGCCCAGACTCCCTACTATGTTATACGACGAGGTCACCACTGGATCGGCGGCGATATCTAAGGACCCCGCAGGAAAAGCGCTCAAATATGATGGACTCTTCACCGTAATGAGGTTCATATCCCCTAACCTTGTTCTGTTGCGACGCCCCGAAGAAAGACGATCACGCTCCGCCAACATCAGCCAGCTGAAACCGTATTACTCTAAGGAGTTACAGGGAGACGACACGAGAGGTTAAGTAGGGTAGGGTCATACGGTAATTTCTAAGCTGAATTGTACTAACACCCTATGTTATTATCTAGGTATTAAACAATAAGGGTCTCATATCTATAAGTTTAGTCTCCGCGTTCAGATGGAAGAAGTCATCGAGTTGTCGGATGGTTCCGACGATACCGAAAGTTTTCATCAAGTCTTTTCTAATCGCGACGAGTGGGTCGTGGAAGGTTACAGCGGAGGAGATTCGGAGACATCGGAAGAAGAAGAGGGAGAGCTCGCAGAGGACCAGGTTACTGACGATGGCCAAGGTGAAGAAGACGCACCCAAGACGCAAAACTGAGTGAACTCGTGCGAAAGGAAACGTCAAGCCGGGTTTTTATACATATTATTTTTACCCCGTACCCCTTTGTTCCCCGAGTGATTCAGGTCATCAGTGACCTATGACCCAATTGGAAGCTGTAAATTATTTACACCATATACGTACACGTTATCCCGATCTTCTGAATTTCATCCACTAACCTACCTGCGTAGTGAGGCGGAAGATCCCCTCACTCTCTTACTTAATTTCCCCCCCACCACCACGAAGTGGCAGATCCCTTCCTTCCACCTAACTCCAACGACGAGACGGAAGATCCTCTCACGTGTCCTCCCCTAATACCCTACCGCGAACTGTCAGATCCCTTCGTATCCTACTAACCCCCACGACGAGACGCAAGATCCTCTCACGTGTCCTACCCTAATACCCTACCGCGAAGTGGCAGATCCCTTCGTGTCCTACTAACCGCCACGACGAGACGGAAGATCCTCTCGCGTGTCCTCCCCTGATACTCTACCGCGAAGAAGATCCCTTCGTGTCCTATTAACTCCGACGGTGAGAAGGAAGATGTAGGATTAATGGGGTAAGTAAGAGGCTTACTTACCCCATTAATCCTACATCGTAGCGGAATGGCAGATCCTTCCGACTATGACTAATCAAACTTGCTTTCAGCCGGCCAACCACGATAGAATCCGGTTGCGGCCTCGCCCGAAGGTCAAGCCCGTGGGATTCTTGGCCCCTCGAACCACGTATCTCGGCCAACCACGATAGAATCCGGCTGCGGCCTCGCCCGAAGGTCCAGCCCGTGGGATTCTTGGCCCCTCGAACCGCATACTTCGGCCAAACACGATAGAATCCGGCTGCGGCCTCGCCCGAAGGTCCAGCCCGTGGAATTTTCCGTCCCGAAAGCACTTGGTGTTCTGATGTTATCGTAACCTCGAAGGTCCTGGAACATCCTCCCCCCCTCGAGCGGTATAATCTTCGGGACAATTAATCAAAAATCATCGTTCGCCACGCGAACAATGACTTTACAAATTTATTGTAAAAGACCCTCTGGATCCGACTGAGAGTTGTATTCTGGCCAGAGAGCAACCTTAAAAATGCATTGCACATTGGGATGAAATGCCTTTATTTTGGCCACAATTCATTTTATTTGGAATTACTTCTACGCAAACCCAGTCAAAAGTAGCGTTGACACTGCGATTTTTATCCAGCCAAACTTCTAGTAAGTCACCTCGACGAATAGTAACCTTGCTCGCATCTATTGAAATATTTAACCCCCCCGCAAATTCCCTCAAATTATTTAAATGCTATCTGAATACACACATAATAACACATACTACCACATAAGTTGTTATTTGAATCCTGTTGTATCTTGCTAGATATGCTCCACGAAACACAAATATTTTAAGGTTAGAATCAACAAAACTACTGTTTACGTATTTCATTAAAAACATGACAACACAAAAGCACATATAATGAAACACTTATACAAATATTTTCTACTACGAAACATTTTCCATTATAAGGTTTTTCAATTGGTCAAACTGTTTAAAAATATGAGAACGCAAAAATCAAGTCTAGCCAACAAGCTTGCACGCACCACGTGGTAAGAACAGCTGACTTTAAAGGGCTGGTGGAAGACAAGGGCTGCACAATAAAATACCAATTAAATATTTTCGATATCTAGGGACTTTTCTTAGCTTGAAATAATTGTAACATTATTGATATATTAACACGAACTTTTTAGGTTGTGGCCAAAATAAAAGCATTTCATCCCAATGTGCACTGGGTGAACTGCACTCTGTGGCGAAGTGTGGAAAGAAATTGGCAAATAAAGTGTTAGTCTTGGTTAATGTAGAGAAATCAAACAATCTCCACCGTAAGTAATGAGCAGGAAACGCAAATGACGGATCTTATAAATTCAGCAATCGGTACAATAAAAAACTGTTCGGCAATAATTTACATAAAACCAAATTCCGTTCCAAAATTGTAAAAAAAACAGTCAAATTCAGTTTGGTTCAAGGCGGAAGCACAGAAGCTCACAAAAGCAGGTAAGCACACAAACAAGGTGGCGCATTACAAATTTTTGGAGAATTCAAGCAAGGTGTCAATTCTCAATTGGAGATCGGGCAATGTTGCTATAACATCATCGATATATCTTGTCCAATGAATGCCGATATAATCAACGATAATTTGAAGCACGATTCTATTTTGCAAAGAGTCTACAACATTGGCCTGAACATTAGAATGCTTCCAAAATGCTGCCTTATTTTAATCGCAGATTTGCGTTGAAAATTAACAGCAAGCTACTATGTCTTCACTTAGATGTCAATAGAATTATTATTCCTCGAAAGCTTCGACATAAAATTCTTAGCCTCCTTCGTGACGGTCACTGGGGAATCGCATGAAATAATTAGCACGTCAGCATGTCAATTTATAAGGTAGGAAACCCAGCCTGGGAAATAATACACTTCGATTTTGTTGGTCCTATATTTGACTCAATGTGGTTAATATGCGTTGATGGATATTCTTAGTTCCCATTCCATAAAGCATCGACAACAACTGCAAATACTATATCTGCACCTACAGCTATATTTGGGATCGAAGGTTACCCCAAAACCTTGGTCAGCGATAACGAACCGAAACTCGGAGCAGACTCCTTTAAGGATTTTTGTTTTTAACACGGTATTAATCATTTGACTAAAGCTCCATTTCACCCAGCATTAAATAGAGAGTTTCGTTTGAACTTTTAAAACCTCAGTTGGCAAAAACATTGGCAATATTACAAAAATTACGTGGATAAAAGCTGCCATCGATCGGTCTGTAGGCCGTATGGTATTTATTCTTGGAGCATCTTCAGGATCTCCAGGATCTTATTCCAATGATAACAGTAGCAGCTGGACTGAAGAGAGCAATCGATTCCAGCAATCTTCCCACAATTGTGTCAGACTTGAGACATGACGAAGAGCAATTATCTGATCCAACGCAGCTTTTCAATCCGCTCCTTATTTCAACGAAGAACCAGCAGCATCCCAGCAAGTTTTTCATAAAACACCAAAATCACGTTGATCGAGTATCCCAATCCCTCGATCGAGTATCCCAATCCGAAGCAGTTCTTGATCACGCCAAGAAGTCAACCGATACCAGCCACCAGATTACTGAAAGCGTAAAACTATTTTAAATTTGTAATTTCGTGGGAGAGATGTGATATATTTTGTAATTTCTTAGAATATTGCATCATTCCTTACTGAAAGTTTTTCTTCGAATTCACACTTTTTATGAAAACTATGTTATATATACACACCAATACTAACACACACCGCGCATGTATAAATGAAAGCTGTCAGCAAAGAATAAATTCAGTTGGACATTTGACCTTATCCCGATCGTGTCATTCTTTAGGAACTATTTTGATGTAGCATGGATCATGAATTTTATTTTTATGGTCGCATCTGGAAAATAAATTGCATTTGCTTAGTTTTATTTTCGATACGCACTATTGTGTCATTGTTTTTCATTTTTCACATTAAATATTAATTTTAAGTGTTTTTCTAATTAAAGGTCGAAAACTTTTTAAAACAAAACTATTTTTTTCTTATTTTACTTTTGCTGTATCTTTAAAAAAGGATGTTGGAATCGTTCGTCTTGAATTAGATGCTTTTCCTCAGGAACTGTGTTTGCGTACTCTTTAGTTGTAAGGTAATTTTAGATAAGTCTAAAACGTGACCGTGTGTCAAAAAGAGCGTCAAGGCTCTGAAGTAGGTTCATTTTTTACTAGATCGTTATCAGCGGTGCAATTACCGATTACCAATTACCAATTACCAAGTTCGACTTTGACTAGGAATTATGAAAGAAAGAGAGCTAAAGAAAGAGCTTTGGCAATGACTTGGTATCGTTTAAGCTTAACTTAGCGAACTAGAACGACAACCGACAGACTCGATAAACACTATATTTTTCAGGCACAAACCAATTTTATTTTAATTGTGAAGATTTTTTCTTAAGTTGGTGAAGTCTATAGTCCGGCCAGGGTCCTCTACAGGTAAATTTTAAGTTCTAGAGGGATGAATAAAAACTCTGAGCTCGTATACTATGTTTACTAAAATATGGGAAAAAAGTTATGGCAAGAATTGACATTAGCGATATGTACAATATGAATTCTCGACTTAGGCCAGTTCTTTTAAAGGCTTGAAAAAGAAGCAGGTATACTTAATCTCAACCAACTCAATAGAGAAATAAATTCGTTAGGAGTAGCGAAACCCCTGTCGATAACCTATGGCATTATTATTGGAAAAACATGACCCGAAATATATCAAATTATGTAAAAAAAATGCCCCAAAAGCCAAAAGTCAAAAGCGACTAAACATACAAAGACTCTATTGACTATAACTGAAACGCCACAAATGGCTTTTGACAGGGTAATTGTGGATACGATCCGTCCACTACCCAAATCTGAACAAGGAAATGAATATGCGGTAACCTTAATCTGCGACTTAAAAAAATACCTTGTAGCAATACCAATTAAAAACAAAACTGCAAAAACAGTAGCAAAATCTGGTCAACTCGGCCATTATTATTTTTTTCACACGACAAGGTTAATTACAGATCAATTATTTTAAAAGCATATCAAAGTACAACATTTAAACTATATTTTCACAAGTTTTCATCGAAAAAAAAAAATAAATGAGCCGTTTGCAGCCAAGCTCCGTAAGCGCCTCCAAGAAAGTTTTTGCGGTGAACAGCAACTCGTTACTGGATCATCAGAAAAAAAAAACAAAAAATTGTTTATTAGTTAAGATGTTTCAGTATTTTTTTTTAATTTTTGGATTTTTGGTAACTTTTTGAAGTCAAAGACGTCATTTTAGCCTAAAAATTCGTTATATTAACTTTTATAAAAATGAAAAATAATTATTTAAAAGAAACCTCGATTTCAGTATCTGCGGTTTCAGGTGTAAAAATAGTGTGCAAAATTTAAAAAAGATTCGTGCAGTAGATTTTGGAGGATCGTGTTCACCGACTTTGAAATGGCAACTTTTCAGGAAAGCGTTTTAAAGTTTTGGACACCCAAAAATCGCATACAAAACGTTCAATTGCCCATAACTTCGAAACTTTTACTCGGATCAATCTAAAATTAAAACACAATATTCTTCAAATGTTGTGCAATCAAATAAGCAAAAACAAGAGAGAAAGATATAGTCGAGTGCCTCGAATATTAGATACCCGTTACTCAGCTAAACAACTTAATATTATAATTGCCGGGCAATTGCAACTGTGTAGAAAGTAAATACATACATATGTATATGCTTACATACATACACACATACGCCATTGTTTGACTCAGACCTCCGATTTGGCTATCTTGATTTGATTTGCAAGTTCTTGGGATATAGTTCGGCATTGACAAATGAAAACCATCGCAATTTCCTTTAATATAAATCCCTATCGAGAATTAACGTTGACTCTGTTGATTACCTTGACCAGCTGTTCCAAAGTCATCCGTTAGATGGCGCTATTGTATTGCGCCATCTACCCAAAGACATTGGTACCACGGGCCATGAAAGGCGGAAATGTAGGCGCTAGCCAGGCTTAAGCGTTTAATGGGTTTTTGGGCGTTTGAGTGGGCGTGGCAAACTTTTTTTAGGCCAATCGATAGGTATTGACGAAACAAATACATATCAATTAAAATTTTCATAATAGTAATAAAACTGTGGCCACAGCTTGTGGCTTGTGGACGTCAGAGGGGGCGTGGCACCATTTTGAAATAAACTTGCTCCTAAAATCTACATGGAAAATGCCAATCTTCTAGCTTTTATAGTTTTCGAGATCTCAGCGTTCATACGGACGGACAGACAGACGGACAGACGAACAGACGGACATGGCTAGATCGACTCGGCTAGTGATCCTGAACAAGAATATATATACTTTATAGGGTCTGAAAAGCTTCCTTCTACCTGTTACATACTTTTGCACGAATATAATATACCCTTTTACTCTACGAGTAACGGGTATAAATAGGAGACCCGGTTTTATTGAAAAATAAAACAAGGCCTTAAGCTACACTTTAAATATACTAGACCATATAAGGTAGAAAGCGTAAAAGTAAATAATATCATAATAATAAAAAACATTATAGATAAAATGCAAAACGCAAACCATTGGTTAAAAATTTTTCATACAAATTACTTTTTTTTGTATGAAAACACAAATATTTTCTACATTTTTTCTGAGAAATATTGCAGCATTGTCCACGGTAACATTGCAACATTTCGATACAACAGTGAATAGTCCTCAAGTTTAATAACATAAGCACACACATCCGCTTCACAGCCACAACGCAATACCAAAATGCTGATTCTGCAAACCCTGTAATTTTTGTCCCAAACCACAGCTTGGTCTCAAATTGATCTCCGAATAAATCAAACGTTCAAAACTTATTATTCGGGTTTTTATTATCCTGGAATTTAACTGGCACCCAAACAAAGACCAACTCGAGTAAAATCGATAAAGTTCATTAGGTGCAAATAAATACAATTTTTTTTTGTGCAACTCCAATGGCACAAACTTAAAAGCTGAAATCTCCTGAGACTCCTTTGCAATTAATTTGGAAGCTGAAGAAGGCAAGTACTGTAGGTACGCCCGCAGGAATAGCAGGATCCCCAGTAGGAATCTAAAAGGAAGAAATCCGGATCACCAGGAGGTGTATCCACATCATATTAAGATAAGTGAAATAGTGAATAAGTCAACGTAACAAAAATAAAAATTTAAACCAAAAATTAAAGACAAACTTTTGTAACGAACTGATTTTTTACGTTCTGCTCGCTACGAGTATCGTGCGGCTAGCTCAGAAGATTTGTGTTGTTCGTCCCACCAAATTTATATAAACGTGTCCGCCCGATTGTCTAGTGAGAACGCACAGAAGGTTAGGATATTTACAAAGATCTTTATTCGCCGACTTGTCCCTCGGCCGGGGACTAATGGTGACAGATGGGTATCTCAACGCCTCCCTTGAAGAATTGTGGTCGCTCCACCGTCGCTCTCCGCTGCCTCGCTGTTCGCTGCTCGCTGCTCCGTAACGCCTCCGCTGCATTTGGCCTCGGGGCTTCTGAGGGTCTAGGGATGCGTCACCGTTCCCAGACTAGGGTGAACAGGCACTGGGCTCTCAAAGCGTACGCCTTTCGCAGCCACAGCCTCCTTTCCCTGGATCTGTCCCGGCCGGTCACATCAGACGCCTACACAGTTTTTACCTGACGGTTCAAGCATACGCCGGAAGGCCGCCAATGTAGTCCCTGTGGCAGGACGCTAGGTTCGAGACGAACGCTTCCGCCCTCGCCTCTTCGCCGTGGACTAGATACGTCGGAGTGTAGCTTGGTTGTTGCTGGGCCTGCGATGACTGCTCGTCGTGTCTCGTGTCCTCGATGTCCTCGCTCTGCTTGCGGCGCGAATCCTGGCTCCGTTGTCCGCGTGCTCTTGTGAGACTAGGTGCAGCGGGTCTTTGGCCCTCGGGATTTGGTTAGCTACCCGTCTAGGACTCTGGCGGTGAACTACTGTGCTCTCGACGCATACGCCTCTCGAGACACCCGTGGTTCGGACGCGCGTCCTTCTTGGCTAGCCGCACCAGGGCCTGCACAATTCTCGCCTGCCGATTCAGGCGTACGCCGGAATTCGACAAGGCAATTGCTTTCGCACGGCAGCTGGTTCTGGACAGCTTCCCTTCCGAGCCCACGGTTCTTTGTCGAAGGACTCTTTTTATTCACTTCTGTCGGATTCGCCGAGCCATACGCCAAGCTCAAATCGCGACACGAATTAGAATGAAACGCCTGGACTTAGCCGCGTGATGCCTTAAGGACCTCAGCTACCTGTTTCTCAGCTCGGAGACTTCAACTCTAAGTCCCGAACGTCTTGATGTAGCGCGGCTCTGCTGCCTCCTGATGTTGACTTGACTTGTTTTATTCACTGGTTTTCTGCTTGTCTACTGATTTTGCTGGATTGACTCCTTGTGATCGACTGATCCCGCTTCCTGCGCTCGGCCCGCTTTTATAGGCCGGCGTATCCCGTTAGTTCTCGGCTTCTCCTTTTTTGGATTTGCGCACGGCACCATACTCGGTCCAAAGTCCGCCGCCTTCTACCGTTACACGTTCTCTCCAAACTCTCTTCTTGTTTCTCTCCAAACTCTCACCAGCTGTATTCTCCAAACTCTCACCAGCTGTATTCTCCAAACTCTCACCAGCTGAATTCCTCCAAACTCTCACCAGCTGAATTCCTCCAAACTCTCATTTATTTGTGAGGAGTTATTTAACTCCTCACATTCTCCCCTTTCTTCGGGAACGAAATGAGACTTGCACCTCTTCTCCGGCTGTTATTTTGGAGTTCTCCTTGGATCCGCTGTTCTGGATCGCTGATGTTGGTCCTCCTTCCCTCGACGTCGCTCCTTCTCGTTATATGTAGTTCCCGCCCCAAGATGTTTCCCCCATAGACTTGATTTTCTTCTCTCCGGCTGTCTTCCTTGTAAATCATTGTAGCCTTCGAGTCCTCTTGCTCCTTCAAATGGTTGCCTCGACGCTCACAGCTCGTACCTGAGCGCCGGTGTTCCATTCCTCTTCCCGCCCGAGATGTTTCCCCCATAGACTTGACTCCCTTCTCTCCGGCTGTCTTCCTTGTAAATCCTGGTAGCCTTCGAGTCTTCTTGCTCCTCCAAATGGTTTCCTCGACGCTCAGATCTCGTATTTGAGTTCCACAGCGCCGATGCTCCATTCCTTTTCCCGCCCAAGATGTTTCCCCATATACGTCTCGTGTTCTCCTTCGTATCTCCTTTTGAATGTCCCGCCCAAGATGTTTCCCAGGTAAGTACCATAAATTTTAACGTTTGGCTCGCCTGCGTTTACTTATTTATCTATTTTCCTTTTTTTTTTTAGCTTGCTGGTGCCGACGATGTATGCCCCTCATCTTTCCAGCCACCTCCCCGACATTAGATTAATAAGGTTGTGTTTATTTGTGTGTTTGTGTTTTTTTTTAAATTTATTGGGCGTACACCCTGATGCCGGCTGCCCCCACCCTCACGCGAAACCTCCGTCCGCATTGGGTGATCAAAACGCACCTCCTTCCGCCCTTCCTTCGCGCCGTCGCGACCGCCGGTGCCTCGCTGACTCCTTCCGGCCACTCGTCGCGTGCGACCTCGCGCCATCCGCCTGGCTCCGGAGCTCAAATAGCGGCCGCGCGTGCGCCACCTCCGGCTCCGATTGTTGCCGCTGCAGAGGGGGTCGGTGGTTGGCCTCGGGCCACACCCAAGGTCCTTTCTCCAACGGCTCCTCCGGTTGCGTTTCCCCCTTCGCGTCGGATTGTCCCGTACTCGGAGTCGGTGGGGCCCATGCGTCCGGCCAGCCTCTCTTTCGGGGGTCTCGCGAGTTCATTTGGGGAGCCTCTTTCTCCCATATCTGCAGTGCGGTCCGCACTGTCGTCGACGCCTCGGTTGCGGGGGGCGGAGTCTCCGGCGTCTTCGGTTCGGGCTGGTAGTACCGCGGGGTAGGTGGCCATGCTGGCCGCCATGGAGGCGTAGCCCTCGGCACTTCTCCCTCGCTAGCCGGGTTTTCGCCGCGATGCCGCTCTGGTTCGCACCGGGGCGTCAGCGGTACCTCTGGCCGCCATGGAGGCGTGGCTATCGGCGCTTCACCCTCGCTCACCGGGTCCTCGCCGCGATGCCACTCCGGTATGTACCGGGGCGTCAGCGGCACCTCCGGCAACCATCTTGGCGGAGATGGGGCCCAGTCTTCCTCCTCGTCCTTTTCTTCCGGCACAGGCTCCTCTGCCGTATACCGGGGCGTTGGCGGGACCTCCCACATCCGCTGCTCCTCCGCCTCTCTCAATTTGGCGTGCCATCAGCTTGGCCCTCTTCTCGGGCTCCTGCTCCCGCTCCTGTTCCGTCGGGTCTTGGACCCCAGGCTTCGCCAGATTCTGTGCCATGGCCCGGCCGACCGCCTCAAGGTGGCCATTGGTCGGAGTTGCCTCCGCGTCTCGGGTCTCGGGGGTTTGGCCCCCAATAGCCGACGTCCCGGGTGGGATGCGGCCGTCCCTCGTCGCCTTCCGGAGCCGCCATTCCCGCTGTTCCGCGAGGGGATCATCCACCATCTCGACATCGCTGTCCGATGCCGACCATCCTTGCCCCGGGTTGGGTCCCTACTGGGCCGCCATCCTCCTGCGTGCTTCGGCTCGAGTAACTACGCTGCTCATGTTGACTGATATTTTCCTAATGCCTGACTGTCGCAGGGTTTTCCTCAAATGAAACCTCGGTTTCGCACATTCTTCTTTGATTGTCACCGATATCCTTTACCCAGGGTGCTTGCTCTCTTACGGTACAGCTCTCTTTGCTGTGCCGTCTTCCCCCTTTCTTCGTAAAACTCATAAGCCTTTCAGCTTGACAGATCAACCTGGCACTTTGGATGCTGCGGTTCGCTGCTTCTCAACGTGCCTAAACGAAAATTGTCCAGGTAGCTTTGGGATATGTCTTGGGTAACCTTTGTGTATCCTAGAGGTATCCTTGGGTTACCCTTAAGGGATCCTTGGTATATCCTTGAGGTTTCCTTGGGGTAGCCTTGGGCTATCCTTGTGTTATCCTTAGGGGATCCTTAGGTTATCCTTGTGGTGTCCTTGTAGTATCCTTGGACTATCCTTTTGTTATCCTTAGGGGATCCTTAGGGGGTCCTTAGGGTATCCTTTGGGGTGCCTTTGGGGTATCCTTGTGCTGTCCTTGTAGTATCCTTGGACTATCCTTGTGTTATCCTTAGGGGATCCTTAGGGTATCCTTGTGGTGTCCTTGTAGTATCCTTGGACTATCCTTGCGTTATCCTTAGGGGATCCTTAGGGTATCCTTTGGGGTGCCTTTGGGGTATCCTTGTGGTGTCATTGTAGTATTCTTGGACTATCTTTGTGTTATCCTTAGGGGATCCTTAGGGTATTCTTTGGGGTATCCTTGAAGATTTGAATTATGCCTGCCTACTGTTGTTGAGTCGTAGTTAGTTAACCGTATCCTTGTGTTTTACCATTCAGTGTCCGCCTGGCGTAATCACGGATAATTTGGCGAATGCCCAAAGTTGAATCCTGATGCCTCGCAGTCTGGGTTTCTTTCATTTAACCGTATCGTTGTGTATTCAGTGTCCTTCCGCCTGGCGTAATCACGGATGATTTGGCGAATGCCCCAAAGTTGAATCCTTGTGCCTCGCGGTTTGTGTTTTTTTTTTTTTTTACATGTTACGCGTGTTTTTGTGCTGTCCCCTTAAGTGTCCCGTCCGCCTAGCGTTATCACGGATGATTTGGCGACTGCCCAAAGTTGCATCCTGATGCCTTGCGGTCTGGGTTCCTTGCATGTTAACCGTGTCCTTTCGCCTGGCGTGATTATGGATGACTCTGGCGAATGCCCGACGCTGAATCCTGTTGCCTTGCGGTCTGGATCCCTTATGCGGTAACCATATCCTCATGTTCTTCCCATGAGTGTCCTTTCCGCCTGGCGTAATCATGGATGACTCTGGTGACTACCCGACGCTGAATCCTGTTGCCTTGCGGACTGGATCCCTTATGCGGTAGCCATATCCATGTGTTCTCCCCATGAGTGTCCTTCCGCCTGGCGTAATCATGGATGACTCTGGCAAATGCCCGACGCTGAATCCTGTTGCCTTGCGGACTGGATCCCTTATGCGGTAGCCATATCCATGTGTTCTCCCCATGAGTGTCCTTCCGCCTGGCGTAATCATGGATGACTCTGGCAAATGCCCGACGCTGAATCCTGTTGCCTTGCGGGCTGGTTCCCTTGTATGTTAACCGTTCCTTGTGCTGTTCTTCAAGGTGTCCTTTCCGCCTGGTTTATTGCAGTCTGTATCTAGTCCTCCGATGTGATCGTCTGCTCGTTCGCAGCGTGTGTTTGTTGCTGCTTAAGTTCGCCAATGTTAACCTTTCGCTCTTTCTTTGAACCTGTGTGGCGTATTTTGCATGTTACCGGCGAGACGAAATCTACCACCTTGTAAGGACCATCGTACCTCGGGGCTAGTTTCGCCGCAAACCCTTCGGCTGCTTTGGATAGATGGTGTTCTTTGGCCCACACTATGCTGCCCACCTCTGGTGTCCACTGCCTCCTCCTCAGATTGTAATGTCTGGCTTGGTCCTGGGATGCTTTCTCCATATTTCGCCCTACGATTTCAAAGATTTCTTTTAACTTAGCGGCCTTCTCGTCTGGAGTCTCTGTGTTTCTCCCAGAGCCTAACGTTTCTCTGTCATATAATGCGTTAGGCAAACGTGGTTCCCGGCCTTGTGTGAGAAACGCTGGGGAGTATCCAGTTGACTCAGAGACGCTTGAGTTTACTGCTAGCATAATTTCAGGCCAATTTTCGTCCCAGGTTCTTTGGTCCTTTCCTGCGAATTGAGCTATCATAGTCTTTACCGTACGGTTAGCTCGTTCTGTTGGGTTTTCCTGTGGTGTATAGGGCGCTGTGAATTGCTGCTTTATTCCCATTTCGCTAAGAAATCTTTTGAAAGATCGACTGGCGAACTGTACCCCGTTATCGGTTATCACTATCTTTGGAGTCCCGAATCTTGATATTATTCGTTCTCTGAATGCCTTCTGTAGGGTCTCCGCTGTCGCTGTTCGTAGCGGCACAATTTCAGTCCATTTGGAAAAGCGATCGATTAACACCAGTATCATCTGGTTTCCGTGCTTTGATCTTGGCAATGGCCCGACGAATTCCGCACATACTGTTGCCCATGGTTCCTCTGGTACCTGAGTGAGCATTTTCCCTGCAGCCTGCAGCTGATTGGGCTTGTATTTCAGGCAAACTTCACACTTGCGTACGTGGGACCTGGCGTCCCTGTTCATCCCTGGCCAGTAGTACCGTGCTTCCAGGCGTGCTATAGTTCTTCTACTCCCAACATGACCAGCAGATGGGGAGTCATGGTTTTCTTCCAGTAAGGCTTGTCTTAAATCCTGCAGAACGCACAGTTTCCAAGCCACGACATCTTCATTTCCCGCTCTGTGTGGGATGTGCCTATAGAGAGACTCGCCTTCCATTACATAATCTGGATACTTTTGAGGTTGGGCTTTTATTTTCTCTCACATACTCCTGATCCAGCTGCAGCTATTGATCGGTTTTTCCGATGCGTCTTTTATGGCCATGAGTGTCATGAGTGTACGCTATCTCGAAGTCGTACTGCTGTAACTCCAGAGCTCATCCTTCCAGACGGGCTTTCTATGTTTAACCACTTTAAAGACATGTGGTCTGTAACCACTTTAAAATGATAGCCGTCCAAGTACGGCTTCAGCTTCCTGATTGCCCACACGATTGCCAAGCACTCTTTCTCTGTTGTGGAGTAATTTTTCTCCGCGCCGTTTAGAGTCCGGCTTGAGTATGAAATGACCCTTTCGCCGTCCTCTGTCTCTTGCATCAGGATTGAACCTAATCCATAGTCGCTGGCGTCCGTCTGAAGAATGAACTTTTTATCGAAATCTGGGCACTGGATCGGCTACTAGTCGTGCCTTTACCTCTTCGAAGGCCTGTTGGTGTTCCGGCGCCCATATCCACTTTGTGCCTTTGCGTAGAAGATCATTCAGTGGCTTTTCTATCCGCGCAAAATCTGGCACAAATCGTCGATACCATGAAGCTACGCCTAGGTATTGCCGTAGTTCGCGTACTGTCGATGGTGGCTCTATTTCGGCTATGGCTGCTACCTTCTCTGGATCTGTGCCTATCCCTTCGTTAGTAACGCGGTGTCCTAGGTAAAGCAACTCTTGCTTGAAGAATTTGCATTTATCGGCGTTTATTCTTAGGTTTGCTTCCTTGACGCGCCTAAGCACTTCCTTTAGATTCTCCACGTGTTCTTTCAGCGTGCGTCCGATCACAATGATGTCATCTTGGTATGCAAACGCGTATGGTGACATCTCCGGGCCGATTACCTGATCCAGAGCCCTTTGGAACGTGGCCGAAGCCGAATGTAGACCGAAAGGCATTACTTTCCATTGGAACAAGACTTTGCCGGGTACTATAAACGCCGTATATTGCCGACTATTTACCTGCAAAGGGACTTGCCAATATCCGTCTTTCAAGTCTAGACTGCTTATGTATTTTGCCTCTCTGAGTTGGTCCAGGATATAATTAATCCGCGGCATCGGGTAGGCATCTTGTATGGACTTCGCGTTTATCTGTCTGAAATCAACGCATAGCCTCCACTTGCCCGTCTTCTTTTTCACCATTACAGTGGGCGAGCTGTATGGACTTCTTGAATGTTCTATGAAGCCCATTTGTAACAACTCGTCCACCTTTGCGTTGATCTCTCCTTGGACTCTTGGGTTCTTAGGATAATACCTCTGTTTTATTGGCTTGTCGTCTTTCATGGTGATTTGGTGCTCGGCCACTGTAGATGTTCCTGATATGGTGCTGAATTCTGCTAGCTGTTCGTCGAGGAATTTTTCAATGTCCTCTTCATCACTTACGTGTGAATCTACCGCCACCGACAGCCTTTCTTCCAGACATCCATTATGCCGTTTTCGTGCCGGTATTCGCAATTCATGCCCGGCACATTTTATTTCCGCCCCGACTCCCGTGAGGAAATTCCATCCCAGCACTAGTTCATCCACTACTCCTGGAAGTATTAGCAGATTCATCTTCAATTGTTTGCTTCCAAATTCCACCGTGATCTCGAGCTGTGAGCTTATTCTGCTGCATCTGCCGTCCGCCAACCTAACTTGCCGTCTTGTCCTTGTGATCCTTCCTTTGTCAGCCAGTCTATCCGCTAGCTCCTCGTTGATGAAACTTGACGTTGCTCCCGTGTCAATTGTGACCTTGTATGCGACGCCTCCAATTTCAACGTACGCGGATAACTGCTGCTCTTCCTCGATCAAATTGCCAGTTAGTTTGGAGAGGAGGCACTTTGCGACCCCTGTGCGCCTCCCTGCGACTGGGATCGCTGCCCATTTTCCGACCTTTGGCAGCACTCTACGCTCCTGATGCCAACTTTGCCGCACACCCAGCAGAACAGTACTCTTTGGTTTCTGCATCCTCGTGCCCAGTGGTCGTGTCCTCCACACCGGCGACATGCCTCCTGTGGGTTCACTATGTGGGTCTGTGCATTGGTGTCTCTTGGCATTGGGTTGCGTGCCACCTGAGTGGTGTTTGGTGGCCTCCATAACGTGTTCGTTGGCTGCCTTTGTTGTGTTACATTGGCCGGTGTCCACTTGCCGTAGGACGGTGTTTGGTTTACCGTGCTGTCTTCACATCTCCTGCATGTAGTTTGTGGTGGTGCTACGATTTTGTTCCGAGAGAACTTGTGTTCGTGAACGAATTCTTCTCGCTCTTTGTCTAGTTCTTCGTATTCGTCAGCCAGGATCATTAATGTGTCCAGATCATCCACTTTGTATGTTCTTAGTGAAATTCTCAGGTCTGGTGTGCAGTTATCCTTGATTATTTCTAAGGTCTCCTTTGGCGAGTACCCGAGTGGCCTCATCAAAGTCTGCATGTCCACCATGTAATCTTTGAACGGTTCCCTGAAACCTTGCTTCCGCTGTTTAACCTTGTCTGTCAACTTCGAGAAGAACCCTCTCGGCAGAAAGTACGTCTGGAAACTTTCGCTGAAATCTCCCCATGTCCTCCAATGTTTATTGTTTGAAATAAACCGTTTCAGATCTTTGCCTTGCAACGGCTCTGGCATTGCACGTGGGATCATGTTTAGGTTCAGACCGTTACGTGTTCGCGGACCACTCCACCTGTTCTAGGAATTCCAGGTGCTTCTCTGTGCCATCGAATTTGAACGACCATTCTCTCACTTGCTTTGCGACTTTGGCGTAATCTGGTGTATTAGGTCTTTGTTGCCCTGATTTTCTTTCTTGGCTTGCTTTTCGACTCCTGTCAGCTTCCTTCATGCTGTCCACTCCAAGACTTGCTATGAGCTCCTCGGGGTCAGGGTTCAGCAATTTGATTGTTGGGCCTGGCTTATCGTCGTATTTCTCTTCCAGCTCAGCCCAGATCTCTGCTACTCCTGGGTCATCCTGTTTCTTTGTTAGATACTCTGAGAGGGCTTTCCTCATGTCCTCCGTTCTTCCCTCCAAAGTAATGCCTAACTTGGCTCCTACTTTGGCGAAATCCTCTTTCTTGAGGATTCCATCCTTTCCCCATTTTCTGTTTGTTTGCTGATTCTCACCGACCGGACAATCACGTTTTGGGCGCCAGATGTAACGAACTGATTTTTAACGTTCTGGTCGCTACGAGTATCGTGCGGCTAGCTCAGATGATTTGTGTTGTTCGTCCCACCAAATTTATATAAACGTGACCGCCCGATTGTCTAGTGAGAACGCACAGAAGGTTAGGATATTTACAAAGATCTTTATTCGCCGACTTGTCCCTCGGCCTGGGACTAATGGTGACAGATGGGTATCTCAACGCCTCCCTTGAAGAATTGTGGTCGCTCCACCGTCGCTCTCCGCTGCCTCGCAGTTCGCTGCTCGCTGCTCCGTAACGCCTCCGCTGTCTTTGGCCTCGGGGCTTCTGAGGGTCTAGGGATGCGTCACCGTTCCCAGACTAGGGTGAACAGGCACTGGGCTCTCAAAGCGTACGCCTTTCGCAGCCACAGCCTCCTGTCCCTGGATCTGTCCCGGCCGGTCACATCAGACGCCTACACAGTTTCTACCGGACGGTTCAGGCATACGCCGGAAGGCCGCCAATGCAGTCCCTGTGGCAGGACGCTAGGTTCAAGACGAACGCTTCCGCCCTCGCCTCTTCGCCGTGGACTAGATACGTCGGAGTGTAGCTTGGTTGTTGCTGGGCCTGCGATGACTGCTCGTCGTGTCTCGTGTCCTCGATGTCCTCGCTCTGCTTGCGGCGCGAATCCTGTCTCCGTTGTCCGCGTGCTCTTGTGAGACTAGGTGCTGCGGGTCTTTGGCTCTCGGGATTTCGTTAGCTACCCGTCTAGGACTCTGGCGGTGAACTACTGTGCTCTCGATGCATACGCCTCTCGAGACACCCGTGATTCGGACGCGCGTCCTTCTTGGCTAGTCGCACCAGGGCCTGCACAATTCTCGCCTGCCGATTCAGGCGCACGCCGGAATTCGACAAGGCAATTGCTTTCGCACGGCAGCTGGTTCTGGACAGCTTCCCTTCCGAGCCCACGGTTCTTTGTCGAAGGACTCTTTTTATTCACTTCTGTCGGATTCGCCGAGCCATACGCCAAGCTCAAATCGCGACACGAATTGGAATGAAACGCCTGGACTTAGCCGCGTGATGCCTTAAGGACCTCAGCTACCTGTTTCTCAGCTCGGAGACTTCAACTCTAAGTCCCGAACGTCTTGATGTAGCGATCTTGCCCCTGTTGACTCGGCGCGGCTCTGCTTCCTCCTGATGTTGACTTGACTTGTTTTATTCACTGATTTTCTGCTTGTCTACTGATCTTGCTGGATTGACTCCTTGTGATCGACTGATCCCGCTTCCTGCGCTCGGCCCGCTTTTATAGGCCGGCGTATCCCGTTAGTTCTCGGCTTCTCCTTTTTCGGTTTTGCGCACTGCACCATACTCGGTCCAAAGTCCGCCGCCTTCTACCGTTACACGTTCTCTCCAAACTCTCTCCAGCCGTACTCTCCAAACTCTCTTCTTGTTTCTCTCCAAACTCTCACCAGCTGTATTCTCCAAACTCTTACCAGCTGAATTCCTCCAAACTCTCACCAGCTGAATTCCTCTAAACTCTCATTTATTTGTGAGGAGTAATTTAACTCCTCACACTTTTTCTACACTTAAAGAAATTTCAGTTCAAATTCATAAAGTTAAATTAAAAATTGAAAGTTGAAATACCAAATTTTAACTTAAATGCTAAAAATTTAAATTCCTATTAAATTGAAATTGAACGTACAATTTAAAATTAAATCTAATTATTTTGAGTGATTTAAATTGTTATTCATATTGAAAAATAAAATGAATGACCATTTTTTAAAATCCAAATTGAATTAAGTTAATAAAAGTATCTTAAGTTATTTAAATTTTTAACAAATATTTTTTTTACTACATTACAATTACAAATTTTAATTAAATTTAGAAAATTAATCTAAATGAATTTAAGCCTCCTTCCTTATTTTAAAGTTAATAATAAATTTACCATTTTATGAAACTTAAATTTTCCCATTTAATTCACCAAATATTTATAATAAATATTATTATACCCTTGCAGAGGGTATTATAATTTTGGTCAAAAGTGTGCAACGCAGTGAAGGAGACATCTCCGACCCTATAAAGTATATATATTCTTGATCAGGATCAACTCCTGAGTTGATATAGCCATGTCCGTCTGTCCGTCTGTCCGTCTGTCTGTCCGTCTGTCTGTCCGTCTGTCTGTCCGTCTGTCTGTCCGTCTGTCTGTCCGTCTGTCTGTCCGTCTGTCTGTCCGTCTGTCCGTCTGTCTTTTTCTACGCAATCTAGTCTCTCAGTTTTAAAGCTATCGAATTGAAACTTTGCACACAACCTTCTTTCCTTTGCACGCAGTATATAAGTCGGAACGGCCGGGATCGGCCGACTATATCCTATAGCTGCCATATAACTGATTGATCGGAAATTCCATAACTTTGGTGTTTGTAAAGTTTGGAAGCTGAGATTTTCTATGGGTTTTATATTTGGCCAATCAATCCGACCTACCAAATATCATAAGGATCGGCCGACTATATCCTATAGCCGCCATATATCTGACTGATCGGAAATGCCATAACTTTGGTGTTTGTTAAGTTAGGAAGTTGGGATTTTCTATGAGTTTTATTTTTGGCCAATCAATCCGACCTATCAAATTTCATAAGGATCGGCAGCCTATATCCTATAGCTGCCATATAACTGAACGATTGGAAATGCCATAACTTTGGTGTTTTTAAAGTTAGGAAGTTGGGATTTTTTATGAGTATTAAGAATGCATCATATGAATAATTTTGGAGAATATAATTTACAGAGTATTCTGCAAGGGTATATCAACTTCGGCTCCGCCCGAAGTTAGCTTTCCTTTCTTGTTAACAAAATATTTTTTTAAAGGACAGACCCATGAAAAACATCTCCTATGGCCAATCGGCAAAATCTTATACGACCACCCATCATTGACCTCCAACCTCAATAAATAAAAGCCCAATATAATCAATTAGATCAAAATTTAAATTTATCCAACAACAATAATTACAAATATAGGAAATATTCAAAATAATCAGTTAAAATAGGGAGAACAACACCAAGCTAATTTAGTTCAACAACAAAGGCAAATTCATAGACAGGAACTACACCAGTACAGAGACAATATGACAGCAGCAGTCAGACAAATAATTGCTGAGCAATATTCGGACATTGATACACTATGATCAGCACAAACAAGTGGCTCTTACGACACCAAGTAGTGCTTGTTACCCGCTGAGCCCTATTCTCAAATGCGAGTAAAAATGACAATATAGAGAGAAGTGAAAAAGGACAAAATAGAAACGGACAGACTAAGTTAGAATACATATGAAACAAAATACTAATACTGATTTTGTGCAAAGTAAGACAAAATTAATGCTTTTAGGCTTGGCAAAGAGTAGTAGAAATAACATGGTATAGTCTATTATAGTCGTTACACAGTACTTTAAACGGTTCATGCATATCAAAGTTAGATCTACAAATATTTAAAGTAAAAGAAACATAGTTCCTGGTAATTCTATTAGGCACGGAGAAGTTTATGCGACCCAAAAACTCGGGACTCTCCACATCCCCGTCAATAAGCTTATAGATAAAAGTTGTGCCAAGCATCGTTCTACGGTTTACAAACGATGGTAGATTAATTTGGAGAAGTCTTCTTACGTATGATAAATAGGGCTTCCATTCCAGTTAAGGCCCCGTAGAGCAAATAATAAAAAGTTCCTTTGCACAGACTCTATCCGGTCTATATGTACACCACACTGGGGACTTCAAACTGCTGACCAGTACTCCAGGATTGGAAGGACTAGTGAAACGAACAGAGTCTTTGTAACATAGGGATTCCTTTGACCACCTTTTAATAAATCCAAGTGCTCCCCTGGAGTACCATAGAAGTAATATGGTCACAAAATGGTTTTGGGTCAAGAAGGACGCCAAGGTCATCAACATGCGTAATTCTAGACAACGCACAACCACCCAGCGTATACGTTGCATATTGTGGGTTCACCCGAAATAATGCCATTACTTTGCACTTAGCGCTATTTAAATCCAAAAGATTTTCACAACACCATGTTTAAAAAGCGTTTAGGTCAGATTGTAAGTCTGAACTGCTAAAAATTTCGTTATATTGCAGGCATAGCTTAACGTCTTCTGCGTACATAAGGACACGCGACTTTGTCAAGACTAGAGGGAGATCGTTTATAAATAAAGTAAAAAGAAGTGGGCCAAGGTGGCTTCCTGGTGGGCCGCCTGAAGTAACTCGGATCAAATCAGAGATCGAATTTTTAAAGAGGACTCGTTGAGTCCTACCACTCAGATAACTTGAGATCCATGTTAGAAGATCACATGGAAACCCTAATAAGTCTAGCATTAGTACACGAAGCGAGTGATTTACTGAATCAAACGCTTTACTAAAATCAGTGTAGACTACGTCAGTCTGCATGTTTTTTCTGAAGCCATTTATCACAAAAGACGTTAGCTACAAGAGGATTGTCGTCGTAGATCTACAAAGATTTTGCAAGTGGGGTTTAATAACGTTTTCAAAAAGCTTTGGGATGGCGGATAATTTGGATATGCCTCTGTAATTACTCGTATTCGATTTATTTCCTTTCTTATGAAGGAGAATATCAAATGACTCCTTCCAAATAAGTGGGAAATAAGAAGCAAAGGTCTACACAGAGTTTCAGCACAGTATTTAAGCACGCAGCCTGGAACTACGTCCGGACCCGGTGAGTATACTGGTTTAACTTTATGGAGATCCAAGAGAAGGGAGCTTTCGCTTAACCTCGGGCAAAAAATTAAGTTTGTCTTGGATATGGCATTTGAATAAGACGGATTTGGACGGGATGTAACTGAATATGTTGTCTGGAAAAACTGGGCAAACAGATCGGCGATTGCCTGATCAGAATTTGCCGTAGAATTTTCAAATGATAGCGATGCAGGGTAACATGCTGATTTACGCTTAGTGTTAACAAAATTATAAAACTGTTGTGGATCTTGTGAAAATTGGACCCTACAACGAGTCAGATAGCTTTTATAACACCGGGCGTTAAGCACTGTAAAATTTGACCGAGCCCTTAGGTAACGAGAGATTGTGATTTTAAACATTTTAAATTTATTGAAAAGTCTCGACTTAACATATTTTAGGTGTGACAACTTCTTATTAAATCATGGAGGTTTATTTGAAATTGACGGATAGTATATCGGAACACAGATAAAAAAGGAGTTCTATGCGTTATAAAATATATTAAAGTCCTCAGCCATGTAAGTGCGTGAATAAAATTCGAACCAGTCATAGCCGGATATAAAGTATTTAAAATATGAAAGTTTTCCTTACAAAAGCAGCGGATTCGTTTAACCGATTTTTCTGATTTTTTATTCAGCTCTGTTCTTGCATCAGCTCTAGAGTTGAATGATAAGGATCTTCCGGTTGTGTAAGTGGTGATGTTCTTAATAGACAATCGCATTCTGAATTTGAAACAAACCACAAGTCTAGTAAACGTCCTAAGGAGTTTTTAACATGGTTCACTTGGGATAGCGCAATGTCAAGCAAGCCGTCAATAAAGTCATGCTGCGCTGAAGGAAGTAAAATATTAGAATTTTCGTCAGGGGACCATGTCGCACTAGGTATATTAAAATCACCTAATACTATTAACTGATCTCGATCTGACAGTTTTTGGAAATGGACTGAATAACAGAAAGGTGATTTGCGTAAATATGAAACTCAGATGATGATGGAAAAGAGGAGAATAGTTTAGAAGAGGATGTGGAAGGCGCTGGGGATGGTTCTTTAATGGTATTTTCCATTTCCCCTGAACTATTCTTTTTTTCTCTTCGTACTTCGTACTTTTTTACAAATATGCTCTCGGGCCAGAAACTGGTAGAGCACACAGATGCAAAAAGAGCACAAGGAATACCAATCTTAAATGATGATACTTTCCTAGCATAAGAAAATCTAAATTGTTTGACCTTCAAATCATCAACTTGGATTTTGTTACGCATATATGCCGTAATATCCGGGCACCCGAACACAAGTAATCGTTTTTGGTACAACACATGCAACCCTTTTTATACCCTTGCAAAGGGTATTATAATTTTGGTCAGAAGTTTGAAACGCAGTGCAGAAGACGTTTCCGACCCCATAAAGTATATATACTCTTGATCAGGATTAATAGGGGGAGTCGATATAGCCATGTCCGTCTGTCCGTCTGTCCGTCCGTCCGTCTGTTTCAATACCGATTGTGAGCTTAGTTTAAAAGCTAGCGATCTAAAACTTTCACAGTCGTCCTAAAACAAGCAGATCAAGTTTGAAAACCCCGATCGGATGGCTATATCCTATAGCTCATATAGAAACAATCGGATATAACTTGCAAGAATGGAAGATATTTCGCGCAGTGTAAAAGCTATTGACATAAATCTCTCCAAATCCTATTTTTGTATGAATATCTTGATCAGGGTTAAAGCGCGTGCCGATCGAACGTCTATATCCTATAGCTCCCATAGGAACAATAGGGTGAAATCCGTCCAAATTTGATGATTTTCAGAGTGCAGTGTGTAAGCTATTGACATAAATTTTTCCAAGTCTTATTAATTTACGTATACCTTGATCAGGGTAAAAGAGCTTGCCGATCGGACGTCAATATCTTATAGTTTCTGTAGAAAAATTGTTAAAGGCTGCGGAAATATCCCTTTATTTCTAATTTTTATGAAATTTTTACAGTATAAAAGCATTTGACATGATACTATGCAAATCTAGTTTATTTATGTATACCTTATTCCTTTCGCTACTTTTTCTATTTGGGCAATTTCGGCAAAGTCTGCAAGGGTATTAAAACTTCGGCTTGTCGAAGTCAGCTTCAGTCCGACAGCGACTTTTTTGCGCTTTGAGGAATCAGGCTCAGCTAGCATGCGACTAGTGAGCTGCGATTCAAGCGTCACGAGCAGGTCCGTATTTTTACGGCAGTTCCGGATTAATTCCGTAACACTGCTTTTTGTGAGCCGCCTAATAGATATTGCCTGGTTCTCATTTACGATGCATTCACCGCAGTAGTAGCGTAGGCCACAACGATGGCATCGCGAACCAGGCCAGAATATCCAAAACACTTTGTATGATAAATTTTATCACATGTATGGCAGGGAATACTTTGCTGTCCAGCCGGCAATTTTTCAATGAACAGAAAACCAATATTATTGACCACTGACCACTCTGCACTATGGCGGACAAAAAAATCTAAAGCGCACAAGAACTTTTTAATAAGAGAGCAAAGAGTGCGACAGAGCGGGAGCGAAACACCGATTAACTTTGATGTTAGGCACCACGAAACGAGCTAGAAACGAAAAGAGATAGGAAGCGGGATAATAACCGATTAACTCCGGTATAAGACACCTCAGATAGATATTACGGTTGGAGTGCGTGCCGTTTCAACTGCGCCCAACGACGAAGAGAAAGACTGAAAAGGGAGGCAATAGAAAACAATAACAACAAACCAGCACCTTATTAATTTTTTTTTTTTTTAGCGCGCGTAGTCCCACGGCCCACTTACCCGCCCAAGGGGCGCACCCGTATATCGTACGGCACGATTCGCGAGAAGATAGACGCGAGATAAGAAAATAAAGGTAAAGGTCCGGGGAAACAAGTAATAGTTAGATCAATCTTGTGCCAATGAAGCAAGTATTAATCGTTTTAGGAGCGGCAGAGAGTCAATATTTGAGATTACAGGAAAAAGTCTATTTTAGTCAGAACATAATACTCTGAAAGGCTCAGGCAAGGCATAGTTGGATCTACAATGATTTAAAATTAGGGGAATATAATTTCTAGTTAATCTACTTGGCACAGAAAAGTTTAGCCGACTTATCAAGTCGGGGCAGTCAATATCACCATGTATAAGGTTATAAATAAAGATAGTACCAAGCATCGGTCTACGGTTGGCTAGGGAGGGTAAATTAATCAACAGAAGTCTACTAGAATAAGAAGGTAAGTTAAGATTCACATCCCAGTTTAGGCGCCGTAAAGCAAAAAGAAGGAAGTTTTTTTGTACAAATTCAATACGACCAATATGTATTCCGTATTGTGGACTCCAGGCGGGAGACCCATACTCCAGAATCGGACGGACTAGCGAAATAACTAAAGTTTTAGTCAAATAAGGATCATCGAATTCTTTTGACCACCTTTTAATAAATCCAAGCACTCCTCTGGCTTTATTAAGCATGGACGAAATGTGATTAGAAAATTTTAGTTTAGGATCCAGGAAAACGCCAAGATCGTTTACAACAGTTATTCTATCCAGAGAGCTGCCACTTAATGTGTAATGTAATGTAATGTGTAAAAAGTCATCGGCTTGCACTTGGATGCGTTTAAATTTAGTAAATTATCTCGGCACCAGTTTTGAAAATTATCTAGATCGGATTGCAAGTCTAAATGGCAGGAAATGTCCTTATACTGCAGGCACAACTTAACATCATCTGCATACATAAGTACGCGAGAATGACTTATAATTGAGGGAAGATCGTTAATAAATAATGTAAAAAGTAACGGACCCAGATGGCTCCCTTGTGGGACACCGGAGGTAACACGGAGAATTTCAGTAATTGAATATTTAAAAAGGACCCTTTGTGACCTGCCATTCAGATAACTTCAGATTCATTTAAGTAGATCGACTGGACAACCTATCAAGTCAAGTTTTTGAACAAGAAGTAAGTGATTTACAGAGTCAAATGCTTTACTAAAGTCAGTGTAAATGACGTCTGTTTGAAAACTACTATTGAAGCCCTTTATCACAAATGTAGTGAGCTCTAGAAGGTTTTTCTAGAACGTAGATCAAACGTTTAATAAATCCGTGTTGACATGGAGAAAGGATTGATCTACAAAGGTGCTGCAGATGAGGAGTAATGATTTTTTCAAAAAGCTTAGGAATAGCTGACAACTTAGAAATACCTCTATAGTTACTGGCTTCTAACTTGTTACCTTTTTTGAAAAGAGGAATAACAAATGATTCCTTCCAATTATTTTGGAATTGGGATGTTTTTAGAGATAAGGTAAACAACTTGTGAAGAAGGAATACCATCGGGCCCTGGCGAATAAACAGGCTTAATACGAAGAAGATCCAAAAGAAGAGATAAACATATTTTATTTTCTAAACACAAGTTAATCAAGATGCACGCGCGAAGCGAACGGAAAGTTGTTAAAAGACACTTAAAGGTGTAGAAATGTAAAAAAAGATTTAAGTAAACCCCGGTGGTTTTAACAAGAAAAATGAAAATTCGGAGCGCAAAACAAAAACACGACCGTTCACTGTGAAGAGCGAAAAGCTGATGTGGCATATTTTTGGTTCACCCTAAACAAATATCATTACTTTACACTTAGCGCTATTTAAATCCAGAAGATTTTCACAACACCATGTTTTAAAAGCATTTATGTCCGTTCGTCAGTCTGAACTGAAAATTTCGTTATATTGCAGGCATAACTTAACTTCATCTGCGTTCATGAGGACACGCTCTTTGTTAAGACTAGAGGGAGATCGTTAATAAAAAATGTAAAAAGAAGTTCGCCAACTGGGCTTCCTTGTGGGACGCCTGCAGTAACTCGAAACAAATGACAGATTGAGTTTTTAAAGAGGACTCCTTGAGTCCTAAGATCCATATTAGAAGATCACATGAAAACCCTAATAAGTCTAGATTTAATACAAGAAGCGAGTGATTTACTGAATCAAACGTTTTACTAAAATCAGTGTAAACTACGTCAGTCCTCATGTTCTTTTTGAAGCCATTTATTGCAAAAGACGTTATCTCCAAAAGGTCTTCGCCTTATAAATCCATATTGACATGGAGATGTAATTGATATACAAAGATATTGCCAGTGGGGTGTTATAACGTTTTCGAAAAGCTTTGGGATGGCGGATATTTTTGATATACCTCTGTAATTGCTTGTATTCGATTTACTTCCTTTCTTATGAAGGGGAATAATGAATAACTCCTTCCAAATAAGGGGAATAAGGGAAGTTTCCAAAGATAAGGTAAATAAATTGTGCAGAGGTATACAAAGAGTTTCAGAACAGTATCTAAGCACACAGCCTGGAACAAAATTATAAAACTGTTGTGGATCTTGTGAAAACTGGAAACTACAAAGAGTCAGATAGTTTTTATAACACCGGGCGTTAAGCACTGTAAAATTTGACGGAGCCCTCAGGTATCGAGAGAAGGCAGATTGTAATCCGCACATTTTAAATTTATTGAAAAGTCTGGGCTTAATATTTTTTAGGTGCGACAACTCCTTATTAAACCATAGAGGTTTATTGGAAATTGACGGATAGTATAACGGAACACACTGATAAAGAAGGAGTTCAATGCATTATAAATTATAAAAACGGCCTTAGCTATGTTAGTGCAGGAATAAAGTTCGGACCAGTCATAGCCGGATATTATATAGCCGAAAGCAGTGAATTCGTTTAACAGACTTTTCGGATTTTTTAATCAGCTCCGTTCTCGCATCTACAGTCAGCTCGAGAGTTGGATGATAAGGATCTTCCGGTTGTCTAATTGATGATGCTCTTAATACACAAACGCCTTCTGGATTTGAAACGAAACACAAGTCCAGTAAACACCCTAAGGAATTTTTAACATGGTTTACTTGGGATAGCGCAATGTCAAACAAGCCGTCAATAAAGTTATGCTGCGATAAAGGAAGTAAATAGAAAGTAAGTAGAATTTTCGTCTGGGGACATATCGCACTAGGTATATTAAAATCACCTAATATTGATACTGATCTTGATCTGACAGTTTTTTGGAAATAACGGAAAGGTGACTCGCGTAAATTGGAAACTCAGATGATGGTGGTATATATATACTAGTAATAGATATAAATCTATCAGGAAATTCCATGTCATTAAATGTCATTAAATTCTTTAAAAGTTAGTAATTGAGACAAAAGGTTTGAGTCGACAGCAATCAAGACTGCACCTCCCTGTCTGGACTGACAATAAAGCCTGTAAATTGTGTACTTAGCCGGGAAAATTTCGGAGCTAAGAATATCCGGCCTTATCCTGGTTTCTGTACATACAATAATATTAAATGGAAAGAAAAAACTATCCGAGTACAATTTAGTCAGCAAAATAAGTAAGCCTCTAGTATTCTGATAGGAAAGAAGGCGCGGATGCTTGTGTTAAGGTTGCGAACGAGATGAAATCGTTCATGCGCCAAACTAAAGGCGGCCTGATGGGGCTGATTAACTGTTTCGGAGTTGCTAGAGATAGTTTTCGCCGAGCTGATGATCTCCTCTCTGCGCTGGATTCGCAGTTTAATAGACGTAAGCTATTAGAAGAGTCCCCTAAGCGCAAAAAGGCCGGTGGTGGTAAGCAGCAAAAGGGGAATACCCCGCAACCAAACTCAAAATAACAACAGAGCATTCCGGCGGATCAGACTCTGACTGCAGCAAATCCTCAAATGTTGCTAAGATCAGCAGCTATAAAAGATTCGGTATCCGAACAATCCGTAACAGAATGCATGCAACCAGGGACTTCTAAGAATTCCTATTTGTCCGTAGTGGTTTCACAATTAATAGATCCACCTAAATCTCAGAATGTAGCACCACCACCACAAGGGACTACTGAGTCCGGACAACCGGCTCAATTGGTTTTGCGGAAACAATGTCTGCTCCACCAAAATCCCTTTCAGTGGTTCCACTAAAAATCAAATTTTCGATTGTACAATCGGCTTTAGTTTTGTCTTGTATATAAGACAATACAGAAGATGTTTGATCAGGGGAAAGTCGAGAAACGAAAATTTGTTTCTTTGGTGGAACCACTGAAAGGGATTTTGGTGGAGCAGACATTGTTTCAGCAAGAGTAAAGGTGGAAAAGTTTAAGTTTTCTTATGCTAAAGACATGTAATCTTTCAAGATAACTGTCCCTAACGAGCTCTTTGTAGCCATATGCTCGGGCGACTTTTAGCCGGATAATATGGATGTAAAAGAGTTTGAGTTAAGATAAAGAAGAAGGGGCCCGGGGGAGTCAAACTTCCTAGTCGAGGCCAAACAAGTGTACCAATTTCAAAAAACTAACTTCTAACCTGCATCTTTCCTATTAGAATGTTAGAGGCTTGCGTGGCAAGCTCACTAAATTGTAATCTGATAGCCTTTCTTTTGCATCTCACATTATTGTGTGACAGAAACCTGGTTAAATCCGGAGATCTTTAGCTCCGAAGGTAAGTACCTCTCGTCAGAATAGTTATTTTTTGAGGAATGCAATACCATTGAATTTATTTGTGTAAAGTTATCGCTTCCTGGTAACTCTATATACATAACTTGCTCATATATTATGCCGTTGTCTGAACTTCCTGATTATTTAAATCACCTTTCCGCTATTAAGTCTGTTGCAAATTAGCTCTCCGATAAGGATCAGTTGGTAGTTCTAGGTGATTTTAATATACCTGGATTTACTGGGACCACTGAGGATGGATCGAATGTCTAACTACCTATGGCATAACATGATTTTATTGACGGCCTGCTTGACATATCCTTATCTCAAGTAAACCATGTCCGAAATTCACTAGGTCGCCTACTTGATTTGTGTTTTGGATCAAATCCTGAAGGTCTGTTTTTGTCCAGAGTAGCACCACTCACGCAACCGGAAGATCCATATCACCCTACAACTGAACTTACATTTGACACGGGTAGAGGTCTGATCTTTACTTATGCATTAATATGTCCGATGCAGTTAATGTTTTTTACACTGCAATAAACTCATTTTTTAATTTCTGTGTACCGTGGTACTATCCGTCAATTTCCAATAAATCACCTTGGTTAAGCAAAGAGTTGACACACTTAAGAAATGTCAAGTCCAGACTTTTTGAGAAATATCAATCTGTTTTAACTAGATATTTAAGTGCTCGGTCAAGATTTACCGTGCTTAATGCTTAGTGTTATAATAGTTACTTAAGCTCCAGTTCTCTCAAGACCCAAAACAGTTTTATAACTTCGTTAAAACCAAGCGTAAATCTAATTCATATCCTTCCTCGCTGTCGTTCGAAAACATGACGGCAACCACAGATCAGGCAATAGCCTCATCTTTTCAAACGACTTACTCTACTTTAGATTATTCATCACAGCCTTATTCTTACACCATACCCAAGTCAGGAAAGCTCTCTTCTTTTGGATCTTCTTCGTATTAAGCCTGTTTATTCGCCAGGGCTCGATGGTATTCCTGGGTGCGTGCTTAGGTATTGCGCTAAGGCCCTGTGTAAACCTCTTCACCAGTTGTTTACCTTATGTCTCGAAACCTCCCAGTTCCCAAATATTTGGAAGAAATCATTTGTTATTCCTCTTTTCATAGAGGTATTTTTAAGTTTTCAGCTATTAGTAAGCTTTTTGAAAAAATCATTACTCCTCATCTGCAGCACCTTTGTAGATCAATCCTTTCTCCATGTCAACACGGATTTATTAAACGTAGATCAACAATCACAAACCTTCTAGAGCTCACTACATTTGTGATAAAGGGCTTCAATAGTAGTTTTCAAGCAGACGTCATTTACACTGACTTTAGTAAGGCATTTGACTCTGTAAGTCACTTACTTCTTGTTCAAAAACTTGACTTGATAGGTTTTCCAGTCAATCTACTTAAATGGATCTTAAGTTTGTGACGGTTAGTCGTTTTGCCGGGTGGCTCAGGGATGGCCAGGGTTCGTCACAGGAATTTTTTTGTGTCAGGCGTGGTTGCTTAAAGAGAGTTCCGACCCAGCCCAGAGTAGAAGTCGTGGGGAATTACTTAGTAATTGATTATACCTAACGAGTTTTCCGGTTTGGCGGGGTGCCGCCCTTGCTGCCATCGCTTTCTTCGTCCACTTCGAATACCTGGTATCGGGAGCCGTCCAGCTGCTCGAGAAGAACGGCACGGGATCTCGGCTGCGGGAGAAGAGTCCCCGGGATGGGTTGCCTGAAATGATAATGGGGTGCTTGCGGACCCTGAAGTCAGCCACGAGCGAGAGAGAGCTATTTAGTGCTTGGGGACCCGAAAGTCAACCGCAAGGGAGAGAATGTTGCTTGGGGACCCTGAAGTCAGCCACAAGAGAGAGAGAGAGAGAGCTCAGCCGGTGAACCGTGCCGTAATGAGGTGTGATCCTGAAATCAGACGTCTCCTAGGGATAGCTCCAGGCCGGCAAGCCGAGAAGGTTAGAGGGAGGAGGAAGTACTACGGGAGCTAACTACAATGTATAAGCGGACTTGGATCGAATGATCTGAAAATGACTTTGCTGCTTACCACCACTGGGGAGTTGCCTCTATACCCTTAGACGGTTGGCTGCTAAGTGATCTTCTATGGCCCGTGGTCCGCCTTATATAGGCCTCGGCGAGATCTAGTGTGCCCGCCGCCCGTGTGAGATTGGCCGGTATAAGTGTGGCCATCTCTCTCGGTCTAGTGTGCCCCTACGGGCGCGATCGTTGGCGCGCGCGCGTTCTTAGTTTGAATTTGAATTAAACGCTCCTTTCGTTTAACTTTTAGTCTTTTTGTGCGCGCAGCGTCACACTCCCCCCCGTTATGGATTTTAGTGGTATTGAATCGTGATGTAGTTTCCCCTGTTCGACACCACTCGCCAGGTTGTTTCTCCATCCTTTATCAGCCATCGCTGCTGCCTTCCGATTTTCTTTCCTGCTAGCTTTTCTTTGATGCTGCCTCTTGCCGTTCTTGATAATATTTCTCATTCTGGTAGCGTCCATCCCTCGTTGTTGTGCTCCTCCTCATGGATATCTCTGCCCGGTGTCTCGGTTGCTCGGTTCTCCTGGGCTGTTCTGGCTACCGTACTTATGGTTTGGCTGTTGCCCTGCCCGGACTGGATGTTCCTGGTTGTTTGCGGTGCCGTGGTCTTCATCTTCGCCGGTGCCGTCCTCTTTCGTGTGGTTCCCGCCATCGGTATCGGCTCTACTAACTTCGCCATAGTATGCGCAGCTCTTATCTTCGTGTGCTACTCTCGGAATCTCAGCGCTGCCTCCGCGAACTTGTTCATGTTTTCGTGTTCGTTCTGTATTGTATTTCTTCCTCCGTACGGCTTAGTGTCTCCAATGTATATCCTCTTTGTTTTCCGTGTGTTCGGATCTGCGTCTGCTACCTCATTCCATTTTCCCTTTCCATACTGGACTACGCCTAAGTCCGTGGTATTCGTTTTTGTCTCCGGTTGGTCCACTTCGTCTCCGGCTGCTCTTATCTCTAGCTCCAAGCCTCCACACCTCAGCGTGCTGCGTGCCCCGGCTAGAAATTCCATTCCTAACAGAATTCCTCCTGCCACTTCTGTTAGTATCATGAATGTTACCCTGAACGTTCTTCCTCCAAATTGGATTTCTGCCGCGAATTCTCCTATCGCCTTCTGCGTTGCTTCGTTGGCCATTGTTATTTCTGCTCGGGTTCCACACCATTTGCCTTGTTGCTTCAGATCTTGATATCTGCTTCTGCTTATCGCGCTTCTTGATGCCCCTGTGTCCACTGTTCCTTTCGCTGTCTTGTTCCCGACCCTTATTCGGGCTACTATTTGGAACCCGTCGCAACATAGCTGTTCACCTGCTGCTGGCTCCTTTATTGCCGCCTGAGCTGCCAGCTTCAACTGCTCAGGTCTCCTGCAGCACTCCTTGGTTCTCGTACCGTTTCTATCACAGACCCAGCAAAACAGCCTCGGCGGATTGCTGCACGTGCTTGCCGCATGTCCGGTTCCTCCGCAGCGCATGCATATCTCCGGTTCTAGTTGCTGCTGTGCAGGTTGGCTTGTCTGTGTCCGGTCCTCTGCCTCTATTCCTTCTACTTCCTTCGCTAGTTTGAGGAACTCTGTCAACGAGTTGAATCCTGCCCTCCTAGCGTACAGCTTTATCTTGCTCCTGCTGTTTTTGTATCCTCGGTCCAGTTTGGCCTCTTCTGAGAGTTTCGTGAATTGCATCAGTTTTCTTAGTCCCATTGCGTATTCTCTTACGGGCTCCGTTTCTCTCTGCTTCATCTGTGCAATCTGATTCTCCAACTGTTCCTCAAACCTCGGCGGCAAAAAGTATTCCAGCAGTTCTGTTCTGAGCTGAGTCCATGTTACGATCCTGCTCGGCGTGGTGTTCCACCAATCACTCGCGATTCCCTCCAGGACGAATGCCATCGTCTGTATCAGCTGGTCCTTCCGTATTCCGTATCCGCCCGCCCACTGTTCCATTTTGCTTAGGAACTCCAGTGGGTTTGTTGTTCCTTGGTACCGGATGCCCCATCCACGTACCCGGTCTATGACTTCTGTTTCCATTTTTATTTCTAACTTTCCTTCCGTTTCGTCCCTTAGACTTGCTCCTTTGATGTCCATTATCTCCTCCTTTTCCCTGGTTACCAAGATCGCCGGAATTGTTTCTTTCCCGGGCTTTTTTCTTTCTTATATTTTTCCGACAGTTCTGCGAGACTTTGTCTGACCGTTTCTGTATGATCCGTTTTCTTTGCGAACGCTGCCAACAAACGTATTAAATCATCACTTCCTTCTGCCGTTCCTAATCCGAACTCTTCCGTTTATTTCGTTAGTACGCTCTTGGGTGCCAGATACACCCAGCTCGATATTACTCCGCTGGTGTCGGTTTGTCTCCTGCAACCACTTTAACCTGCTCGGGCGCCACTGTGACGCTTAGTCGTTTTGCCGGGTGGCTCAGGGATGGCCAGGGTTCGTCACAGGAATTTGTTTGTGTCAGGCGTGGTTGCTGAAAGAGAGTTCTGACCCAGCCCAGAGTAGAAGTCGTGGGGAATTACTTAGTAATTGATTATAACTACGTTTTATTTCAGTAAGTATCTTGACATTTGATTAATAACTAACGAGTTCTTCGGTTTGGCGGGTTGCCGCCCTTGCTGCCTTCGCTTCCTTCGTCCACTTCGAATACCTGCTATCGGGAGCCGCTCCAGCTGCTCGAGAGGAACGGCACGGGATCTCGGCTGCGGGAGAAGAGTACCCGGGATGGGTTGCCTGAAATGCTCGGGGACCCTGAAGTCAGCCACGAGCGAGTGAGAGCTATTTAGTGCTTGGGGACCCGAAAGTCAACCGCAAGGGAGAGAATGTTGCTTGGGGACCCTGAAGTCAGCCAGAAGAGAGAGAATGTTTTGCTTGGGGACCCTGGTGTCAGCCACAAGAGAGCGAGAATGTTTGGCTTGGGGACCCTAAAGTCAGCCACAAGAGAGAGAATGTTTGGCTTGGGGACCCTAAAGTCAGCCACAAGAGAGAGAGAATGTTTTGCTTGGGGACCCTGAAGTCAGCCACAAGAGAGTGAGAATGTGTTGCTTGGGGACCCTGAAGTCAGCCACAAGAGAGAGAAAGAGAATTGCTTGGGGACCCTGAGGTCAGCCACAAGAGAGAGAGAATGTGTTGCTTGGGGACCCTGAAGTCAGCCACAAGAGAGAGAGAGAGAAGTGTTTGGGGACCCTGAGGTCAGCCACAAGAAAAGAGAGAGAATTGCTTGGGGATCCTGAGGTCAGCCACAAGAGAGAGAGAGAGCTCAGCCGGTGAACCGTGCCGTAATGAGGTGTGATCCTGAAATCAGACGTCTCCTAGGGATACCTCCAGGCCGGCAAGCCGAGCAGGTTAGAGGGAGGAGGAAGTACTACGGGAGCTAACTACAATGTATAAGCGGACTTGGATCGAATGATCTAGTCCACCACCTTTGCTGCTTGCTCCCCCACTGGGGACTTGCCTCTATACCCTTAGACGGTTGGCCTCGGCGAGATCTAGTGTGCCCGCCGCCCGTGTGAGATTGGCCGGTATAAGTGTGGCCATCTCTCTCGGTCTAGTGTGCCCCTACGCGCGTGATCGTTATCGCGCGCGAGTTCTGAGTTTGAATTTGAATTAAACGCTCCTTTCGTTTAACTTTTAGTCTTTTTGTGCGCGCAGCTTCACAAGTTATCTGAATGGCAGGTCACAAGGGGTCCTTTTTAAAAATTCAATTTCTAAAATTCTCCGTGTTACCACCGGTGTCCCACAAGGAAGCCATCTGGGTCCGTTACTTTTTACATTATTTATTAACGATCTTCCATCAATTATAAGTGATTCTCGCGTACTTATGTACGCAGGTGATGTTAAGTTGTGCTTGCAGTATAAGGACATTTCCTGCCATTTAGACTTACTCGCCGAGATAATTTACTAAATTTAAACGGTTCCAAGTGCAAGCTCATGACTTTTTATCGGGCCAATCCGATATACGCGACTTACACATTAAGTGGCAGCTCTTTGGGTAGAATAACTCTTGTAAACGATCTTGGCGTTCTCTTGTACCCTTAATTAAAGTTTTCTAATCACATTTCGTCCATGGTTAAGAAGGCCAGAGGAGTGCTTGGATTTATTAAAATGTGGTCAATAGAATTCGATGATCCTAATTTGACTAAAACTTTATTTATTTCGCTAGTCCATCCGATTGTGGAGTATGGGTCTCCCGTCTGGAGTCCACAATACGGAATACAAATTGGTCGTATTGAATCTGTACAAAAAAACTTCCTTCTTTTTGCTTTACGGCGCCTAAACTGGGATGCAAATCGAAACTTACCTTCTTATTTTAGTAGACTTCATTGATTAATTCACCCTCCCTAGCCAACCGTAGAACGATGCTTGGTACTACGTTTATTTATAACCTTATACATGGTGATATCAACTGCCCCTGCTAAACTTTTCTGTGCCAAGTAGATTAACTAGAAATTATATCCCCCTAATTTTAAATCATTGTAGATCTAACATGAGCCTTTCAGAGTATTATGTTCTGACTATAATAGACTTTTTTTCATAATCTCAAAACATTCATTGGCAAAAGATTGATTTTACTATTACTTTTTTCCCTGGACCTTTACATATATTTTCTTATCTCGTGTCTATCTTCTCGTTCCGTACGACACACGGCTGTGCCCCTCGGTCGGTTGGGCGGGTAAGTAGGTGTTGGGACTCCGCGAAAAAAAAAGAGGATATGGTATTTACCATTTCCCTTGATCTATACCCTTTTATACCCTTGCAAAAGGTATTATAATTTTGGTGATCAGGATCACCGCCTGAGTTGAAATAAGCATGTCCGTCTGTCCGTCTGTCTGTTTCTACGCGAACTAGTCTCTCAGTTTTAAAGATATCGAATTGAAAGTTTGCACACACCCTTCTTTCGTTTACGCGCAGTATATGTGTCGGAACGACAATCCTATAGCTGCCATATAACTGATTGATCGGAAATGCCATAACTTTGGTGTTTGTAAAGTTAGGAAGTTCGGATTTTCTATAGGTTTGATATTTAGCCAATCAATCCGACCTACCAAATTTCATAAGGATCGGCAAACAATATCCTATAACCGCCATATAACTGATTGATCGGAAATGCCATAACTTTGGTGTTTGTAAAGTTAGGAAGTTCGGATTTTCTGTGGGTTTTATATTTGGCCAATCAATCCGACCTACCAAATTTCATAAGGATCGGCCGACTATATCCTAAAGCTGCCATATAACTGATTGATCGGAAATGCCATAACTTTAGTGTTTGTAAAGTTAGGCAGTTGGGATTTTCTATGGGTTTTATATTTGGCCAATTAATCTGAGGATCGGCCGACTATATTCTATAGCTGCCATATAACTGAACGATTGGAAATGCCATAACTTTGGTGTTTTTAATGTTAGGAAGTTTGGATTTTTATGAGTGTTAAGAATACATCATATGAATAATTTTGGAGAATATAATTTACAGAATATTCTGCAAGGGTATTTCAACATCGGCTTCGCCCGAAGTTAGCTTTCCTTTCTTGTTGTTCCTTTCTTTGTACTCTTTTCAAATATGCCCTCGGGCCAGAAACTGGCGGAACACAAATATGCAAAATGCGAGCAAGGAATAAGACTAGTGAACTGCGATTCAAGCGCCACAAGCAGGTCCGTATTTTTACGGCAGTTGATTCCGTAACACTACTTTTTGTGAACCTCGTAATTGATTTGCCTGGTTCTCATATGCGATGCACTCATAGCAGTAGTAGCGTAGGCCACTCCTCTTATCGAAGGCATCGTGAACCAGGCCAGAATATCCAAGACACTGTGCATGATACATTTTATCACAGGGAATACTCTGCTGTCCAGCCGAGATAACTTTCTTACAATTTTTCAATGAACAGAAAGCCATTATCACTCGGACCACTGAGCAACTAAACTGGACTAAAAATCGAAGCGCTCGATAACTTTTTGAAGAGAGAGAAAGAAGAGCGACAGAGCGGGAGCGAAATACCGATTAACTTTGATGTTAGGCACCTCGAAAGGACGAAGAACGAAAAGAGAGAAACGGGAACGTAACACCGACTAGCTCCCATATTAGACCCCTCTTAACGGGACAGACAGAGAAAGTGATAGGTCAGGAGCGTAACAACGTTAAGTTTTGCCGTTCCAACAACTCTGCAATGATGTTCAACTCCTCAAAGATATATTAGAGAGATAGTGCGTGACGTTCCTATAGCGCCCAACGACGAAGAGAAAACCTTAAAAGGGAGGCAATAAAGAAACAATAACAAAAAACCAGCCCCGAAATGATGTTTAAAACGTTTTATTTTCTAAACTCAAAGTAATCACGTTGCACCTGCGAAGCGAACGGAAAGTTGTTAAAGATACTTAAATGTGTAGAAACGTTCAAAAAAATTTTAAGTTAACCCCGGTGGTTTCAACAAGGAAATAAAAATTCCGAGCGCAAAACAAAAGCACGACCATTCACTATGAAGAGAGAAAACAATATACTGCTGTTCAGACTAACACTAATAAAAATAAAGTATAATACTTTATGAGCTCTGTGCATGTCATGTGACAGTTGTAAATCGATCTAGAGCCATAAACTAAGATTGTAATTTTAAACACTACAAGGGAGCGGTGTTAGCATTTGTAATCTGTAAGTGCAGGCCACTTGAGCCTAACCGAAAATAATCACTTGAGATGTTGCTCACACTGCACCAAGAGTTCCTGTGCGGGGGTCAAATGATAACCCTCCCGCTCAGGCAGGCGCGGCCTCTGCGTAGGCCACAGAATAAGAATTTCATGTTAGTTTCCCAAGCAGGGACTTAGAAAATGGAATTCAGTCTTAAAACAGAACTCAACTGAAAAGGTTGTTTTATTTAATTCAGTAACTCATCCCTTTCATTTTGGTCCTTCGACAACTCTGCAGTTTTCCCCCACCAGTGGTAAAAGTCTCTGAACTTAGGCCAGCACCTTAAAAATAAAATCTGTAACAGTTGCAGTTTTTGTTAAAGGTGTTAATGAATAATTGATTCTTGTTTTCCCCCACCAGTGGTAAGAAGCAGAGTAAAAAATTTAAAAAAGCAAAAAGATATAAAAGAATTTTATATGTTATAATAAAACGTAATCAATTGTAGAATTTCAACAAAAAAGTCAAAATTTGTTGTACAAGTGGTCGAAAAATCGACAAATTATAAAATAAAAAATAATTCTTGCCATCCGTTTCAAACATCGAAAAAGTGATTTAATAAAATCAGGCGTATTCAAGGCCGACATCAAGAAAAGTTTAAAAGTTTTCACGGTGAAATAAATTAAAGTGATTTAACAACAAAAAAATTAAATAATAACAAAGTGACTCCCAATAATAAAAAGATAAACAAAGTGACTCCCAACAAAAAATCAAAAAAATCTTAAATCATCTATTTTTAATAGAATTAAAGTAAGAATAGACACAGTATTATCTGAAACTGACAAGCCCGATGGATAATGAATGGCAAAAGAGCAGATGGAAAAAAATGTAAACTGGGAAAGCCAGATCTAGCGATAGAGCAGTTAGCTAAATATTTAAATTAGCATTGGAAAACTTAATTTTTATTTGGGATAGGCTAGTTGCTTTGAAGCAGGGAAATACTACAGATGTCACTGTTAGTAGATTTGATGATATATTGGTCGAATTAGCTTTCGATATATCAATGGTAACAAAAGACATGTAGAAAAACTCGAGAAAAATGTGCTGAAAAAGGTAGAATTTGCAAATCATTTCATATGTTTTCGCTATATCTTCATCAAGAGAACAATCTTTTAATTTAGTCACGATTTCGGCTATGTCTGAGTCTCGACGCTGTTCAGCAATGAGCCAATTACTTGAAATTTCGGCCAAGTTAATTCTCTTCTCATCAATTACTTTTGGAGCAGAAGTAGACCCTGGTGAGATAGGATTTCTCGACAAAAAGTCAACATGTGCCATTCTTTTCCCTTCTCTATACTGAATTTCAAATGTAAATGACTGTAAGAAAGCCCACCAACGCTGTGCTCTAGGGGTCAAATCTTGTTTATTTCTTGACGCCTTCAATGAGTTACAGTCGGTATAAACAGTAAAGTTCCTGCCCAGCAAATAATGTCGAAAATGTTTAATTGAGTTTACAACCGCTAAAGTTTCCAACTCATACGAGTGATATCTGGACTCTGCAGGTGAAGTAGTTTTGCTATAATATTCTATTACCTGTGGTTTTTTCTTAATTTGGTGTAATAAAATTGCACCGTAACCACTGCCACTTGCATCTGTATGTAATTCAATGGGATAATTTGGGTCAAAAATAACAAGGACTGGTTCATCGGTAAGTATAGAAATAATTTGTTTCCGTATCTGTTCATGTTCTGTTTTCCAAATAAATTTATTTTTGTCTGAAGTTAAGAAATATAACGGTTTCATCAACTGTGAAAAGCCCTTTATAAACTGCCGGAAATACGATGCTAATCCAATAAATTGTCTAAGTGATGTTACAGACTGTGGAGGGGGAAGGGCAGTTAACGCTACTATTTTCTGAGGGTTTGGACGATGTTTTCAGAAATGAACACTTTGTAATGTTGAATGAAAACCCAGCCTCTGTCAGAACATTTAAAACAATCTCTAATCTTTCAAACGCGTCGCATTGTGTTGTGGCAGTTATCATGATATCATCCATATAGACGATAACATAGGATTTCGCTAAATCTCCTAGCGCCTGCATTACTAAGCGTTGAAAAACAGAAGGCGCGTTTTTAAGCCCGAATGGCATAGACAGAAACTCATACTGGCCATCTGGCGTCACAAACGCTGTGTACTCAATAGAATCCGCATGCAAAGGAATTTGGTAGTATCCACTGGCCATATCTAAACATGTTAAATAATTAACTCCTTGAAGTCTATTTATTTGATCCTGTATGAGTGGGAGCGGGTATTTATCAGCAACAGTGTTTGAATTTAGCTCTCTATAGTCAACGCAGAGTCTATCCGAACCATTTTTCTTTTTTACCAACAATATGGGGCTTGCATAAGGTGAACAGCTTGGTCTTATTATATTACACCTCAACAGCTCCTCAATTTTCTCTCGAACTAAATCTCGCATGCATGGACTTAATCGATATGGCCTTCTTTGAACTGTTTTCCTTGGATCAATCAATCTAATTTTCATTTCGCCAACTCTTACTTTAGTATATGGAATGCCTTTTATAAAACAATCTGAGTACTTTGCCAACAATGAATTAAGTTTTATTTTATTTTCTCCGTCAAGTTCAGTATCAATATCGGCTGGCTCAGAACCGGTAAACAAATTAATTATTTTGGCTCTCGAAATTGTAAATTTGTTTGATGAAATGAAAATATCAAAACCCTGCTTAAGTATTTCACGCCCAATGACGATATCGTTTTGCATGTGATCATCGCTTATTACATAAAACAAAATTTCAATAAAATGGTCATCAATCTTAACGTTACTTAAAACTTGTACAGTACTACATATTCCATTAATACCTATGCCTTTTAACATAACAATATTATTGAATCTTTTACCAGAAAACTGAGTACTTAGCTTTTCTTTCATTAGTGAGCATTCCGCTCCGGAATCAAAGGTGACTTCAAAAATGTGTCCTCTGTGGTTCATGCTTCCTCTAAGTACTGCAACGCTGCACTGCTCCACTCGTTTTTCCCGGTTGAACGTCTTGTTCCTATCCGCTTCCTTCTTTGTACATTGGGTAGATATGTGTCCCCTGTCTCCGCACTTGTAGCAAGTTACAATTGATTTTTCACGTCGATGTTCATCGTGTCTGACATGTCGCTCTTTGTCATTCGCAAGGTGATGTTGTTGTTTCTTGAGTCTGCACTCAAACATTTTGTGGCCTAATTTTCCACAATAATGACACTCGATCGAAGATTGCTTTTGCCGTTTTGGATAAATTTCAGATTGATTTTCCACAAAGCCACTTTTTCTTTTATTAAAAGTGAACGCTTTTAATTCGGACTGTAGATCGGCTCTGGTTCGAACATTTGAAGTGAAACTCAAACGCTGCACACGGTTATCAAAGCTTGCCAGTAATGCGAGAGTCACGGACACAGCAATTTCTTCTTTTTTCATTTCATGCCATTTCGTCGTTAGTTCTGTAACCATGCGGGTTGCGTGCAGTGCGAGACACTCGCCATTGGTCGGTCGTTTTGTCAGCATTTGTAGAAACATGGCGGCTGGTGTTTCTAAAGTATCAAAGCGTTGTATGAACAATTCCTTAAACTCGAGCCAGGTTATATCAGCATAGCAGACTTGGGACAGCCATTGCGAGGCGCTACCCTCCAATGCTGCACTTAAAGCCACAACCAACGCACTGCCCTTCAATGTATTTTCTTTAAGTATAATTTCCACAGTTGAACACCACGATGAAGCGATGGCACCTGCCTTGTCTGAATTTGGGTAGTTGCACCGATTTACTCCGCACTGCATCAGGTTCTGTTGTTTGAATTGCTCGCACAAGATTGAGCAAATTTGCATTTTGCAACTCTAAGATGGCACGCCATTGTCCCTCCATTGTTGTAGGTAGAGGGCCAGATCCCACTTCTGATGTTGCAGCAGGGTTTGTTGCAGCAGGGTTGCTCTCGTCAGACATTGTAATAGCGCAGCGAGTTTCGGTTCCGCACACCTCAAGTCCCAAACGCAACTAACTGCATCGTTCCTTCTTCCTTCTGTGCTTACCACCGAACCACACTCGGCGACAGCGACACTACGCTGTCGCCCCGCTAAAACGTAATTTCTTAAAGCGACAACATGACACAGCAGAATTAGAGGCTAATGCAATATTACCAATAGTGATGAAATAGGCCTTCTGATGAAATTCCCGAAAATATACCCATACACTCATACCAACATCCTCACACTCTTAGTATGCACCGACATATATAAGAAACATGAACTCGAATTTGATTTTGTTGAAGTAAATAATGTTTAAGATGAACTAATTGGTTACTTTTTGGAGGGCACTATTGGGTATGTAGAGCAATAGTTATTCGTGGGTGGAATCTAATTAAATTTCACATGGTAGGGTGGGTATAGAACGAGGCCAATAACATCTGGTCCTTAATCTTCGATAGGTGCACTGTTTTTATCCGATTTTAGCTATTCGTTTTTCTCTCTACTACTGTTAGTTCTGTAACACATCTTGTTCTTTCTTAACACAAACCCACCCCACTCTCCCTGAGCAAGCTGGTCGAAATGTAGACAGAGCGTGTTAGGGGGGACAACGCTCGATGAGTGTGTTCGTTACAGAATTAAATGGCGCCCAAGAATAGAGGCAATCCCAATGCCTGATCAGGCATTTGTCGTTTGACATCCAAGCTTCCCGAAAAATAAAAACAAATCCTTCTTTCCATTTCGGAATGGGATTTGCTCTTGATGGATAGGTCCGTCTAGTTCTTCATTCATTTGGAAAGACCTTAAAACCACAATTTTATAAATAGATCCGTATGCATTATCAGTTTTATTGCACCTATTGAACAGAATAAACTATTGCTGCTTTACTACTATCCTTATATTTATATCGCTTTCTCTTTCTATATCGCTTTCTCTTATATCGCATTATCTTATATCGTATTCCTTTATATCGCATTCTCGTATATATATTATCGTAAAACTTGTCGCATATCTTATAAAGTATCTTCTATTTCTAATTTCTTATATAGTATTATCAATATAGTACATTGTTCTGTAATTATTTCTCGTATTCTTTAGTGTAAGATAACAAAAGTTTAAAATGTCGGTTAGGCACAGTAAAGCAACCTAGTTTCAATAGGCACTGAGGATTTGATGATATGCACCATCTGCAACGCAGTAGTATTCGATTTGGAACTAGTGGAAACTGTTTGTCAGCACAGTTTTCACAAGGCCTGTCTACAAGGTTGGCTACAGGAGCACAACAATTGTCCAACATGTTCTCAACCATGTTCTCAAACCCTGATCAGACCCAACATAGCCGGAGAAAATCGAGTTATAACCAGATCAATGCATCGAAACGCAGCTAATCATAACGATAACATTTCAGTTCAGAATGCAGAGCAGGATCCGCAACAGAAAAATCATAATGGAGGTAACCCTGTTGTAAATAAAGTTCCTAATCAGCATTTTCTGATTAATCAAATGCGAGCTCTCCAATCAAGAATGGAAGAAAACCAAATCACACAGATGAAAGCATTCCAAGCTAGAATGACAGAAACAGTGACAAACCAAATGACACAGATGTTCAGCCAGTTGATTAGGTCAACATTTCCTGGAAATAACTTAGCTCAGTCGCAGCGTGAAAATCGAAATAATTTGGGACGATACAGATCGCAGCGACCTTTGTATGGATCGACCCGATAGGATTTCAAATGTGATTTCGAACTGGCGAATCAAGTTCAGTGGCTCGGATAACGATATTGCAGTCGAGGATTTTATATACCGTGCAAATTGTCTCACTTCACAATGCCTAAACTTTGATAAGCTTTCCCAATACGCCAATTTGTTATTCGAGGGACCGGCTTTGGCTTTTTACTGGCGCGTTCATAGGTCAGTGGACTACTTGAATTGGAACGAATTGTGTAGGCGGTTGAAGGAAAGATACCAGGACCAGAGATCAGACCGCGAGATCAAAAGCGTCATGCGTTGTCGCAAACAAAGTTCTAATGAATGTTTTGATGAGTTCTTGGACGCAATGCTTTCCATTGCTGATTCCCTTCGAAAACCTATGCATGATTGTGATATAGCGACCGAAGTGCGTCAGAATCTCAAGACAGATCTTAAACGAAGAATTTTATCGTAGCACTCGGCCTAAACCAGTTCAACGCCCTAATGTAAACAAGCGTTTCGTTAACACAATTATTCACGAGGACGAATCTGGAGCTCAACCGGAAGAAGAACCAACTGTGGATAACGAAGTCTATGCTATTAAGTGGGTAGAAAAACTAACTTGCTGGAATTGTAACGAAATAGGTCACAAATACCATGATTGCCTTAAGTCTCGTCGTATCTTTTGTTATGGTATAAGCCCAATTGCGCAAAATGTAATTTGGTTCCGGAAAACTCCAAGCCGGACATTCGCCGATTCCAAAAAGGGAGTGTCTGTCAATAGCTTCGCACAACCCAAACAATTTGGCTGCTCCGGCAGTAGAACATTTACCAAAAATGTATTGTCAAAACCCTGATCCTTCAAGAACCCCAACTTTTAATCCATATCACCTATGGCTTCAAGGCAATTTAAAACGAAAGTCCAAAATATATCGTGTTAATGCTATTGTTGCTTCAAAACGCCGTTCTAACCTGCGCATGCGAAAATTCTGGAAGCGTAAAAGAGCATTTAATTGTTGTATCATTTCTTTTATCACTTACAAAAAGAATGAATGAAGAAGAATATTTGGCCTCGAATATTCAGCTCTTTTAGACAGTGGGGCCAACAAAAGTGTAATTGGTGGCCATCTTGCTCAGTAAATTATAAACGAACGACCATTTAATAAACTCAAAAGCATAGTTCGTACCGCTGACGGCCAAATACAATCAGTAGCTGGCACAATTTGTATTCCCTTGACATACAACTCCACCGATTCAAATTTCGTGGTGATATGCGGTATGGATTTCTGGGTAACATTTGGCATTTCCATCACAGAATCCTTTTCGATTAATGAAATCAATTGCGCATCGGAAGAGGACTCTACTCGTTTCTGTTTATCAAACATACAGAAATCCAAACTGCAAAAAGTCCTCGACGTTTTCCCATCATTCGAAAGTGAGGGCTTAGGCTTGACGAAACTGATTGAGCACAACATTGACACATCCTTATCGCCAGCAAAAGAAAAGCTGTTGTGTTTGGAAATCGACCGCATGTTTCAAATGGATGTTATAGAAGAAGCTCCTTCATCGCCTTGGTCTTCCCCAGTTAACTTGAATATAAAGCCTGGTAAGGTACGATTTTGTCCTGATTGGGATCTATTTTATGAGTTATTTAATGAACTCATACATTTAAGGGAGGATCTCAGTATTAGCTTAAAATTTAATTGCCTTAAAATCTGACTTAAGGGAGAAGCCAGGTTTCTCACTTATTGTTAGGATCAGGGGAAAATTATGAGGCAGCTTGGGAATTGTTAACCAAGCGGTATGAAAATAAAAGAAAAATTTTTTCCGATCAGATTAATCGCCTTCTTGACCTCCAAAATCTGAATGTGGAATCATTTCGGCAACTAAGAATGTTTATTGACACTATTAATGAGTAAAATTAAAGGCACAAATTTCCGACGAGGTTGATATAGTTTTTGCACACATAATAATATGAAAATTTTACAAAGAAGCTCTGCAACTATATGAGAGCCATGTTAAAAAACTAAAGAAATTCAAGCATTGTCCGATGTCATTGAATTTCTAGAGCAACGACTAAGTTCGATTAGCTCTGTTCAGGATGAAAAACCTGTCAACACGGTTAATGTTGACAATTTAAAGTGGGAGAAGTACAATTTGGCTGACCCAGACTTGCCGGGTCGTGTAGATCTGATAATTGCGGCAGATCTTTACACCAACATTCTGCAAAATTTTTTTTTTTTTGTTTTTAACATTTGCATTTTATTTATTGTATCTTCTTCTTCTTGAGACTAACAATAAGTATATAGAATCTTAAATTAAAAAGCTATCTGACAGTCAAGGTGACTGGCGCGAAAATTTAGGGGCTCTAATAACTATTGCTGAGCTGGAAGGTCATTGCGTTGCAATCGGGTCCGGATGGAAGCCCTGGCTAGGCCCCTGGCGAGCTGGTTTGGATGAGAAGTTAGCTTGGTGTGGTAGGACGCTTTTTGTTTTGATATTTCATCTTTTACGGGTAGAATGCCAAGCTCTGTGGATGTTGTCGTTCCGAACATACCAAGGTGCCCCAGTGATAGTTCTCAGGATTTTTGATTGTGCTCGCTGAATAATGTCGATGTTGCTGCTGTTCGCGTTTCCCCACAATTGGGAGCCGTAGGTCCAGACTGGCTTAAGCGTTGAATTGTAGAGTAGGACCTTGAAGTCCAGGCAGAGGGGGGAGCGCGCGTTTAAAAGCCAATGGAGACTGTTTGATTTTAGTTTTAGGTGAATTTTCTTAGCTTCGATATGTCTCCGCCATGTAAGTCTCCTGTCTAGGTGGATGCCAAGGTACGTTACATCGTCAGCTTGTGGAAGTGGCGTGTTATTCAGGGTTAGCGGGGGACACGTTTGTCTGTTAAGAGTAAGCGTTATGTGTTTACACTTTTGCGCATTTATTTTTATACGCCAGTCTGATAACCACGTCTCCACTGCAACGAGATGATCAGCTAGTAGTGCTGTTGCCTGAGTTGGGCATTTGGACCGACTTATGATCGCGGTATAGTCTGCGAATGTAGAAGTAGTTAGCCGCTCGTTCGTGGGAATATCTGCGGTGTAGAGGAGAAATAGAGTTGGACCAAGGGCGTTACCTTGGGGAACTCCAGCCTCTATAGCGTAGTCATCGGATGTTGTGGTGTTGCATCTCACGGCGAAGGCTCTGTTGTAAAGGTACGATTCCAGTATCCTGTGAGTGTTTCCTGGCAGGATCGTTCTGATTTTATGGATAAGGCCATCAAGCCAGACTCGGTCGAAAGCCTGTGCAACGTCAAGGAATACCGCACTGCAGTATTCCCGAAGCTCGAATGCAGTCCTTATTTCTGTTGTTAATCTGTTGACTTGCTCTATTGTTCCATGGCTTTCTCGAAAGCCAAATTGATGTGCTGGAATAACGTTGTGCTCTTTCAGATATGGAATGATGCGCGTCAGAAGGCATTTTTCGAGCAGTTTTGACAGACACGAGAGTAAACTTATCGGTCTATACGAAGCTGGTATTGTGTGATCTTTCCCTGGCTTTGGGATCATTATGATTACCGATTTTTTCCATTTTTTTGGGAAATAGCCAAGTCGTGTAATCCCGTTGAAGAGTTTACAAATAACCTCAACTGCACAGTTGGGAAGTTCGATTAACATTTTGGGAGTTATTTGATCACCGCCTGGGGCCTTTTTTGGTTTCAATTGCTCGCTGATTACTTTTGCAACTTCGTTTGGTTGAAACAGAATTGGCTCCGTCTCAGATTCAATTCGAATTGACGGCGACGGTAGTGCGAATGAATTAGTTGCAGGGTTTGGCTGAAAAACATTTCGAAGGTGTAAAGCAAATGTACAAGCTCTGTCTTTGTCGCTTCTGGCCCAGCTGCCTGAAGAGTCTCTTATGGGGATTACTGTTTCGGCCGGCGCACTTAGTTTTGGGTGGGCCCTCCACAAGGGATGTGGTGGGTGAAAGTTTCTCAATGTACTGGCGTTGTGCTTTTTCTTCTTCTTGCCTTAGAGCCCTGGTAAGTCTGCGACCAGCTTCTTTAAGACTTTGTTTTGAGGATGGCGATCTGCTGGTTTGCCAAGTACGTCTCAAACGTCTTTTCTCCAGAACAAGCTGTTCGATTTCATGGTTAGTTTTGTGTTGGTGTGTGTGCCCATCCCTCCCTTGCGGTGTTGAGACTTTGGCTGCTGCGACGAATACAGACTCCAGGGCATCGGCGTAGCAGTCGATGTCCTCCTTGATGTTGAGCTGTTGCAAAGGTTCGACTTTGTAAAATCTGCTTCCTTATGCATCAATTGTATGCGAAAGGGTCACACTGTTTTGAAATGCAAATTTAATAAATGTCGAGTTTGTGGCCGCTCGCATCACGTTTTCAATGGGAACCACAAATGGATTTATTTAAATTCAAAGTAAATTGCGGGGAATCGAAAAATATTAACAAAAGGATAGTGTTATCAACATTATCAAAAATATATGACCCTTTGGGATGGCTGGCTCCTCTGACTATTTTAGGAAAACTTTTTATTCAAAATCTATGGATAAATAAGAGTGAATGGGATCAAGAATTATCCAAGGAAGAAAAAGCTTATTTGGGTAAATTATAATAAAAATTTCTTGCTTTTAGAAAAGATTCGAATTCCAAGATGGATTAGTTCCAAAAATTGTTCAACTTCATGGATTTGCATATGCAGCAGTAGTATATGCTAAAGTAGGGAATTGTGTAAACATAATAGCCAGCAAAAGTAGAATTAATCCAATTAAAAATAAAAAAACTATTCCCAAGCTAGAGTTATGTGCTGCTCACAAAATTAACTAAAACCGAATGGAACCATGTGAAGTCTGAAGAAAATCCTGCAGACTTAGCATCTAGAGGAATTAGTTCTAGCCAACTGTCCACCTCTGATTTATGGTGGGAAGGTCCGAAATGGCCATCTGAGCATTACCCTCGACAGCAGTCCAAAGAAGATGTAGTTTTGATAAATTCAATTTGAAATGACAAAACCGATGGTCCCATTTACAAATTATTGGAAAAGTTTTCCAGCATTGAAAACCAAAGTTAAAGAATGAATCTTATCCTTCTTTTCTATTCGTAAAGGAGCTAAAATGAGCTGAAAAAATTATCATTAAGAAACAGCAAGAAGTAAAGTGCCAGGAAACAAAAAATAAATTAAGACAAAGTCTCAACACCGCAAGGCAGGGATGGGCACACACACCAACACAAAACTAACCTTGAAATCGAACAGCTTGTTCTGGAGAAAACACGTTTGAGACGTGCTTGGCAAACCAGCAGACCGCCATCCTCAAAACAAAGTCTTAAGGAAGCTGGTCGCAGGCTTACCAGGGCTCTAAGGCAAGAAGAAGTAAAAGCACAACGCCAGTACAACTTTCACCCACCAGCACTAAGCATCCCTTGTGGAGGGCTCACCAAAATCTAAACAGTAATTCCCATAAGAGTCTCTTCAGGCAGCTGGGCCAGAAGCGAAAAAGACAGAGCTTGTACATTTGCTTTACACCTTCGAAATGTTTTTCAGCCAAACCCTGCAACTAATTGATTCGCACTACCGTCGCCGTCAATTCGAATCGAATCTGAGACGGAGCCAATTCTGTTTCAACCAAACGAAGTTGCAAAAGTAATCAGCGAGCAATTGAAACCAAAAAGGCCCAAGGCGGTGACCAAATAACTCCCAAAATGTTAATCGAACTTCCAAACTGTGCAGCTTAGGTTATTTGTAAACTCTTTAACGGGATTACACGACTTGGCTATTTTCTAAAAAAAATGGAAAAAATCGGTAATCATAATGATTCCAAAGCCAGGAAAAGATCACACAATACCAGCTTCGTAAAGACCGATAAGTTTACTCTCGTGTCTGTCAAAACTGCTCGAAAAAGGCTTTTGACGCGCATAATCCCATATCTGAAAGAGCACAACGTTATTCCAGCACACCAATTTGGCTTTCGAAAAAGCCATGGAACAATAGAGCAAGTCAACAGACTAACAACAGAAAAACGGACTGCAAAAGAAAGAAAATTCACCTAAAACTAAAATCAAACCGTCTTCATTGGCTTATAAACGCGCGCTCTCCCCTCTGCCTGGACTTCAAGGTCCTGCTCTACAATTCAACGCTTAAGCCAGTCCCAATTGTGGGGAAACGCGAGCAGCAGCAACATCGACATTATTCAGCGAGCACAATAATAAATCCTGAGAACTATCACTGGGGCACCTTGGTATGTTCGGAACGACAACATCCATAGAGATCTTGGAATTCTACCCGTAAAAGATGAAATATCAAAACAAAAAGCGTCCTACCACACCAAGCTAACTTCTCATCCAAACCGGCTCGCCAGGGGCCTAGCCAGGGTTTCAAACCGGACCTGATTGCAAGACAATGAACTTCCAGCTCAGCAATAGTTATTAGAGCACCTAAGTCTCACGCCAGTCACCTTGACTGTCAGATAGTTTTTTAATTTAAGATTCTATCTACTTATTGTTAGTCTCAATTCAGAAAAGATCCAATAAATAAAATGCAAATGTTAAACAAAAAAAAAAAATCCCAAATCACACCTGATGTTTACTTTGAGAAAGCCTGGCTGCTTCCTCATTTGGGCTCCTCTTCACGGGATAGACAGAGAAAGTGATAGGTCAGGAGCGTAACAACGTTAAGTTTTGCCGTTCCAACAACTCTGCAATGATGTTCAACTCCTCAAAGATATATTAGAGAGATAGTGCGTGACGTTCTTATAGCGCCCAACGACGAAAAAAAACGTTTTATTTTCTAAACACAAAGTAATCACGTTGCACCTGCGAAGCGAACGGAAAGTTGTTAAAGATTCTTAAATGTGTAGAAACGTTCAAAAAAATTTTAAGTTAACCCCGGTGGTTTCAACAAGGAAATAAAAATTCCGAGCGCAAAACAAAAGCACGACCATTCACTATGAAGAGTGAAAACAATATACTGCTGTTCAGACTAACACTAATAAAAATAAAGTATAATACTTTATGAGCTCTGTGCATGTCATGTGACAGTTGTAAATCCATCTAGAGCCATAAACTAAGATTGTAATTTTAAACACTACAAGGGAGCGGTGTTAGCATTTGTAATATGTAAGTACAGGCCACTTGAGCCTAACCGAAAATAATCACTTGAGATGTTGCTCACACTGCACCAAGAGTTCCTGTGCGGGGGTCAAATGATAACCCTCAAAAAAAAAAAAATCAGGCGTATTCAAGACCGACATCAAAAAAGTTTTAAAGTTTTCACGGTGAAATAAATTAAAGTGATTTAACAACAAAAAAATTAAATAATAACAAAGTGACTCCCAATAATAAAAAGATAAACAAAGTGACTCCCAACAAAAAATCAAAAAAACCTTAAATCATCTATTTTTAATAGAATTAAAGTAAGAATAGACACAGTATTATCTGAAACTGACAAGCCCGATGGAAAATGAATGGCAAAAGAGCAGATGGAAAAAAATGTAAACTGGGAAAGCCAGATCTAGCGATAGAGCAGTTAGCTAAATATTTAAAGGATACTTTTGAGGATATTCAAAATGATAAAGTAAAAACATTTGAAATTAGCATTGGAAAACTTAATTTTTATTTGGGATACGCTAGTTGCTTTGAAGCAGGGAAATACTACAGATGTCACTGTTAGGAGATTTGATGATGTATTGGTCGAATTAGCGTTCCATATATAAATGGTAAGAAAATACATGTAGAAAAACTCGAGAAAATTGTGCTGAAAAAGGTAGAAGTTGCAAATCATAAAATGGATGATTTGCCAACGCTGCCTAAAATTCAGGTAGCCACATTTTATGGAGATTCCAAAGATTGGGATCTATTTTATGAGTTATTTAATGAACTCATACATTTAAGGGAGGATCTCAGTATTAGCTTAAAATTTAATTGCCTTAAAATCTGACTTAAGGGAGAAGCCAGGTTTCTCACTTAATGTTAGGATCAGGGGAAAATAATGAGGCAGCTTGGGAATTGTTAACCAAGCGGTATGAAAATAAAAGAAAAATTTTTTCCGATCAGATTAATCGCCTTCTTGACCTCCAAAATCTGAATGTGGAATCATTTCGGCAACTAAGAATGTTTATTGACACTATTAATGTGTAAAATTAAAGGCACAAATTTCCGACGAGGTTGATATAGTTTTTGCACACATAATAATATGAAAATTTTACAAAGAAGCTCTGCAACTATATGAGAGCCATGTTAAAAAACTAAAGAAATTCAAGCATTGTCCGATGTCATTGAATTTCTAGAGCAACGACTAAGTTCGATTAGCTCTGTTCAGGATGAAAAACCTGTCAACACGGTTAATGTTGACAATTTAAAGTGGGAGAAGTACAATTTGGCTGACCCAGACTTGCCGGGTCGTGTAGATCTGATAATTGCGGCAGATCTTTACACCAACATTCTGCAAAATGTCGTTCGAAAACATGACGGCAACCACAGATCAGGCAATAGCCGATTTATTTGCCAAATTTTTTCAAACGACTTACTCTACTTTAGATTATTCATCACAGCCTTATTCTTACACCATATCCAAGTCAAACCTCATATTCTGTCCCACTTTAACAGAAGGCTCTCTTCTTTTGGATCTTGTTCGTATTAAGCCTGATTATTCGCCAGGGCCCGATGGTATTCCTGGGTGCGTGCTTAGGTACTGCGCTAAGGCCCTGTCCTCTTCACAAGTTGTTTACCTTATCTCTAAAAACATCCAAGGGTCCTTTTTTAAAATTCAATTTCTGAAATACTCCGTGATACCACCGGTGTCCCACAAGGGAGCCATCTGGGTCCGTTACTTTTTACATCATTTATTAACGATCTTCCATTAATTATAAGTGATTCTCGCGTACTTATGTACGCAGATGATGTTAAGTTGTGATTGCAGTATAATGGCATTTCCTGCCTTTAGACTTACAATTCGATCTAGATAATTTTCTAAACTGGTGCCGAGATAATTTCCTAAATTAAACGCTTCCAAATGCAAGCTGATGACTTTTTATCGAGTCAATCCGATCTACGCGACTTACACGTTAAGTGGCAGCTCTTTGGATAGAATAACTCTTAATACGGAATACATATTGAACGTATTGAATCAGTACAAAAGAACTTTCTTCTTTTTGCTTTACGGCGCAAATATTAACTTACCTTCGTATTCTAGTAGACTTATGTTGATTAATTTACCCTCCCTAGCCAACCGTAGAACGAGGCGTGGTACAGTTTTCATTAATAACCTTATACATGGTGAGATTGACAGCCCCGACTTGGTAAATCGGCTAAACTTTTCTGTGCCAAGTAGATTAACTGGAAAATATATTTCCCTAATATTAAATCATTGAACATCTAATTATGCCTTGCATGAGCCTTTCAGAGTATTATGTTCTGACTATAATAGACTTGTTCCTATAATCTCAAATTTTGACTCTCTGCCGCTCCCAAAACGATTAATACTAGCTTCATTGGCACAAAATTGATCTTACTGTTACTTTTGTTCCCGGACTTTTAGCTAAGAGAGATAAGAAAATTCTCGCGTCTATCTTCTCCCGAATCGTGCCGTACGATACACGGGTGCGCCCCTCGGTCGGTTGGGCGGGTAAGTGGGACACCGCGCGTAAAATAAAAAAAAAGTAAATAAAAAAATGGCCTCCTCGGTCAAAAACCCGATTACGGGTGGATTGTCTCTGGATGCAAAAAATCCGAAGGTAAATAGACAATCGTAGCAACTACCATCGAATTAAAAGATATGGATCGGTATTGGGAAGTCGAGGAAGAAGATAAAAATGATATTGAATCTGAAAAATGTGAAAATCATTTTATTAGAAACTACAAAAAAAGGTTCAGATGGTCGATACATTGTGTCAATTCCATTTAAAGATGATGTCACCTTGGGAGATTCAAAGAAGGATTTCTTTAATCTTGAGGAAAAATTAAACCGAAATGATAAACTAAAGTTAGGCTATGCTAAATTTATGCATGAATATATAGATTTAGGACACATCGACACATGGTCAAAGTGCAGAAAGAAGGAAAGTACTTTCTACCTAACCAGGCTGCAATTAAAGATTCAAGCCTGACGACCAAACTAAGAGTTGTTTGCTTCAGCAGAAACAAAAAATAAATGAATAGAAGTTTGAACGACATAATGAGGGTTAATCCACGAGTTCAAAAATATATATTTGACATTATCATTAAATGAAGAAAATTGGAATTTGTGGAATCTGCTGACCTTGAAAAAATGTTTCGTCAGATAAATATTAATGATAATGATCAAAAGTACCATATTTAGCTACTAGAGTTCTAGTAGATATTGCAGATAAATGCAACAAAAAATGTAAGTGAGATAATTAGGAACGATTTCTTAGAAGATGCCAATAATTTAATTAAATTAATTTCACAAGAGTTACAAAAAGTGGGAATGAATTTAAGAAAACGGATTTCAAAAATTTGTAAAATAATAGAAGCTGTAGAAGATACGTGAGATAACAAGGTTCTCACTCTTGTTGAAAATGAAAGCGTAAAAACCCTGGGTCTTCAATGGGAACCACAAATGGATTTATTTAAATTCAAAGTAAATTGCGGGGAATCGAAAAATATTAACAAAAGGATAGTGTTATCAACATTATCAAAAATATATGACCCTTTGGGATGGCTGGCTCCTCTGACTATTTTAGGAAAACTTTTTATTCAAAATCTATGGATAAATAAGAGTTAATGGGATCAAGAATTATCCAAGGAAGAAAAAGCTTATTGGGTAAATTATAATGAAAATTTCTTGCTTTTAGAAAAGATTCGAATTCCAAGATGGATTAGTTCCAAAAATTGTTCAACTTCATGGATTTGCATATGCAGCAGTAGTATATGCTAAAGTAGGGAATTGTGTAAACATAATAGCCAGCAAAAGTAGAATTAATCCAATTAAAAATAAAAAAACTATTCCCAAGCTAGAGTTATGTGCTGCTCACAAAATTAACTAAAACCGAATGGAACCATGTGAAGTCTGAAGAAAATCCTGCAGACTTAGCATCTAGAGGAATTAGTTCTAGCCAACTGTCCACCTCTGATTTATGGTGGGAAGGTCCGAAATGGCCATCTGAGCATTACCCTCGGCAGCAGTCCAAAGAAGATGTAGTTTTGATAAATTCAATTTGAAATGACAAAACCGATGGTCCCATTTACAAATTATTGGAAAAGTTTTCCAGCATTGAAAACCAAAGTTAAAGAATGAATCTTATCCTTCTTTTCTATTCGTAAAGGAGCTGAAATGAGCTGAAAAAATTATCATTAAGAAACAGCAAGAAGTAAAGTGCCAGGAAACAAAAAATAAATTAAGACAAAGTCTCAACACCGCAAGGCAGGGATGGGCACACACACCAACACAAAACTAACCTTGAAATCGAACAGCTTGTTCTGGAGAAAACACGTTTGAGACGTGCTTGGCAAACCAGCAGACCGCCATCCTCAAAACAAAGTCTTAAGGAAGCTGGTCGCAGGCTTACCAGGGCTCTAAGGCAAGAAGAAGTAAAAGCACAACGCCAGTACAACTTTCACCCACCAGCACTAAGCATCCCTTGTGGAGGGCTCACCAAAATCTAAACAGTAATTCCCATAAGAGTCTCTTCAGGCAGCTGGGCCAGAAGCGACAAAGACAGAGCTTGTACATTTGCTTTACACCTTCGAAATGTTTTTCAGCCAAACCCTGCAACTAATTGATTCGCACTACCGTCGCCGTCAATTCGAATCGAATCTGAGACGGAGCCAATTCTGTTTCAACCAAACGAAGTTGCAAAAGTAATCAGCGAGCAATTGAAACCAAAAAGGCCCAAGGCGGTGACCAAATAACTCCCAAAATGTTAATCGAACTTCCAAACTGTGCAGTTTAGGTTATTTGTAAACTCTTTAACGGGATTACACGACTTGGCTATTTTCTAAAAAAAAGGAAAAAATCGGTAATCATAATGATTCCAAAGCCAGGAAAGGATCACACAATACCAGCTTCGTAAAGACCGATAAGTTTACTCTCGTGTCTGTCAAAACTGCTCGAAAAAGGCCTTTTGACGCGCATAATCCCATATCTGAAAGAGCACAACGTTATTCCAGCACACCAATTTGGCTTTCGAAAAAGCCATGGAACAATAGAGCAAGTCAACAGACTAACAACAGAAATACGGACTGCATACGGACTGCCGCGTAGACATATCGAAGCCAAGAAAATTCACCTAAAACTAAAATCAAACCGTCTTCATTGGCTTATAAACGCGCGCTCTCCCCTCTGCCTGGACTTCAAGGTCCTGCTCTACAATTCAACGCTTAAGCCAGTCCCAATTGTGGGGAAACGCGAGCAGCAGCAACATCGACATTATTCAGCGAGCACAATAATAAATCCTGAGAACTATCACTGGGGCACCTTGGTATGTTCGGAACGACAACATCCACAGAGATCTTGAAATTCTACCCGTAAAAGATGAAATATCAAAACAAACAGCGTCCTACCACACCAAGCTAACTTCTCATCCAAACCGGCTCGCCAGGGGCCTAGCCAGGGTTTCAAACCGGACCTGATTGCAAGACAATGAACTTCCAGCTCAGCAATAGTTATTAGAGCACCTAAATCTCACGCCAGTCACCTTGACTATCAGATAGTTTTTTAATTTAAGATTCTATCTACTTATTGTTAGTCTCAATTCAGAGAAGATCCAAAAATTAAATTCAAATGTTAAATCCCAAACCACACCTGATGGTGTTGGGCTCATCAACACAAATGGGGAGGTTTCATACGCCAGTGCCCTAAAATCAGGACTTGGCAATCAGACGGGGTTCCCACAAGCTCAATGCTCTGAGCAAAATATAATAACACCTCAGCAAGTAATAGGACAAATACCAAACAAAATGGAAACCATGATGCTGACTTTACAACAGGGTATGATGGAATTTATGTCCTCCATGAAAACAACAATGACAAACCTTATGCAAAATCAAAACATTTTAATAAATTTGCTCATATCCCAACAATCTAAATAATCGATGTCTCGTCTTTGAATATCCATGTGGAATGCCAATGGCGTTTCACGGCACAAACTTGAAATAACTCAATTCCTCAATTAAAACCAAATATATGTAATGCTGCTGGCAGAAACGCATCTCAAAAGTAAATACAACTTCCAAATAAGAGGTTATACTTCATACTGCACAGATCATCCGGACGGTAAGTCTCACGGAGGCACTGGAATCTTAATCAGGGAACGCATTAAGCACCACTTTCACCTGAGGATTGCAACAAATTATTTGCAGGCTACTTCTATAAAACTACAAGCACGCAACGGCAGAATCACTATAGCCGCTATCTATTGCCCACCGCGTTTTACAATAAGTGAAGAGAAATTCATGGAGTTCTACAATTCACTCGGAGATCGCTTTATAGCAGGAGGAGACTACAACGCCAAGCATACGCACTGGGGATCAAGTCTCGTGCCCCCAAAGGAAAACAACTGTATAAAGCAATCATAAATTTAAGCAACAAACTCGACTATGTCTCCCCTGGCAGCCCCACATATTGGCCAACTGACCCCAGAAAACTCCCGGACTTAATTGACTTCGCTGTGACCAAGAACATCCCAAGAAATTTAATAAGCGCCAAATCGCTATCGGTCTTGTCATCGGACCACTCGCCTGTTTTAATAACTCTCCTTTAAAGCTAAAAAGTAATTGAGCACCCCTTTAGGCTGACCTCGACTAGAACTAACTGGCTAAAGTACAAAAAGTACGTAAGTTCCCACATTGAACTAACACCACAGTTAAACATAGAGAACGACATCGACTTCAGTACTCGTGGCAGCAGCCAAAATCTCAACACCAGAAGAGACAATCGTGCGTAGCAACGCGCTTGACAATCCTGCAGATCGCTTCATTCGAAGCAACTCTTTAATGAAGCCACCCGCGGATTCACCAAAACCCTCAAGCAAGAAGAGGAGCTTGTCGCCGACCAGTACAAAGCATTCTTTGTGGGGAGCTCACCCAAATTTAAGCTCTCCGATAGAATCCGTTACTCCGTATAGAAGCTCCTTGGGTACTTGGGCCCGCAGTGACGAAGACAGAGCCGAAACATTTGCTTTAAGTTACTTAAGTCGTACCTCTACCACAGAGTCTTTGAGGTGAGATGCAATACAACGACATCCAACGAGTATAACATTGAAGCCGGAGTCCCACAAGGTAGCGCACTGGGCCCCACCCTGTTTGTCCTATACACAGCAGACATCCCTACGATCGAAAGGCTGACTTCGTTCACATTTGCTGACGACACCGCAATCCTGAGCCGCTCGAGATGCCCAACTAGAGCAACAGCTCAGCTGGCTGATCATTTGGTGGTAGTTGAGAAGTGGCTTTCAGACTGGCAAATCAAAAATAATGAACAAAAGTGTAAACATATAACGTTTACCCTTAATAGACAATCGTGTCCCCCGCTTACTTGGAATAGTACGCAGATTCCCTTAACATATATCGGCGTCCACCTCGACAGACGCCTAACCTGGCGGAGGCACATTGAATGCAAGAAAGTAGACTTAAAGCTGGCAGCCTACACTGGATTATAAATTCTCGATCACCCCTGTGTCTGGACTTTAAGGTTCTTCTCTACAACTCCACCCTTAAGCCCATTTGGACCTACAGCTCCCAGCTCTGGGGGAACGCGAGCAACAGCAACGTTTATACCTTGGTATGTTCGGAACGAAAACATCCACAGGGATCTGGGCATACCACCAGTCAAAGATGAAATAGCAAAGCAGAAAGCGGACTACCATAACAAGCTTACACTGCTCCCAAATAATCTCTCAAGGAACCTAACACGGGTTTCGAACAGTACTCGTCTGCATCAAAACGATCTACCAGCTCACCAATAAATATTAGGGCCCGTTAGTCTAAATTCAGTCTACATGACTGTAAGTTAAGTTATATTCTTAAGATTTGATATACTTATTGTTACTCTCATATAGAGAAGATATAAAAAATAAAGCTCAGCAATAAATATTAGTGCCCGTTAGTCTAAATTCAGTCTACATGACTGTAAGTTAAGTTATATTCTTAAGATTTGATATATAGAGAAGATATAATAAATAAAGCATATATAAAAAAAAACAAAAAAAAATGTAACTTTAATCATTTAATGTTTTTGTAATTTTTATATTGGTTCTTGTTTAAGTACTTATCAAAATAATTTAATTTATTTATTTGTTTATTTTTATAAATGTTGAAATTTTAGTTAACATAATTTTTCCAAGTATAGTCGTGGTAATTTGAGAGGATGTATTTACTCTGATCAAAGACTGTAAAACTGTGGGGGCGCTTGCAGTTAGGAATGTTGTTTACGTTTTCTATTTAGTTTTATTTTATTTTGATTTCTCACTTTTTTCTTTTGTGCAAACGAATACACATTTTAAAGTCCGATTTATTTACAACTCACATCCCGAAACACTCTCTTTATTTTCACTAAAATTCACCAAATAACTAAATAATAACAAATAAATATAAAAAAAATAGTATCAAAAAGATCTTTTGCCGGCGTGGGTGTGCTCTGTTTGTGTAAATCTAATGATGTATTTTTAGAATTTGGTGATAAGGAATTTAGATGGTTTTATTTTATGTTGTTTTATCTTATGTTAGTTTTTTTAAATTAGTTTGGTTAGTTATTTTTCTTTGTTGCATTTCAAGTTGGAGCCGGCCGGGAGTAGATCGAAATCGACTATCGATAAAGTTTGGTGGGTGGCAACCCCTACTGAAGTGGCGACCCCTTCTGCTCATGCCTTGACTATCTAGCTATTTAAAATAGCCCGGTTCGCTCTGGGTATAGCTAGGATGGCCTTGAATTCGTCCAATGACCCACTTTTGGGAGAGGGAAAGGGAATATGGCGCGATGGGCATGACATTGCGTAGGTCAGGGATCGAGTTTAGTTGCTAAACTCTAAGCAATAGACTAAAGCAATATAGACGAAGTTCTTTGTATTTTTTTGTTTTTCGTTTGATACAAAGAAAAAAGTATGGGTGCGAAAAGTGCTAGTGTCGTGTGTAAATTAAGTAGATATTTATTTATTTTAGGTCCACCGGGGACCCTAGTACAAAGGGCCCCGGCAGTTTTCTTTAATTTTCTGCGTTTCGCCAATTTTCTGTCGGAGAGAGGGCAGCAGCCCTCGTGGTAGTACCCAGCCACCAGTAGCGCAGGCAGCACCAACAGTCGCAGGCAGCAGCAACAGCCGCAGGCAGCAGCAACCGCCGCAGGCAGCAGCAACAGCCACAGGCATCAGCAACAGCCACAGGCAGCAGCAACAGCCACAGCCATCACCACTAACCAACACCGCCGCAGGCAGGCACCTTAACCACAAAAAAATTCAACCTTACCTCGGTGAGTCCGTTCCGGGCACGTAGAACCCGAGCAGCACAACGTCGCGACCACGACGTGACTCCCATACCACGCAGCATCTCCGACGTCACGGTCTGCAGTGGCCGAGGCAGGGCGTAATACCGGTTTCCTTACCGCCACGTCCCTTTATAAGGGTCCCGAGTTGTCCTTCGGCGACCCGCAGCCGGCTTACTCGCCGCGCCTGTGATTAGATTTTAAGATTAATTTTTGTACTTGTAAATTTGTGTACTCGCCCTCGTCCGTTTCTGCACGTCTTCGTGATTCCGCGAGCTTGAGTCTGGCCTTGCGCTATCTCGGGGTCTGAAATTGCGAAATCGGGCTTAGCAGAACTCAATACAATTTATTTATTTATATTTACCTGTCCCTTTTGTGTCCTCTTGGAGCTCCAGCAGGGTAATTAGGAGAGAAAAGAGGTGTTCGATTAATTACAGCCACTTGGCTTAAACTTTTCTGCTGGGCCAAATTTCCGATTTTAAGAAGGCCTTGCAGCTGGTGCAGTCCAGGCCGGGTAGTGGTTTTGCCCTGACCTGTAAGCAATGGTATAAGGAGAAGAGGATATGCTTAACGCTTATATTTGGCAATCTTATGTATATGTTAATAAATAAATGTACTTAGAATGAAGATGATGTGGGCCTAAGGCAGTTACCAGCGGGGAGATGAACCGGTCGTAGTCTGGCCTGGCAGTGGCTCCGGCCTTAGAAAATGGGTGGTGCCACCCTCGCGAGACTAGGGGCACCACAGGAAGGGTGGGTGCGCTGTGGCAGCCACATCTGATGCCACTTTTCCGTCGTATTTGTCCCGATTTTGTTTTTTCTGGTTTTGTTTACGTTTTGTTTACGTTTTGGTTATTAGTGATGTTAGTATTTGTAGAGTCGATAGTAATCGATGTTTAATGTTGTGGAAGCTGTAGGGACATTGGGGGTACTCCGCCCTGAGGATTCCGGAGCTAGCCGGCGCCGTCCCAGGACAAAATGCAGTTCCATAACATAGTGGCGCCCAAACTAAAAATAAATATAATGTGTCGGACGACGGCGTCTCACGAGCTTGCCTTTTTCTTTTCCCCTCAGCCAACACAACCGGTGACTTGCAGGGCAATACAATTTGCATGCAACTGCATCGGAAGTGGTGGGCTGGGGGAAAATTAATAGCACGGTAGGATTTAGAGCAGACAGGAGGCTTGCCCAGACCGGAGGCAATTTGCTCCTGGTCACAGATCCCAGAAGCAGCGGTGACCTGCGGGTGGCATCTTGGCCCAAAAGGGACAAGATTTGCACCTGGCAGATAGTTAAATCTGTGATAAAATCTGTGATAAAAAACTGTGATAAATTAGGTAGGGTTTAGTTATTTAGTTATTTATTTGATGTAAAGTAATTTGTTTTGGTGATATTTTTGTTGTGAGAGTAGTAGTTGATCCTTTGTTTTGGTTTCGTGGGTGTGTTTGATTTTTCATCTCGGTTTTGAACTTAAACGTGTGATCGTGACCCGTGATGGACAAATAAAAAAATTTAAGCGCAGAAACAAAAAATAAATGAATAGAAGTTTGAACGACATAATGAGGGTTAATCCACGAGTTCAAAAATATATATTTGACATTATCATTAAATGAAGAAAATGGGAATTTGTGGTATCTGCGGACCTTGAAAAAATGTTTCGTCAGATAAATATTAATGATAATGATCAAAAGTACCATATTTAGCTACTAGAGTTCTAGTAGATATTGCAGATAAATGCAACAAAAAATGTAAGTGAGATAATTAGGAAAGATTTCTATATGGATGTCCTAATAACTGAGGCAGATTCTATAGAAGATGCCAATAATTTAATTAAATTAATTTCACAAGAGTTACAAAAAGTGGGAATGAATTTAAGAAAACGGATTTCAAAAATTTTTAAAATAATAGAAGCTGTAGAAGATACGGGAGATAACAAGGTTCTCACTCTTGTTGAATATGAAAGCGTAAAAACCCTGGGTCTTCAATGGGAACCACAAATGGATTTATTTAAATTCAAAGTAAATTGCGGGGAATCGAAAAATATTAACAAAAGGATAGTGTTATCAACATTATCAAAAATATATGACCCTTTGGGATGGCTGGCTCCTCTGACTATTTTAGGAAAACTTTTTATTCAAAATCTATGGATAAATAAGAGTGAATGGGATCAAGAATTATCCAAGGAAGAAAAAGCTTATTTGGGTAAATTATAATAAAAATTTCTTGCTTTTAGAAAAGATTCGAATTCCAAGATGGATTAGTTCCAAAAATTGTTCAACTTCATGGATTTGCATATGCAGCAGTAGTATATGCTAAAGTAGGGAATTGTGTAAACATAATAGCCAGCAAAAGTAGAATTAATCCAATTAAAAATAAAAAAACTATTCCCAAGCTAGAGTTATGTGCTGCTCACAAAATTAACTAAAACCGAATGGAACCATGTGAAGTCTGAAGAAAATCCTGCAGACTTAGCATCTAGAGGAATTAGTTCTAGCCAACTGTCCACCTCTGATTTATGGTGGGAAGGTCCGAAATGGCCATCTGAGCATTACCCTCGATAGCAGTCCAAAGAAGATGTAGTTTTGATAAATTCAATTTGAAATGACAAAACCGATGGTCCCATTTACAAATTATTGGAAAAGTTTTCCAGCATTGAAAACCAAAGTTAAAGAATGAATCTTATCCTTCTTTTCTATTCGTAAAGGAGCTGAAATGAGCTGAAAAAATTATCATTAAGAAACAGCAAGAAGTAAAGTGCCAGGAAACAAAAAATAAATTAAGACAAAGTCTCAACACCGCAAGGCAGGGATGGGCACACACACCAACACAAAACTAACCTTGAAATCGAACAGCTTGTTCTGGAGAAAACACGTTTGAGACGTGCTTGGCAAACCAGCAGACCGCCATCCTCAAAACAAAGTCTTAAGGAAGCTGGTCGCAGGCTTACCAGGGCTCTAAGGCAAGAAGAAGTAAAAGCACAACGCCAGTACAACTTTCACCCACCAGCACTAAGCATCCCTTGTGGAGGGCTCACCAAAATCTAAACAGTAATTCCCATAAGAGTCTCTTCAGGCAGCTGGGCCAGAAGCGAAAAAGACAGAGCTTGTACATTTGCTTTACACCTTCGAAATGTTTTTCAGCCAAACCCTGCAACTAATTGATTCCCACTACCGTCGCCGTCAATTCGAATCGAATCTGAGACGGAGCCAATTCTGTTTCAACCAAACGAAGTTGCAAAAGTAATCAGCGAGCAATTGAAACCAAAAAGGCCCAAGGCGGTGACCAAATAACTCCCAAAATGTTAATCGAACTTCCAAACTGTGCAGCTGAGGTTATTTGTAAACTCTTTAACGGGATTACACGACTTGGCTATTTTCCAAAAAATGGAAAAAATCGGTAATCATAATGATTCCAAAGCCAGGAAAAGATCACACAATACCAGCTTCGTAAAGACCGATAAGTTTACTCTCGTGTCTGTCAAAACTGCTCGAAAAAGGCCTTTTGACGCGCATAATCCCATATCTGAAAGAGCACAACGTTATTCCAGCACACCAATTTGGCTTTCGAAAAAGCCATGGAACAATAGAGCAAGTCAACAGACTAACAACAGAAATACGGACTGCATACGGACTGCCGCGTAGACATATCGAAGCCAAGAAAATTCACCTAAAACTAAAATCAAACCGTCTTCATTGGCTTATAAACGCGCGCTCTCCCCTCTGCCTGGATTTCAAGGTCCTGCTCTACAATTCAACGCTTAAGCCAGTCCCAATTGTGGGGAAACGCGAGCAGCAGCAACATCGACATTATTCAGCGAGCACATAAATAAATCCTGAGAACTATCACTGGGGCACCTTGGTATGTTCGGAACGACAACATCCACAGAGATCTTGGAATTCTACCCATAAAAGATGAAATATCAAAACAAACAGCGTCCTACCACACCAAGCTAACTTCTCATCCAAACCGGCTCGCCAGGGGCCTAGCCAGGGTTTCAAACCGGACCTGATTGCAAGACAATGAACTTCCAGCTCAGCAATAGTTATTAGAGCACCTAAATCTCACGCCAGTCACCTTGACAATCAGATAGTTTTTTAATTTAAGATTCTATCTACTTATTGTTAGTCTCAATTCAGAGAAGATCCAAAAATTAAATTCAAATGTTAAATCCCAAACCACACCTGATGGTGTTGGGCTCATCAACACAAATGGGGAGGTTTCATACGCCAGTGCCCTAAAATCAGGACTTGGCAATCAGACGGGGTTCCCACAAGCTCAATGCTCTGAGCAAAATATAATAACACCTCAGCAAGTAATAGGTTAATTTTGTTTTTTCTGGTTTTGTTTACGTTTTGTTTACGTTTTGGTTATTAGTGATGTTAGTATTTGTAGAGTCGATAGTAATCGATGTTTAATGTTGTGGAAGCTGTAGGGACATTGGGGGTACTCCGCCCTGAGGATTCCGGAGCTAGCCGGCGCCGTCCCAGGACAAAATGCAGTTCCATAACATAGTGGCGCCCAAACTAAAAATAAATATAATGTGTCGGACGACGGCGTCTCACGAGCTTGCCTTTTTCTTTTCCCCTCAGCCAACACAACCGGTGACTTGCAGGGCAATACAATTTGCATGCAACTGCATCGGAAGTGGTGGGCTGGGGGAAAATTAATAGCACGGTAGGATTTAGAGCAGACAGGAGGCTTGCCCAGACCGGAGGCAATTTGCTCCTGGTCACAGATCCCAGAAGCAGCGGTGACCTGCGGGTGGCATCTTGGCCCAAAAGGGACAAGATTTGCACCTGGCAGATAGTTAAATCTGTGATAAAATCTGTGATAAAAAACTGTGATAAATTAGGTAGGGTTTAGTTATTTAGTTATTTATTTGATGTAAAGTAATTTGTTTTGGTGATATTTTTGTTGTGAGAGTAGTAGTTGATCCTTTGTTTTGGTTTCGTGGGTGTGTTTGATTTTTCATCTCGGTTTTGAACTTAAACGTGTGATCGTGACCCGTGATGGACAAATAAAAAAATTTAAGCGCAGAAACAAAAAATAAATGAATAGAAGTTTGAACGACATAATGAGGGTTAATCCACGAGTTTAAAAATATATATTTGACATTATCATTAAATGAAGAAAATGGGAATTTGTGGTATCTGCGGACCTTGAAAAAATGTTTCGTCAGATAAATATTAATGATAATGATCAAAAGTACCATATTTAGCTACTAGAGTTCTAGTAGATATTGCAGATAAATGCAACAAAAAATGTAAGTGAGATAATTAGGAAAGATTTCTATATGGATGTCCTAATAACTGAGGCAGATTCTATAGAAGATGCCAATAATTTAATTAAATTAATTTCACAAGAGTTACAAAAAGTGGGAATGAATTTAAGAAAACGGATTTCAAAAATTTTTAAAATAATAGAAGCTGTAGAAGATACGGGAGATAACAAGGTTCTCACTCTTGTTGAATATGAAAGCGTAAAAACCCTGGGTCTTCAATGGGAACCACAAATGGATTTATTTAAATTCAAAGTAAATTGCGGGGAATCGAAAAATATTAACAAAAGGATAGTGTTATCAACATTATCAAAAATATATGACCCTTTGGGATGGCTGGCTCCTCTGACTATTTTAGGAAAACTTTTTATTCAAAATCTATGGATAAATAAGAGTGAATGGGATCAAGAATTATCCAAGGAAGAAAAAGCTTATTTGGGTAAATTATAATAAAAATTTCTTGCTTTTAGAAAAGATTCGAATTCCAAGATGGATTAGTTCCAAAAATTGTTCAACTTCATGGATTTGCATATGCAGCAGTAGTATATGCTAAAGTAGGGAATTGTGTAAACATAATAGCCAGCAAAAGTAGAATTAATCCAATTAAAAATAAAAAAACTATTCCCAAGCTAGAGTTATGTGCTGCTCACAAAATTAACTAAAACCGAATGGAACCATGTGAAGTCTGAAGAAAATCCTGCAGACTTAGCATCTAGAGGAATTAGTTCTAGCCAACTGTCCACCTCTGATTTATGGTGGGAAGGTCCGAAATGGCCATCTGAGCATTACCCTCGACAGCAGTCCAAAGAAGATGTAGTTTTGATAAATTCAATTTGAAATGACAAAACCGATGGTCCCATTTACAAATTATTGGAAAAGTTTTCCAGCATTGAAAACCAAAGTTAAAGAATGAATCTTATCCTTCTTTTCTATTCGTAAAGGAGCTGAAATGAGCTGAAAAAATTATCATTAAGAAACAGCAAGAAGTAAAGTGCCAGGAAACAAAAAATAAATTAAGACAAAGTCTCAACACCGCAAGGCAGGGATGGGCACACACACCAACACAAAACTAACCTTGAAATCGAACAGCTTGTTCTGGAGAAAACACGTTTGAGACGTGCTTGGCAAACCAGCAGACCGCCATCCTCAAAACAAAGTCTTAAGGAAGCTGGTCGCAGGCTTACCAGGGCTCTAAGGCAAGAAGAAGTAAAAGCACAACGCCAGTACAACTTTCACCCACCAGCACTAAGCATCCCTTGTGGAGGGCTCACCAAAATCTAAACAGTAATTCCCATAAGAGTCTCTTCAGGCAGCTGGGCCAGAAGCGAAAAAGACAGAGCTTGTACATTTGCTTTACACCTTCGAAATGTTTTTCAGCCAAACCCTGCAACTAATTGATTCCCACTACCGTCGCCGTCAATTCGAATCGAATCTGAGACGGAGCCAATTCTGTTTCAACCAAACGAAGTTGCAAAAGTAATCAGCGAGCAATTGAAACCAAAAAGGCCCAAGGCGGTGACCAAATAACTCCCAAAATGTTAATCGAACTTCCAAACTGTGCAGCTGAGGTTATTTGTAAACTCTTTAACGGGATTACACGACTTGGCTATTTTCCAAAAAATGGAAAAAATCGGTAATCATAATGATTCCAAAGCCAGGAAAAGATCACACAATACCAGCTTCGTAAAGACCGATAAGTTTACTCTCGTGTCTGTCAAAACTGCTCGAAAAAGGCCTTTTGACGCGCATAATCCCATATCTGAAAGAGCACAACGTTATTCCAGCACACCAATTTGGCTTTCGAAAAAGCCATGGAACAATAGAGCAAGTCAACAGACTAACAACAGAAATACGGACTGCATACGGACTGCCGCGTAGACATATCGAAGCCAAGAAAATTCACCTAAAACTAAAATCAAACCGTCTTCATTGGCTTATAAACGCGCGCTCCCCTCTGCCTGGATTTCAAGGTCCTGCTCTACAATTCAACGCTTAAGCCAGTCCCAATTGTGGGGAAACGCGAGCAGCAGCAACATCGACATTATTCAGCGAGCACAATAATAAATCCTGAGAACTATCATTGGGGCACCTTGGTATGTTCGGAACGACAACATCCACAGAGATCTTGGAATTCTACCCGTAAAAGATGAAATATCAAAACAAACAGCGTCCTACCACACCAAGCTAACTTCTCATCCAAACCGGCTCGCCAGGGGCCTAGCCAGGGTTTCAAACCGGACCTGATTGCAAGACAATGAACTTCCAGCTCAGCAATAGTTATTAGAGCACCTAAATCTCACGCCAGTCACCTTGACAATCAGATAGTTTTTTAATTTAAGATTCTATCTACTTATTGTTAGTCTCAATTCAGAGAAGATCCAAAAATTCAAATGTTAAATCCCAAACCACACCTGATGGTGTTGGGCTCATCAACACAAATGGGGAGGTTTCATACGCCAGTGCCCTAAAATCAGGACTTGGCAATCAGACGGGGTTCCCACAAGCTCAATGCTCTGAGCAAAATATAATAACACCTCAGCAAGTAATAGGTTAATTTTGTTTTTTCTGGTTTTGTTTACGTTTTGTTTACGTTTTGGTTATTAGTGATGTTAGTATTTGTAGAGTCGATAGTAATCGATGTTTAATGTTGTGGAAGCTGTAGGGACATTGGGGGTACTCCGCCCTGAGGATTCCGGAGCTAGCCGGCGCCGTCCCAGGACAAAATGCAGTTCCATAACATAGTGGCGCCCAAACTAAAAATAAATATAATGTGTCGGACGACGGCGTCTCACGAGCTTGCCTTTTTCTTTTCCCCTCAGCCAACACAACCGGTGACTTGCAGGGCAATACAATTTGCATGCAACTGCATCGGAAGTGGTGGGCTGGGGGAAAATTAATAGCACGGTAGGATTTAGAGCAGACAGGAGGCTTGCCCAGACCGGAGGCAATTTGCTCCTGGTCACAGATCCCAGAAGCAGCGGTGACCTGCGGGTGGCATCTTGGCCCAAAAGGGACAAGATTTGCACCTGGCAGATAGTTAAATCTGTGATAAAATCTGTGATATAAAAACTGTGATAAATTAGGTAGGGTTTAGTTATTTAGTTATTTATTTGATGTAAAGTAATTTGTTTTGGTGATATTTTTGTTGTGAGAGTAGTAGTTGATCCTTTGTTTTGGTTTCGTGGGTGTGTTTGATTTTTCATCTCGGTTTTGAACTTAAAAGTGTGATCGTGACCCGTGATGGACAAATAAAAAAATTTAAGCGCAGAAACAAAAAATAAATGAATAGAAGTTTGAACGACATAATGAGGGTTAATCCACGAGTTCAAAAATATATATTTGACATTATCATTAAATGAAGAAAATGGGAATTTGTGGTGTCTGCGGACCTTGAAAAATGTTTCGTCAGATAAATATTAATGATAATGATCAAAAGTACCATATTTAGCTACTAGAGTTCTAGTAGATATTGCAGATAAATGCAACAAAAAATGTAAGTGAGATAATTAGGAAAGATTTATATGGATGTCCTAATAACTGAGGCAGATTCTATAGAAGATGCCAATAATTTAATTAAATTAATTTCACAAGAGTTACAAAAAGTGGGAATGAATTTAAGAAAACGGATTTCAAAAATTTTTAAAATAATAGAAGCTGTAGAAGATACGGGAGATAACAAGGTTCTCACTCTTGTTGAATATGAAAGCGTAAAAACCCTGGGTCTTCAATGGGAACCACAAATGGATTTATTTAAATTCAAAGTAAATTGCGGGGAATCGAAAAATATTAACAAAAGGATAGTGTTATCAACATTATCAAAAATATATGACCCTTTGGGATGGCTGGCTCCTCTGACTATTTTAGGAAAACTTTTTATTCAAAATCTATGGATAAATAAGAGTGAATGGGATCAAGAATTATCCAAGGAAGAAAAAGCTTATTTGGGTAAATTATAATGAAAATTTCTTGCTTTTAGAAAAGATTCGAATTCCAAGATGGATTAGTTCCAAAAATTGTTCAACTTCATGGATTTGCATATGCAGCAGTAGTATATGCTAAAGTAGGGAATTGTGTAAACATAATAGCCAGCAAAAGTAGAATTAATCCAATTAAAAATAAAAAAACTATTCCCAAGCTAGAGTTATGTGCTGGTCACAAAATTAACTAAAACCGAATGGAACCATGTGAAGTCTGAAGAAAATCCTGCAGACTTAGCATCTAGAGGAATTAGTTCTAGCCAACTGTCCACCTCTGATTTATGGTGGGAAGGTCCGAAATGGCCATCTGAGCATTACCCTCGACAGCAGTCCAAAGAAGATGTAGTTTTGATAAATTCAATTTGAAATGACAAAACCGATGGTCCCATTTACAAATTATTGGAAAAGTTTTCCAGCATTGAAATCCAAAGTTAAAGAATGAATCTTATCCTTCTTTTCTATTCGTAAAGGAGCTGAAATGAGCTGAAAAAATTATCATTAAGAAACAGCAAGAAGTAAAGTGCCAGGAAACAAAAAATAAATTAAGACAAAGTCTCAACACCGCAAGGCAGGGATGGGCACACACACCAACACAAAACTAACCTTGAAATCGAACAGCTTGTTCTGGAGAAAACACGTTTGAGACGTGCTTGGCAAACCAGCAGACCGCCATCCTCAAAACAAAGTCTTAAGGAAGCTGGTCGCAGGCTTACCAGGGCTCTAAGGCAAGAAGAAGTAAAAGCACAACGCCAGTACAACTTTCACCCACCAGCACTAAGCATCCCTTGTGGAGGGCTCACCAAAATCTAAACAGTAATTCCCATAAGAGTCTCTTCAGGCAGCTGGGCCAGAAGCGAAAAAGACAGAGCTTGTACATTTGCTTTACACCTTCGAAATGTTTTTCAGCCAAACCCTGCAACTAATTGATTCCCACTACCGTCGCCGTCAATTCGAATCGAATCTGAGACGGAGCCAATTCTGTTTCAACCAAACGAAGTTGCAAAAGTAATCAGCGAGCAATTGAAACCAAAAAGGCCCAAGGCGGTGACCAAATAACTCCCAAAATGTTAATCGAACTTCCAAACTGTGCAGCTGAGGTTATTTGTAAACTCTTTAACGGGATTACACGACTTGGCTATTTTCCAAAAAATGGAAAAAATCGGTAATCATAATGATTCCAAAGCCAGGAAAAGATCACACAATACCAGCTTCGTAAAGACCGATAAGTTTACTCTCGTGTCTGTCAAAACTGCTCGAAAAAGGCCTTTTGACGCGCATAATCCCATATCTGAAAGAGCACAACGTTATTCCAGCACACCAATTTGGCTTTCGAAAAAGCCATGGAACAATAGAGCAAGTCAACAGACTAACAACAGAAATACGGACTGCACACGGACTGCCGCGTAGACATATCGAAGCCAAGAAAATTCACCTAAAACTAAAATCAAACCGTCTTCATTGGCTTATAAACGCGCGCTCTCCCCTCTGCCTGGATTTCAAGGTCCTGCTCTACAATTCAACGCTTAAGCCAGTCCCAATTGTGGGGAAACGCGAGCAGCAGCAACATCGACATTATTCAGCGAGCACAATAATAAATCCTGAGAACTATCACTGGGGTACCTTGGTATGTTCGGAACGACAACATCCACAGAGATCTTGGAATTCTACCCGTAAAAGATGAAATATCAAAACAAACAGCGTCCTACCACACCAAGCTAACTTCTCATCCAAACCGGCTCGCCAGGGGCCTAGCCAGGGTTTCAAACCGGACCTGATTGCAAGACAATGAACTTCCAGCTCAGCAATAGTTATTAGAGCACCTAAATCTCACGCCAGTCACCTTGACTATCAGATAGTTTTTTAATTTAAGATTCTATCTACTTATTGTTAGTCTCAATTCAGAGAAGATCCAAAAATTAAATTCAAATGTTAAATCCCAAACCACACCTGATGGTGTTGGGCTCATCAACACAAATGGGGAGGTTTCATACGCCAGTGCCCTAAAATCAGGACTTGGCAATCAGACGGGGTTCCCACAAGCTCAATGCTCTGAGCAAAATATAATAACACCTCAGCAAGTAATAGGACAAATACCAAACAAAATGGAAACCATGATGCTGACTTTACAACAGGGTATGATGGAATTTATGTCCTCCATGAAAACAACAATGACAAACCTTATGCAAAATCAAAACATTTTAATAAATTTGCTCATCAGTGGCGCCCAAACTAAAAATAAATATAATGTGTCGGACGACGGCGTCTCACGAGCTTGCCTTTTTTTTCCCTCAGCCAACACAACCGGTGACTTGCAGGGCACTACAATTTGCATGCAACTGCATCGGAAGTGGTGGGCTGGGGGAAAATTAATAGCACGGTAGGATTTAGAGCAGACAGGAGGCTTGCCCAGACCGGAGGCAATTTGCTCCTGGTCACAGATCCCAGAAGCAGCGGTGACCTGCGGGTGGCATCTTGGCCAAAAGGGACAAGATTTGCACCTGGCAGATAGTTAAATCTGTGATAAAATCTGTGATAAAAAACTGTGATAAATTAGGTAGGGTTTAGTTATTTAGTTATTTATTTGATGTAAAGTAATTTGTTTTGGTGATATTTTTGTTGTGAGAGTAGTAGTTGATCCTTTGTTTTGGTTTCGTGGGTGTGTTTGATTTTTCATCTCGGTTTTGAACTTAAACGTGTGATCGTGACCCGTGATGGACAAATAAAAAAATTTAAGCGCAGAAACAAAAAATAAATGAATAGAAGTTTGAACGACATAATGAGGGTTAATCCACGAGTTCAAAAATATATATTTGACATTATCATTAAATGAAGAAAATGGGAATTTGTGGTGTCTGCGGACCTTGAAAAAATGTTTCGTCAGATAAATATTAATGATAATGATCAAAAGTACCATATTTAGCTACTAGAGTTCTAGTAGATATTGCAGATAAATGCAACAAAAAATGTAAGTGAGATAATTAGGAAAGATTTCTATATGGATGTCCTAATAACTGAGGCAGATTCTATAGAAGATGCCAATAATTTAATTAAATTAATTTCACAAGAGTTACAAAAAGTGGGAATGAATTTAAGAAAACGGATTTCAAAAATTTTTAAAATAATAGAAGCTGTAGAAGATACGGGAGATAACAAGGTTCTCACTCTTGTTGAATATGAAAGCGTAAAAACCCTGGGTCTTCAATGGGAACCACAAATGGATTTATTTAAATTCAAAGTAAATTGCGGGGAATCGAAAAATATTAACAAAAGGATAGTGTTATCAACATTATCAAAAATATATGACCCTTTGGGATGGCTGGCTCCTCTGACTATTTTAGGAAAACTTTTTATTCAAAATCTATGGATAAATAAGAGTGAATGGGATCAAGAATTATCCAAGGAAGAAAAAGCTTATTTGGGTAAATTATAATAAAAATTTCTTTCTTTTAGAAAAGATTCGAATTCCAAGATGGATTAGTTCCAAAAATTGTTCAACTTCATGGATTTGCATATGCAGCAGTAGTATATGCTAAAGTAGGGAATTGTGTAAACATAATAGCCAGCAAAAGTAGAATTAATCCAATTAAAAATAAAAAAACTATTCCCAAGCTAGAGTTATGTGCTGCTCACAAAATTAACTAAAACCGAATGGAACCATGTGAAGTCTGAAGAAAATCCTGCAGACTTAGCATCTAGAGGAATTAGTTCTAGCCAACTGTCCACCTCTGATTTATGGTGGGAAGGTCCGAAATGGCCATCTGAGCATTACCCTCGACAGCAGTCCAAAGAAGATGTAGTTTTGATAAATTCAATTTGAAATGACAAAACCGATGGTCCCATTTACAAATTATTGGAAAAGTTTTCCAGCATTGAAAACCAAAGTTAAAGAATGAATCTTATCCTTCTTTTCTATTCGTAAAGAAGCTGAAATGAGCTGAAAAAATTATCATTAAGAAACAGCAAGAAGTAAAGTGCCAGGAAACAAAAAATAAATTAAGACAAAGTCTCAACACCGCAAGGCAGGGATGGGCACACACACCAACACAAAACTAAGACGTGCTTGGCAAACCAGCAGACCGCCATCCTCAAAACAAAGTCTTAAGGAAGCTGGTCGCAGGCTTACCAGGGCTCTAAGGCAAGAAGAAGTAAAAGCACAACGCCAGTACAACTTTCACCCACCAGCACTAAGCATCCCTTGTGGAGGGCTCACCAAAATCTAAACAGTAATTCCCATAAGAGTCTCTTCAGGCAGCTGGGCCAGAAGCGAAAAAGACAGAGCTTGTACATTTGCTTTACACCTTCGAAATGTTTTTCAGCCAAACCCTGCAACTAATTGATTCCCACTACCGTCGCCGTCAATTCGAATCGAATCTGAGACGGAGCCAATTCAGTTTCAACCAAACGAAGTTGCAAAAGTAATCGGCGAGCAATTGAAACCAAAAAGGCCCAAGGCGGTGACCAAATAACTCCCAAAATGTTAATCGAACTTCCAAACTGTGCAGCTGAGGTTATTTGTAAACTCTTTAACGGGATTACAAGACTTGGCTATTTTCCAAAAAATGGAAAAAATCGGTAATCATAATGATTCCAAAGCCAGGAAAAGATCACACAATACCAGCTTCGTAAAGACCGATAAGTTTACTCTCGTGTCTGTCAAAACTGCTCGAAAAAGGCCTTTTGACGCGCATAATCCCATATCTGAAAGAGCACAACGTTATTCCAGCACACCAATTTGGCTTTCGAAAAAGCCATGGAACAATAGAGCAAGTCAACAGACTAACAACAGAAATACGGACTGCATACGGACTGCCGCGTAGACATATCGAAGCCAAGAAAATTCACCTAAAACTAAAATCAAACCGTCTTCATTGGCTTATAAACGCGCGCTCTCCCCTCTGCCTGGATTTCAAGGTCCTGCTCTACAATTCAACGCTTAAGCCAGTCCCAATTGTGGGGAAACGCGAGCAGCAGCAACATCGACATTATTCAGCGAGCACAATAATAAATCCTGAGAACTATCATTGGGGCACCTTGGTATGTTCGGAACGACAACATCCACAGAGATCTTGGAATTCTACCCGTAAAAGATGAAATATCAAAACAAACAGCGTCCTACCACACCAAGCTAACTTCTCATCCAAACCGGCTCGCCAGGGGCCTAGCCACGGTTTCAAACCGGACCTGATTGCAAGACAATGAACTTCCAGCTCAGCAATAGTTATTAGAGCACCTAAATCTCACGCCAGTCACCTTGACAATCAGATAGTTTTTTAATTTAAGATGTAAAGTAATTTGTTTTGGTGATATTTTTGTTGTGAGAGTAGTAGTTGATCCTTTGTTTTGGTTTCGTGGGTGTGTTTGATTTTTCATCTCGGTTTTGAACTTAAACGTGTGATCGTAACCCGTGATGGACAAATAAAAAAATTTAAGCGCAGAAACAAAAAATAAATGAATAGAAGTTTGAACGACATAATGAGGGTTAATCCACGAGTTCAAAAATATATATTTGACATTATCATTAAATGAAGAAAATGGGAATTTGTGGTATCTGCGGACCTTGAAAAAATGTTTCGTCAGATAAATATTAATGATAATGATCAAAAGTACCATATTTAGCTACTAGAGTTCTAGTAGATATTGCAGATAAATGCAACAAAAAATGTAAGTGAGATAATTAGGAAAGATTTCTATATGGATGTCCTAATAACTGAGGCAGATTCTATAGAAGATGCCAATAATTTAATTAAATTAATTTCACAAGAGTTACAAAAAGTGGGAATGAATTTAAGAAAACGGATTTCAAAAATTTTTAAAATAATAGAAGCTGTAGAAGATACGGGAGATAACAAGGTTCTCACTCTTGTTGAATATGAAAGCGTAAAAACCCTGGGTCTTCAATGTGAACCACAAATGGATTTATTTAAATTCAAAGTAAATTGCGGGGAATCGAAAAATATTAACAAAAGGATAGTGTTATCAACATTATCAAAAATATATGACCCTTTGGGATGGCTGGCTCCTCTGACTATTTTAGGAAAACTTTTTATTCAAAATCTATGGATAAATAAGAGTGAATGGGATCAAGAATTATCCAAGGAAGAAAAAGCTTATTTGGGTAAATTATAATAAAAATTTCTTGCTTTTAGAAAAGATTCGAATTCCAAGATGGATTAGTTCCAAAAATTGTTCAACTTCATGGATTTGCATATGCAGCAGTAGTATATGCTAAAGTAGGGAATTGTGTAAACATAATAGCCAGCAAAAGTAGAATTAATCCAATTAAAAATAAAAAAACTATTCCCAAGCTAGAGTTATGTGCTGCTCACAAAATTAACTAAAACCGAATGGAACCATGTGAAGTCTGAAGAAAATCCTGCAGACTTAGCATCTAGAGGAATTAGTTCTAGCCAACTGTCCACCTCTGATTTATGGTGGGAAGGTCCGAAATGGCCATCTGAGCATTACCCTCGACAGCAGTCCAAAGAAGATGTAGTTTTGATAAATTCAATTTGAAATGACAAAACCGATGGTCCCATTTACAAATTATTGGAAAAGTTTTCCAGCATTGAAAACCAAAGTTAAAGAATGAATCTTATCCTTCTTTTCTATTCGTAAAGGAGCTGAAATGAGCTGAAAAAATTATCATTAAGAAACAGCAAGAAGTAAAGTGCCAGGAAACAAAAAATAAATTAAGACAAAGTCTCAACTCCGCAAGGCAGGGATGGGCACACACACCAACACAAAACTAACCTTGAAATCGAACAGCTTGTTCTGGAGAAAACACGTTTGAGACGTGCTTGGCAAACCAGCAGACCGCCATCCTCAAAACAAAGTCTTAAGGAAGCTGGTCGCAGGCTTACCAGGGCTCTAAGGCAAGAAGAAGTAAAAGCACAACGCCAGTACAACTTTCACCCACCAGCACTAAGCATCCCTTGTGGAGGGCTCACCAAAATCTAAACAGTAATTCCCATAAGAGTCTCTTCAGGCAGCTGGGCCAGAAGCGAAAAAGACAGAGCTTGTACATTTGCTTTACACCTTCGAAATGTTTTTCAGCCAAACCCTGCAACTAATTGATTCCCACTACCGTCGCCGTCAATTCGAATCGAATCTGAGACGGAGCCAATTCTGTTTCAACCAAACGAAGTTGCAAAAGTAATCAGCGAGCAATTGAAACCAAAAAGGTCCAAGGCGGTGACCAAATAACTCCCAAAATGTTAATCGAACTTCCAAACTGTGCAGCTGAGGTTATTTGTAAACTCTTTAACGGGATTACACGACTTGGCTATTTTCCAAAAAATGGAAAAAATCGGTAATCATAATGATTCCAAAGCCAGGAAAAGATCACACAATACCAGCTTCGTAAAGATCGATAAGTTTACTCTCGTGTCTGTCAAAACTGCTCGAAAAAGGCCTTTTGACGCGCATAATCCCATATCTGAAAGAGCACAACGTTATTCCAGCACACCAATTTGGCTTTCGAAAAAGCCATGGAACAATAGAGCAAGTCAACAGACTAACAACAGAAATACGGACTGCACACGGACTGCCGCGTAGACATATCGAAGCCAAGAAAATTCACCTAAAACTAAAATCAAACCGTCTTCATTGGCTTATAAACGCGCTCTCCCCTCTGCCTGGATTTCAAGGTCCTGCTCTACAATTCAACGCTTAAGCCAGTCCCAATTGTGGGGAAACGCGAGCAGCAGCAACATCGACATTATTCAGCGAGCACAATAATAAATCCTGAGAACTATCACTGGGGTACCTTGGTATGTTCGGAACGACAACATCCACAGAGATCTTGGAATTCTACCCGTAAAAGATGAAATATCAAAACAAACAGCGTCCTACCACACCAAGCTAACTTCTCATCCAAACCGGCTCGCCAGGGGCCTAGCCAGGGTTTCAAACCGGACCTGATTGCAAGACAATGAACTTTCAGCTCAGCAATAGTTATTAGAGCACCTAAATCTCACGCCAGTCACCTTGACTATCAGATAGTTTTTTAATTTAAGATTCTATCTACTTATTGTTAGTCTCAATTCAGAGAAGATCCAAAAATTAAATTCAAATGTTAAATCCCAAACCACACCTGATGGTGTTGGGCTCATCAACACAAATGGGGAGGTTTCATACGCCAGTGCCCTAAAATCAGGACTTGGCAATCAGACGGGGTTCCCACAAGCTCAATGCTCTGAGCAAAATATAATAACACCTCAGCAAGTAATAGGACAAATACCAAACAAAATGGAAACCATGATGCTGACTTTACAACAGGGTATGATGGAATTTATGTCCTCCATGAAAACAACAATGACAAACCTTATGCAAAATCAAAACATTTTAATAAATTTGCTCATCAGTGGCGCCCAAACTAAAAATAAATATAATGTGTCGGACGACGGCGTCTCACGAGCTTGCCTTTTTCTTTTCCCCTCAGCCAACACAACCGGTGACTTGCAGGGCAATACAATTTGCATGCAACTGCATCGGAAGTGGTGGGCTGGGGGAAAATTAATAGCACGGTAGGATTTAGAGCAGACAGGAGGCTTGCCCAGACCGGAGGCAATTTGCTCCTGGTCACAGATCCCAGAAGCAGCGGTGTCCTGCGGGTGGCATCTTGGCCCAAAAGGGACAAGATTTGCACCTGGCAGATAGTTAAATCTGTGATAAAATCTGTGATAAAAAACTGTGATAAATTAGGTAGGGTTTAGTTATTTAGTTATTTATTTGATGCAAAGTAATTTGTTTTGGTGATATTTTTGTTGTGAGAGTAGTAGTTGATCCTTTGTTTTGGTTTCGTGGGTGTGTTTGATTTTTCATCTCGGTTTTGAACTTAAACGTGTGATCGTGACCCGTGATGGACAAATAAAAAAATTTAAGCGCAGAAACAAAAAATAAATGAATAGAAGTTTGAACGACATAATGAGGGTTAATCCACGAGTTCAAAAATATATATTTGACATTATCATTAAATGAAGAAAATGGGAATTTGTGGTATCTGCGGACCTTGAAAAAATGTTTCGTCAGATAAATATTAATGATAATGATCAAAAGTACCATATTTAGCTACTAGAGTTCTAGTAGATATTGCAGATAAATGCAACAAAAAATGTAAGTGAGATAATTAGGAAAGATTTCTATATGGATGTCCTAATAACTGAGGCAGATTCTATAGAAGATGCCAATAATTTAATTAAATTAATTTCACAAGAGTTACAAAAAGTGGGAATGAATTTAAGAAAACGGATTTCAAAAATTTTTAAAATAATAGAAGCTGTAGAAGATACGGGAGATAACAAGGTTCTCACTCTTGTTGAATATGAAAGCGTAAAAACCCTGGGTCTTCAATGGGAACCACAAATGGATTTATTTAAATTCAAAGTAAATTGCGGGGAATCGAAAAATATTAACAAAAGGATAGTGTTATCAACATTATCAAAAATATATGACCCTTTGGGATGGCTGGCTCCTCTGACTATTTTAGGAAAACTTTTTATTCAAAATCTATGGATAAATAAGAGTGAATGGGATCAAGAATTATCCAAGGAAGAAAAAGCTTATTTGGGTAAATTATAATAAAAATTTCTTGCTTTTAGAAAAGATTCGAATTCCAAGATGGATTAGTTCCAAAAATTGTTCAACTTCATGGATTTGCATATGCAGCAGTAGTATATGCTAAAGTAGGGAATTGTGTAAACATAATAGCCAGCAAAAGTAGAATTAATCCAATTAAAAATAAAAAAACTATTCCCAAGCTAGAGTTATGTGCTGCTCACAAAATTAACTAAAACCGAATGGAACCATGTGAAGTCTGAAGAAAATCCTGCAGACTTAGCATCTAGAGGAATTAGTTCTAGCCAACTGTCCACCTCTGATTTATGGTGGGAAGGTCCGAAATGGCCATCTGAGCATTACCCTCGACAGCAGTCCAAAGAAGATGTAGTTTTGATAAATTCAATTTGAAATGACAAAACCGATGGTCCTATTTACAAATTATTGGAAAAGTTTTCCAGCATTGAAAACCAAAGTTAAAGAATGAATCTTATCCTTCTTTTCTATTCGTAAAGGAGCTGAAATGAGCTGAAAAAATTATCATTAAGAAACAGCAAGAAGTAAAGTGCCAGGAAACAAAAAATAAATTAAGACAAAGTCTCAACTCCGCAAGGCAGGGATGGGCACACACACCAACACAAAACTAACCTTGAAATCGAACAGCTTGTTCTGGAGAAAACACGTTTGAGACGTGCTTGGCAAACCAGCAGACCGCCATCCTCAAAACAAAGTCTTAAGGAAGCTGGTCGCAGGCTTACCAGGGCTCTAAGGCAAGAAGAAGTAAAAGCACAACGCCAGTACAACTTTCACCCACCAGCACTAAGCATCCCTTGTGGAGGGCTCACCAAAATCTAAACAGTAATTCCCATAAGAGTCTCTTCAGGCAGCTGGGCCAGAAGCGAAAAAGACAGAGCTTGTACATTTGCTTTACACCTTCGAAATGTTTTTCAGCCAAACCCTGCAACTAATTGATTCCCACTACCGTCGCCGTCAATTCGAATCGAATCTGAGACGGAGCCAATTCTGTTTCAGCCAAACGAAGTTGCAAAAGTAATCAGCGAGCAATTGAAACCAAAAAGGCCCAAGGCGGTGACCAAATAACTCCCAAAATGTTAATCGAACTTCCAAACTGTGCAGCTGAGGTTATTTGTAAACTCTTTAACGGGATTACACGACTTGGCTATTTTCCAAAAAATGGAAAAAATCGGTAATCATAATGATTCCAAAGCCAGGAAAAGATCACACAATACCAGCTTCGTAAAGACCGATAAGTTTACTCTCGTGTCTGTCAAAACTGCTCGAAAAAGGCCTTTTGACGCGCATAATCCCATATCTGAAAGAGCACAACGTTATTCCAGCACACCAATTTGGCTTTCGAAAAAGCCATGGAACAATAGAGCAAGTCAACAGACTAACAACAGAAATACGGACTGCATACGGACTGCCGCGTAGGCATATCGAAGCCAAGAAAATTCACCTAAAACTAAAATCAAACCGTCTTCATTGGCTTATAAACGCGCGCTCTCCCCTCTGCCTGGATTTCAAGGTCCTGCTCTACAATTCAACGCTTAAGCCAGTCCCAATTGTGGGGAAACGCGAGCAGCAGCAACATCGACATTATTCAGCGAGCACAATAATAAATCCTGAGAACTATCACTGGGGTACCTTGGTATGTTCGGAACGACAACATCCACAGAGATCTTGGAATTCTACCCGTAAAAGATGAAATATCAAAACAAACAGCGTCCTACCACACCAAGCTAACTTCTCATCCAAACCGGCTCGCCAGGGGCCTAGCCAGGGTTTCAAACCGGACCTGATTGCAAGACAATGAACTTCCAGCTCAGCAATAGTTATTAGAGCACCTAAATCTCACGCCAGTCACCTTGACTATCAGATAGTTTTTTAATTTAAGATTCTATCTACTTATTGTTAGTCTCAATTCAGAGAAGATCCAAAAATTAAATTCAAATGTTAAATCCCAAACCACACCTGATGGTGTTGGGCTCATCAACACAAATGGGGAGGTTTCATACGCCAGTGCCCTAAAATCAGGACTTGGCAATCAGACGGGGTTCCCACAAGCTCAATGCTCTGAGCAAAATATAATAACACCTCAGCAAGTAATAGGACAAATACCAAACAAAATGGAAACCATGATGCTGACTTTACAACAGGGTATGATGGAATTTATGTCCTCCATGAAAACAACAATGACAAACCTTATGCAAAATCAAAACATTTTAATAAATTTGCTCATATCCCAACAATCTAAATAATCGATGTCTCGTCTTTGAATATCCATGTGGAATGCCAATGGCGTTTCACGGCACAAACTTGAAATAACTCAATTCCTCAATTAAAACCAAATATATGTAATGCTGCTGGCAGAAACGCATCTCAAAAGTAAATACAACTTCCAAATAAGAGGTTATACTTCATACTGCACAGATCATCCGGACGGTAAGGCTCACGGAGGCACTGGAATCTTAATCAGGGAACGCATTAAGCACCACTTTCACCTGAGGATTGCAACAAATTATTTGCAGGCTACTTCTATAAAACTACAAGCACGCAACGGCAGAATCACTATAGCCGCTATCTATTGCCCACCGCGTTTTACAATAAGTGAAGAGAAATTCATGGAGTTCTACAATTCACTCGGAGATCGCTTTATAGCAGGAGGAGACTACAACGCCAAGCATACGCACTGGGGATCAAGTCTCGTGCCCCCAAAGGAAAACAACTGTATAAAGCAATCATAAATTTAAGCAACAAACTCGACTATGTCTCCCCTGGCAGCCCCACATATTGGCCAACTGACCCCAGAAAACTCCCGGACTTAATTGACTTCGCTGTGACCAAGAACATCCCAAGAAATTTAATAAGCGCCAAATCGCTATCGGTCTTGTCATCGGACCACTCGCCTGTTTTAATAACTCTCCTTTAAAGCTAAAAAGTAATTGAGCACCCCTTTAGGCTGACCTCGACTAGAACTAACTGGCTAAAGTACAAAAAGTACGTAAGTTCCCACATTGAACTAACACCACAGTTAAACATAGAGAACGACATCGACTTCAGTACTCGTGGCAGCAGCCAAAATCTCAACACCAGAAGAGACAATCGTGCGTAGCAACGCGCTTGACAATCCTGCAGATCGCTTCATTCGAAGCAACTCTTTAATGAAGCCACCCGCGGATTCACCAAAACCCTCAAGCAAGAAGAGGAGCTTGTCGCCGACCAGTACAAAGCATTCTTTGTGGGGAGCTCACCCAAATTTAAGCTCTCCGATAGAATCCGTTACTCCGTATAGAAGCTCCTTGGGTACTTGGGCCCGCAGTGACGAAGACAGAGCCGAAACATTTGCTTTAAGTTACTTAAGTCGTACCTCTACCACAGAGTCTTTGAGGTGAGATGCAATACAACGACATCCAACGAGTATAACATTGAAGCCGGAGTCCCACAAGGTAGCGCACTGGGCCCCACCCTGTTTGTCCTATACACAGCAGACATCCCTACGATCGAAAGGCTGACTTCGTTCACATTTGCTGACGACACCGCAATCCTGAGCCGCTCGAGATGCCCAACTAGAGCAACAGCTCAGCTGGCTGATCATTTGGTGGTAGTTGAGAAGTGGCTTTCAGACTGGCAAATCAAAAATAATGAACAAAAGTGTAAACATATAACGTTTACCCTTAATAGACAATCGTGTCCCCCGCTTACTTGGAATAGTACGCAGATTCCCTTAACATATATCGGCGTCCACCTCGACAGACGCCTAACCTGGCGGAGGCACATTGAATGCAAGAAAGTAGACTTAAAGCTGGCAGCCTACACTGGATTATAAATTCTCGATCACCCCTGTGTCTGGACTTTAAGGTTCTTCTCTACAACTCCACCCTTAAGCCCATTTGGACCTACAGCTCCCAGCTCTGGGGGAACGCGAGCAACAGCAACGTTTATACAGAATCATACAGATCTCACAATCAAAAATCCTTGGAACAATCACCTTGGTATGTTCGGAACGAAAACATCCACAGGGATCTGGGCATACCACCAGTCAAAGATGAAATAGCAAAGCAGAAAGCGGACTACCATAACAAGCTTACACTGCTCCCAAATAATCTCTCAAGGAACCTAACACGGGTTTCGAACAGTACTCGTCTGCATCAAAACGATCTACCAGCTCACCAATAAATATTAGGGCCCGTTAGTCTAAATTCAGTCTACATGACTGTAAGTTAAGTTATATTCTTAAGATTTGATATACTTATTGTTACTCTCATATAGAGAAGATATAATAAATAAAGCTCAGCAATAAATATTAGGGCCCGTTAGTCTAAATTCAGTCTACATGACTGTAAGTTAAGTTATATTCTTAAGATTTGATATATAGAGAAGATATAATAAATAAAGCATATATAAAAAAAACAAAAAAAATGTAACTTTAATCATTTAATGTTTTTGTAATTTTTATATTGGTTCTTGTTTAAGTACTTATCAAAATAATTTAATTTATTTATTTGTTTATTTTTATAAATGTTGAAATTTTAGTTAACATAATTTTTCCAAGTGTAGTCGTGGTAATTTGAGAGGATGTATTTACTCTGATCAAAGACTGTAAAACTGTGAGGGCGCTTGCAGTTAGGAATGTTGCTTACGTTTTCTATTTAGTTTTATTTTATATTGATATCTCACTTTTTTCTTTTGTGCAAACGAATACACATTTTAAAGTCCGATTTATTTACAACTCACATCCCGAAAAACTCTCTTTATTTTCACTAAAATTCACCAAATAACTAAATAATAACAAATAAATATAAAAAAAATAGTATCAAAAAGATCTTTTGCCGGCGTGGGTGTGCTCTGTTTGTGTAAATCTTCTAATGATGTATTTTTAGAATTTGGTGATAAGGAATTTAGATGGTTTTATTTTATGTTGTTTTATCTTATGTTAGTTTTTTTAAATTAGTTTGGTTAGTTATTTTTCTTTGTTGCATTTCAAGTTGGAGCCGGCCGGGAGTAGATCGAAATCGACTATCGATAAAGTTTGGTGGGTGGCAACCCCTACTGAAGTGGCGCCCCCTTCTGCTCATGCCTTGACTATCTAGCTATTTAAAATAGCCCGGTTCGCTCTGGGTATAGCTAGGATGGCCTTGAATTCGTCCAATGACCCACTTTTGGGAGAGGGAAAGGGAATATGGCGCGATGGGCATGACATTGCGTAGGTCAGGGATCGAGTTTAGTTGCTAAACTCTAAGCAATAGACTAAAGCAATATAGACGAAGTTCTTTGTATTTTTTTGTTTTTCGTTTGATACAAAGAAAAAAGTAAGGGTGCGAAAAGTGCTAGTGTCGTGTGTAAATTAAGTAGATATTTATTTATTTTAGGTCCACCGGGGACCCTAGTACAAAGGGCCCCGGCAGTTTTCTTTGATTTTCTGCGTTTCGCCAATTTTCTGTCGGAGAAAAGGCAGCAGCAACCGCCGCAGGCAGCAGCAACCGCCGCAGGCAGCAGCAACAGCCACAGGCAGCAGCAACAGCCACAGGCAGCAGCAACAGCCACAGCCATCACCACTAACCAACACCGCCGCAGCCAGGCACCTTAACCACAAAAAAATTCAACCTTACCTCGGTGAGTCCGTTCCGGGCACGTAGAACCCGAGCAGCACAACGTGACTCCCATACCACGCAGCATCTCCGACGTCACGGTCTGCAGTGGCCGAGGCAGGGCGTAATACCGGTTTCCTTACCGCCAAGTCCCTTTATAAGGGTCCCGAGTTGTCCTTCGGCGACCCGCAGCCGGCTTACTCGCCGCGCCTGTGATTAGATTTTAAGATTAATTTTTGTACTTGTAAATTTGTGTACTCGCCCTCGTCCGTTTCTGCACGTCTTCGTGATTCCGCGAGCTTGAGTCTGGCCTTGCGCTATCTCGGGGTCTGAAATTGCGAAATCGGGCTTAGCAGAACTCAATACAATTTATTTATTTATATTTACCTGTCCCTTTTGTGTCCTCTTGGAGCTCCACCAGGGTAATTAGGAGAGAAAAGAGGTGTTCGATTAATTACAGCCACTTGGCTTAAACTTTTCTGCGGGGCCAAATTTCCGATTTTAAGAAGGCCTTGCAGCTGGTGCAGTCCAGGCCGGGTAGTGGTTTTGCCCTAACCTGTAAGCAATGGTATAAGGAGGAGAGGATATGCTTAACGCTTATATTTGGCAATCTTATGTATATGTTAATAAATAAATGTACTTAGAATGAAGATGATGTGGGCCTAAGGCAGTTACCAGCGGGGAGATGAACCGGTCGTAGTCTGGCCTGGCAGTGGCTCCGGCCTTAGAAAATGGGTGGTGCCTCCCTCGCGAGACTAGGGGCACCACAGGAAGGGTGGGTGCGCTGTGGCAGCCACATCTGATGCCACTTTTCCGTCGTATTTGTCCCGATTTGGTTTTTTCTGGTTTTGTTTACGTTTTGTTTACGTTTTGGTTATTAGTGATGTTAGTATTTGTAGAGTCGATAGTAATCGATGTTTAATGTTGTGGAAGCTGTAGGGACATGGGGGGTACTCCGCCCTGAGGTTTCCGGAGCTAGCCGGCGCCGTCCCAGGACAAAATGCAGTTCCATAACATAGTGGCGCCCAAACTAAAAATAAATATAATGTGTCGGACGACGGCGTCTCACGACCTTACCTTTTTCTTTTCCCCTCAGCCAACACGACCGGTGACTTGCAGGGCAATACAAGTTGCATGCAACTGCATCGGAAGTGGTGGGCTGGGGGAAAATTAATAGCACGGTAGGACTTAGAGCAGACAGGAGGCTTGCCCAGACCGGAGGCAATTTGCTCCTGGTCACAGATCCCAGAAGCAGCGGTGACCTGCGGGTGGTATCTTGGCCCAAAAGGGACAAGATGAGCACCTGGCAGATAGTTAAATCTGTGATAAAATCTGTGATAAAAAACTGTGATAAATTAGGTAGGGTTTAGTTATTTAGTTATTTATTTGATGTAAAGTAATTTGTTTTGGTGATATTTTTGTTGTGAGAGTAGTAGTTGACCCTTTGTTTTGGTTTCGTGGGTGTGTTTGATTTTTCATCTCGGTTTTGAACTTAAACGTGTGATCGTGACCCGTGATGGACACGCGCTGCACGATCACCACGACCTGAGAATCAAAACATATGCGCGAAAACAAATCAAAAAGGATTCAACGAGCAGCCGATGTCCTTAACTGGCGGCTATCAACATAGTTGATAGCCAGTCCAGTTGACGAGCGGCGTGTGGAAGGGTATATGGCGGAAAATAAAAAAAATTTAAGCGCAGAAAAGTTTCCGGCACGGAGACCACCGGCTGGTGACCAATCCATCTCCCCAGGTCAAAAAAAAAAAAAATTTCAAAAGAATCAAATCAAAACGGAAGAATCATAGATATATTATTTATTTATTTATTTACTCTATTTATTTTCTTACATTATTAATTTATTGTTCCAAATATTTATTTATTTACTAAAAAAAAAAATTATCTATTGATTTACTAAAATTATACATTTATTTATTTATTTGAAACATTTATTTATTTATTTAAAATTTAGTTTCTGTAATTATTATCCGTTATTACATGTTTATACATTTATCTGTTTATTTATTATTTGCTAGTCCTTATTTTAATATTTATTATTCTTCTTAAGTAATTATTTCTTGTGGTGATTTGTTTAGGGTAGGATATAGGAATTCTTAGGGAGATAGGTATATTTTTGGTTTTGTGGTTTATGCGATACGAAAATGCCTTCTAATTACGATCTCCGATCGAAGGTTCTTCCGGCCGAGGAAGAGGAGAAATTGTGGTCCACCGATTTAGATGAGGTTGCCGGGGCCGAACAGCCACGGATATCGATGGGACTGCCAAGGACTCCGTTGGGTCGTCTTCATCAGGAGCTGTGAAGGGAACTTCAGGTGGGAACAGATCCCACGCAACATCTAGTTCTCGAGCAAGTGAACTCAGAGGCGAACCAGCTTCCACAGATCGATGGAAAGGATGACCGTACCCAGGAGGCGTTCCTGGACAAAGCGGCGAGATCGGCCGTAAACGTGGCATTGGCCCAGGCGGCAGAGACCCATCGAAAGGCTCAGGAGTCCAACGTCAGCCAGTCCTTAAGGGATGAAATCCGAGGTGGCTTCCTGGAAATGATGAAGCTGATAAACGAGGTGTTAAGGCCTGCTGCTCAGCGGCCGCAGCTTCTACAGGGGAACCATATCGATCAGCAGCAGCATCCGGGTTGGACGGACCCGGCGTCACCACAGGCTCCAAGTCTGGTCCAGAAAGGGGCGATTGGCTCCCGCCCACCGCCACCAAGGGTTCCACCAAAGCCGCATAGAAGGCCCTTGGAGTCGTTTCCGGTGGAGAGCAGCAGTCCAGGATATACTCTGGATGGCGAACGAGGGCGACGAAACGAGCCTCGAAATTGGCACTTCGAGGACCGTAGGGGTTCCGATTTCCGAGAGGAGCCACGTTTATATGCCAATACAGGGCTAGGTGGCGGCAGCCAACAGGTTCGCATCGAGCGGTGGGGCGTTGCTTATGATGGCGAGGACGAGCGAAACTCGGTGGAGGATTTCCGATTCCGGCTTGAGTTCCTACAGCGGCAGTACCAGTGCCCTTGGCAGGAAGTGCTCCGCCATTTCCACGTGCGTCACTGCAGGGTGGAGAGATGGCCACGACCGGATGCATCAGCTTCTGCAGAGGGAGCAGCAGCCGGGAGAAGCCGTGGAGGACTATGTTCATGCGATGCAGCAGTTTGCCTCTCGCCTAAAAAAACCACTGTCAAAGCGACAGATGGTAAAAATAATTAAAAAGGGCTTGAGAGAGGATATCGCAAGATTCGTTTACGCAATGGATGTGATGACTGTGGCCGAGTTGGAGCGTAATTTTGGACGACGAGGACGCGCGGCCTATGCGCACCCGATTCGTTATCCTTCGGCGCAGAAGGCCAGGGTTAGCGAGGCAGCTGGTCCAGATACTGCAGAGGATTCTCAGTGGCAAGTGGAGGCGTTACAAGCGAAGGCCGAAATCCGTTCCGAGCGGGCTGCTGGAATTGCGGAGCGGTAGACCACTGGTTCCGTGACTGCGCGGCAACAGAACGGCGCCTGTTCTGCTACCGATGCGGAAGGCCTGACACCGTGTCTCCGAAATGTCCGGATTGCGCGGAAAACGGTCGGCTGGGCGATCCGAGGGCGGGAAGGATGCGTCCAGACAAGAGTCCCGCGAAGAAGTAATTGATCTAGGACTAAAAAAAGGTTTAGTATGTACGAGTAGTAAAAAGAACAATTTAAAATACTTACCTTATGAGGAAAGGATGCGCATCTTCTCCAACCATCAATTGAGCGGGATGAGATTGGTGTCTCGGAAAGTCCAGAAGGCCAGGGATCGATTCCGGAAGAGACGAGCGAGAAGGCGAGAAGTGATTGCCGCTGTGAAGCGCAGTGGAACGGGAGACCCTCGACCATACGCTGAAGTCCGGATCCTGACCCAACAGCTGACTGGATTATTGGACACTGGAGCGAGTGTCAGCCTGCTGGGCAAAGGTTGTAGGGAGCTGGTCGGAGCTTTGGATGTGCCAGTCCAGAAGTACCTATCCGTGGTCCGCAAGGCATCTGGAGAAGACCGCTCGATTATAGGACGCGTCGAGCTACCTGTGGAGTACAGAGGACAGATAAAGCGGATCCTGTTCTATGTATATCCTTACCTGGAGCAGGAAGCCTATTTTGGAGTGGACTTCTGGCAGGCGTTTGACTTGGCTCCAGCAGACGAAATCCACGCTAGGGATATGGAGCACTACGCCGAACAGGAAGATGACGACGAAGAAAAGCCGGATCCCGAATCCTGGACCTTATCCGAGGCCGACGCACGACAGCTCGCTGAGATCCAGGAGGTGTTTCTCACATTTGAGAAGGATGGTCTGGGTACGACTAAATTGGAGAAGCACACGATCGAGCTAATCGAGGGAGCCAAGGTCTTCAAGGATCGGCCATATCCCATGTCTCCAGCGAAGCAGAAGGTTGTCGAGGATGAGGTGGACAAGATGCTAGCGCTCGGAGTCATCGAGGAGAGCATGAGCCCGAGCAGCCGGACGACAGTAGTGTCGAGGCCTGGGAAAGATCGGTTCTGCTTAGACGCGCGCAAATTGAACGATTTGACCATTAAAGACGCTTACCCGCTGCCGAGTATCGACGGAATCCTGTCCAGAATCGACCAAACATTTTACATTTCCAGCGTGGATTTGAAGTTCGCATTCTGGCTGATCGGCCTCTCTAACAGTTCCGGGTGATGCAATGGACCATGGTGAGACTCATGGACCGAGTGATCCCAGCTGAGATCCGTTCCAACGTATTTGTCCACCTAGATGATCTGCTGATACTGGCTCCAGATATCCGGACCCATTTCAGGTACCTTCGGAGAGTCGCAGAATGCCTGAAAGCAGCGGGGTTAACGATAGGTATGAATAAGTCAAAGTTTTGCTTCAAATCATTGACCTACCTGGGCTTTATCGTTGGTGGAGGTCGTCTGCGAATGGATCCAGGACGAGTGGCAGCGATCAGGAGGATGCCAGAGCCTAGGACGATGAAGGAGGTGAGAGCGGTTCTTGGGACTGCTGGATGGTACCGCCGGTTCATAAAGAACTTTGCGACGTTGGCCGCCCCGCTCACTGAATCGCTAAAGAAAACTGGAAACTCAAAGTTTTCATTGAGTCCAGAGGCTCAGCTTGCGGTAGAAACTTTGAAGATGGCGTTAACAACTGGACCAGTCCTGGTGCATGCGGACTTCAAGAGACGCTTCTTTATCCAGTGCGATGCGTCACACGTCGGAGTCGGAGCAGTGCTTTTCCAGCGAGACGACGACGGACAAGAGCAGCCAATTGCCTTTTTCTCGGCCAAGATGAATAAACATCAGGTAAAATACACCGTGACGGGGAAAGAGTGTCTCGCGGCGCTCATGGCCATTCGGAAGTTCCGGCCATATGTCGAAGGGATGCCATTCACCTGCATCACAGATCATGCCAGCTTGAAGTGGCTCATGTCCATGAAGGATCTGTCGGGACGTTTGGCGAGGTGGTCGCTGCAGCTTCAAGGGTTCCACTTCAACATCGAGCACCGAAAAGGAAGCGAGAACGTCGTGGCAGACACGCTTTCACGGTGAGTGGAGGAGCTCGTAGTGAATCCGACGGATTTGTTGGGTTTCGAAACCACCGAGTTCGCTGGAGAAGGTTATCTCGAGTTAGTAAAAGATGTGGAAGACAACTTGGAAAACTTACCGGACTTGTAGATCGAGGATGTTCTCATCTTCAAGAGAGTCTCCTCGGCAAATCTGGACGATGAGGTGGAAGGTTCCGAGTGGAAACTGTGGATCACACAGAGTCTGACCCACAGCTTAATCGAGCGTGCGCATACGGACCCAACAGCAGCTCATGGCGGAATGGGAAAGACTCTGGAAATCCTCCGACGGCAGTTCTACTGGCCAGGCATGGTTCTCCAAGTTCGCGAGCTTGTGCGTGGATGTGATGTCTGCAAGGAGTCCAAAGCGCCAAATTTCCGGATGCAGGTCGGTATTGGAGAAAGAGTCCAGACGGAACAGGCATTCCAGAAGCTGTATATCGACTTCTTGAGAAAATATCCGAGGTCAAAGAAGTGTCATGCCTGGATTTCTATCGTGGTGGACCATTTCTCCAAATTTGTATTCCTGAAGGCCATGAGGGAAGCTACATCCTCGAACGCCGTCGATTTTCTCATCGACGAGGTATTTTACAAATTTGGCGTCCCGGAGGTAATACACTCAGACAATGGTCGGCAGTTCATGTCGAAGATCTTCCAGGAGGCGATGGAGAGTTTCGGTATCTCACACCTAAAGACTCCGGTATACTCCCCACAGAGCAACGCAGCAGAACGAGTAAGTCGAGGCGTGTTGGCCGCAATCCGGAGCTTTTTAGATGGTGACCATCGAGACTGGGACGTCTACCTTCCTGAGATTGAGGTAGCCCTTCGAAACGCGATCCACTCGGCGACAGGAGAAGCGCCTTTCTTTACAGTGTTCGGACATCATATGTTCCTGAACGGCGCCAACTATAGGTTAGCGAGGAAACTAAAGTCTTGTGTGACCACGAGATGGCGGGCATGAAGACGGCGGACAAACTCCGAGTGATCCAGGAAAAGGTCCGAAAGAATCTGGAGACAGCCTATGACCGAAGCCGGAAGCAATATGACCAACGGGCTCGAAACTTCATGACCAAGCCAGGTCAGGAGGTATACCTCCGTAACTTCGTCCTCAGTGACTTTGGAAAGTCGTTAAACGCCAAGTTCGCCAGGAAATTCCTTAAGGCTCGAGTGGTGAAAGCCGTTGGTAACAATGCCTATGAGTTAGAAGACCTGCAAGGACGCCACCCCGGAGTGTACAATATTTATTTATTTTTCCAAATATTTATTTATTTACTAAAAAAAAAATTATCTATTGATTTACTAAAATTATACATTTATTTATTTATTTAAAACATTGATTTATTTATTTATAATTTTGTTTCTGTAATTATTATCCGTTATTACATGTTTATACATTTATCTGTTTATTTATTATTTGATAGTCCTTATTTTAATATTTATTATTCTTCTTAAGTAATTATTTCTTGTGGTGATTTGTTTAGGGTGTGTCTCCGAAATGTCCGGATTGCGCGGAAAACGGTCGGCTGGGCGATCCGAGGGCGGGAAGGATGCGTCCAGACAAGAGTCCCGCGAAGAAGTAATTGATCTAGGACTAAAAAAAGGTTTAGTATGTACGAGTAGTAAATAAGAACAATTTAAAATACTTACCTTATGAGGAAAGGATGCGCATCTTCTCCAACCATCAATTGAGCGGGATGAGATTGGTGTCTCGGAAAGTCCAGAAGGCCAGGGATCGATTCCGGAAGAGACGAGCGAGGAGGCGAGAAGTGATTGCCGCTGTGAATCGCAGTGGAACGGGAGACCCTCGACCATTCGCTGAAGTCCGGATCCTGACCCAACAGCTGACTGGATTATTGGACACTGGACCGAGTGTCAGCCTGCTGGGCAAAGGTTGTAGGGAGCTGGTCGGAGCTTTGGATGTGCCAGTCCAGAAGTACCTATCCGTGGTCCGCAAGGCGTCTGGAGAAGACCGCTCGATTATAGGACGCGTCGAGCTACCTGTGGAGTACAGAGGACAGATAAAGCGGATTCTGTTCTATGTATATCCTTACCTGGAGCAGGAAGCCTATTTTGGAGTGGACTTCTGGCAGGCGTTTGACTTGGCTCCAGCGGTGATAGGCGCCAGCGACCCGGAAAGCGTGAAGAAGGCAGACGAAATCCACGCTAGGGATATGGAGCACTACGCCGAACAGGAAGATGACGACGAAGAAAAGCCGGATCCCGAATCCTGGACCTTATCCGAGGCCGACGCACGACAGCTCGCTGAGATCCAGGAGGTGTTTCTCACATTTGAGAAGGATGGTCTGGGTACGACTAAATTGGAGAAGCACACGATCGAGCTAATCGAGGGAGCCAAGGTCTTCAAGGATCGGCCATATCCCATGTCTCCAGCGAAGCAGAAGGTTGTCGAGGATGAGGTGGACAAGATGCTAGCGCTCGGAGTCATCGAGGAGAGCATGAGCCCGAGCAGCCGGACGACAGTAGTGTCGAGGCCTGGGAAAGATCGGTTCTGCTTAGACGCGCGCAAATTGAACGATTTGACCATTAAAGACGCTTACCCGCTGCCGAGTAACGACGGAATCCTGTCCAGAATCGACCAAACATTTTACATTTCCAGCGTGGATTTGAAGTTCGCATTTCTTGGACCAAAAAACTGATCGGCCTCTCTACCAGTTCCGGGTGATGCAATGGACCATGGTGAGACTCATGGACCGAGTGATCCCAGCTGAGATCCGTTCCAACGTATTTGTCCACCTAGATGATCTGCTGATACTGGCTCCAGATATCCGGACCCATTTCAGGTACCTTCGGAGAGTCGCAGAATGCCTGAAAGCAGCGGGGTTAACGATAGGTATGAATAAGTCAAAGTTTTGCTTCAAATCATTGACCTACCTGGGCTTTATCGTTGGTGGAGGTCGTCTGCGAATGGATCCAGGACGAGTGGCAGCGATCAGGAGGATGCCAGAGCCTAGGACGATGAAGGAGGTGAGAGCGGTTCTTGGGACTGCTGGATGGTACCGCCGGTTCATAAAGAACTTTGCGACGGTGGCCGCCCCGCTCACTGAATCGCTAAAGAAAACTGGAAACTCAAAGTTTTCATTGAGTCCAGAGGCTCAGCTTGCGGTAGAAGCTTTGAAGATGGCGTTAACAACTGGACCAGTCTTGGTGCATGCGGACTTCAAGAGACGCTTCTTTATCCAGTGCGATGCGTCACACGTCGGAGTCGGAGCAGTGCTTTTCCAGCGAGACGACGACGGACAAGAGCAGCCAATTGCCTTTTTCTCGGCCAAGATGAATAAACATCAGGTAAAATACACCGTGACGGGGAAAGAGTGTCTCGCGGCGCTCATGGCCATTCGGAAGTTCCGGCCATATGTCGAAGGGATGCCTTTCACCTGCATCACAGATCATGCCAGCTTGAAGTGGCTCATGTCCATGAAGGATCTGTCGGGACGTTTGGCGAGGTGGTCGCTGCAGCTTCAAGGGTTCCACTTCAACATCGAGCACCGAAAAGGAAGCGAGAACGTCGTGGCAGACACGCTTTCACGGTGAGTGGAGGAGCTCGTAGTGAATCCGATGGATTTGTTGGGTTTCGAAACCACCGAGTTCGCTGGAGAAGGTTATCTCGAGTTAGTGAAAGATGTGGAAGACAACTTGGAAAACTTACAGGACTTGAAGATCGAGGATCATCTTCAAGAGAGTCTCCTCGGCAAATCTGGACGATGAGGTGAAAGGTTCCGAGTGGAAACTGTGGATCCCACAGAGTCTGACCCACAGCTTAATCGAGCGTGCGCATACGGACCCAACAGCAACTCATGGCGGAATGGGAAAGACTCTGGAAATCCTCCGACGGCAGTTCTACTGGCCAGGCATGGTTCTCCAAGTTCGCGAGTTTGTGCGTGGACGTGATGTCTGCAAGGAGTCCAAAGCGCCAAATATCCGGATGCAGGTCGGTATTGGAGAAAGAGTCCAGACGGAACAGGCTGTATATCGACTTCTTGGGAAAATATCCGAGGTCAAAGAAGGGTCATGCCTGGATTTTTATCGTGGTGGACCATTTCTCCAAATTTGTATTCCTGAAGGCCATGAGGGCAGCTACATCCTCGAACGCCGTCGATTTTCTCATCGACGAGGTATTTTACAAATTTGGCGTCCCGGAGGTAATACACTCAGACAATGGTCGGCAGTTCACGTCGAAGATCTTCCAGGAGGCGATGGAGAGTTTCGGTATGTCACACCTAAAGACTCCGGTATACTCCCCACAGAGAACGAGTAAATCGAAGCGTGTTGGCCGCAATCCGGAGCTTTTTAGATGGTGACCATCGAGACTGGGACGTCTACCTTCCTGAGATTGGGGTAGCCCTTCGAAACGCGATCCACTCGGCGACAGGAGAAGCGCCTTTCTTTACAGTGTTCGGACATCATATGTTCCTGAACGACGCCAACTATAGGTTAGCGAGGAAACTAAAGTCTTGTGTGACCACGAGATGGCGGGCATGAAGACGGCGGACAAACTCCGAGTGATCCAGAAAAAGGTCCGAAAGAATCTGGAGACAGCCTATGCCCGAAGCCGGGCTCAAAACTTCATGACCAAGCCAGGTCAGGAGGTATACCTCCGTAACTTCGTCCTCAGTGACTTTGGAAAGTCGTTTAGCCAAGTTCGCCAGGAAATTCCTTAAGGCTCGAGTGGTGAAAGCCGTTGGTAACAATGCCTATGAGTTGGAAGACCTGCAAGGACGCCTCCTCGGAGTGTACAATATTTATTTATTTTTCAAATATTTATTTATTTATAAAAAAAATATCTATTGATTTACTAAAATTATACATTTATTTATTTATTTAAAACATTGATTTATTTATTTATAATTTTGTTTCTGTAATTATTATCCGTTATTTTTTACATGTTCATACATGTTTATTTATTATTTGATAGTCCTTATTTTAATATTTATTATTCTTCTTAAGTAATTATTTCTTGTGGTGATTTGTTTAGGCTAGGATATAGGAATTCTTAGGGAGATAGGTATATTTTTGGTTTTGTGGTTTATGCGATACGAAGATGCTTCCAATTACGATCTCCGATCGAAGGTTCTTCCGGCCGAGGAAGAGGAGAAATTGTGGTCCACCGATTTAGATGAGGTTGCCGGGGCCGAACAGCCACGGATATCGATGGGACTGCCAAGGACTCCGTTGGGTCGTCTTCATCAGGAGCTGCGAAGGGAACTTCAGGTGGGAACAGATCCCACGCAACATCTAGTTCTCGAGCAAGTGAACTCAGAGGCGAACCAGCTTCCACAGATCGATGGAAAGGATGACCGTACCCAGGAGGCGTTCCTGGACAAAGCGGCGAGATCGGCCGTAAACGTGGCATTGGCCCAGGCGGCAGAGACACATCGAAAGGCTCAGGAGTCCGGCGTCAGCCAGTCCTTAAGGGATGAAATCCGAGGTGGCTTCCTGGAAATGATGAAGCTGATAAACGAGGTGTTAAGGCCTGCTGCTCAGCGGCCGCAGCTTCTACAGGGGAACCATATCGATCAGCAGCAGCATCCGGGTTGGACGGACCCGGCGGCACCACAGGCTCCAAGTCTGGTCCAGAAAGGGGCGATTCCAAAGACGGCACCATCAGCAGACACGATTGGCTCCCGCCCACCGCCACCAAGGGTTCCACCAAAGCCGCATAGAAGGCCCTTGGAGTCGTTTCCGGTGGAGAGCAGCAGTCCAGGATATACTCTGGATGGCGAACGAGGGCGACGAAACGAGCCTCGAAATTGGCACTTCGAGGACCGCAGGGCTTCCGATTTCCCCGAGGAGCCACGTTTATATGCCAATACAGGGCTAGGTGGCGGCAGCCAACAGGTTCGCATCGAGCGGTGGGGCGTTGCTTTTGATGGCGAGGACGAGCGAAACTCGGTGGAGGATTTCCTGTTCCGGCTTGAGTTCCTACAGCGGCAGTACCAGTGCCCTTGGCAGGAAGTGCTCTGCCATTTCACGTGCGTCACTGAAGGGTGGAGAGATGGCCACGACCGGATGCGTCAGCTTGGTCCACGTGCGTCAGCAGCCGGGAGAAGCCGTGGAGGACTATGTTCATGCGATGCAGCAGTTTGCCTCTCGCCTAAAAAAACCACTGTCAAAGCGACAGATGGTAAAAATAATTAAAAAGGGCTTGAGAGAGGATATCGCAAGATTCGTTTACGCAATGGATGTGATGACTGTGGCCGAGTTGGAGCGTAATTTTGGACGACGAGGACGCGCGGCCTATGCGCACCCGATTCGTTATCCTCCGGCGCAGAAGGCCAGGGTTAGCGAGGCAGCTGGTCGAGATACTGCAGAGGATTCTCAGTGGCAAGTGGAGGTGTTACAAGCGAAGGGCCGAAATCCGTTCCGAGCGGGCTGCTGGAATTGCGGAGCCGTAGACCACTGCGCGGCAACAGAACGGCGCCTGTTCTGCTACCGATGCGGAAGGCCAGACACCGTGTCTCCGAAATGTTGGATTGCGCGGAAAACGGTCGGCTGGGCGATCCGAGGGCGGGAAGGATGCGTCCAGACAAGAGTCCCGCGAAGAAGTAATTGATCTAGGACTAAAAAAAGGTTTAAAATGTACGAGTAGTAATAAGAACAATTTTAAATACTTACCTTATGAGGAAAGGATGCTTGAGGCCAGGAATCTTCTCCAACCATCAATTGAGCGGGATGAGATTGGTGTCTCGGAAAGTCCAGAAGGCCAGGGATCGATTCCGGAAGAGACGAGCGAGGTGGCGAGAAGTGGTTGCCGCTGTGAAGCGCAGTGGAACGGGAGACCCTCGACCATTCGCTGAAGTACGGATCCTGACCCAACAGCTGACTGGATTATTGGACACTGGACCGAGTGTCAGCCTGCTGGGCAAAGGTTGTAGGGAGCTGGTCGGAGCTTTGGATATGCCAGTCCAGAAGTACCTATCCGTGGTCCGCAAGGCGTCTGGAGAAGACCGCTCGATTATAGGACGCGTCGAGCTACCTGTGGAGTACAGAGGACAGATAAAGCGGATCCTGTTCTATGTATATCCTTACCTGGAGCAGGAAGCCTATTTTGGAGTGGACTTCTGGCAGGCGTTTGACTTGGCTCCAGCGGTGATAGGCGCCAGCGACCCGGAAAGCGTGAAGAAGGCAGACGAAATCCACGCTAGGGATATGAAGCACTACGCCGAACAGGAAGATGACGACGAAGAAAAGCCGGATCCCGAATCCTGGACCTTATCCGAGGATGACGCACGACAGCTCGCTGAGATCCAGGAGGTGTTTCTCACATTTGAGAAGGATGGTCTGGGTACGACTAAATTGGAGAAGCACACGATCGAGCTGATCGAGGGAGCCAAGGTCTTCAAGGATCGGCCATATCCCATGTCTCCAGCGAAGCAGAAGGTTGTCGAGGATGAGGTGGACAAGATGCTAGCTCTCGGAGTCATCGAGGAGAGCATGAGCCCGAGCAACCGGACGACAGTAGTGTCGAGGCCTGGGAAAGATCGGTTCTGCTTAGACGCGCGCAAATTGAACGATTTGACCATTAAAGACGCTTACCCGCTGGGTAAGGATTCGACGGAATCCTGTCCAGAATCGACCAAACATTTTACATTTCCAGCGTGGATTTGAAGTTCGCATTCTGGCAGATCGAGTTGGACCCGAAAAGCAAGGAACTGACGGCCTTTACGGTTCCTGGTCGGCCTCTCAATCAGTTCCGGGTGATGCCATGGACCATGGTGAGACTCATGGACCGAGTGATCCCAGCTGAGATCCGTTCCAACGTATTTGTCTACCTAGATGATCTGCTGATACTGGCTCCAGATATCCGGACCCATTTCAGGTACCTTCGGAGAGTCGCAGAATGCCTAAAAGCAGCGGGGTTAACGATAGGTATGAATAAGTCAAAGTTTTGCTTCAAATCATTGTCCTACCTGGGCTTTATCGTTGGTGGAGGTCGTCTGCGAATGGATCCAGGACGAGTGGCAGCGATCAGGAGGATGCCAGAGCCTAGGACGATGAAGGAGGTGAGAGCGGTTCTTGGGACTGCTGGATGGTACCGCCGGTTCATAAAGAACTTTGCGACGTTGGCCGCCCCGCTCACTGAATCGCTAAAGAAAACTGGAAACTCAAAGTTTTCATTGAGTCCAGAGGCTCAGCTTGCGGTAGAAGCTTTGAAGATGGCGTTAACAACTGGACCAGTCCTGGTGCATGCGGACTTCAAGAGACGCTTCTTTATCCAGTGCGATGCGTCACACGTCGGAGTCGGAGCAGTGCTTTTCCAGCGAGACGACGACGGACAAGAGCAGCCAATTGCCTTTTTCTCGGCCAAGATGAATAAACATCAGGTAAAATACACCGTGACGGAGAAAGAGTGTCTCGCGGCGCTCATGGCCATTCGGAAGTTCCCGCCATATGTCGAAGGGATGCCATTCACCTGCATCACAGATCATGCCAGCTTGAAGTGGCTCATGTCCATGAAGGATCTGTCGGGACGTTTGGCGAGGTGGTCGCTGCAGCTTCAAGGGTTCCACTTCAACATCGAGCACCGAAAAGGAAGCGAGAACGTCGTGGCAGACACGCTTTCACGGTGAGTGGAGGAGCTCGTAGTGAATACCACGGATTTGTTGGGTTTCGAAACCACCGAGTTCGCTGGAGAAGGTTATCTCGAGTTAGTGAAAGATGTGGAAGACAACTTGGAAAACTTACCGGACTTGAAGATCGAGGATGGTCTCATCTTCAAGAGAGTCTCCTCGGCAAATCTGGACGATGAGGTGGAAGGTTCCGAGTGGAAACTGTGGATCCCACAGAGTCTGACCCACAGCTTAATCGAGCGTGCGCATACGGACCCAACAGCAACTCATGGCGGAATGGGAAAGACTCTGGAAATCCTCCGACGGCAGTTCTACTGGCCAGGCATGGTTCTCCAAGTTCGCGAGTTTGTGCGTGGACGTGATGTCTGCAAGGAGTCCAAAGCGCCAAATTTCCGGATGCAGGTCGGTATTGGAGAAAGAGTCCAGACGGAACAGGCTGTATATCGACTTCTTGGGAAAATATCCGAGGTCAAAGAAGGGCCATGCCTGGATTTTTATCGTGGTGGACCATTTCTCCAAATTTGTATTCCTGAAGGCCATGAGGGAAGCTACATCCTCGAACGTCGTCGATTTTCTCATCGACGAGGTATTTTACAAATTTGGCGTCCCGGAGGTAATACACTCAGACAATGGTCGGCAGTTCACTTCGAAGGTCTTCCAGGAGGCGATGGAGAGTTTCGGTATCTCACACCAAAAGACTCCGGTATACTCCCCACAGAGCAACGCAGCAGAACGAGTAAATCGAAGCGTGTTGGCCGCAATCCGGAGCTTTTTAGATGGTGACCATCGAGACTGGGACGTCTACCTTCCTGAGATTGGGGTAGCCCTTCGAAACGCGATCCACTCGGCGACAGGAGAATAGCCTTTCTTTACAGTGTTCGGACATCATATGTTCCTGAACGGCGCCAACTAAAGGTTATCGAGGAAACTAAAGTCTTGTGTGACCACGAGATGGCGGGCATGAAGACGGCGGACAAACTCCGAGTGATCCAGGAAAAGGTCCGAAAGAATCTGGAAACAACCTATGACCGAAGCCGGAAGCAATATGACCTACGGGCTCGAAACTTCATAACCAAGCCAGGTCAGGAGGTATACCTCCGTAACTTCGTCCTCAGTGACTTTGGAAAGTCGTTTAACGCCAAGTTCGGAAATTCCTTAAGGCTCGAGTGGTGAAAGCCGTTGAGTTGGAAGACCTGCAAGGACGCCACCTCGGAGTTTAACACGCCAAGGATATCCGGATGTAACCTGAAAAAAAGGCAGCACGAATTAGAGGAACGAATTAAACAAGGGCAAATGACGTGGAGGTTAACATACTTCCAGGCAAGCGTGGGCCCCGCGTTGAGCACCGTATGGAAATGCAAGCTGCGTAAATGTCCAGGTTCCACTAGGAAAGGATCCAAATGCTCCCAATGATTTCGTCTACTGGCTTCAAATCCGATGGCGTCTCTCTAAATCCTTGGGTGGTTTTGCATTTCAAGTTAGAGCCGGCCGGGAGTAGATCGAAATCGAGGGCAAAGGACTATCGATAAAGTTTGGTGGGTGGCAGCCCCTACTGAAGTGGCGCCCCCTTCTGCTCATGCCTTGACTATCTAGCTATTTAAAAATGCCCGGTTCGCTCTGGGTATAGCTAGGATGACCTTGAATTCGTCCAATGACCCACTTTTGGGAGAGGGAAAGGGAATATGGCGCGATGGGCATGACATTGCGTAGGTCAGGGATCGAGTTTAGTTGCTGCCGGAGACTAAAGCAATATAGACGGAGTTCTTTGTATTTTTTTGTTTTTCGTTTGATACAAAGAAAAAAGTAAGGGTGCGAAAAGTGCTAGCGTAGTGTGTAAATAAGGTAGATATTTATTTATTTTAGGTCCACCGGGGACCCTAGTACAAAGGGCCCGGCAGTTTTCTTTGATTTTCTGCGTTTCGCCAATTTTCTGTCGGAGAGAGGGCAGCAGCCCTCGTGGTAGTACCCAGCCACCAGTAGCGCAGGCAGCACCAACAGCCGCAGGCAGCAGCAACAACCGCAGGCAGCAGCAACCGCCGCAGGCAGCAGCAACAGCCACAGGCATCAGCAACAGCCACAGGCATCAGCAACAGCCACAGGCAGCAGCAACAGCCACAGCCATCACCACTAACCAACAGCGCCGCAGGCAGGCACCTTAACCACAAAAAAATCAACCTTACCTCGGTGAGTCCGTTCCGGGCACGTAGGACCCGAGCAGCACAACGTCGCGACCACGACGTGACTCCCATACCACGCAGCATCTCCGACGTCACGGTCTGCAGTGGCCGAGGCAGGGCGTAATACCGGTTTCCTTACCGCCACGTCCCTTTATAAGGGTCCCGAGTTGTCCTTCGGCGACCCACAGCCGGCTTACTCGCCGCGCCTGTGATTAGATTTTAAGATTAATTTTTGTACTTGTAAATTTGTGTACTCACCCTCGTCCGTTTCTGCACGTCTTCGTGATTCCGCGAGCTTGAGTCTGGCCTTGCGCTATCTCGGGGTCTGAAATTGCGAAATCGGGCTTAGCAGAACTCAATACAATTTATTTATTTATATTTACCTGTCCCTTTTGTGTCCTCTTGGAGCTCCAGCAGGGTAATTAGGAGAGAAAAGAGGTGTTCGATTAATTACAGCCACTTGGCTTAAACTTTTCTGCGGGGCCAAATTTCCGATTTTAAGAAGGCCTTGCAGCTGGTGCAGTCCAGGCCGGGTAGTGGTTTTGCCCTGACCTGTAAGCAATGGTATAAGGAGGAGAGGATATGCTTAACGCTTATATTTGGCAATCTTATGTATATGGTTATAAATAAATGTACTTAGAATGAAGATGATGTGGGCCTAAGGCAGTTACCAGCGGGGAGATGAACCGGTCGTAGTCTGGCCTGGCAGTGGCTCCGGCCTTAGAAAATGGGTGGTGCCTCCCTCGCGAGACTAGGGGCACCACAGGAAGGGTGGGTGCGCTGTGGCAGCCACATCTGATCCAACTTTTCCGTCGTATTTGTCCCGATTTGGTTTTTTCTGGTTTTGTTTACGTTTTGGTTATTAGTGATGTTAGTATTTGTAGAGTCGATAGTAATCGATGTTTAATGTTGTGGAAGCTGTAGGGACATTGGGGGTACTCCGCCCTGAGGATTCCGGAGCTAGCCGGCGCCGTCCCAGGACAAAATGCAGTTCCATAACATCTTTTCACATTTCCTTGCTTGCAGTTCTGGTTCTATAATTTGTTTTTGATTTCACTTTTACACTATTACTTTTAACAGGTCACAGTCACAGCCCAAAGAACAATGATATTTTTCCTTTTAAACGCAGGTTTTCCCTGATTTTATTTTAATTTAATTTGGCGGTTGCCTATATAAGGTAAAAGGTATTTGGTATATATATGTTGGCCAAATAAGGATCTGCAATGGCATTTATATCTGCTTGGCGGGTCCAGCATGGAATCCCATGGAACAGCTTGAAAGCGGTTCCGGGTAAGAGTGTTTATCTTAGCCGGTCATCTCTGCAATTGTCCGCGGTTTTGGAAGCGCCTACCACTGACGCAAATGTATTGGTGCCTTTTATTATTAGCTACAGTCGTTGTCAATTTTGAAGTGCCAACTGCAGATGAGCAACCAATTTAGTGGTGGAACTGGGTGCCTACAACTAAGGGGACGGCGTATTTAGGTACACGTGCTATTTTATATGTAAAGATTACATAATACCTTTAACTGGCACCCGAAATCCAAACAAAATCCTGGAAAATTACTCGTATAGGTACGTGGTATTATATTTAAACTGAGCACAATATTATTTCATGAAAAACTGTACTTATTTACAAAAAACTGTACTTACAGTGAAATAAATTTTTATATATTTTTACTTCGTGCTGGTGGTCTTTCTAGCTGGGCGGCCATGACGTAAGAGATCGGCCAAAGAGGAATCTAATCGGAGCTAAGTGGATATTTTTTAAAAGCTCGTAGATGTGGGCGATTGAAAAGCCACCGGAAGTATTGGATTAATCAGATAGTAAATATCTGGGTTTACTTTATATCGAGCATTACAAAAAAGCTTATCCTGAAACAGCGTATACTTTTAGGATAAGCCAAGCGCATTACAGTTTTCAGTATGACTGCTTACAAGGGTGAACACTTTGGTGGCAATGCGACTCCAATGTAAAGTAAGTATAATAGTATGTTTTTATGGATTTATTTTGTAACATACCATTAATTGGTTTTTTAATATTGTAACTAGCTGCAAAACTTAAAACTTGTAAAAACCACTGAAACACAAGAAAGGAAAGCGAACGGGCGGAGCCGAAGTTTATATACCCTTGCAGAATATTCTGTAAGTTATGGCATTTCCGATCAATCAGTTATCATTTGGTAGGTCGGATTGATTGACCAAATATAAGACCCATAATTTCCGATCAATCATAACCTGATCGAGAATATATATACTTTATACGGTCTGAGATCAAGAATATATATACTTTATAGGGTCGGAAATGTTTCCATTCATTGCGTTGCACACTTTTGAGCAGAATTATAATACCCTATGCAAGGGTATAATAATCATCTACAAACAGAATGACTAATAATTATTGCAAAGATTACTTTTATACACTTGGGTATTATAATTTCAGTCAAATGTTTGCAACGCAGTGAAGGAAATATTTCCGACCCAATAAAGTATATATATTCTTGATCAGCATCACCAGGAGAGTCTATCTAGCCATGTCCATCGGTCCGTCCGTCCGTCCGACCGTCCGACCGTCTGTCCGTCCGTTTCTACGCGTACTAGTCCCTCAGTTTTAAAGCTATCTTCTTGAAACTTTCCCAAAACTTAATATTCTATTGCAGGTAGTATATAAGTCGAAACGAGCCGGATCGACCGACTATAGCATATAGCTCCCATAGTAGCGTCCCATTGCAGAGTTTCGGTTGATTGATGATTCGCCACAGGATAATTGACACACCTATTTTCAATTTCAGTATGTGTGGTGGCATCCCTGGCAGATCAAGTGTGTTCAAATATTCCGTTGGGTAGTTTACGGCCTCTTCCATTTCCACAACGGTATCTATTGACTTTTATGTAATTTCCGCAGCCTGAATGCTCAATTGAATTTCATTATTAAGGGGGTATATACCTTTTTCATTTTCAAAAAATCGAAATTTTTTTTTTTGCTTTATCTTAAAGAACAACTTCTTGAGAATATTTCCCAAAATTTTCATAGAGATTTGAGCTGTAGAAAAAAAGTTACAGCGCTCCTAGCCGCACGCCTCGTCCCCGCCCAAACCCAAACTTGAAACTTTAAACGCGAATATCTCGAAATGGTTTTTTTTTTAAATGACTTTGCGGTGATATGGATTGGCGAAAAACTACTGAACCGATTTTCTTCAAAATTTTTTTTAAATGTTCGTAATGAATTTTATTAGTACTTGAACGATCGTTTTTCATGTAAAAATTTTTATTTCGCCGAAATAAATAGTTTTGTAAGAATTTTTGCGTCCAAAAACGTCATTTTTTGCATTAAACGTTCCCGTATGCACAAAAAAAAAAAAATTTTTTTAAAACGTTCGTTCAAGTACAGGATACTACTTTAAACTAATGAAATATTTTTATTTTTTCGGTATCAATTGACCCATTCGTCCTGGGGAATTATCACCGCAAGGGCTCTTTAAAAAAAGGCGTTTCAGGGAAACAGCCACACCTTAAAAACTATTAAATATTTTTTCAAAAATTTTTGCATAAACATTGTCAACAATCTAAACTTCCAGAAAATATAATCATTCATTTAATAAAAACAATAGTTACATACATAAAAAAATCCAAACTTTCCTTTTTTTCGACAAAAAAAGGTATATACCCCCTTAAGTTGATATACATCATTATTTTAGACGGCCAGAATGGCTCGTTCGCTGAGCCAGTCGTGATTGCTATAATTTCTTTCAATATTCGGAAATACTTTTTGTATGAGTTCTTCTTTCGATGAATCCAAATTACAAAAATTATCTGGTAATGATATTTCTCTTGACGTTTCATCTACTGGCAGACTTCCGTTCCCAATGCCCAGTAACTGTCGTGAGAACTACTCCGCTGTTTGATCGTTCTGCAGCTGAACACGTATGTTTGTCGACTTCAATGTACGTACGAGTCGCCAAAATGCCGAATATTTCAGGCAATCAATTATTTCGTCGGCTGGTGTCGATTGAGAAATTACTGGATACGTTTGCATAAAATCTCCTGAGAGTAACATCAATGCTTTTCCGAATGGCTGAGCGTTTCCTTGAAAATAGCGCAATTATCGATCAAGAGCCTCTGGTGATTTTTTATGTGCCATGGTTCATTCATTCCAAATAATAACCTTAACCTTTAACCTTTTCTGTAAAACTTTGTCCATACCCGATGTTCTGGAAATATTGCACGTGGGAGTCTCGATGATATGCATATTCAATGGCAACTTCAGGGTTGAATGAGCAGTTCTTTCACCGGTTAACAATGTGGCAGCTATTCCTGATGAAGCGAGTGCTCAGGCTAAATCTTTTTTTCGCTCTAACCGTTGCCAGAATCAATTTGATGAGGAATGTCTTTTCAGTTCCTCCTGGAGCATCCAAGAAGAAGATACCACGTCCGACCGTTATAATCTCCATAATGATATCATATATGCCCTTCTGTTCACGCCTTAATTTTCCAATGTTCGAATTCACATATGAATGGAGATCATTGTCGTCGTAGCTCTTATCTTGACGCAAATCTACATCTAATGAAGCATTTGCAGTCCTGATGGGTGCTGGCATTTCTAATTGGCTGATTATTTGCAATAGCTAAGCCCTTGTCTTCAATGTTTATCAACGTTTCGTTGTAAATGCCTTGTGTCATTACGCCATTTTCTCGACGTGCTCTATGCAAAATATCTTCAGCCATATGTTCCCGATATCTTTCCACAGCTCTGTTGGCGATGAAGGAATTTGATTCGGATGAGCAGTGTTGCTCGCATCATTAATACATGTATCCCATTGTTGGTCGTCCTCCAATTAATTTAATGCTTGACATGCACTGCGGAAAGTGGGGTGTGTGATGCCGTTCACATCTTTCAAATGCTGGAAAGACCTCGGATCAGCCACATTTACCAACAGCATTCAAAGGAAAAAACGTTTATTTTGATTAGGATGTACTGTATATATTCTCCAAATGGTTTTTTCTCTGAAAATGCAAGGTTGTCCGTCAACTGGCTGCCCTCGTTTAAGTCGTCCAAATGCTTTTTTAGTTACATTCCACGTATAAAGGACAGCACTTCAGAATACATCAGTGTTCTGGCGAAAGGCATCTTCCTGACATAATTTGAATAAAGCTGTCAGAGTTGTATCAGGTGGATTGATTGCTCTTTCTTTTTCGTTAGCATTTGTGAAATAGACACGATGGCCATTCTTCAAATACAATGCTAAATGAACCACAGCTGGATTGTGTTCATGCATGGGAAATGAAAAAATTCCCCATGCAGCCTCATTGCTGCTTATGCTTTCGACAACAGTGGTGAATATGAGACCACCCAACGGTTGTCTACCTCTAACTCTCTATTTCGCATCTTTATAATTGCCGAACTTCCCCCATCTTCAGTTGAACGTCTCCTGTATAAGGGATATCCATCGTATCCTGTTATAGTGTTAGCTGTGAAAGCTCTAGGATATCGCTTGGAGCATTTACCGTCTACCATGCATAGTGAGCGTTGATGGCCTCATGGTCCATGGATCATGTTCTTGATAACAACTGCATGCAAATCCTCATCGATGTCGTCTCTTGGAATCTCTGAGCAGATCACATCGTCAATTTCATCTTTGACCAAAGTTTGGTCTGATAACGAGCAAATATTCGGTTTATATTTTCGCATACATATCAACAATGTACTGATGAAACAACTGACGACATTTCAATATATAATTATTGTCGTTCCTCCTAATCATGAAACGGTATGCGTAAAAATTCATTGCGCTGCCCTTTTTATTTCTTTCCTCGCCACTGACAGGATCTATCATCTTCACATTAAAATGCTATCCATCAGCACCATCCCAGAAAATAATTGGATACTACAGAGCAATTTATTATTTCGTCAATGGAGAACATTATCCAGTGGTTGGAACTGATCTCTAACTTTGACAATCGCTTCTTGTATCGTTTTCTAATCATTTCTTTTTTTTTGTTTTTTTCGTTTTTCCCCTTTTAGTTTTTGCTTGGCAACTTAGGCGAGTGCTGAGTAGATGAAAACCTTATTGGGACCTCAAAACATGTTGTGTCAAAATTTGGGATCAAACGGCTTATAACCTTTCGAGTACATCGGCCACAAACATACGCACAGAGCATTTTTTTCGTTTTTTCCCTTTTCTTTTGTTAACTTAGGGGAGTGCTGAGTAGATAAAAAGCTAATTGGGACTTCAACACATATTGTGTCGAAATTTGGGCTCAAACGGTTAATAACTTTTCGAGTACATCGGCCACGAACATACGCCAGAGAATTTGCATGTACAGGGTGGCCCACGAAAGATTTGCGTTTTAAAATCGCTATAAAAAAAACAACGGGTATATATTTTTCAAAATTTTTTGGGTCGACCGAATGGGCTACTGTGAAGCCAGCCGAGACAGCCATATGAACGAAGTGGTGTTTTATACATAAGCCGCAATGTTGAGGCTATCCAATAAAAAACAAATTTTGAAAAATATATACTCGTTTTTTATAGCGATATTACCCTATATAAATATGATCTTTCACGCTTATAGTTCGCCAATTTAAGAAAAAGATTAAGTAACGGTATTTGGGACAAATTGGGACAAGAATGGTCTTCTTTACACTACAGTGGAAGTAATTTTAGGGACTGGCTGCAGCTCTGTTCTCCACAAGTCCAGTACTCCACATATATTACCCCCACAATGATAAAGGTGGATGAGCTGGTCTCAACTACTAAATGACTTCGGCGTTATCTCCATTAAAAGTTGTAACTTTTCCAGTATATCTATAAGAATTTTTTTTTACACGGCAAGGAAATCTTTAAAGATAACGTGGATCCATAGTTAGAACAAAAGGAAAAGGTGCGAAATACAAAAGGAAATTCGATCGGTCTCGTGTTTTGACCAATTAAATTTTTTTATTCGGGCCAGGCCAGTCTAGCCCCACGATGGGCGCCATTTAAGATTATTTACATAATAAATCACGTGCTGATCCGGGTTAACAAGAAAATCGGGGAAAGGTACCTCTTCTTAATATCCTATTGGAGATGACACTCCAGGGCTTCCGGTTTATTTATGCTGGGCTGGTGTTATAGCCACAGCAGATGCCCACCCAACCATGATCACCAAATTCCAAAGTTAAAGCTAATTGGTAATCTCATTTAAAACCGGTAAAGCTAACTCATCCTCTTCTCACAGCAGGACGCATGAGGTTCATTTCTAATTTGTAAGCTAAATATTTAATCATTTTAATTAAATTTAGTGCCCACAACATATCAGGAGAGTCCAGCTTTAGTATTTATTTTAGTGCTAGACATTACTGAAGTCGTCGGGAGTGCAGCAAGAAAGCAGTGAAGAATAGTGAGAAGTCGTCGAGCAGCTTTAAGAAAAGTTAAAGTCGTCTAAAGTGTGGTTGCGGTTAAGCAGTTGGTCTCGGTTATCATTTAAAGTTAATCAAAAAAAATAAGTACATCAAAATTTGTACTATCCCACATGTATAATAGATTTTCTATTTAATTATGAGACTATTAAACTCCATCTTCATTTGAGTGTTTGTATTGTTTGTGTTATAAATTCATGGCATAATATAAATAATTAAAAAATAAATCAAAATAAATGAATTTTAATTGCAATTTTGTATATTATATTTAATGTTTTTGTAATTTTTATATTGGTACTTGTTTTAGTACTTATCATTATTAAATTTATTTATTTTGTAAGCAGTGTATGATGATGAATGATACATGTCTATAGCTATTTCTAAGTTATATTAATTAAGTACCACCATCCACATTTATGTACCAATCCCGCTGTTCCGATTTGATGTAAAACTAAGTTAAACTAATATTGCTAAAGCTAAGGATAAAGTGAAGATCAGAGAACGGTCACTTTACGATAAAAGAGAGAAACATAGAGACATTGTAAAAAGCACGCTAACATAAAAATTGAAATAAAAATTGAAATAATGTGAAATAAAAGGAGTAAAACTACGATAACAACTTCAGAAGTGGGATAGACACCATTTAAACATCCGCCTACATAAACATTGTTGGATATCCGAACAAAACACAAAAGTTTTTTTTTCCTATAATTGCGTTTTGGCGAGTGACGCCAAATTGGAATGGACAAGGCGAAAATTGTAGAGTGACTTCAAGCCAATGAAATCAGGTTTCCAGGAAGTGCAACTTTAAGACAACTGCGCAAGCTTGCATTGGATGCCGGTTGCCAGGATGCGGCTAATATCCCAGAAAGCCTATTGGAGGAAGAAGATGCCAAAATTGAGGTATTAAGCCAGCGGAGCGCTAGCGAAGACATCGACGAATTGGAAGAAGAAGAAGCACTACTTGACGCCGCCATAAGGGTAGCTAAGAAGAAGAAGATACTGGCCGAATTAATGCGAAACGACAGCAAGACGGCAGATGACATTCGTATGGTGAAACAGCTAATGATTCCGTTTTCTGCCACTGAAAATGAGGAAGCCTTTAAGTGGATTTTAGATTTTGAAAGAATCTGCAGAGATGTTAACGAGTGTAAAAATTTCCAATTACGCTGCGTACGAATGCTGATGAAACCGGGAACAGATCCCGACTTGTTCTTGCGTGTTGACCGATCGAATACTTATGACGCATTTAAGGAGAACTTTATAAAAAAATTTGGTCGTGGTAGTTCAACTGCTGACATTGTATTGCTGTTAAAGGAGACCATTTTCAACCCGCGGAAAAACACTGTTATGGGATACATCCTTCTTATGGAGGAAATTTCTATGCGTGCTAGCATCGAAGAAAAATTGACAGTTCAGCTTATAGTTGATGGTTTTCGCGATCATTCAGCCAATATCGCCCTATTGTATACAGCAACAACAATCGGAAAATTGAAGGAGTTGACACGGAAGTATGAAAATCTAACAAAGAAGTCCCAACATTTTTCTCTCCGCTCAGAAAACACTGGAAAATATCGGAACACAATCCGTTGCTACAATTGTTCCGCTTAACGGCATTACGCTTCGTCGTGCACTGCGCCGAAGCGCGAGAAGAATTCCTGCTTCCGCTGTGGATCCCTCCAGCACATGCTTAAAGATTGCCAACAGAAGCCAGCAAGTAACCCAAGAATGGTGGGAGTAGCCAACAACCAGCCGATACGGGATAACGAAGAAGAGCCAAATATGTTTATTCTGATTATTAACCAGGTAGGAGTATATTTTTACTCTGATTGTCAAATGAAGCCTAATGTAACCTTCCTTTCTGCCATGTTCGATACGGGTAGCGCCATTAATTTAATTCAACACGCTGTCATTCCTTATAAAAACATTAGCGATGTATTGTTTCCGACTGACTATTGTGGAGTCAATGGATTTAAGATTAAAACTTTCGGAAAATTATTTGTTAAGCTCGTTTTTCAAAACATGGAAGAAGAAATATCATTTTTGGTTGTACCCAACAACTATATTGCAACTAATGTTCTTTTAGGGCGTAAGTTTTTGGAAAAATTTGGAATAAAATTTATTTCTAAGGATAAAATAAAAGAAATTATTGAATTGAATAGATTAGTGAACAGTGAACCATTGAATAGATTAGTGAATAGTGAACCACTGAATAGATTAGTGAACAGTGAACCATTGAATAGACTAGAGAATAATGAAACATATCGAGACAGTGATCAATTGATAGACAGTAGAAATTTTGAAGACTTATGTGAAGAAAGTGAAATTGATAGTAATGACAGCATACCTGAGATATATATTATAGATGTATTTAAGGATGATGAAAGTTTTGACATTGACCCAAAGTTGAGGATTGAGCTCAGTGAAATAATAAGATTGAATTATTTATGTTTATCTGACATCCCAGCGATTCAACATAGTTACTAAATGAGGCTAAGGCTAAAAACAGAAGAACCTGTACGTTCTGTTCCAAGAAGACTTTCATATCAGGAAAAGAAAGAAGTAGATTTTAAAATTGACGAAAAATTGGAAAAAGGATTTATAAGAGAAAGCAATTCGCTCTATAGTTCTGCTATTGTGCTTGTTAAGAAGAAATCTGGGGAAAAGCGGATGTGTGTAGATTATAGGCAACATAATAAGATAACCATTCGTGATGGATACCCGCTCCCCCTTATAGATGACTGTTTAGAGTGTTTAGATGAACTGTTTAGAGTGTTTAAGTGGATACCACCAAGTGAAAGTCAGAAAGTTCAGCAATATACAGCTTTTAGACCTTCGGTAGTATGAATACAGAAGATTTTGGACTCATGAAAATTAAATTTATTAGTTGATAATTTTTTATAAAAAAATTAATTTTTTATTTTTATTTTGATGTTCACCTTTTATTTTATTAAATTCACTTTCACAAGTCACTTATCATATATTTAGATTTAAACTTTGATTTTCGCGACCGATCGAGTCGTCTCCAAAAAAGAACTGCCCTTGGTTTGATAAAATATTAATCATGAAACCTCGGCTTAAGAGAATCTTGCTCAGAAGAGATTAAAAGAGATAAGGCAAAGTTAAGAGAGTAGGACAATTGGCTGATGAAATAATTGAGAAGTAATTGAAACTCAATAAATTGATTATTTGACAAAAATTTGGTTAGCAACTGGCTCGGACTAGATCGGACCCTAAGTGGAAAATTTGGAAGCTTTGTTTATGACTGGGGTCATTTGTTTACAGTAGGCCGGATGTGGTTCTCACAGGGCTCGGTTTGAGTGAGGGGAGATTCTGTTAACGAAGCTAGAATTTCCAGCGGTTGCTAAGATTGGAAAGGGTCATTTGTTTATAATAGCCCGAATGTGGCCGGTTTGAGTGAGGGGAGATTTTGCTAGCGAAGCTTAGATTTTTCAGCGGTTGCTACGATTGAAAATTTGTTTATGAAATTCATAAGCTAAGAATATTCATGGGTTGGATAACACTCCCCCTTCTAAATTGAAGCGTCCCGATTCAAATGACGTTGGTGAGATGGCGTTTAGTTGAGCTGCTAAATCTGCTACAACATTTTCTTCTTGGGAATTATTTTGAATATTGTTATTTTTTATAATATTTCTTAGCCGTGGTTTGATGATTAACAGATATTTTTTGATTTTAAAGATTAACAATAAAATTATGTATACTAAAACTATTGATATTACAATAAGTGTTAGGGGTATTTTTGTCTTTCTGATTTGAATAAATGGGTTTAAAATTTTTATATTGTCAAAGGATAGTTCCGAATTATTGGATAATATATATTCGGATATTTCAAAATTAATATAATTGTGGGCTGTAATAAATTCAAGCATCTTATTATCTATGTTTTTGTAGGATATGTTGTTTATTACGGTATTGCCATTAAATATAATTAAATATGTTCCCGTTAAATAAGTATCGTTTACAATATTATTTCCGCTTATCAGCACTGCACCGTCTTGTATAACATCTATTTGTTTATTTTTTTCTTTTATTTTAATGCAGTAGGATTTTTCTCCATTCAATAAACGAGTAAAACATGATTGGCTTTTATTTAGAGTACAATAGTTGTTAAATAATTCCTTCTTAAAATTATAAATTTCGTAAAATGTGTTGTTGCATTTTGCAACTTGGTTGCTTAAAACTAATTTGCCATCATTTTGAGAGATAGCCCTGGCGAAATATGTATCGCATCGATTTCGAATGACTGGATACCGAATATAAATTACAAATATTTCTTTGTGTAGTGCAATTTTAAATTCGGAAATATCCATTAGATCTGTGATCATGACAGGTTTTTCTTCATGTTTATAAATTTCTTGAAGATCGTCATGGTTTAATATTTTTGTGTTAAAAACGTCGATTTTTGCTAAAGTAATGGTGTCAATTAAATTTTGTAAATCAAAAGTTATTAGGCGTAAGCGGTGTTTTCTTAAAGGTATTTCTTGGTGGGTGAAAACTGAATCTAATATGGTAGATAATTTCTTAACTTCGTCAAACAATTTGGAATTTATTATCTGTTGCTTATTATTATTTTCAATTAAATCGTTCATTTTTTCTTGAATTGTTGTAAAATCATCATGATCCGGTGTTCCAGTTATCCATTTTAAAATGGTGCCTAATTCGTTAATGCTTCTTTTATTTCTTGATGGAGTTAATTGTGATAAAGTTAAGTCGATGGTTTTTAGGTTGTAAGTCAACTCCCAGTGGAACTGATCATTTCTAAATTCTTCTAAGCTTTCTGATTCTTCCTTAATAATTTCTTTGTAAAAGCTTATATTAGTGATATGAAAAAGTTCTGCGTATGAATCATAAGTCAGGATGTCCTTGTTGTCTTTGTAGATGAAAAAGTCGTGGTTTGAATAGTCGATTATCTCAGAATTAGTTGATGCGAGTATCAAAACTATATATATTATAGTATTCATTATCTGTAAGTTAAAAATATTTTAATATTTAATATTATCTTTGTGGATAATTCTATTTCTATTATTTATTATTACTTTATTAGCTTTGTTTTCTTTAACTACCTGTTTTTGTATCTTGGTTTTAATTTATTTCGTTCCCCGTACTTTTTTTCATATATTACTTGTCCTACATGATATTCTTTTGCTTTTTTGTTTTGGTTATGTGATTTAAGCATTTTTAATTGCGCTACCTTAAGTATTTCAGGGACTTTTTCATGTTTTATTTTATTGTATAGAATGTCTATTGGTTTTTCATTTGTTACAGAATGAATGCTTTGGTTATAACTTTGGGCAGATCTAATAATTATTTCTGAGTGGTCAGTAAGATTAAATTCGTCTTTAATACATCTAGCAATTTCTGTCAGTGTGGAATGTGCTCTTTCGATTTGTCCGTTCGAAGAACTATGTCTAGGGTCAGCGTAATGTATTGTAAGTCCGCATCTATTTATAAATGATCTAAATTGTGCCGAAGTGAAACTTGGCTCGTTGTCCGTCATAAGTGTTTTGGCCAGTGGGTATTGTTGTAAAATTTCTAAGACCTTGTTTTCAATATTTAATTTATTCTCAATTTCTTTTACTATTAAAAATTTGGAGTATGCGTCAATGCAAGTTAAAAATATTTTTTTATCAGCGTAAAAAATGTCTAAGTGTAGATTTTCTCCCTCCTTTGATGGTATAGGGGCTTCCCCAATCGGAATTTCTGCAGGGTGTCTACAGTATTTGTTTTCGTTGCAAATTGTACAGTTCTTAATATATTCTTTAAGTTTTACAAATAATTTCGGCCAATAGTAAAGTCTCGTTATTTGTTTATAGTTTTCGTCCAGTCCTCTATGGGCACGGCAATGAATTTCCTCAATAATGATTGCTTTATCTTCATCTTTTTCTATGTCTAGAACGAATGTTCTTGTAAATAAAAACTTATTTATAAAATTTTCCTTAAGAGGTTTTTGAATTGCGTAAAGATCTTCAAGGGTACAGTGAAGTCCAACGGTTATGTTTGGTTGAATATATTCTCTAAGAATTGATACTAAATTCTCGGGTGTATCGTACTGGATTATGTGTCTGGTATTGTCGAATATTTTCAATGACTCATGAATGGTGACCCTGCCCGTTGTAATTAGTAGTTGAATTTTAAACTGATTCAAAGGTTTTTTTGTTTCCTCGATAATATTCTCGAAACTGCTTTCTGCTGAGTGGATGGTATTTTGTTCTGAATCTGTTGGTTCTGTATTGTCTAAACTTGGATTTTCATCTGAGAGGTGGTTAATTTGAATTCTTGACAATGCATCAGCGACTACATTAGTAGTCCCTGGTTTGTAAATAATTTTAGGACAGTAACTTTCAATAAATGAGTACCATCGCTTCATTTCTATGTTAGGGTTTTTGTCTGAGACCGTGAAGGATAATGACTGGTGGTCAGTTTGGATTTCTATTCCAACTACCCCGTAGAGATAATTTCGAAGGTTTTTTAATGCCCAGACTATGGCTAATAATTCCTTCTTGTTTGTTGCGTAAACTTGCTCTGTTTTCGATAAAGTTTTTGAAATAAAAGTTATTGGTTTGCCTTCCTGTGAAAGGACTGCGCCAATAGCAAAATCTGAAGCGTCTGTAGTCAATGTGAATTTCTCGTTATAATCTGGTTGAGTTAGTTCTATTTGAGCTACTAGATTTTGTTTTAGCTCGTTAAAAGCTTTTACAGCAGGTTCATCCAGCTGTATGAAGGTTTTTTTTGACATTGTTTTGGATATTTTTCCATTGTCCCCTCCTAAATATTTGGTAAGAGGTTTCGCTATTAGTGCGTAGTTCTTTACAAACTTTCTATAATAACCTGTTAATCCAAGGAAGCTTCTGAGTTCTTTAATATTTTTAGGTTGCGGATATTTAAGTATTGTTGAAATTTTATCGGGGTCTGTCTTAATGATATTGTAGGATACTACGTATCCTAAGAAACTGGTTTCTTTCATGAAGAATTTGGATTTTTCTAGAGAAACTTTCATGTTTGCTTTGAATAAAATATTTATTATTTTCAGCAAGTCTTGGTAATGCTGTTGAATTGAGTCGGAGAATATAATTATATCGTCCATATAGACGTGACAAATTTTCCCGACTTGTTCCCTTAATATGTCGTCCTTTTATTTTATTAAATTCACTTTCACAAGTCACTTATCATATATTTAGATTTAAACTTTGATTTTCGCGACCGATCGAGTCGTCTCCAAAAAAGAACTGCCCTTGGTTTGATAAAATATTAATCATGAAACCTCGGCTTAAGAGAATCTTGCTCAGAAGAGATTAAAAGAGATAAGGCAAAGTTAAGAGAGTAGGACAATTGGCTGATGAAATAATTGAGAAGTAATTGAAACTCAATAAATTGATTATTTGACAAAAATTTGGTTAGCAACTGGCTCGGACTAGATCGGACCCTAAGTGGAAAATTTGGAAGCTTTGTTTATGACTGGGGTCATTTGTTTACAGTAGGCCGGATGTGGTTCTCACAGGGCTCGGTTTGAGTGAGGGGAGATTCTGTTAACGAAGCTAGAATTTCCAGCGGTTGCTAAGATTGGAAAGGGTCATTTGTTTATAATAGCCCGAATGTGGCCGGTTTGAGTGAGGGGAGATTTTGCTAGCGAAGCTTAGATTTTTCAGCGGTTGCTACGATTGAAAATTTGTTTATGAAATTCATAAGCTAAGAATATTCATGGGTTGGATAACATGAATGCACCCGCAGTATTCATGAGATTTATTAATTTTATTCTGCAACCTTTGATTCGCGAAGGAAATGTATTAGTTTACATAGACGATATTGCTATAGGTTCGAAGACATTGAAAGAACATTTTAAGACGGTAGGAAGAGTATTAAAAATTTTAGCAGCATATCGATTGGAAATTAAAATAAATAAATGCCAGTTTGCTTACAAAGGTATTGAATTTTTAGGATACACACTCAGTGGAAAAGGGATAAGTCCGAATAACGAGCAACTATTAAACATCTTCCGATACCAAAGGATCGCCATGGAATGCAGAAATGTTTAGGACTATTTTCTTACTTTAAAAGATTTATTCCGGCGTACTCAGAAATAGCAAAGCCATTGCAGGAGCTCACAAAAGCAGGTGTTAAGTATGAACTCAATGAGGATTGTATCAATATTTTTGAATATCTTCGTGAGAAATTAATTATCTTTGTACAATCCAAATCGAGAAACGGAATTGCATTGCGACGCAAGAAGCGAGGGATTTGGTGGAATTTTATTACAAAAATAGGATGATAACAAGTTCCATCCAATAGCTTATTTTTCACAAAGAACGACAAAACTAGAGGCAAGATATGAAAGCTTTAAATTGAAAACATTAGCTGTGGTTTACTCATTACGAAAATTTAGAACATACCTAGAAGGAATTCCATTTAACATAGTAACAGATTGTAATGCAGTAGTTTTATGTCTAGGGAAAGGACGCCTTAATTCAAGTATTGCCAGATGGGCTTTAGAATTGGCGAATTATAATTATACACTTAAGCATCGTAGTGGAAAATATATGAATCATGTGGATACATTGAGTAGATACCCTTCAGCCTTAAATGAGAATTTTGAATGAACCTGTATTGAATATCCAAAAAAGTGACAACAAAGACCAAATAGTTTCAGTAATTGACAGTGACGACATCAATCTTCAGCTTCAGATAACGCAAAATAGGGATAATCTTATAGTAAAACTGAAAGAACAATTAGAACATGGAAATATGAAAAATTGTATATTGAACAATGGAATAGTTTACAGATTAGGTGAGAATGATATTGAATTGTTATATGTGCCAGTTGAAATGGAATCCCATATAATTAGGAGAGTTCATAAAAATTTATGTCATTTAGGTACTGAAAAATGTTTGAAGGAAATATTGAGACATTATTGGTTTCCGAACATGAAAAAATAGAGGCATTTATTGGAAATTGTATCATGTTTACAGTACCTACACATGCGAATAATCGAACCCTACATAATATACCCAAGCGACCAATTCCTTTTGATACATTACATGTAGACCATTTCGGACCATTGCCCTCAGTTATATCGAAAAAGAAACATTTGTTAGTGATTATTGACGGATTTACCAAATTTGTTAAATTGTTTCCTGTAAATTCAACGAGTACGAAAGAAGTCAATACGTGTTTTTCGAAATATTTTCAATATTACAGTCGACCACGTAGAATTGTAAGTGATAGGGGTACGTGTTTTACTTCATTAGAGTTTGCCAACTTTTTATTAGAAAATAATATTGAACACGTTAAAGTAGCAACTGCGTCACCTCAAGCGAACGGTCAGGTGGAAAGAGTAAATAGAACAGTGAAAGCAATGTTAGCTAAGATAACTGAACCAATAAAGCACGAGGATTGGAGCAATCTACTGGTTAAGGCCGAATATGCCATTAATAATTCAGTGCATTCAACGACGAAGGAATTACCATCAGTATTATTATTTGGAGTTCAGCAGTGAGGGTGTAATATTGACGCATTGACAGAATATTTAGATGATAGAAATGATAGACCACAGTGCGATTTAGGAAATATCCGTAATAATTCTTCAGATAAAATGGAACAGTCTCAGAAAAGAAGCAAGGAATATTATCGGAAAAATCACAAAAGTCATGTAGAATTCGAAGAAGGCGATTTTGTTGTAATAAGAAACATTGACACCACAATTGGTACAAATAAAAAATTTGTACCGAAGTACAAAGGACCATACGTCGTTAAAAGAATTTTGCCAAACGATGATATGTTATAACTGATATTGAAAATTGTCAAATTAGTCAAATTCCCTATGATGGAATTGTAGAAGCATGTCGGTTACGAAAATGGGCAGATTGGGGTAATCAGTGTGAAATTAACTCAAAATAAATGTTAAGCTATCCTATATATATATTTAAACAATTAATATCTAAATTATTAACCAAAATTTTACAACTTAACTTATTCTTTACAAATTATTTATATTTATTTTACTAAACGTAAGAACATTTTAATAATACTTATATAAACTAGAAACCCACGATCGAGGACGATCTAATTGTCAGGATGGCCGAGCTGTAAGCAGTGTATGATGATGAATGATGTGACTAACATGTCTATAGCTATTTCTAAGTTATATAAATTAAGTACCAACATCCACATTTATATACCAATCCCGCTGTTCCGATTTAATGTAAAACTAAGTTAAACTAATATTGCTAAAGCTAAGGATAAAGTGAAGATCAGAGAACGGTCACTTTACGATAAAAGAGAGAAACATAGAGACATTGTAAAAAGCACGCTAACATAAAAATTGAAATAAAGTGAAATAAAAGGAGTAAAACTACTATAACAATTTGTTTTTTTTATAAATGTTAAAATTTTCCAAGTGTAGTCGTGGTAATGTGAGCGGTTGTATTTACTCTGATCAAAGACTGTAAAAATGTGTGGGCGCTTGCAGTTAGGAATGTTTACGTTTTCTATTTAGTTTTATTTTATTTTGATTCTCACTTTTTAAACCCTTGCAGAGGGTATTATAATTTTGGTCAAAAGTGTACAACGCAGTGAAGGAGACATCTTCGACCCTATAAAGTATATATATTCTTGAACAGGATCAAGTCCATCTGTCCGTCTGTCTGTTTCTACGCAAACTAGTCTCTCAGTTTTAAAGATATCGAATTGAAACTTTGCACACACCCTTCTTTCCTTTGCACGCAGTATATATGTCGGAACGGCCGGGATCGGCCGACTATATCCTATAGCTGCCATATAACTGAACGATCGGAAATGCCATAACTTTGGTGTTTTTAAAGTTGGGAAGTTCTATGGGTTTTATGTTTGGCTAATCAGTCTCACCTACGAAATTTCATAAGGATCGGACGACTATATCCTATAGCTGCCATATAACTGATTGATCGGAAATACCATAACTTTGGTGTTTGTAAAGTTAGGAAGTTGGGTTTTTTCTATGGGTTTTATATTTGGCCAATCAATCCGACTTATCAAATTTCAAAAGGATCGGCCGACTATATCCTATAGCCGCCATATAACTGATTGATCGGAAATGCCATAACTTTGATCAGTGTTGCCAGATGAAAATTTTGCTTTCCCCCTAAAAAATCTCAAACAGGCAATATTTAAATTAAATTCAAAAAAATCAGTTAATTTCGAACTTATACAATAAAATAAGAAATATCTCAATATGACGTTGTAGAAATGTTAAGATTGGAAAAATCTGTGTATAGTAATATGTTATTTAAGATATATTTATTATTAAATTTTGAAATATATGAATATTCTTTATACTTATATACTACAAAACGGGATCGAATTTTAAGAGATCACCTCGAGAACTTAATTTGAGAAATTGGTCTTGTACACTTCCTCGTTATTGAATAGCTTATACATTTGAGGGGATGGTTCAAAGCTATTGCATTTGTTTGGTAAGGTTAATCTTATTCGAAGAAGAGCATCGGCGGTTTTGGTTGCGATTCTGTTTCGCAATTTATCTTTAACAATGTTAAAAACGGAAAATGCTCGTTCAACAGATGCATTTGAAAATGGCAAGCACAGAAGGGACATTGCTAGTTTTGATACATTGCCAAATATTTTTTTTAACCCGCATCGGTTTGTTCGTCGATTGTAGCCCAGTATTCATCTGAGGACGTTGCTTTTGTTTCGACGCGATGCAACAAATTGTACTCGGTCACAGTAGCGTCGATGTCAATGCCAAGACCCTTGACAGACTCAGCCAGTTCAGAAATGTCTTCCTTATACTGACTGGATGCTGCTTTCGGTGCAAAAACACATATTTTTTCAAGGCATTTTGTGTTCTTCCGTGAGTTTAATCAAGCAGTCCCTGCATCGTTTTTTTATGTATATCAAGTGGTCCGGCAAGCAAGTAGAAGACAACTCATTAAATAGGTATCCCTAGTTTATACATTCCACTGGCATCAGGAAGTTTTTAAACTGAAATTCGCATAAATCTTGTGCGTTTGCCTTTGCCAATTGTTGTGGCACAACAATTTTTTGCATGTACGAAAACAATAAGTCGTTTAGATTCTTCAATAGCTTCAAAGGTTCCACTGAGTCGGATTGGAATAATTTGTTTACTGCTATTATCCCTTTTAATGAGTATTGAAGAAAAATCAAGTACAACTTGTTCTCGACGTTGTACATTTGGAACAATGTATCAGCTTTATAGCCAGAGTCACCTCGTTCGGACGTACGAGCCATTTAAAAATGCAGATTTAGAGAGTCCCACTCATCTAATATTGTTTGAATGGCACTCAGTCTGGCCTGCCAACGAGTTCCAGAAAGCTTTGCAATTTTTTTGGATCACAGCCAGCAACGATTTTATGCAAGCATTGAAACTCGATGTTTCTGCTCGTGCTGTTTGAGAACCATTTGTGTGACTCCTTGACCATGAAGTCCAAACTTTTAGGAAGAACATCACATGCATGTTCAGCACAGAGGTGCAATGAATGCGAAAGGCCTTTAACTGTGACGAGGTGTGGAATTATCTCCGTCAATCGAGATGAAACTGAATTGTTTTTTCCAGCCATTGCATTTGCTCCGTCGATGCCAATGCCGATCAAGTTTTCCAACTCTAATTTATCTGCTTTCAGTTGATCTACTAGGCACTTTGTCATATGCTCGGCGGTTCCATTTTCCAGTTGGATAAGACGATAGAAAGATATGCACACTTTAGGTTGAGTCCTGCTGAAGTAACGCACCATGATGCACATTATTTTCGTCGTGTCGATGGCTGTAGTTTCATCCACTATCAATGAGAAGTGAGAATCTCCGATGTCTTTAATGAGGTCTTCCAAAAGGCAAGGCGACAAAACATTCATGATCAGACCTAAAAACAATTAACACAGTGAATGCCAAAAAAGGTAGCAATACATTTGCATATAAATTATAAATGCGTTGAATATACCTGTACATTTTGTGCGGTGCAGTTTCATATTCTTCAAAAGAGAGAGTTTATATCCAAACCTGATATCACCTCACACAAATGATCCACTGCAAGAATACTGCAGTGTTCCGAAATGAATGCTGCAATTTTTAACTCAGCCCTCTTCCTACTTTCTTCGATTTTGGGCTTTAAAAATTTATCCAAAATAGCATTGCTTTCAAGTGTTTTCTTCTCGCCAACATTTCTAATGTGCTTTTTTGTTGCAGCATGTTCTTCTTAGCCTTTGCGGTGCGCACCAATTTCTGCTTTGCAATAAACGCACAAAGCTTTAGAGGTGCTACCTGACGATGGTTTCAACCAATCTTAAATAAAACAAAAGTACATGTAAATAAATGTACATTCAGCTTGTGCACTGTACATTTAACGCTTAAAACTGTTTTACCATGTAAAATTTAACTCACCTTTAAAACATGCTTCAGTCTCCCATTCCCTTTTATATTTTTGGACATATTTAGTTTTTGGAAGCACTGGAGCCATGTTAAACTTAAATTCACATTTATAACCAGCTACCAAATTTTTGGGTAATCACAGTTAGAAAACTTAAAGGCGGGTTCCCAGAAAACGCCAACATCAGCTGGTAACACTTGTACTCGTGAGCAGTATTTTTTGATATTTTTGCCATATTTAAGTGGTTTTTATGCGTGGCAATATTTTACGAAGTCACATATTCTTGTGTTTTTTTTCAAAGCATTTGGGTAATACAATTTCCAAAAAAAAAAACCCTAAACTTTCCCCCTAAAAATTTCTTCCCCCTAAAATTCCCCCTAGCATGTCAAAAAACCCCTAAATCTAGGGGGAAAGCCCCTAATCTGGGAACACTGACTTTGATGTTTGTAAAGTTAGAAACTTGGGATTATCTATGACTATTCCCTATAGCTGCCATATAACTGAATGATAGGAAATACCATAAATAAAGTGATTTTAAAGTTAGGAAGTTGGGATTTTTTATGAGTATTAAGAATGCATCACATGAATAATTTTGGAGAATATAATTTAGCTTTCCTTTCTTGTTATATATTAGGTTGTCAAATAACTTCCTTCCGCTTATTTGCTCTTTATTCAATGCTTTATAAACATTGATACAATGAACGGACTTAGCTAATATATGCGCCGTTTTGTTCGATAATGTGTTCCCATTTAGACGGCATAATACCCCCTCGTAGAAACTTCCCTCCTTATTTGCGAAAAACTCTGACATCCACTTTTCACAACCCTCTTTTGAGGCCAACTTTACACCAGTAAGGGCATTCGCCATGGACAGGCCCAGGTGGTAGTCACTTGGCGCTATATCCGGGCAATATGGTGGATGCGATAAAAACTCCCAACCGAGCTCTCGTAGCTTCTGACAAGTCATCAAAGAAGTTTGTGGGTCTGGCGTTGTCCTGGTGAAACACTACACCCTTCCTGTTGGCCAATTCTGGTCGCTTCTGGTCGATCGCCAGCTTTGTTCGCAGTAGATGGTAGAATTAAGCGTCTGGCCATAAGGGAGCAGCTCATAGTGTATGATTCCCTTCCAATCCCACCAAACACAGAGCAAAACTTTCCTGGCCATCAGTCCAGGCTTTGGCCACTGTTTCGGACGATTCGCCGGCCTTCAACCACGACCGTTTTAGCTTGATATTGTCGTATGTGATCCATTTTTTGTCGCCAGTCACCATCCGCTTCAAAAATGGATCGAGTTCATTCCGTTTCAGCAGCATATCGTAGGCGTTGATTCTGTCCAACAGTTTTTTTTTGTATCAAATCGTGCGGCACCCAAACATCCATCTTTTTTTTATCCAGCCTTCTGCAGATGGTTTAAAACGGCTTGGTGACTAACTCCTATCTCCTCGGCCATGCCATGAGATGTCACATGCCGGTCTAGCTCGATGTTTTCCATGATTTGATCGGTATTCGTCGTCACAGGTCTTTCGCCGGCTGGCTTATCCATGGTGTCGTTTGCACCGGCTCTGAATCGTCGAAACCATTCCTCCGTGGTTCGAAGTGATGGAGTTCCATCCCCTAAAACACAATTATTCTCACGGAATGTTTCTCTAGCGGATTTACCTTTTACGAAGGAAAGCTTTAAAACAGCACGATTTTTGGAGTAAGCGAATTCCATGTTTACATATGTATAACTTTTCAGCGCAATAATCATAACTTGTTATGAATAGCGTCGTTTTGTAGGTTATGTCAAGACCTTTCAATCGATATATAGCATTGCCCGATACTGTTATGTAGCGCTTTGCACAAAGCCGCCAAAGTAAGTATAATATTATGTTTTTACCTAAACTTGTGGGTAAGGTAAGGCTTTATATGGATTTATTGTGTAACAAACCATTAATTGGGTTTCTTAATAACTAACTGACAAAATTTTTTTTTAAAAACCACTGTAAAATAATCGTCTACAAACAGGATGACTAATAATAATTACAAATATTAGTTTTACACCCTTGATGAGGGTATAATTTCAGTCAAAAGGTTGCAACGCAGGTATATATGTATATATATATATTCTTGATATATATTCTTGATCAGCATCACCAGGAGAGTCTATCTAGCCGTGTCCGTCCGGCAGTCCATCCGTCCGTCCATCCGTCCGTCTGTCCGTTCCTCCGTCCGTCTGTCCGTCTGTCTGTCCGTCAGTCCGTCCGTCTGTCCGACTGTCCGTCTGTACGTCCGTCCGTCCGTTAGGTTTTCCAGTTGATCTGCTTAAATGGATTTCAAGTTATCTGAATGGCAGGTCACAAAGGGTCCTTTTTAAAAATTCAATTTCTGAAATTCTCCGTGTTACCTCCGGTTTCCCACAAGGGAGCCATCTGGGTCCGTTACTTTTTACATTATTTATATGTACATTATGTACGCAGATTATGTTAAGTTGTGCCTGCAGTATAAGGACATTTCCTGCCATTTAGACTTACAATCCGATCTAGATAATTTTCAAAACTGGTGCCGAGATAATTTACTAAATTTAAACGCATCCAAGTGCAAGCTGATGACTTTTTATCGGGTCAATCCGATACATGCGACTTACACATTAAGTGGCAGCTCTTTGGATAGTATAACTCTTGTAAACCATCTTGGCGTTCTCTTGGACCCTTATTCTAGAAGACTTCTGTTGATTAGTTTACCCTCCCTAGCCAACCGTTGAACGATGCTTGGTACTGTCTTCATTTATAACCTTATACATGGTGATATTGACTCCCCCGACGTGGTAAGTCGGCTATACTTTTCTGTGCCAAGTAGATTAACTAGAAATTATATTCCCCTAATATTAAATCATTGTAGATCCAAATATGCGTTGCATGAGCCTTTCAGAGTATTCTGTTCTGACTATAATAGACTTTTTCCTATAATCTCAAATCTGGCAAATAATCTCTCGTGCCGTACGATACACGGCTGCGCCCCTCTGTCGGTTGGGCGGGTAAGTGGGCCGAGGCACTCCGCGCGAAAATAAAAAACAAAAAAAAAATATAAAATCGTAACTTTAATTAAAAGGTTTTAACTTAATGGTGGAACTGGGTGCCTAAAAATAAGGGACGGCGTAGGAACACGTGCTATTTTTTTGTAAAGATTACTTAATACCTTTGTAATAGATTATATTGCTTTTTCAAATTGATGTATAGATTATATTGTTTTTCCAAATAATACGAGTCCGCTTTGGTTTCTTTTTAAATGCTTTATTTATGGTTTTTATTTAAATCATATTTACGCATATCGTAGGCGTTGATTCTGTCCAACAGGTTTTTTTGCATCAAATCATGCGGCACCCAAACATCCAGCTTTTTTTTATCCAGCCTTCTCCAGATGGTTTAAAATGCCGGTCTAGCTCGATGTTTTCCATGATTTGATCAGTAAACCATTCCTCCGCGGTTCGAAGTGATGGAGTATCAACCCTTAAAACACAATTAATCTTACGAAGGAAAACTTTAAAACAGCGCGAATTTCGGAGTTTTACACATGTATAACTTTTCGTTTTGTAGGTTATGTCAAGACCTTTCAATCGATATACAGCATTGCTCGATACTGTTATGTAGCGCTTTGCACAAAGCCGCCAAAGTAAGTATAATAGTATGTGTTTTAGCTAAACTTGTGGGTAAGGTAAGGTTTTATATGGATTTATTGTGTAACATACCATTAAATGGGTTTCTTAACAACTAACTGCAAAACTTTTATTTAAAAACTGCTGTAAAATAATCGTCTACAAACAGAATGACTAATAATAATTACAAAGATTAGTTTTACACCCTTGCTGAGGATATAATTTCAGTCAAAAGGTTGCAACGCAGTGAAAAAAATAATAATAATATTAGTAAAAAATAGCTAAGCAATCGAACTAACTTTGAGGAAAGCTTCAATCAGTTCCAATCTACAGTTTCCTTGGAATCAATACTTTCTTGAAACTTTTCTTAAAGTTAGTTCGATTGCTTAGCAATTTTTTTAAATAACTTTTGTCTTGCCACAGTCTATAATAGTCATTACACAGTACTATAAAAGGTTCACTCAAAGCAAAACTAACCCTTAATTTTAGAAATGCGCCATAAAACATTTTTTTCTAAATACAAGAAAATATTTATATTTTTATGGAATTTTTTCCTGAAAGCAAGAAAACGTTTTCTAAAATATTTTCATAAAGAAAGAAATATTTTCTTAAAAACGGAAATATTTTCCTAAATATAAAAATATTTTTTATTTTTTATATTTTTTTCGATCAATGCCAAATTTTTTCTAAGGATCCCAAAAAGCGGGTAGCGGTTGCTCCATTCTATGGCAAATCAGGTGTAGTCATAGGCGGTTACAAGTTAATCAAGATGTGTGGATTATAGGAAACTCCCGTGTTTGTTACGGCCGAGAGTCCATAAGCTTCCGGGTGTCGTCTGCAGAGACGCCGTCGAAATATAGAAATACTTTCTATAACATCGAAAACATTTTCTAAAATATCACAACCTGACCATAAAATTGTTCTAATTCTAAAATGTTGGTTTAAGAATCATGTAGGCTAACTAGTATTTAAGCCAAACTAATATACAAATGTTTCTGTTCTGTTCGCTCTGCCTAACTCCCCAAATCCTCGAACCGATCAGGTCGAGGTGAAGAAAGAGGGTCACATCGAGGTGACCGAAACGGCGACGGAATTAACCAGGCCGTGGCCCAGGCCTTCGAGCGGGCAGCCAACGAGGCCAAGAGTGAGCTTGAGCTGGAGCAGGCTAAAGAGAAGGCCAGCCAGTTGGGCGAGACCCTCAACGATTCAGGTAGCGGCTCCGTCAACGAGGAAAGCACCGCGGAGGTAAGTGCACTGAGTTCAAGAGAATAACCCATAGCAAAAAACGTAATTTCTTTGGCACCCTGAAGACACGAACCCTCTCGGCCAATCAGCCCAATAATAACAGTCATAAGTCACTATCAGCCACCAACTCGAATACAGCAACAGCCACCGGACTCCCTCGAACAGCCACCGGAACCCTCAATGGTGATTCTTCCCGTTCATTATCAGTCGATCGTGCCACTCTGTCCAAAAGCATTTCACTTGGTAATTACCACCTAGTCACAATCCTCCTCCAGTGTCCACGTTTTAACTATTTGAGCCCGGCTTAACGCACATTTTTTGGACTACTCCTGCATTCCGTTAATAACTCTGTAATGGAACATTCATCACATTTAAAATCTCATTCGAGATCACGGCATTTCAACTTTTTATCCCACTAACTAATTGCGATTTTCTTTTTTATACCCTTGCAGAAGGTATTATAATTTTGGTCAAAAGTGTGCAACGCAGTGAAGGAGACATCTCCGACCCTATAAAGTACATATATTCTTGATCAGCATCATCAGGAGAGTCTATCTAGCCGTATCCGTCTGCCAGTCCGTCCGTCAATCCGTCTGTCCGTCCGTTTGTCCGTCCGTCAGTCCGTCCGTCTGTCCGTCCGTCCGTCTGTCCGTCTGTCCGTCCGGCCGTCCGTCTGTCTGTCCGTCCGTCTGTCTGTCCGTCCGTCTGTCCGTCCGTCCGTCCGTCCGTCTGTCCGTCTGTCTGTCTGTCCGTCCGTACGTCCGTCCGTACGTCCGTCCGTACGTCCGTCCGTCCGTCCGTCCGTTAGGTTTTCCAGTTGGATTTCAAGTTCACATTTCAAGTTCACAAAGGGTCCTTTTTAAAAATTCAATTTCTGAAATTCTCCGTGTTCCCTCCGGTGTCTCACAAGGGAGCCATCTGGGTCCGTTACTTTTTACATTATTTATATGTACATTATGTACGCAGATGATGTTAAGTTGTGCCTGCAGTATAAGGACATTTCCTGCCATTTAGACTTGCAATCCGATCTAGATAATTTTCAAAACTGGTGCCGAGATAATTTACTACATTTAAACGCATCCAAGTGCAAGCTGATGACTTTTTATCAGGTTAATCCGATACATGCGACTTGGCGTTCTCTTGGACCCTTATTCTAGAAGACTTCTGTTGATTAGTTTACCCTCCCTAGCCAACCGTTGAACGATGCTTGGTACTGTCTTCATTTATAACCTTATACATGGTGATATTGACACCCCCGACTTGGTAAGTCGGCTAAACTTTTCTGTACCAAGTAAATTAACTAGAAATTATATTCCCCTAATATTAAATCATTGTAGATCCCAATATGCCTTGCATGAGCCTTTCAGAGTATTCTGTTCTGACTATAATAGACTTTTTCCTATAATCTCAAATCTGGCAAATAATCTCTCGTGCCGTACGAAACACGGCTGCGCCCCTCTGTCGGTTGGGCGGGTAAGTGGGCCGTGGGACTCCGCGCGAAAAAAAAAAACAAAAAAAAATATAAGGTCGTAATTTTATGGCGGCTTAAAAGGTTTTAACTTAATGATGGAACTTGGTGCCTAAAAATAAGGGGACGGCGTAGGAACACGTGCTATTTTTTTTTGTAAAGATTACTTAATACCTTTAACAGAACCCATGATCCAAACAAAATCCAGGATAATTACTCCTATAGGTACTGAGCACAATATTATTTCAGGAAAAACTGTACTTATTAACACCGAAATTCATTTTTATATATTAGGTTGCCAAATAACTCCCTTCCGCTTTTTAGCTCTTTATTCAATGCTTTATAAAAATTGATACAATAAACGGATTTAGCTAATATATGCGCCGTTTTGTTCGATAATGTGTTCCCTTTTAGACGGCATAATACGCCCTCGTAGAAACTTCCCTCCTTATTTGCGAAAAACTCTGACAGCCACTTTTCACAACCCTCTTTTGAGGCCAACTTTACACCAGTAAGGGCATTCGCCATGGACAGGAACAGGTGGTAGTCACTTGGCGCTATATCCGGGCTATATGGTGGATGCGATAAAATCTCCCATCCGAGCTTCCGTAGCCTCTGACGAGTCATCAAAGAAGTTGTGTGGTCTGGCGTTGTCCTGGTGAAACACTACACCCTTCCTGTTGGCCAATTCTGGTCGCTTCTGGTCGATTGCCAGCTTCCAGCGGTCCAGTTGTTCCCAGTAGATGGTGGAATGAGGCGTCTGCCCATATGGGAGCAGCTCATAGTGTATGATTCCCTTCCAATCCCACCAAACACAGAGCAAAACTTCCCTGGCCGTCAGTCCCGGCTTGGCCACTGTTTTGTACGATTCACCGGCCTCCAACCACGACCGATTTCGCTTGATATTGTCCTATGTGATCCATTTTTCGTCGCTAGTCACCATCCGCTTCAAAAATGGGTCGAGTTCATTCCGTTTCAGCAGCATATCGTAGGCGTTGATTCTGTCCAACAGGTTTTTTTTGCATCAAATCATTCGGCACCCAAACATCCAGCTTTTTTTTTACCCAGCCTTCTGCAGATGGTTTAAAACGGTTTGGTGACTAACTCCTATCTCCTCGGCGATGCCACGAGATGTCACATGCCGGTGTGGGTGTGCTCTGTTTGTGTAAATGTAATGATGTATTTTTAGAATTTGGTGATAAGGAATTTAGATGGTTTTATTTCATGTTATTTTATCTTATGTTAGTTTTTTAAAATTAGTTTGGTTAGTTATTTTACTTTTCACATTTCCTTGCTTGCAGTTTTGGTTCTATAATTATACCCGTTACTCGTAGAGTAAAAGGGTATATTGTATTCGTGCAAAAGTATGTAACAGCTAGAAGGAAGCGTTTCCGACCCTATAAAGTATATATATTCTTGATCAGGGTCACTAACCGAGTCGATATAGCCATGTCCGTCTGTCCGTCTGTCCGTCCGTATGAACGCTGAGATCTCGGAAACTATAAAAGCTAGAAGATTGGCATGCAGATTCTAGGAGTTCCTACGCAGCGCAAGTTTGTTTCAAAAAGGTGCCACGCCCCCTTCAACGCCCACAATCGCTTATATACGATTTTAAAAATTTAAATATTTCGGAAAAGTAAAAATGCAGTTTTATTGTGTTTATCAATACCTATTGAAACGTAGAAGAAATTTTTCAAATCGGACCGTTCGTTAAAAAGTTATGCGTGATCAAAGTTTCTATCTCCATCTCCCCCGCACTCCCTTTACCTGAGTAACGGGTATCTGATAGTCGGGGCACCCGACTATAGCGTTCTCTCTTGTTTTTTTTTATTTCACTTTTACATTATTAGTTTTTACAGGTCACAGTAAAGCACAAAGAACAATGATCTTTTTCCTTTTAAACGCAGTTTTTTCCAGATTTTATTATAATTTAATTTGGCGGTTGCCTATATATGGTAAGTGGTATATGGTATATATATATTGGCCAAATAAGGATCTGCAATGGCATTTATATCTGCTTGGCGGGACCAGCATGGAATCCCATGGAACAGCTTGAAAGCGGTTCCGGGTCAGAGTGTTTTTCTTAGCCGGTCATCTCTGCAGTTGTCCCCGGTTTTGAAAGCACCTACGACTGACGCAAATGTATTGGTGTCCATTCTTTTTAGCTACAGTCGTTGTTAATTTTGCAGTGCCAACTGCAGATGAGCAACCAATATAAGGTCGTAATTTTTTGGTGGCTATAAGGTTTTAACTGAATGATGGAACTGGGTGCCTAAAAATAACAAGACGGCGTAGAATTATATTCTCCCTTCCGCTTTTTAGCTCTTTATTCAATGCTTTATAAAAATTGATACAATAAACGGATTTAGCTAATATATGCGCCGTTTTGTTCGATAATGTGTTCCCATTTAGACGGCATAATACGCCCTCGTAGAAACTTCCCTCCTTATTTGCGAAAAACTCTGACAGCCACTTTTCACAACCCTCTTTTGAGGCCAACTTTACACCAGTAAGGGCATTCGCCACGGACAGGAACAGGTGGTAGTCACTTGGCGCTATATCCGGGCTATATGGTGGATGCGATAAAATCTCCCATCCGAGCTTCCGTAGCTTCTGACGAGTCATCAAAGAAGTGTGGGGTCTGGCGTTGTCCTGGTGAAACACTACACCCTTCCTGTTGGCCAATTCTGGTCGCTTCTGGTCGCTTCTGGTCGATTGTCAGCTTCAAGCAGGCAACAGGTTTTTTTTGTATCAAATCGTGCGGCACCCAAACATCCAGTTTTTTTTATCCAGCCTTCTGCAGTTGGTTTAAAACGGTTTGGTGACTAACTCCTATCTCCTCGGCCATGCCATGACATGTCACATGCCGGTCTAGCTCGATGTTTTCCATGATTTGATCGGTATGTAGCGCTTTGCACAAAGCCGCCAAAGTAAGTATAATAGTATGTTTTTTAGCTAAACTTGTGGGTAAGGAATGGCTTTATATGTATTTATTGTGTAACAAACCATTAATTGAGTTTCTTTATAACTAACTGCAAAACTTTTATTTAAAAACCACTGTAAAATAATCGTCTACAAACAGGATGACTAGTAATAATTACAAAGATTAGTTTTACACCCTTGATGAGGGTATAATTTCAGTCAAAAGGTTGCAACGCAGTGAAGGAAACATTTCCGACCCTATAAAGTATATATATTCTTGATCAGCAACACCAGGAGAGTCTATCTAGCCGTGTCCGTCCGTCCGTCCGTCTGTCCGTCCGTTAGGTTTTCCAGTTGATCTGCTTAAATGGATTTCAAGTTATCTGAATGGAGGGTTACCTCCGGTGTCCCACAAGGGAGCCATCTGGGTCCGTTACTTTTTACGTTATTTATTAACGATCTCCCCTCAATTATAAGTCATTCTCGCGTACTTATGTACGCAGATGATGTTAAGTTGTGCCTGCAGTATAAGGACATTTCCTGCCATTTAGACTTGGAATCCGATCTAGATCATTTCAAAACGCATCCAAGTGCAAGCTGATGTCTTTTTATCGGGTCAATCCGATTGTAAGGACTTTTTTTAGGCTGGGATAGGCTTTAGTCCGGCCAGAGTCCTCTACAGTTAAATTTGTAGGAACACAGCGGGGAAATCAACGCGGGGAAATCAACGCGGGGAAATCAACGGAAATTTTCCCGTCCGGCAAGCGTTCGTTTTGCGCAGAGTAAGCCTCGGAAACGCAATACGGCAACTTGTCCGGCGTGAATATACACGCGGGCAGCTTTGGCGTCCGTGTTGCGCAGTGAAAATAAACCTCGGAAAACGCAACACAGAAGCCTCACTGACCCGAAAGCCCCTCCGCAAAATATACTAAATCTCATTAGCCTCTCCCTAACCTGAGCGTGAGCAGAAAAGGCCGGCGATAGTTTCCCGCGCTTTTCTCTAATCTGGTAAGCGTTCGTATTGCGTAGAGAAAATAAACCTCTGAAACGCAACACGAAAACGGGGCCGCCCCGGAGTAGCACGTGGGTAGCTTTGGTATCCGCGTTGCGTAGAGATAATAAACCTCGGAGACGCAATACGGTAACCTAGCCGACCCGGAAAACACTCCGCGAAGTTCACTAAATTTTAGTAGCCAGGCTTGGGGTTTGAATTTTACAACTTTATGTTTCTTTTATTTACTAAGTCTTTCTCCCTAACCTTCGCACTCAGTATCTGGGTTTCTAATCTCTGCTTCTTGACTTACTCTATGCCTTTGATATGGCGTTGCCGTCCGCGGGAGTCTCTGCTGCTGGTGAGGTCCTTGTGGTCTGAGCTGCTTGGCTGCCGGAAGAGAATGAGCCGATCTCCGTCTATCGCAGTTCCACGTCGACACGCTTTTTCCCTTTACAGCACGCGTTTTATTATTAACAGCACTAAGCTTGTCCTTAATCGCACGCTTTGCGCGCTTATTCACGGGTGATTTGCGATAACTTATCGATACTGTTGGCCATTCGCCCCGACTAGCCAGCGGACTGATCTTGCTGATCAACGGAAATTTTCCCGTCCGGCAAGCGTTCGTTTTGCGCAGAGTAAGCCTCGGAAACGCAATACGGCAACTTGTCCGGCGTGAATATACACGCGGGCAGCTTTGGCGTCCGTGTTGCGCAGTGAAAATAAACCTCGGAAAACGCAACACAGAAGCCTCACTGACCCGAAAGCCCCTCCGCAAAATATACTAAATCTCATTAGCCTCTCCCTAACCTGAGCGTGAGCAGAAAAGGCCGGCGATAGTTTCCCGCGCTTTTCTCTAATCTGGTAAGCGTTCGTATTGCGTAGAGAAAATAAACCTCTGAAACGCAACACGAAAACGGGGCCGCCCTGGAGTAGCACGTGGGTAGCTTTGGTATCCGCGTTGCGTAGAGATAATAAACCTCGGAGACGCAATACGGTAACCTAGCCGACCCGGAAAACACTCCGCGAAGTTCACTAAATTTTAGTAGCCAGGCTTGGGGTTTGAATTTTACAACTTTATGTTTCTTTTATTTACTAAGTCTTTCTCCCTAACCTTCGCACTCAGTATCTGGGTTTCTAATCTCTGCTTCTTGCCTTACTCTATGCCTTTGATATGGCGTTGCCGTCCGCGGGAGTCTCTGCTGCTGGTGAGGTCCTTGTGGTCTGAGCTGCTTGGCTGCCGGAAGAGAATGAGCCGATCTCCGTCGATCGCAGTTCCACGTCGACACGCTTTTTCCCTTTACAGCACGCGTTTTATTATTAACAGCACTAAGCTTGTCCTTAATCGCACGCTTTGCGCGCTTATTCACGGGTGATTTGCGATAACTTATCGATACTGTTGGCCATTCGCCCCGACTAGCCAGCGGACTGATCTTGCTGATCAATACTGGTGATCTCGCGCTCGCCTATTTGAAACTAGGATTACTTAGGTTTTAGACTTAAATATATATATTTTAGAAACTTAACAACTAATCAGTCCTTCAGTGTCTGCGACTTAATATATGGCCTTCAATGGCCGAGATTAGGTAAGATTTGGCCTCCAATGGCTGAGATAAGTTAAGATTTGAGTGGCGCCTTTAAGCGTCCTCACACCCCCCTTTACTTCGGGGTGGTTATTGAGACGGGCGGAGGGTCACGGAGACTTCGCCTCGTGCGGTCACGCTGATCCGGAATTTGGCCCCGTCGAAGTGGCGTAGATACCGTACGCGTCGGCAATCCTGGGCCTGAATGGACGTGACTAGGATGGGGGGCAGACGGCGATCCGGAGTGTCTACCCTCCAGTCCGCTGGGGCCTCGACCAGTGGGCGTCTCCCCTGACTGGGTCCTCCTGGAGAGCCTGGAGCACCTCATGTTGTTTTCCGCCGGTTAGGAACAGTTGCAGGTCCAGCTCCTCGTCTCCGCTTTGGGACGGCGCCTGCGCCGAGGGTCTTAGGAACAGGTGCATGACCGCATGGGGAATGGATCGGCCGGGTGTGGGTGGTGCTTCCCGCTGAGAGGGTCCGAGGCCGGGTGACAGCGTGGGTGGCGACATCTCCAGGCGCGGACGTACCGCGTTGGTGGGGGTCCATTTTGTTGCACGTTGTTGTCTTTGAAAGGTGTCCAAATAGTTAGCCTAGTACTACGTTTCCTAACTTGCCTAGCCTGAGTGCGAAGATCAAACTATCTTTAACTAGCCTATTCGATACAATTTTCCCCGCTTAAAAGTAGCTTGCTGGCGAGTACGCCACTTATGTTTACCCTTGCAGAGGTGTACCGGGCACGTCATCAGGTGCGCTCAGGAACGCTTCTTGAAGCCTTTTGGCTCGCTCCGTCGGGTCCAACGGCGAGGCATGCCAGTCGGGTGCGACCGCATCGAAGAGGGGACCTGGCAACCTAGGCTCCCGACCTTGTACTAGGTAAGCCGGACTAAGCCCGCTGCTATCTGAGATGCTAGTGTTGATGGCGAGGGAGATCTCGGGCAGTAGCTGGTCCCACGTCCGGTGATCCTGGTTCACATATTGTGCTATCATGGTCTTGATAGTGCGGTTGGCGCGTTCCGTCGGATTTTGCTGGGGAGAGTACGGCGCGGTGTATTCCAGTTGAATGCCGTTGTTCCGGCAGAACATCCTGAAGCTTCGGCTGGTGAATTGCGTGCCATTATCGCAAATCAACCTTCTGGGGGCTCCAAAGCGAGAGAGGATCCTTTCTCGGAATCCGAACTCCAGTTGTGCAGAGGTGGCTTTCTTCAATGGGATGAGCTCTACCCACTTGGAGAATACATCGATGAAAACCAAGAGCATGGTGTTTCCTCGCCGGGTCCGAGGAAGGGGTCCAACAAAGTCGGCTCCGACGAGCGCGAACGGCTCTGTAGGCTGGCGAGTGAGTATCTTGCCGGCTGGTTTACACTGACTAACCTTGTACTGTTGGCAGGTCAGACAGCTGGTAACGTACCGTACCACGTCCCGATGAAGTCCAGGCCAGAAGTAACGCTGGGCGATCCTCCTGAGCGTCTTCCGGATGCCTAGGTGCCCGGCGGAGGGATGGTCGTGGCATTCTCCCAGCACGCGTTGACGCTGTTCTCGCGGCACGCACCGCTTCCAGGGATTGCCTACTCTGATGTCCGTGGGATGCCCTATGTGTCTATAGAGCTGTCCATTATCCAGGGAGTAGTCCGGAAATTTCTCGGGGCGTTTTTGGACCTGCTCCTGCATCTTTCGCACCCATTTGCAGTGGCACTTAAGTTCTGTATTTGCCCTTCCGGTAGAGTACGTCGAACTGGTACTGCTGGAGTTCCAGTGCCCACCGTGCTATTCGTCCCGTGGGATTATTAATGGAGTTCAACCATTTAAGGGCCAGGTGGTCCGTGATGACGTCGAACTTCCAGGTAGCAACGTAACTTTCGGGTGGCCCACTCAATGGCGAGGCACTCCTTTTCAGTGGCCGAGTAATTTTCCTCCGCCCGCTCGAGTCGACGGCTCACGTAGGCGATTACCCGTTCGTCGCCCTCAATATTCTGAGTGAGGACCGCGCCGAGTCCTTTGTCGCTGGCGTCCGTCTGAAGTTGGAACTTATACTTGAAGTTTGGGCAGGCCAATACAGGAGCGGACGTCAGTCGTGCCTTAAGCGAATCAAACGCCTGCTGTTGGGGTTCTTCCCAGGTCCACTTTACTCCCTTCCTCAGGAGTCTCGACATCGGTTGTACGAGGGAGGCAAAGTCTGGGACAAAACGTCTGTACCAGGATGCGATTCCGAGTTGGCGGCGAAGTTCCTTGACATTAGTCGGGGGGTGCAGCCCCTGGATTACCGCTATCTTTTTGGGGTCTGTCCTGATGCCTTCCTCGCTGATCAGATGACCCAAATACACCAGTCTTCTTTGGAAGAACTTGCACTTACCCGGATTTAAGCGTAGATTCGCTTCTCGAAGGCGCCGGAAGACTTCCCTCAGATTGCGCGCATGGTCCTCCCACGTTGCCCCGATGACGATGATGTCGTCTAAATAGGCGAAGGCGTGGGCCGATGACGCTGTCCAGAGCTCTTTGAAAAGTCGCTGGGGCGGAGTGGAGCCCAAACGGCATGACCTTCCAGTGGAAGAGTCCACGTCCGGGGACAGTGAATGCGGTGCATTCTCGACTGCTTTCCGCCATGGGAATCTGCCAATACCCGTTTTTAAGGTCCAACGTGGAGATGAACCGGGCATTCCGTAGACGTTCCAGGATATAGTTTATGCGTGGAAGCGGGTACGCGTCGGGTATGGAGTGTGCGTTGAGTTGACGATAGTCAACGCACATCCGCATATCCCCTGTCTTCTTTCGGACCAGCACCAGTGGTGCGCTGTGCGGGCTTCGAGAGGGCTCGATTCGTCCGTCCTGCAGCAGTTCGTCCACCTGCTCGTTGATGAAACGCTGCATGGCCGGGTTCTTGGGATAATACCGCTGTTTCAGCGGTTTATCTCCCCGAAGGGTGATGGTGTGCTCGGATATATCCTCTGTTCCTTGCAGCTGGTCGAAATGCCTAAGCTTCTCTTGAAGAAACCGGAGGGTTACTGCGTCGAGAGGTTCTTCAGACACAAGCGATCCCGGCGGGGATTCTGCGACCGTGGCCAGGTGTCCGTGAGGGCAATGCCTCCGGAACGGATTGCGCCTCTGAGCGTCTTCTGTATCCGGCTGGACGAGTAGCTGGTACTTCCCGATTCTTTGCGGGCTTCTCGGGGAAAATCGTGGCGTATCCGGGTCGTCGGGGAACGTTCCTGCCGTTGTGCTGGCTAAGCGGTCCTGACCCGCGAGATACCCCCGAAAAGGGTTCCTTTTCTTGGCAACGGCGGCATCCGGTAGTGGCTGGAGGCTGCACTTGCCTTCCTTGACGGTGACCTCGGCCTTCGTGATTCCCGTGGTAGTGTCGGGAGGGACCGGTGGTGGCGAGGGTTCCGATGGAACTGTCCACGTGATGGTCTGCCTTGGAGCGGGTATGGGACCCGTTGTGACCTCGTTGGTCCTTGTTGTCCGCCTGGTAGGAGTCAGTGGGTTCGAAAGGTGAGCGACCGCCGCTGTGGGCACCGCTCGGGAGGCTGAGCCTGGTTCGGCTCTTCGTGTGGTAAGTGGAGCTAGCTGGAGGCACACCTGACCGCAGATTAGGGTTGCCCGAATGCCACAGAGAAAGTCAATCCCGAGGATCACCTCGTCCAGGATCGTTGGCAGGACCAGGTCATGCGGACATGTTGTTGGTCCAGGCGCACTTGTGCGTGCAGGACCTTGGTGACTTCCTTCGGGGATCCGTCCGCCAGGGATATTTGGGTGCGAACTTCATTAATGTTTCGACCCGAATCGAGCCGGTTGGCGAGCGCTTCGCTGACAAAGCTTCTGGAGGCCCCCGTGTCGATGGTTGCCGCGAAGAGCTGCCCCTCGATGGTAACCGTGGCGACGATCCGGCCTCCCGTCAAACGGAGTGGTGGATCTAATGGTGGGGGAGCGCTGAGTGGGTCGCCGCCTGCTCCCTGTGTGTGCGAGGACCACGGCTGTTTCCCGACTGGCGGCAGCAGTCAATGGTGCGGGTACCACGTTTCCCGCAGTCCCAGCAGTGGGTTCTGTCATTCCCGAACGAAGTCTCCCACCTCAGCGCAGCGACTACAGGCTCGGGCCACGTCGACAGGTGTTTCGGCCTCCTGGGAAATCATCCGGTTTGAAATCGCTGGATTCGATGTGCCGAAAGGCGTCGCCGCTGGTCGTATGGGCTCTCGTCGGCGAGGGCCGAGCAATTTCGAAAGCGGTGGCTAGTACCGTGGAGGAAGGAAAAATTCCAAGAACTCCCGCTTGAAAGTTTCCCAGGGCACGGCGTGCATCTGGTAGGCTCGGTACCAGCCTTCGGCGCGGCCCGACAGTAATCCGGCGATGGCCCGTGGGATGTCGCTGTTCCGTACGCTGTATGACGTAGCGCCTTCCTCGACTCGTTCCATGAAGTGCAGGGGGTCGGCTTGCCCATCGAAAAGGACGCCCCATCCCCGAAGCTTCTCGGCGAATGCGGCTGCGGACATGTGCTGGGATGGCGATTGGGCAGCGGGGTGGGAGCCTTGGGCTCCACGTCCTGGGCTCGTGTGACGGTGTTCTGGGGGTGGCACGGAGAGAAGGGTGTCTCCGGCGCCGGGCATCGGTGAGGTGGACCGGTTGGTCACCACCTTTGATGTGGGAGCCTCTGGGTAGATGGCCTCCAATGCGGCAAAGCGTTCCCGGAGCGCCGGACTGTGGTTGGACCCTCCGATGAACGATGCAAGCCGGGGTCGTAGTTCGTCCACCTGGCCTTGGGTGTTCAACCCGAACTCTTTGAGGATGGCTTGGAGTTCGTCCTTCCGCCTGTAGGAAATCCACCTGACCCCCATAGCTCGGGTCGTGGATGCGTCGTCGGATTCGGAGAAGTTCCCCTCCTCGATCTGTCTGGCGGCTGATGCCGCGGGCTTTTGTTCGGCGTCCTCCGACGCTTTCTGTTCCCGGTTCGTTTTCATCGGTCGACCCGGTGAACGGTGTGGCTGGGTGCCCGCTGCTGTTGGGCCTCTGAGTGGGCGTCACGCGGATGCTGATGTGGAAGTGGCTGGGTCTCCCGACTGGCAGCTGGTGGTGGCGCAAGAGCGACTCTCCTGGCGGCGAGTGATCCGGGGTCCGCGGTGAGCGTGGCGATTGGCGATCCTCGTCGCAGTGAGTGTTGTAGCTGGCACTGTAGATGGCGCTGCTGGGGGCGCAAGCCGATCAGCGAAGCTGACCTCCGGGGTGCTCCCGTGGGCGAGCGCTGCTGATCGCTGGGCTGACCGCTGGGCTGATCGTGGTGTGAGCGGTCCCTGGGGGGGCTCGGAGGGCGGGCGCTGCTGATCGCTGGGCTGCTCGTGGTGTGAGCGGTCTCTGGGGGGCTCGGAGGGCGGGCGCTGCTGATCGTTGGGCTGGTCGTAGTAAGTGGCGCAGTTGCGGAGTAGATCGTCGTTGTCGTAAGTGGCCGTACAGATTTCCCTATTTACTCTTTGACTTAGCTTTTTAAAACTTGAGTGCTCCTAACCTAAAATTCCAACGGCTGGACATGGGTCTTTAAGCCATGCGGTTGATACTAAAAACCCAACTCCTACAGGATACCTAGGTCGTCCTGAGTCGTCCCTGTTCGGGCGCCAAAATGTAAGGACTTTTCTTAGGCTGGGATAGGCTTCAGTCCGGCCAGAGTCCTCTACAGTTAAATTTGTAGAAACACAGGAGACGAAACGGGACTGGGAGTTGCCGCCGGGATTTTGTTTACGGGATCAACGGAAATGTTCCCGTCCGGCAAGCGTTCGTTTTGCGCAGAGTAAGCCTCGGAAACGCAATACGGCAACTTGTCCGGCGTGAATATGCACGCGGGCAGCTTTGGCGTCCGTGTTGCGCAGAGAAAATAAACCTCGGAAAACGCAAATAGAAGCCTCACTGACCCGAAAGCCCCTCCGCAAAATATACTAAATCTCATTAGCCTCTCCCTAACCTGAGCGTGAGCAGAAAAGGCCGGCGATAGTTTCCCGCGCTTTTCTCTAATCTGGTAAGCGTTCGTATTGCGTAGAGAAAATAAACCTCTGAAACGCAACACGAAAACGGGGCCGCCCTGGAGTAGCACGTGGGTAGCTTTGGTATCGGCGTTGCGTAGAGATAATAAACCTCGGTAACCTAGCCGACCCGGAAAACACTCCGCGAAGTTCACTAAATTTTAGTAGCCAGGCTTGGGGTTTGAATTTTACAACTTTATGTTTCTTTTATTTACTAAGTCTTTCTCCCTAACCTTCGCACTCAGTATCTGGGTTTCTAATCTCTGCTTCTTGCCTTACTCTATGCCTTTGATATGGCGTTGCCGTCCGCGGGAGTCTCTGCTGCTGGTGAGGTCCTTGTGGTCTGAGCTGCTTGGCTGCCGGAAGAGAATGAGCCGATCTCCGTCGATCGCAGTTCCACGTCGACACGCTTTTTCCCTTTACAGCATGCGTTTTATTCTTAACAGCACTAAGCTTGTCCTTAATCGCACGCTTTGCGCGCTTATTCACGGGTAATTTGCGATAACTTATCGATACTGTTGGCCATTCGCCCCGACTAGCCAGCGGACTGATCTTGCTGATCAATACTGGTGACCTCGCGCTCGCCTATTTGAAATTAGGATTACTTAGGTTTTAGACTTAAATATATATATTTTAGAAACTTAACAACTAATCAGTCCTTCAGTGTCTGCGACTTAATATAGGGCCTTCAATGGCTGAGATTAGGTAAGATTTGGCCTCCAATGGCTGAGATAAGTTAAGATTTGAGAGGCGCCTTTAAGCGTCCTCACACGATAGACGCGACTTACACATTAAGTGGAATATGGGTCTTCCGTCTGGAGTCCACAATACGGAATACATATTGGTCGTATTGAATCAGTACAAAAAAACTTTCTTCTTTTTGCTTTACGGCGCCAAAACTGTGATGCAAATCTTAACTTACCTTCTTATTCTAGTAGACTTCTGTTGATTAGTTTACCCTCCCTAGCCAACTGTAGAACGATGCTTGGTAATAGGGGACGGCGTAGGAACACGTGCTATTTTTTTTGTAAAGATTACTTAATAGCTTTGTAATAGATTATATTGCTTTGCTAAATAGATGTATAGATTATATTGTTTTTCCAAATAATACGAGTCCGCTTTGGTTTCTTTTTAAATTCTTTATTTATGATTTTTATTTAATTCATATTTGGAGCAGAGCAGCCGTTGTCTGAGCTCAAAAGAGTTTAATTTTGGTCAAAAGTGTGCAACGCAGTGAAGGAGACATATCCGACCCTATAAAGTATATATATTCGTGATCAGGATCACCTCCTGAGTTGATATAGCCATGTCCGTCTGTCTGTTTCTACGCAAACTAGTCTCTCAGTTGTAAAGCTAACTTTCCTTTGCACGCAGTATATAAGTCGGCCGACTATATCCTCTAGCTGTCATATAACTGATTGATCGGAAATGCCATAACTTTCGTGTTTGTAAAGTTACAAATTTGGGATTTTCTATGGGTTTTATATTTGGCCAATCAATCCGACCTACCAAATTTCATAAGGATCGTACGACGATATCCTATAGCTGCCGTATAACTGATTAATCGGAAATGACATAACTTTGGTGGTTGTAAAGTTAGAAAGTTGGTATTTTTTATTGGTTTTATAGTTGGCCAATCAATCCGACCTACCAAATTTCATAAGGATCGGAGGACTATATCCTATACCCGCCATATAACTGATTAATCGGAAATGCCGTATCTTTGGTGTTTGTTAAGTTAGGAAGTTTGTATTTTTTATTAGTATTAGAATGCATCATATGAATAATTTTGGAGAATATAATTTACAGAGTATTTTGCAAGGGTATATCAACTTCGGCTCCGCCCGAAGTTAGCTTTCCTTTCTTGTTTAAGTCTGTGATGGTTATTCCAGAGAGCGCATCGGCTACATAGTTATCTTTACCCTTTAGATACTCTACCGTAAAATTATATTCCTCCAATTCAAGTCTCATTCGTGTTAGTTTGGAACTGGGATTTACCATTGAAAATAAATAGGTAAGTGCTCTATGGTCTGTTTTGACAGTGAAGTGTCTACCATAAATATATGGTCTGAAGTGTGTTATTGCCCAATGAATGGATGCTAATTCTTGTTCTGTAGTGCTCTTGTTGCTTTCACCTTTTGTAAAGGATCTTGATGCGTACGCAACTGGAAGCTGTAGTCCATTTTTGTTTTGAGTTAGGACTGCTCCACAAGCGTATTTGGTAGCATCTGTGATTATGCAAAATTCTTTGCTAAAATCTGGGTATTGCAACAGAGTAGGATTTATTAATGCTGATTTAAGATGTTCGAAGGCGTTTTGACATTGTTTTGTCCATTCGAATTTTACATCTTTCTTACATAACCTTGTTATGTGACGGGAGTATTCAGCAAAATTCTTTATAAAACGTCTGTAATAATTGCAAAATGAAATGAATCTTCTAGCGCTTTCCGCATCATGTGGGACTGGATAATTTTGAATTACGTCGTATTTTTTGTCGTCAGGCAAGATTCCTTTATATGTGCATTTATGTCCTAAGAAAGTGACTTCATGCATGAAAAATTAACATTTTTCAGAATGTAACTTTAGGTTGTATTTCCTACATTTCTCGAAAGCATCAGTTAAGTTCTTGAGCATATGTTTTTCGGAACAACCTATGACTATTAAGTCATCCATATAAAGAAATGCTTGCAAAGGTTCTAATCCAGAGAAAGCTATAGTCATCATTCTCTGAAAAGAGTTTGGCGCTATTTTTAAACCGAATGGTAATCGCGTGAAGCGATACGAACCATTGTTTGTTGAAAAGGATGTTATATCTCGTGAACTTTTTTCCAGTTCAATTTGATGAAAACCTGACATTAAGTCAAGGCATGATAAATATTTTGCTCTACCTATTTGATCTAAAATATCATCTTTTCTAGGGAGTGGAAATTTATCAGACAAGAGTTTTTTATTAATTTGACGATAGTCAATTACTATACGCCATTTTTTATTTTCCGAATTTGGAAGTGACTTTTTTGGTACTAACAAAAGTGGGCTATTATAAGGTGATACAGAGGGTTCCACTATTTCATCATTGATGAGTTTTTGGACTTGTTTTTGAATTTCGTCTTGTTGACTATGAGGATTTCTATAATTTTGTATATATACGGGTTCATCATCAATTAATCTCAGCTTTTGTTTATAAAAATTATTGGTAGTGATCGATTCGGTTTCTAGTCCGAATACATCACTACACTGGGTGCATAATGCTGTAAGTTGTTCATTGAATTGAAGCGGGATGTTTTTTGCAAGTTGGGATAATACAATTTTTTGCCTGGTTTCTAAGCCAGTTTTTACTACTTCGTAGTTTGAAAGTGGTTCATGATGAATATTTTTGATATAAACTACTTGATCTGTGTTTGTGGTATTTAGTAATCTTATATATGCATTTTGGACTGTTGCTATGGTATTTGCGATATAGATACCATGCTGAATTTCTTGATTCGGAATTAATACACTGTCTTCTTCTGAATTTATTTCGATTTTTCGGACGACTTGGGATCTTGCTGGCAGAATTAGGGAGTTGTTGCCAGAACTGTATGCTATTTGAACATAAATTGGATATTTTAGGTTATTTGGTCTTATTATAAGCCAGTCTTCAGACGGCTTGAAATCTAATTGACAGTCTTTTGATAAAATCGATTCCTAGTATTCCATCACATGGAATAGCGAATTGCATATTTACGATATTTAAATCATGTAGAATTATGTACTTAAAAGTTTGAATTTCAATAGAAGTTAACCCTTTTGATTTGGTAACTTCCTGACTTATACCCTGTATGTTTATGATGGGATTATCTTGAATGTTTTGAAAATTATCGGAATTTTCCTTCAATATGGATATTTCCGCACCTGTGTCTAGTAGGAAAACTAATTCTTTTCCTGTTGCTACGTTCATGAAAGTGACGAATGTATTTTGACTGAGATTTAGAGTGTGAATTTTTATGTTGTTTACTGTCGTGTATCTGAAGGTGGTTGGGAGTTTCCCGAATTTGTTTGTGCTACCCTAACGTTGTTATTGTGGTTGTTGTTGTTTTCCCCACGGCTGTTTCCGCCGTTGTTGTTTCCACCACGGTTGTTGTTTCTGTAATAACTGTTATTTTGGTTATTGTTATTTCTGTTATAACCATTGTTTTGATTATAACCGTTATTCTGATAATATCTTTTATTGTTATAATTACCTCGATTATTACTTCTACCGCGATAATTGTTTTTATAATTATTACCGCGATAATTATTTCCACGTTGGGTGTACAATATGGAATTGGCATTGCCTGTCATTTCAGTACTACATTGTATGTACTTGGCGACGGTTTCGTTCATGGTTGCAAAATGGCCTGCTTCTAATATTGTTTTTAGGCGGCTATGCTCACAATTTTTGACCATTGTGGTGATGGCTTCCTTTGTGCTGAATTTGTCAGCGTGTTCGGCCGATAGGCCTTCATCAATATACGAAGCTTCAAGGAGCTTTCGTAGATTGTCAATGTCTGTGGTGAATTTTTCTGCAGTTTTACCTTTTTGGATTGTTTTTGCCATTTTGGCTTTAACTACGTCGGATGTTTCTCCGACTATAGTATCTTGCAGTTTTTTAATTATAGCTTCTATTGTGGTTTCGTTTTGGACTCTGACTTGGATTTGATGACTTCTACAGCCAAAACCTCGAATGTACCTTTCGTAAGGTTAACCAACTTCAAAGCTGTTACGAATCTCTGAAAGTCAATCCTTTGCCAGTTAAACTCCGGGATGGCATTCGATATATCTTTAATGTATGCCCTTTGGGCAATTATCCCCTCAGCCATTGTGGTTGGATTTATTTCTACAATGCTGTTGTGAGAATCCGAATCGGTCGATTCCTGGTCTGATAATTCAGATTGAATAAGGACTGCCGGAATAGTGAGGTTGTTTATATCTTTTTCCTCTATATCGGGATCTGTAGAGATAGGGTCGTCAGCCTCAGCTTCTATCTTCAAGGGTGTTTTTAGGATAGTTGGTACTGAAATTGTTAGGTCGTACCTTTGCTTAATAGCTATTAGGTTATCCCGTAATTTGCTTAAATATTTTGATACCTGAGACCAATGGGCTTTGTTTAGCCTATCTCTCTGATCGTGTATTAGTATACGCGCTGTATTGAAGCGGGTTACTAATATTTCGACATGCTTGTTCACTGTTTTTTACTGTGCTGGCCGGGGTCTTGATAGTGACTTATAAGATCTGTCAAAATCAATTTTTATATTATTTAGTTCTTTATATTCGTCTTTGACTTTCAAAGTGTTTTTTTTCTGCGCTTCGAATTTTGCATTTTGTTTTCGTTTATTCCCATCGGTGGGTTTTATCAAAACAATTCTAATTCGCTTCCGGTTTATTTAAACATAAATTTAAACTCCGTTCGCTTCGCGAGTGCACTTTGTATTTAATACTAATTAATTGTTTTAGTTTTTTCGTAATTCTTATCTGTGTTTTCTTTTCCTATATCCCCGCCGTTTCTCTTTTGTGCATGCACTTTAACTTATTTACACTCCCGCTCTCTTGCTCTCTTTGCTTTTGAAAGTTCTAAGCGTGCAGTTTCTGCGCTCTTGCGGTACTTATAACTGCTCGCTTATAAATTTCAATTTCGCTTTCTTGGTACAGTGGTAAATAAATAAAATGAATAATAAAAATTTAGTCTGCTTCTGCAAAAAATGCAGCCTCGTAATCAGGGCTGACCAGTCTAATATGACTTGCTGGCTGTGTGAAAATATGGTGCACACCAAGTGCGCCGGTTTTACTGGCCGGACAAGTGATGACCTTTCAAAGGGGCCCAATTTGCAGTTTTGTTGTGACGCTTGTGTCGAGGTTGCGAACGAGATGAAATCGTTCATGCGCCAAACTAAAGGCGGCCTGATGGGACTGATTAGCTGTTTCGGAGTGGCTAGAGATAGTTTTCGCCGAGCTGATGATCTCCTATTTGCGCTGGACTCGCAGTTTAATAGTCGTAAGCTATTAGAAGAGTCCCCTAAGCGCAAAAAGGCCGCTGGTGGTAAGGAGCAAAAGGGGAACACCCCGCAACCGAAATCAAAAGAACAACAGAGCATTCCGGCGGATCAGCAGCTGATTTCAGCAAACCCTCAAATGTTGCTAAGATCAGCAGCTAAAAAAGATTCGGTATCCGAACAATCCGTTACAGAATGCATGCAACCAGGGACTTCTAAGAATTCCGATTTGTCCGGAGTGGTTTCACAATTAGTGGATCCACTTATCTCTCAGAATGTAGCATCACCACCACAAGGGACTACTGAGTCCGGACAACCGGCTCAAGTTGGTTTTGCAGAAACAATGTCTGCTCCACCAAAATCCCTTACAGTGGTTCCACTAAAGAAACTAATTTTCGTTTCTCGGCTTTCCCCTGATCAAACATCTTCTGATGTATTGTCTTATATACAAGACAAAACTAAAGCCGATTGTTATAGTGTAAAGGTGGAAAAGTTTAAGTTTTCTTATGCTAGAGACATTTCATCTTTCAAGATAACTGTCCCTAACGAGCTTTTTGAAGCCATATGCTCGGGCGACTTTTGGCCGGATAATATGGTTGTAAAAGAGTTCGAGGCTAAGATAAAGAAGAAGGGCCCGTGGGAGTAAAACTTCCTAGTCGAGGCCAAACCAGTGTACCAATTTCAAAAAACTAACTTCTAACCTCCTTCTTTCCTATCAGAATGCAAGAGGTTTGCGTAGCAAACTCACTAAATTGTATTCTGATAGCCTTTCCTTTGCATCTCATATTATTGTGTTCACAGAAACCTGGTTAAAGCCGGAGATCTTTAGCTCCGAAGTTTTTCCAGGTAAGTACTCAATATATAGGTATGACCGTCCCTCTAGACGGGGAGGTGGAGTCTTAATTGGAGTTGATTCAAACTTCCCGTCTGAGGAGTTATTTTTTGATGAATTCAATACCATTGAATTTATTTGTGTAAAGTTATCGCTTCCTGGTAACTTTATATACATAACTTGCTCATATATTCTGCCGTTGTCTGAAATTCCTGATTATTTAAATCACCTATCCTTTATTAAGTCCGTTGCAAATAAGCTTTCCGATAGGGATCAGTTGATAGTTTTAGGTGATTTTAATATACCTGGAGTTACTTGGTCCACTGAGGATGGATCGAATGTCTTACTACCTATAGCACAGCATGATTTTATTGATGGCCTGCTTGACATATCTCTATCTCAAGTAAACCATGTTCGAAATTCATTAGGTCGCCTACTTGATTTGTGTTTTGTATTAAATCCTGAAGGTGTGTTTCTGTCCAGAGTAGCACCACTCACGCAACCTGAAGATCCATATCATCCAACAATCGAACTTTCGTTTGATACGGCTAGCGTTATAGAAGAAAAATCAGAAAAATCCAAACGAATGCATTGTTTTCGCAAGGCAGACTTTCTGAGGCTAAATAATTTTATTTCTGGCTTTAATTGGTCTGATCTTTACTTATGCATTAATATGTCCGATGCAGTTAATGTTTTTTACACTGCAATAAACTCATTTTTTAATTCCTGTGTTCCGTGGTACTATCCGTCAACTTCCAATAAATCACCTTGGTTTAGCAAAGAGTTGACACACTTAAGAAATGTAAAGTCCAGACTTTTTAGGAAATATAAAAATACCGGTTCTCAATCTGTTTTTACTAGATATTTAAGTGCTCGGTCAAGATTTACCGTGCTTAATGCTCAGTGTTATAATAGTTACTTAAACCGTTGTAAGGTCCAGTTCTCTCAGGACCCGAAACAGTTTTATAATTTTGTTAACACCAAGCGTAAATCTAATTCTTTTCCTTCCTCGCTGTCGTTCGAAAACATGACGGCAACCACTGATCAGGCAATAGCCGATTTATTTGCCCAATTTTTTCAAACGACTTACTCTACTTTAGATTATTCATCACAGCCTTATTCTTACACCATGTCCAAGTCAAACCTCATATTCTGTCCCACTTTAACAGAAAGCTCTCTTCTTTTGGATCTTCTTCGTATTAAGCCTGTTTATTCGCCAGGGCCCGATGGTATTCCTGGGTGCGTGCTTAGGTATTGCGCTAAGGCCCTGTGCAAACCTCTTCACAAGTTGTTTACCTTATCTCTAGAAACCTCCCAATTCCCAAATATTTGGAAGGAATCATTTGTTATTCCTCTTCTCAAAAAAGGTAATAAGTTAGAAGCCAGTAACTACAGAGGTATTTCTAAGTTGTCAGCTATTCCTAAGCTTTTTGAAAAAATTATTACTCCTCATTTGCAGCACCTTTGCAGATCAATCATTTCTCCGTGCCAACACGGATTTATAAAACGTAGATCCACAATCACAAACCTTCTAGAGCTCACTTCATTTGTGATAAAAGGCTCCAATCGTAGTTTTCAAACAGACGTCATTTACACTGACTTTAGTAAAGCATTTGACTCTGTAAATCACTTACTTCTCATTCAAAAACTTGACCTTTTAGGTTTTCCAGTTGATCTGTTTAAATGGATTTCAAGTTATCTAAATGGCAGGTTACAAAGGGTCCTTTTTAAAAATTCAATTTCTGAAATTCTCCGTGTTACCTCCGGTGTCCCACAAGGGAGCCATCTGGGTCCGTTACTTTTTACATTATTTATTAACGATCTTCCATCAATTATAAGTCATTCTCGCGTACTTATGTACGCAGATGATGTTAAGTTGTGCCTGCAGTATAAGGACATTTCCTGCCATTTAGACTTGCAATCCGATCTAGATAATTTTCAAAACTGGTGCCGAGTTAATTTACTAAATTTAAACGGTTCCAAGTGCAAGCTGATGACTTTTTATCGGGCCAATCCGATATACGCGACTTACACGTTAAGTGGCAGCTCTTTGGATAGAATAACTCTTGTAAACGATCTTGGCGTTCTCTTGGACCCTAAACTAAAATTTTCTAATCACATTTCGTCCATGGTTAATAAAGCCAGAGGAGTGCTTGGATTTATTAAAAGGTGGTCAAAAGAATTCGATGATCCTTATTTGACTAAAACTTTATTTATTTCGCTAGTCCGTCCGATTCTGGAGTATGGGTCTCCCGTCTGGAGTCCACAATACGGAATACATATTGGTCGTATTGAATCTGTACAAAAAACTTCCTTCTTTTTGCTTTACGGCGCCTAAACTGGGATGCAAACCTTATCTTACCTTCTTATTCTAGTAGACTTCTTTTGATTAATTTACCATCCCTAGCCAACCGTAGAACGATGCTTGGTACTATCTTTATTTATAACCTTATACATGGTGATATTGACTGCCCCGACTTGTTAAGTCGGCTAAACTTTTCTGTGCCAAGTAGATTAACTAGAAATTATTTTCCCCTAATTTTAAATCATTGTAGATCTAACTATGCCTTGCATGAGCCTTTCAGAGTATTATGTTCTGACTATAATAGACTTTTTCCTGTAATATCAAATCTTGACTCTCTGCCGCTCCTAAAACGATTGATACTTGCTTCATTGGCACAAGATTGATCTAACTATTACTTTTTTCCCCGGACCTTTACCTTTATTTTCCTATCTCGCGTCTATCTTATCGCGAATCGTGCCGTACGATACACGGCTGCGCCCCTCGGTCGGTTGGGCGGGTAAGTGGGCCGTGGGACACCGCGCGAAACAAAAAAAAAAAAAAAAAAAAAATATGATTCCTCCCATTCCATTATTTAATGGAATTTTTTTCTATATTCTTGAATAACTGATTTAATTTTTAGGGTCGGGACGGTGCTCAATACTATCGCCTTCTGAGTACTTGAGCAATGTATCAAGGGAGAAAAGCCTAAGTTCTACATATTCATGTACTCATATTCGAATTCATTTATTAGTAGAGGCTCAGCTCCTTTTTCGATTATTGATAATACCCTGTTCTGAAAGTAGGGTTCCCTATACAAGTGTAAATATTTTTTTTTTATTTATTTATTTTCATTGTACATTAGATACGATTATTGGAAAAAATAACATCTATATTCAATATATCAATATATATGGACATACATATTTTGAACATCTTTTTATAATTATTGTTGGCGCTTTATGTATTTTATATTTTGTCCAGATCATTAGCCTGGATTTTATTTATGCCTCTCTTTGATATATATTTATTATGAAACATATATGCCTTGTACAAAATAAATGCGCTCATAATATAGACAATGATTCACAAAAAAGTGTTCGTTAAATCTGTATTCATAGTTTTGGTCTCGATTTTATTTATGACGTTTGCTGTGGAGTCCACTTCTTTCACGTCTACTAAACCCATTTTGGGTGTTTTTCTTTTATCTGCTATAGGATTTTTTATGTTAAGCGTGTAATTTAATTTATAATTTATTTGCCATTTAGTTTGGCTCATATAGTTAAAAATTTGCCTTATTGGGCCTTACTTTTTTTTTAATTTGGTTTCAACATTCTATAGAAAAACCAGCCTAGTTTTTGTATGATTTTCAGGCCACACGCTAATTGGGCAACTTTAATGTCGCTCAATTTTACATTAATTTTTTTATATAATAAAAAAAAAATATGCATCACAGTGCAATGAAAAAAATTATGCAACGCGGGGCATGGTTAAAAAAAATGCGCTCTATGAAGCGCTTTCGGCTCGCTGATGCTCCTTCGCTGGCGTAAGGGGCGGCCTACCCCTCACACTTGTTGTATCAGCTGCTGATGTCCTGGGCCTATGGGCTCAGGCGGTGCTGGCTGCACAGGTGTACTCGCAATGGGGCGAGCACAGTGGTCCCTCGCAGTCGTTTGGGCACTTCTTCTTCAGCTTGGGAATCTTGATATTTTCTGGTGGAGGCAGTTTTCGGTTAGGTTTGGCAATATTTTAATTACAGGGTAGGTGGATGTGTGTGTGGCTGTGATTTGATTTTTTCGATCGGTTAGTAAACTTTTTATATGTTCAACTTCGGCATGTATTTTTACCGAGTTGTTCCAACTTAATTCATTTCCGCTGTTCAGCAGCTTCATTAATTCAGCCCTTCTGGCTTTTAATCTTTTCACCACGCCACTACGTTTTGCACACATCACACTCTACTCACTGTAATAGATTATATTGCTTTTCCAAATAGATGTATAGATTATATTGTTTTTCCAAATAATACGAGACCGCCTTGGTTTCTTTTTAAATTCTTTATGATGATGATTTTTATTTAATTCATATTTGGAGCAGAGCAGCCGTTGTCTGAGCTCAAAAGAGTTTCTTGCCCAGCTTAATTTACTTAGGAGCTAAAAACGTCTAAGTCTCGTAGCGGCGATATATTCTTAATATATATATATATATATTCACTTAGTCTGGAGCGCGGAGGTATATGCACATACATGAGGTCCGCCCGTGTTGCACTTATGCTGACACATGCACTTTCAGCATGTGAGCCAAGGCACAGCGAGCGGTTCGTATTTCGGGCACTTGGGTTGATGACCGAGACCCTGAGACTGCGACAAAGTGTTACAGTGAGGGCAACTTAGTACTCTTGGTACAGTGGTGCTTCTGAAGATGACGTCAAAAACAACCTGAGCAGCAAACTGAATGTTTCTCGAGCCGAACTAACCGTCTTGAAGTTCAAGTTTAAGCAGAGACGTGAAATATCTTCGTTTAAAATTGGACTTCCTGAGGAACATCTTAATAAGGCTCTCGATGTTTCTTTATGGCCTAAACATGTTATTGTTCACGAGTATGTAAACATGCCTAATCCTCGGGTCCACGGGCCTCAGATTCCTTCAACCAACATTCCAAAAAACTAAACAATTCTTTTTCCCTACACTACCAGAACGTTCGCAGCTTATTGGGCAAACTTAGTAAACTGCACGTCAACAGTGTTTCATTTGATGCCAATGTGATTGCTTTTACCGAAACGTGGCTTAATTCCTCTGTGTATGACTGCGAAATATTTGCTGGTGGTTATGTTATTTTTAGATGTGACCGTTCAATGCGTCTTGGCGGTGGTGTTCTTATTGCCGTCAAGTCCGATCTTGTCTCTCAACGTATTCCGATAATTGGTACGGACAGCATATTAGAGTTTGTTGTAATTAGGATAAAGCTTCATGATTTTTTCGTTTTTATATCATGCTCGTATATTCCCCCTCTTTCTGATATTAGCCTCTACCTTCAGCATTTGGCTCAAATACAGAGTATTCATTCAACCCTCGGTTATAACGATCATCTTATTGTAATGGGCGACTTTAACCTCCCTGACATTTCCTGGATGACATCAACGGTTTCTATTGCTCTCGTTCCCACCACGGCCCATGAATTTGTTCACGGTCTTATTGATCTTTCAATAGGACAACTGAACTTAATCTTGAACTGCTCCAAAAAAGTTTTAGACCTTATTTTTATCTCGGAGTTCGCCAATGCATTCGTTACTCGAATTAGCCCTCTCTCCAATCCAGAAGACGCTTACCATCCTACACTAGATGTTACTTTAGAAGCTTCAGCTCCATTACAGTCATGTTCCGAAATCGAACCAGCATATTTTCGCTGTTTTAGAAGAGCTAAATTCGCAGAATTGAATAGGCATTTATCGGAATTCGACTTGGGTTTTATGGATTCAAACGATGATCCCTTACATATTGTAGAACAGTTTTATGGTATACTCTACTCTGCTTTCGATACGTTCGTTCGCTCATTTCCCTCTGCAAACGCGCCGTATGTTACAATGGTTAACTAAACCGTTGCAGAATAGAATTCCAAGATAACCCCAAGCAGTTTGTTAATTCGAAACGAAAATCGCAAGAATTTCCATCTTGCCTTTACCTTTGATACGACATGTGCCTCTAGTGACGCCGATATCGATAACTTATTTGCAAAATTTTTCCAGTCCACGTACTCGTCTTTCAGTTACGATAACACATAATTCTACCCCTACCCACTTCCTCACTCCAATTGTTTTTTCACCCCCTTAATTAGTGAGGATGATGTCTCACAAAATCTGAAAACAATCAAGATGTCTTTTTCTTCGGGCCCTGACCTTGTACCGAGCTGTGTTATAAATAATTGTGCCGTAGCTTTGTGCAAACCTTTATTTAAGCTTTTTCAGATATCCCTCCTTCATTCGTTTTTCCCTGAAGTTTGGAAGGAGTCGTTTATCATTCCACTTCATAAAAAAGGAAGCAAATCGGACATTAAAAACTACCGCGGTATTGCAAAAGTGAGCGTGATCCCCAAGTTTTTTGAAGAGCTTATTACCGCTCAGCTACAGCACCAATGCAGCCGAGTAATGTCCCCAACTCAGCATGGTTTTATGAAAAGTAGGTCAACGACTACAAATCTTCTGTAATTTACCTCAGTCATCAGAAGCGCTTTTAAAAATAACATTCAAACTAATGTTATTTTTACGGACTTCAGCAAGGCTTCTGATTCCGTGAACCATCAGTTATTATTAAAAAAACTAACATTACTAGGATTCCCGATCATGCTGACTAAGTGGATTTCAACATACCTTTTGAACCGGACTCAGAGAGTAGCTTTTAAAAGCACAATCTCAAACTCTGTTCACGTGAATTCTGGTGTTCCGCAAGGGAGCCACCTAGGACCCCTACTGTTTGGAATTTTTATAAATGACTTGCCTAAAGTAGTTCTCTATTCTTATGTTTGCCATTATCGAACCCCAATTCCCATGATTTCTTGCAAGCTGATCTGAACAACCTTCATTCTTGGTACATCCAGAATTTTCTGTTTTTAAATAACTCGAAATGTAAATTGATGTAATTTTATCGGAAGAGGCTTCTCCTCACGTCATATTCTATTGGGTCGAATGATCTTGAACGCATAAATTCCGTAACAGACCTTAGAGTGTTATTCAACCACAAATTAAACTTCTCTGATCCTTGGTTCGTCCAATTCTGGAATACTGCTCGTGTGTTTGGTCTCCTCAATATACCAACATCAAGACCTTATCGAGTCGGTTCAGAAACAATTCCTTTTGTTTGCTTTACGTGGTTAAAACTGGGAAACACATCGTCACCTACCATCTTACGTGGATAGACTGCGTCTACTGAACCTGCCCTCCCTCAAGGATCGTCGAACATATCACGGTGTCATGTTCCTGTTCGACCTATTACTCTTGATATTTGTAAGACGAACTTTGAAGTACATGACCCATTTCGCGTTTTATGTTCGCAATATAACGAACTGTATTTTTTGATATATTTTGAATGCTCTGTTAATTTAATTGTTACAAACATCCTAACTAACTCACCTGTCCTTGCCCTTTCCCACTTGATGTGAATCGGGTACTATGTTTATGTTGGCAGATATTTGTTAACTTTAATGTAATAAATAAAAAAATAAAAATACATTTTTATATATTAGGTTGTCTAATAACTCCCTTCCGCATTTTAGCTCTTTTATCAATGCTTTATCAAAATTGATACAATGAACGGATTTATATATTTTTTTAATTTAAAAAATTTTTTTAAAAAAAAAAAAAAAAATTTTTTAAAACCTTTTAAAAAAAAAAAAAAAAGGAAAGAAAAGTAAAATAGGAAATTGGATAAAAAAAAAAAAAAAAAAAAAAAATAATAAAGGGTCTCGTTGTCCTGGTGAAACACTACACCCTTCCTGTTGGCCAATTCTGGTCGCTTCTGGTAGATCGCCAGCTTCAAGCGGTCCAGTTGTTCGCAGTAGATGGTAGAATTAAGCGTCTGGCCTTAAGGGAGCAGCTCATAGTGTATGATTCCCGTCCAATACCACCAAAACACAGAGCAAAACTTTCCTAGCCGTCAGTCCAGGCTTGGCCACTGTTTTGGACGATTCGCCGGCCTTCAGCAACGTTTTCGCTTGATATTGTCGTATGTGATCCATTTTTCGTCGCCAGTCACCATCCGCTTCAAAAATGGATCGAGTTCATTCCGTTTTAACAGCATATCGTAGGCGTTGATTCTGTCCAGGGTAAAAGGTAAAAGTGCGTGCTAAGCTATTGACATAAATTTTTCCAAGTCTTATTTATTTACGCATACCTTAATCAGGGTAAAAATTGTTAAAGGCTGGGAAAATATCCCTTTTTTTCCTATTTGTATATGACAATTTTGCAGTATAAAAGCTATTGGCATGAAACTATGCAATTTATCTAATTTATTTATGTATACCTTGCTCAGGGTAAAAGTTGCTGCCAATCAGACAAGTACATACTACATCCGCTATTTAAAAATGAAATTAATTACGTATAGCTAATCTTTTTATACCCTTGCAGAGGGTATAATAATTTCAGTCAAAAGTTTGCAACGCAGTGAAGGAGACATTTCCGACCCTATAAAGTATATATATTCTTGATCAGCATCACCAGGAGAGTCGATCTAGCTATGTCCGTCTGTGCGTCCGTCTGTCCGTCTGTCCGTCTGTCCGTCCGTCCGTCCGTTTCTACGCAAACTAGTCCCTCAGTTTTAAAGCTATCTGCTTGAAACTTTCCCAAAAGTTGTCTTTCTATTGCAGGTAGTATATAAGTCGGAACGAGCCGGATCGGGCCACTATATCATATAGCTGCCATATAACTGAACGATCGGAAATGCCATAACTTTGGTGTTTTTAAAGTTGGGAAGTTCTATGGGTTTTATGTTTGGCTAATCAGTCTCACCTACGAAATTTCATAAGGATCGGACGACTATATCCTATAGCCGCCATATAACTGATTGATCGGAAATGCCATAACTTTGGTGTTTGTAAAGTTAGGAATCCGACCTATCAAATTTCATAAGGATCGGCCGCCTATATCCTATAGCTGCCATATAACTGAACGATTGGAAATGCCATAACTTTGGTGTTTTTAAAGTTAGGAAGTTGGGATTTTTTATGAGTATTAAGAATGCATCATATAAATAATTTTGGAGAATATAATTTACAGAATATTCTGCAAGGGTATATCAACTTCGGCTCCGCCCGAAGTTAGCTTTCCTTTCTTGTTTTTTTATGTATAATTACAGAAAACTTAATTTTTATACCCTTGCAGAGGGTATTATAATTTTGGTCAGAAGTTTGTAACGCAGTGAAGGAGACGTTTCCGACCCTATAAAGTATATATATTCTTGATCAGGATCAATAGGGGAGTCGATATAGCCATGTCCGTCTGTCCGTCTGTTTCAATACCGTTTGCGAGCTCAGTTTAAAAGCGAGCAATCTGAAACTTTCACACTCGTCCTAAAACATGTGTACGCAGATCAAATTTGAAAATCGCCCCGATCGGACGTCTATATCCTATAGCTCCCATAGGAACAATCGGATATATCTAGCAAGAATTGTTGATATTTCGCGCAGTGTAAAAGCTATTGACATGAATCTTTCCAAATCGTATTTTTTTATGCATACCTTGATCAGGGTAAAAGCGCGTGGCGATCGGACGTCTATATCCTATAGCTCCCATAGGAACAATAGGGTAAAATCGGTCCAAATTTTATGTTTTTCAGAATATTTCGCGCTGTATAAAAGCTATTGCTAAAAATTTTTTCAAATCGTATTTTTTTATGCATTCCTTCATCAAGGTAAAACCGTGTGCTGATCGGACGTACTTTCAAGAATGGAAGATATTTCGCGCAGTGTAAAAGCTATTAACATAAATCTTTCCAAATCTTATTTTTTTATGCATACCTTGATCAGGGTAAAAGCGCTTGGCGATCGGACGTCTATATCCTATAGCTCGCATTGGAACAATAGGGTGAAATCGGTTAAAATTTAATGATTTTTAGGATATTTCGCACAGTATATAAGCAATTGACATGAATCTTTCCAAATCGTATTTTTTATGCATACCTTGATTAGGGTAAAAGCACGTGACGATCGGACGTCTATATCCTACAGCTCCCATAGGAACAACAGGGTGAAATCGGTCCAAATTTGATGATTTTCTGAATTTTTCGCGTAGTGTGTAAGCTACTGACATAAATTTTTCCAAGTCTTACTTATTTACACATATCTTGATTAGGGTAAAAGCGCTTGCCGATCGGACGTCTATTTCTTATAGCTTCCGTAGGAAAAATAGTTAAAGGGTGCGAAAGTATCCCTTTTTTTCTATTTTTATATGACATTTTTGCAGTATGAAAGCAATTGACATTAAACGATACAAATCTAGTTTATTTATGTATACCTTATTCCTTTCGCTACTTTTTCAGTTTTAGCAATTTCGGCAAAGTCTGCAAGGGTATTAAAACTTCGGCTTGCCGAAGTTAGCTTCCGTCCTCGTTTTTAATTATTTTTGTTCTTTGGGATTTAGTAATATTTAAATATTATATAATTACGGTTTTAATTAAATTAAATTCGGACAACAATATCATATAGCTGCCATAGAAGCGATAGCAAAATGCAGCGCAAAATCGACATAGCTTCACTGTTTTTAGTACTATATGTAGGCATAGAAATCAAAATGTAGTAGTTTTGTAACAACTGCAAGGGTATATAAACTTCGTCTTGCCGAAGTTTTCTTTCTTTCCTGCTGATCGCATTTTAAATGGCTTCAATTATTTACCCATTTTTTGTCATCTAAAAACTCATCTGTGAACACATTTTCCGTAGACCCAATTTATATTGACGCGACAAATTCTTCAGTTTATAAAAATAATGTATTGGCATCGCAAAGTGATATAATAACTATTATTATAGGGTGTATTTGCATACAGTTTTGACCTATGTAGGTTTAATGGTTCAAGAAGTCACTTGACACCTTAATATTATTATCAACATTTTTGATAAAAAAATGCAGGTAACGGAATTTTAAAATAACATCAATGAAGGCGAGTGTATAAAAACATTTTAAAATTTTCAAACTGGTTACTTATCTATTTATGATTAAGATGACTTATCCGTAATGAAATGACGTCCCTATCCAGCTACTTAAGCATTGCCCGAATCGCTCTGGGTATTGCTATGATTGCCTTGGATTCGTCCAATGACCTAGTTTGGGAGAGTGAAGGTCAGAGACGCATTTTTAAAAATTATTTTTTTGGGCAAATTTTAAAAGTAGTTGTATTTATTAGAATACCACCGGAGACCACACTTAAAAGGCCCCGGGAATTTTATTTAAAGGCGGAAACCTAACCTTACCTTAATATGACGACCCTTAAGATAGTAATCCCCGATCAGCAGTCATCTCAGATCAGCGGCATTAACGAGCAGTTACAGCCACGAGCAATAACAGCCACGGGCAGCAACAATCACGGTAGCCACGAATAGCAATCGCCACGGACAGCACACTAGAGATTCCATCGGTGAGTCCTTTCCGGGAACGAACAACCCTCGCATTCTAGGGGACGTCGCACTGCCCTCCTGTTGGCTCGGGCGTCCTATGCACTGTGCTGCCTACTACTCTCGTTGGGGTGACTGTTGTGTAGGCCCTACTGGCCGAGATATCTCATCCCACTTTTGACAAAACTAAAATCTTAATTCTGATATAGTAAATATTTCTTTGAGATCTAGTAATAAGGAATATTTGGTTAAGTATAAAAACAGCAAAATAATTTTTTTCCAATTTTAATTTTTTTTATTTTCTTTTCATTTTTCTATTGGAGCTATATGATATAGATGTCTTATTTTTATACCCTTGCAGAGGGTATTATAATTTTGGTCAAAAGTATACAGCGCAGTGAAGGAGACATCTCCGACCCTATTAAGTATAAATATCACCTCCTGAGTTGATATAAGCAACTCAGTCCGTCTGTCTGTTTCTACGCGAACTAGTCTCTCAGTTTTAAAGATATCGAATTGAAACTTTGCACACACCCTTCTTTCCTTTGCACGCAGTATATAAGTCGGAACGGCCATAATGCCATAGTATTTAAATATTACCAAATTCCAAAGATAAAAAAAAATAAAAAATAACAAAGTTATACTTTTTAAATTTTTGTTTTCCGATTGTTCTTGTGGGAGCTATATGACATAGTTGCCCAGCTCGTTCCGACTTTTATACTACCTGTTTGTAGTTTTATATTTATTATTTATAGGAATGGTTGCCCCTAAAACATACTCAGACTGCCAAAGCGAGCATACGATAACTTCAATGTTCCAGTAGAGGTTACCTGATGGCCAATTACGCTCAGAAAAGGATTTCTTAGAGTGCACTTCGGATCCAAGGATAAGTGTCCGATATTATCAATTGTAATTGTTGATAATTGATCATCACATACTGCTGATAACTCCATTGGTGATTTAATTGAAAATATCCATTGATTTTTTGTTCTTAATCTTTGCCATGAGAATGATTTCGTCGAACTTTTTGTTTGGCACAATGACGATGATTTGTTATTAAACATTTGAAAACATGGATTGCTAGATAAGCAAATATACTCTTCGTAATTAATTGAATTACAAAGATCAAATTCACTTGATGACATAGTAATGAATTGATCTCGATGTTGATTCACAGCCATGATTGGAAATTCAATATCAAGGGAATTGATGATTACCGGTATTGGAATCAAGTTATATATTTCAAATAACTGGGTTGATAATAATGGCAGTGTTAATTTAAAGATTACATAACCCTTTACCACCTTTGCTTCTGCCCTCATTAACTTATAAAATTGAAGTATATCATCGTTGATGAGAGGGAGCATTTTTCCTTGAGGCATGTGAATTTTTAATTTGTTTAAATGTTGTCGAAGTTGCTTGGGAGAAACGAGCAGTGGGCTAATTTTATTGTGATGGACGTTTGTCAGAACATGTGAAATCTATGTCTGAATTCTTTGAAGATTTGCCGCCAATATGGATAATTGATTTGTCAATGCAATATACCATTGAAAGGCTTTGAGAGAATCTAAACGAGCATTGGCTATATCCTCCATTTGCTGAGTCATTATTTTAATCCTTTTATCGATGGTAGCTTCATCTCGTTTCATGATGTTTATCGTAGAATCAATTACTGAAGTCTGATTCTTAACTAATTCTAAAATGTAATCTTCATTCGATTTCACCTTTTGAATAGTTGATGACATCTTCTTGGCACACTCTGTGTCTAATACGCCAAATAAGCTGTTGGCAATATTTCCCAATATGTCCAAGGGAGAACGACGTATTCTTGACATGTGGAGTATTCATTTTCAGTTTTTATTTCGTCGTAAACGTGTTGAAAATGGTTATATACAGCAGCACATGCTTGAACTGGTTGTATATGTGAACACATTTGACCAACCTTTAGTGTCCCCGTGTAAAATGTCTTTACATCTTCGAGATACGGCTTTAAATCATAATAAGCTATGATTGTCCAGTCTGCAGTTGCTAGTCGAGTAGATCCAATTTTTTCGTAATAAATTCCTGGCCTAACCAAACCTGGTTATGTTAATCGGACCGGCGATGGCTAATGGTAATAGCAGCAGCAAGATTAATAATGGCATCGATATCATTGGTAAGGATGGGCTTTTTGGCTCTTGATCTTTCTTTGTTTCTTCTTCAGCATCTTCTTCATTAATTTCCTAGCGTTTTTCTCCTGGATCTTCTTGACGGAATAGTGGAGCAAGCTTATCGATTGCTCTTTTAAAAACTCCTGTTGCAGTTTTTACGTCTGCAACTCGCACATATCCATCTTGACCTGGATAATTTTTTATTATTCGTCCTATAGGCCATTGAAGCATAGGCACATTGTCTTCCTTGACAATAACCATCATGCCTTCTCTTACATTTTTATGGGCCTGTTTCTATTTTGAGTGTTGTTGCAGGCATGTTAAATATTCTCTGGACCATTGCGTCCAGAATGTGTGCTTGAGTCGCTGCACCAGTTCCCATTGTTCAGGTAGTGATTTTATTCTAATTGGTTCTGGGTCTGGTTGAGCGACTAGTGCTTCTCCAATCAATAAATGACCTGGTGTAAGAACTGTAAAGTCATTAGGATCATTCGACATTGAAGTAAGTGGCCGAGAATTTAATACTGCCATTTGTTATGACAGTGCTCAACTGCTCAAAGGTGAGGTTTGCAGTGGACACATTTTTTAATAACAACGTCTTTGCTGGCTTTACAGCAGCTTCTTATAATCCACCAAGTGAGGGGATCTGAAATAAATTTAAAGTGAACACCCTTCGTATTGTACAGCTGGAGTATGGAGTTCTTAGCCTGCTGTGAGTGGGTTGTTTCCTTTAACTCCTTCAATTAATTGCTGGCGCCAACGAAATTTGTTGCATTGTCGCAGTATAGGGTCTGACACTTCCCGCGACGACTTATAAATCGCTGTAATGCTCCAAGGAATGCTGCAGTCGTTAAATCTCCGACAAGTTCCAGATGGACAGCCTTTGTGGAGAAACAAACAAATACTGCTATGTATGCTTTACCAGGTCGCTTGCCTCGGACTTTGTGATGTATCCAGAAGGGTCGGCAATAATCAACTCCGGTATTTAAAAATGGTATGTTTTGTGAGACTCTATGCTCAGGTAGTGTTCCCATTATTTGAGAAAGTAATTTTGGACGAAACCTGGTACATGGCACGCATTTCATAATTACGTTTCTGACCATTGGAGTGATTTTGATGATGTGATACTGTTGTCGTGCAATACCTTTTAAAGTATTTTGGCCACAGTGCATATTTTCCTCATGAAGTTTATGTAGCAGCATTTTTACGATGTTGTCATTGTATGGGAGTAAGTAGGGATTCATTGCATCCCGGGAAATTGGGGCATTTTCCACCCTTGTTCCTACTCTTATGATAGAGTTTTCGTCCAAATGAAGATGAAGAGATGCGACCTTGCTGCTATTGGGTAATGGGCGTTCGGGATGACGTCGAAGGTGATTAAATTCATTTATATAATCAGCCTGTTGTATACAACGTATTATAATCCGCCTAGCTTGTTCTAATTCCTCAAGCTCTAGTAAGACGGTAACATATATGCTATTATACGTTGCAAGCGATTGAATGAATTTCCGTGTTTAATGCCATTTATTTCTTCTCCAAGCGAAACTATCGCCAAAGTAAAAATTTTTGTTTTCCGTTCCAAAGAAATAGTGTTGTCCTTTGGAGCTTTAAATAGAGCTGGCCATTTCTCTTCTTGTCCATGAAGAAACAGTGGTCCGTATAACCACAATGTATATGCACTTAATTGAGATGCAGGTATCCCTCTAGATAGTACATCTGCAGCGTTGAGACTTGATGACATATGTCTCCATTGATTTGGACAGGTTGTATCTTGTATTTTCGACAACCTATTTGCAACGAATGTATGGAAATTCGATGCTTTTGCATTTATCCAACATAAGACGATGGTGGAATCTGTCCAGTAATGACATTTAATGGAATCTGATTGAAAATTGAGATCCTTTTTCACCTTTTCAGCAAGCTCTGCACCTAACACAGCTGCACATAACTCTAGTCGTGGTAGGGTTTGCTTTTCAAGAGGTGCTACTTTTTATTTAGCGCATAATAGGCGCACAGTCGTTTGTTTGTTCTTATATACGTATATACGTAGACGAGATAACAAAGTATTTATACGTATATACGTATAAATACTTTGTTATCTCGTATGGCCTGATCAACCATATGGGTACAAAAAAAAGAAGGAACTTTACAACAACATTTTCCAATTATATTTCCAATTTATATTTCGTAATTTTACTTTTAACTACAATTTTATAGTTTTTATCAAATTTTATTACATTTTTATTGACATTTTATATTTTTATATTTTCAAATAAACCATTTTTACTACTTAGTATGACCATTGTAATGCCATACATAAAAACAAATATATATTCGCACTGAACAAAAAAAAATTAAATCAAAACAAAAAAAAAACTACAAAATATAATTTTTTAAGACATTGTTTTAATTATAAAAATATATATATATAAAACACCTTCATATATTACTTTACTTTTTAAAAGGAGGGAGATGTAGTGTGCATACATACAGAGTACACACTGTACCATCGGCAACAATGTTAGCCAAATCTGCAGGATCAGCACTCTTCAAGTGCAGACGTAATTTGACCACAACGCTATCAGCTTGGCGACTGCAACAAATATATCAATGTATGCGCATAACATTCCATTCCCTCTCTCTGGGCACCGCTCTCAGAGATAAACATAAGCTAACATACAAGGCAGTTGCGCAACATAGAACTAAGCTAAGCGAAGAATATAGGCCAGCAGTCTAGAGATGACGGCAAACCAAAGGAATACTTAAATAAACGTATGTGAATAAATCAAATAAAACCAGTGTGTTTAATTTCAAATAATAACAAGAGAGAAATAGGAAGAGACGAACATTTTTACAATGGTCCGATTTGAAAATTACTTTTGCACGATAGGTATTGATAAACACAATAAATTTTTACTTCCCAATATTTAGTATCGTATATAAGCGAGTGGGGTTAACGGGGGGTCACCATTTTAAAAAAACTTCTGCTAGAACCTAGAATCTATGAAATTATAAATACCAACAAAACAGACTACTGAGTCCGGACAACCGGCTCAAGTTGGATTTTTAGTAGTTTTGCAGGTATTTGTTTTGTATCCACTTTATTATGGGGGTATATAACTTTTTTGTCGAAAAAAATAGGAAAGTTTGGATTTATTTATGTATGTAACTATTGTTTTTATTAAATGAATGATTATATTTTCTGAAACTATTTATTTCGACGAAATAAAAATTTGTACATGAAAAAAACAATCGTTCAAGTACTAATAAAATTCATTACGAACATTTAAAAAAAAATTTGAAGAAAATCGGTTCAGTAGTTTTTCGCAAATCCATATCACCGCAAAGTCATTTTTCAAAAAAACACTATTTCGATATATTCGCGTTTAAAGTTTAAAGTTTTTGGGTTTGGGCGGGGACGAGGCGCGCGACCAGGAGCGCTGTAAGTTTTTTTCTACTGCTCAAATCTCTTTGAAAATTTGGGGAAATGTTCTCAAGAAGTTGTTCTTTAAGATAAAGCAAAAAAATTTGTTTCGTATTCACTCTTCGCCATTTAATAGTTTTGCATACGGTTGGCTAGGGAGGGTAAATTAATTAACAGAAGTCTACTAGAAAAAGAAGGTAAGTTAAGATTTGCATCCCAGTTTAGGCGCCGTAAAGCAAAAAGAAGAAAGTTTTTTTGTACTGATTCAATACGACCAATATGTATTCCGTATTGCGGACTCCAGACGGGAGACCCATACTCCAGAATCGGACGGACTAACGAAATAAATAAAGTTTTAGTTAAATAAGGAGCATCGAATTCTTTTGACCACCTTCTAATAAATCCAAGCACTCCTCTGGCTTTATTAACCATGGACGAAATGTAGTTTGAAAATTTTAGTTTAGGGTCCAAGAGAACGCCAAGATCGTTTACAAGAGTTATTCTATCCAAAGAGCTGCCACCTAATGTGTAAGTCGCGTATATCGGATTGACCCGATAAAAGTCAGTTGTATAACTTCGTTAACACCAAGCGTAAATCTAATTCTTATGCTTCCTCGCTGTCGATTTATTTGCCCAATTTTTCAAACGACTTACTCTTCTGTAGATCATTCATCACAGCCGTGCTTAGGTATTGCGCTAAGACCCTGTGCAAACCTCTTCACAATATGTTAAGTTTATCGCTAGAAACTTCCCAATTTCCCAATATTAGGATGGAATCATTTAGTATTCCTCTTTACGAAAAAGGTAACAAGTTAGAAGACAGTAACTATAGAGATATATTTAAATTGTCTGCTATACCTAAGCTTTTTGAAAAAATCATTACTCCACATTTGCAACACCTTTGTCGATCAATTATTTCTCCGCCATTTAGACTTACAATCCGATCTAGATAACTTTCAAAACTAATGCCGAGATAATTTACTAAATTTAAAAGTTTCTATGTGCAAGTGATGACGTTTTATCTGGGTAATCCGATATACGCGACTTACACCTTACGTGGCAGCTTTTTGGATAGAATAACTCTTGTAAACGATGTAAGTGTTCTTTTGGACACTAATATAAAATTTTCTAATCACATTTCGTTCATGTGCCAATTATATTAACTATAAATTATATTCCCCTAATATAAAATTATTACAGATCTAACTATGCCTTGCATGATCCATTCAAAGTATTATGTTCTGACTATAATAGACCTTTTTCTATAATCTCAAATCTTGACCCTCTGCCGCTCCTGTAGCAGGGCCCTGAAGGGACTTTAAAACATGAACCCAAAATAAAATTCATGCGAAGAAATATAAATTTGTTAGTTTAAATAGCTGTTAAATTACTGCAGCCGTTACAGCGGGCGTTCCGAGTAGCCAGATCGCCAGTATCTAGGTTTGGAGCCAGTTTTAACTAGGCGTTGCCACCTGATCACGATCGCACCAACGTTGCCACTGTGTTAGCGTTGCCATTACGGTAGCGTTGACGACCACGATAGCGTTGTCAACCACGTTAGCGTTGCCAGTTGGACCTATCGGTTGAGCTCTGATTGGGTTAAACACAATCCTGAGCCAGGGCTGTGTTGAGAAGTTGGACAAAAAATTTAGGCACCACGTTCCTGGAGAATTTTCTCTGCAGCCGAACAGATAAAAGCTCGAATTCGAATTGGGACGACCTTTTTACTTTGTGCGCAGACGAAACCGACAGTTCGGTCCGTGTCCGTTGGCACGGTAAAAGATAACCTCTGTGCGGGGAGCTAAAGTGAAAAGTTAAATCAAATTGGTGCTGAAAACTGGGCAAGTAGTGCCACTGCGTCGAATTCCCCAGGCCAATGGTATTTTCGGTGGTGTTTCAGGAAGGTTTTGTTTGCAGAGAAAAGTGAGTTATAAGGGGATTCAAAGTGAACCCGCGTGGTTAACCTAATTTTTCTACAGGGACAAATTTTGGAAAAGTCGGATCACGGAATAGCGTCGTGTCCGGCTTAAGATCTCACGACTGCTGAAAGTGGTTGAGAATTCTGGGAGTAAAACAGGCTTTCGAGGGGCAGGATTCGGAGTAGGTTGTACCCCTAAGCCTCGGGCAAGGGGAGAGAAGTGAACTAATGTAGCTAGCTAATACAACGCTCCTAAACAAGTCGCCGGCATTAACCCATTGCTGCAGGAAAATAGCGGAGGAAATTTAATCCCCAAGACCGTCGACAACCTGCAGCCGTTATAAATATCACCACGATGCTCGCGATCGAACCCTTCTCACATGGAAAATCCACACGGTTTTAAATATGGAGAGAGTCTATGAAAATTTTATTCCTATTCCCTTTGCTCTTGTTATATAACCTGTCAAGATAAAATTTTAAGCCCATCTGAGGAGCAGCGTGTTGTGTTGCGCAAACAAATTTTTTATAGATATAATTTTATTTTAGTGATGATCATTTCAAGAATCAATTAATTTAAATTTGTTTGAAGTTACTAAAATAGGCGTATATAATATTTCCTGTTTATCTAACCTAATTTTTTCCAGTGTATGCATATGCACGCTGTTAAGCCTAAAGCTCTGACCAAACAATAACAATGCACTTTTTGCATTAAGTTGCACTCCACACAGCGTTTGGCCAATTACATTTTTTATACCCTTGCAGAGGGTATTATAATGTTGGTCAAAAGTGTGCAACGCAGTGAAGGAAACATCTCCGACCCTATGAAGAATATATATTCTTGATCAGGATCACCTCCTGAGTTGATATAGCCATGTCCGTCTGTCCGTCTATTCGTCTGTCTGTTTCTACGCAAACTAAACTCTCAGTTTTAAAGATATCGAATTGAAACTTTGCACACACCCTTCTTTCCTTTGCACGCAGTATATATGTCGGAACGGAACTTTGGTGTTTGCAAGGTTAGGAAGATGGGATTTCCTATGGGTTTCATATTCATAAGGATCGGCCGACTATATACTTTAGCTGCCATATAACTGATTGATCGGAAATGACATAACTTTGGTGTTTTTTAAGTTAGGAAGTTGGGATTTTTTATGAGTATTAAGAATGCATCATATGAATAATTTTGGAGAAGATAATTTACAGAGTATTCTGCAAGGGTATATCAACTTTGGCTCCGCCCGAAGTTAGCTTTCCTTTCTTGTTTTATTCTTTTATGGTTTTCAAGTAGCAAACAAAGCTCCCTATGCGACCTTTAAATATCTCTTTCAGCTTTCAGCCATCGGGAGTGCTCTGAAACACTTGAAATGTTGACAATGGCATACGGTGAAACTGTTCTGAGTAAAAAAATGTGTACAAGTGGTACAAACTCTTCCAAGATGGCCGGGAAGATGCCAATGACCAGCAATTTTGGAACAAACTTCGCTGACACACGACTCATACCCAAAACGTTTGAAAAAATTTCATGGCACGAGCCAAGCGATATACCGACATCTTCAGCAACTTCTCTGATAGTGATTCGACGATTTTCCAAAACAATTTTCGTCACTGCTTGAACGTTTTCATCAGTTGTTGACGTGCTTGGGCGTCCAGAGCGAGGCTGGTCATTGGCATCTTCCCGGCCATCTTGGAAGAGTTTGTACCACTTGTAGACATTTTTTTTACTCAGAACAGTTTCACCGTATGCCACTGTCAACATTTCAAGTGTTTCAGAGCACTTAATTTTATTTTTTACACAAAATTTGATGCAAATCCTTTGATCCATATTTTTCGATAGCAAAAAATCGCCGAGCTCGCAAAATAACTTGTAACTTTACGCCTCTCACAACCAAACAAAAGAGGATGTTCCATTGAAACTTGGTACAGATGTTAGGGAAGAGTGTACCAATATAACAAAACAAAAAAATCGATAATCGAAAATATGTTGCCCGCGAAATTTGAAAAGTCACCTTACTTTTTGAACACACCTCGTATGGCTCTTATATAAGCCACAGCACCAAACGCTTTTTCAGAACCATCCACAAATATATGGAGTTCTTGTTTTTGAGGTATTTTTCCATCGGAATAGTCATTTTATTTAAACTCAGCAAGTCTTGTCTGAAGGCCTCCCACCTTTCCTTTAGGGAATCTGATATCTCTGTGTCCCAATCTAGTTTAAGGACTGACAGATTTTGTTGAAATATTTTTGCTCTGATTATGACTGGAGCAAAAAGACGAAGTGGGTCAAAAATTTGAGCATCTATAATTGTATCTGCTCCAGTTAGGCAGTCATCAACATAAAAATTATTTTTCAATGCATTTGATCCTAATGGCCATTTTTCCAAATTTTTATTGGCCAAAGCTCCAAGCATTTTGTGGCAAGAAATGGAGCTGACGTTGTGCCATAAGTCACAGTTTTCAGCCGGTAATATTTTATTTCTTCGGACGGATTGTAGCGCCAAACAATCATTTGGTTAAATTGATCCTTTGGATTCATCCAAACTTGCCGATACATATTTTCTATATCCGCCGTAAAAACATATTTGTGAACTCTGAATCTCAATAGAATGGCAAATAGATCACTTTGAACAACTGGTCCTGGATAAAGTAAATCATTTAATGATTTTCCTGTAGATGTTTTACAGGAAGCATCAAAGACTACTCTCAATTTCGTTGTAGTGCTTTCTGGTTTCAGAACACAGTGGTGAGGAATAAAATAATGATGTTTTGGTATTTGACTAGGTAATACTTGCTTCATATGACCTAGTTTTTCGTATTCGGCCATAAAATCGTAATATAATATTTTAATGTCTGGGCTGGTTCTTCGTTCCAACGAAAGAAAATGCCTTGTCGCAATATCGCAAGACTTCCCCAGGGCTGACGGATCTTCAGAATAAGGTAATCTGACAATTAACCTTCCATCTTGTGCGTGCTGAAGATTTTCCAAAAAATGCTTCTCGCAATGTCTTTCCTCTGGCGTCTGGTATTTCCTTATCGGTTCCATGTTGTCCAGTTTCCAGAATTTTTCCAACGATGATTTGGCTTCCTCGGGTGAAGAAACTACCATGCAATTTTGTGGCATTTTTGCACTCATGTTTACTTGCCCAGCAATTATCCAACCAAATTCGGTGTTCTGGAGAATACAGGGTTGCCCATATTCGACGGACCCATCTGACGACGCCATAACTTTTGACAGAGATGCCAGATCGCTTAATGACATACCGCGTTTGAAGCGTCAGTCCAAGCAGATTTTTACCATGGAACAATACACGCCACGCGAGCGCTCTGAAATAGTTGAAATTTACATTCAACAGAACAAGTCAATTGTGAAAACTCAACGTGCTTTTAAAAAATTAAAAAATGTGAAAAGTGCGCCTTCTAAGAACACCATTAAGCGTTTATACGAAAAATTTACGACTGGTGAGGCTCTTTCTAATCCGAAGAGGCCAAATAAAAGTCGACCAAGGCGATCGGACGAGAATATCGCTGCCGTACGAGCCAGTGTTGAGAGGTCCCCAAGAACATCCCAAAAACGCCGTTCTCAGCAGTTGGGCATGGCTCGGTCCACTTTTTGTGATGCCAATTATTCGTCGAAAGCGTATGAGGCAGTTCTGGTTTCAACAAGACGGCGCTCCACCGCACACAAGTCGCATAACAATCGATTTTCTGAAGAAATTGTTTCCGGGCCGTTTGATGTCGAAAAGTGGTGATTTGGACTGGCCACCGCGTTCGCCCGATTTGACGCCGCCTGACTTCTTCTTGTGGGGATATTTGAAGTCAAAGGTTTACGTTAACAAGCCAAGGACCCTAGAAGAGCTCAAGGACAACATTCGTGAAGAAATAGCCGCTATTCCGGCCGAAATGTTGGCGAAAACGATGGAAAATGCTGCAAAAAGGGCACAATACGCCATCAACGCCAGAGGCGGCCATTTGAAAGATATCATATTCAAAAATTGATGTAAACAAATCTACTTGGAACAAATTAAATGATTAAGATTGCCAACCGCCAAATTTTTATTTTTTTCTTTGATTTTTAAAAAAAAAACATGGGTCCGTCGAATATGGGCAACCCTGTAGGTTGGTCTGAATAAGACCTAATTTGTTCAGGTTATATAACGGAAAAGTGATGTTCTGCGCCAAGCAATATATCAATTTTTCCTGGTTTCGCGAAATGTGGATCAGCGAGCCGGATATTTTTTTAAATCAGCTACTTTTATTTGTTCCGTAGGCTGATCGGCCACAATATGAGGAAGAACCAAGGCTTCAACTCTTGTTTCAAAATCGCTATGTATTGATTTAATTAAAACACTAACGCGTCCTTTACTTATTCGTGGCTGACCTCCAACTCCCTCAATGCGAAGGTTTGTTGGTTGTAGTTGCAACGATAAACGCTTAACAAGTCTTTCTGAAATCAGATTAATTTGTGATCCGGAATCGACCAGTGCGCGAAAATCTCCTTCTTGATAATTAAGTCCTTTCACTATGACTCTAGCCGTTGCTAACAGTGTGTATTTGTTCTCACAACTGTTTTTCGTAGCAGCAGAAGCGGATGTTTTAGGTTCGGTATTTGGTTTTCCGTTACCTAAATGTAGCAATGTGTTGTGTTTTTTGTTACATTTTATGCATGTATATTTAGACATGCATTACTTGGTCATGTGGTCTGCCTTAAGACAATTGACGCACAGCCTTTTTCGCTGAACCCAGGTCAGCCTTTCAGCAGGAGTTGACTCCTCAAATTTCTCACATTTGTTATGCTATGCCCTTTTTGACAAAACAGGCATGCCAATGAACTTGTTGTTGCTGAAGTACTTGTTTTTTGTTTTTCTTTATGCATTTTTCCGCCGATGGCTTCAAGTGCAAGAAAACGTTGTTCTAGAAACCCAAGGAATTCCTTTATTGTTTGAATTTCCCTGGTATCGAAAATAGTTTGCTCATACAGTGTGTGTGTAAGCCGATCTAGTTTTCTTGTCATATGGAACAGAAGGACTGGATCCCATGTATCTGTTTTTATTCCAATATTTTTCAAGGCTTGCAAGGATTCATTGAAATTGTCATGCAGATTTTTCTATTGACTGAGAATCGTTCGTCACATTAGGGTGATCAAATAATTATTTATAATTTTCTTTAAGCATGGTCCAGGCAGTATCATAATTAACTTCTGTTAATTCTAAATGCCAAACTAACCTTTCTGCTTCGCCAGAAAGATTAGCTTTAAGATACCACATTTTTTGTATTTTTGGTATCGCTGATTCATGAACCATTTTATTAAAAATGTCATGAAATTGTTGCCATTTTAGATAGCTTCCATCAAATTTTGGAATGGAAACTTTTGGCAACTGCTTCGAAGAAATTGTAGAAGCCGCTTGATTGGTGGCTACTGAAACGGGGTCTGCATATGGATGGCAGAATTGCAACATTGCTTCTTCCGCTGAGATAAATCGCTCCATACTATAGCCCATTTCTTCAGGTGTTATACATAACTTGTGGATTTCAAAATGAAGACTTTCAATTTGTTTCCATAAATAATCAAATAATCAACCGTTTTATAGGTAAATTTGTTTTCTGGAGATATATGTTTCATGGTTCTTGACATAGATTCCAGAACCGCTGCTTGGTGTCTGATCAGCTTTTGTATGTGATCCACCTCTTCTGAAGATGTTTCTGTTGCCGGTAACTGAAGAATTTTTGAGTTAAATTCTTCGATAGCTTGATGAACAATCGTCCGCATTTGATTGTAATACTGTTTTTCAAAATACACATGCGGATGTGGAGTACCCTTTAATGATTCTGGGATACTATTATTTCCTTGGTCGAATTTTTTCCAATGCTCTTCAATTTGTCGTTTTCTGTCTTCAAAATACGACGCCTTTTCCTTTCGTTTGCTGGAATCCTTTTTGATGTTCCATAGCAAAATCAATCAAATTTTCAACCTACATTTTGCCTTAACAATTGCCTGACCCGTTGGAAGATAATTGATTTGCTTATATAAACTGGCTACGCTTCTACTCGCAACCGATTTATGGTCAAAGACAATTAAGGATTTTCGGATTAGAAAAGAAAGCCAACAAATAGTTTAAAACCTTTTTATTTAAAAGGTATTTTTTATCTTATTTAATATGTGTGTTAAACAAATGTTTTTAGTTTTGGATGCAAACGCTTCCAGAAATGTTCAAGAGCCGTCTTGTTGACCACTTGAAGTTGTTGAGTTCCACTTGAAGAACCGCCTTGTTGTTCAATCTCGAACGTAAATCGACGATTATCCTGGGAGTCGCCAAGTTGACTCCAGTAAATCGGATTATATTGTTAAAAACAATTTTAATTTTGTGGATGCTACCGCTTCCAGAATTATTCAAGAATCGCCTTGTTGACTACTTGAATATATTGTTTTCCAGTGAAAAGCCTCCGTGTTGACTGTTTCTATTTTGGAAAATAAATCGACAATTATTCTGGGAGTCGCCTAGTTGACAACAGTAAATTGGATTATATTGTATAAACAACAATTTAAATTTTTTGGATGCTACCGCTTCCAGAATTATTCAAGAGTCGCCTTGTTGACTACTTGATTTTATTGTTTTCCAGTTGAAGAGCCTTGTTGACTACTTCAATTTCGGAAAAATTTAACTACTAGCAAACATTTTCTGGAATATAGTTTTCAATAACAAAATCAGGAGAAACCTGTAGTCGCGTGCCACGGCTATAAGATACCGGTTACAGATGTAACCAATTTTAAAATAAATAAATACATTTTAGGAAACGCCATTTGCCGAACTGCAGTGCAAACACTACAAGTTGCCAGTAAGCAGAGTGGGCTTGGCAACATTTTGCAATAATCTTGCGTTTTGTAAGAAAACCTATATTATCTTTTGTATTGTAGTTTCCGAGATCTCGAATTTATACGAACGACAGACAGATGACTCGTCTATTGATCCGGATCAAGAATTTACATATTTTGTATGATCAGAAACGCTTCCTTGTACATTACATAACATAATATTACCTTTATGAGAACTCAATGCTCTCACAGTATTTTTAAAACTAAAACGCCAAATTAAAACGCAAATTTTTGTGCATTTTGTGCACAACAAATGCAATACACACGGTAATAAGGAGTGTGGTTTAGTTGCAGCAAAATACCTAGTACCATATTTCATAAATATAATTAATCTTTAAATAAACAAGGGACAAGATAATTACCAATATTACAATCTAATAGCGAACGCATAGTAATACAAATATTTTTTTGAAAAACGTTTTAATTTTTTTAAACAGCTTTGCTTGGCACTGATTGCTATGCCTGTAAGCTATCAGTTCGGTTGACCACCGAAACGAACTTTAATCTATTCACTGCACACTGGTTGATCTAGTATGGCAGAGGCGGCCAAAAATACTTCCAGTTGGGATATTACTGCTATATAGACCCATTTAGATAAATAAAATAAAAAAAAAATTTTAAAACCATACGTTAAAGCCCGAAAAAATTACAAAACAACATTATATGACTTAAATTCAATTGCATACTTTTAGGGTAAGGAAATCTAAAAATATATATTATTTTATCTATAAAAAATAAAATAAAAACAGGTTGTTCAAATATATAGTAGCTCTTTGTATTTAAATTAAATAAAACAATGCAAAAAAATATATTTTTCCAAATATATGTTCTATATATATTTTCATTCTAACAAATCAAAAACACGTTTTGAAAGAATCGTTTTGCACTTGTTGGGTAAATTACGTTGCCCAGTTATGAAAGGATCTGAAGTTAATAACAACCGATTTATAAGGTCTTTATTAGAGGCAAGACGTGAGGTGTTACGTGTATGATTGAGTCGATACATCTTAACGTCCTTGTTCTTTGACTCCGCAACTTCTTCTGACAGCTCTCCAATTAAAACTAAAGCATATTGAATAACATCTGGAGCATTAATTGTATATCCGGAGGACAAGAATTACAGTAATGTTGCACAATTTCCAATCAAATGTTGTTCAATGCCAGTTATTTCTGCAGATGAGTTTGAATTATTGAAAAATATTTTTGCAGTGTTGCCATCATTTGAATTTCCACTGCCACCTGATTTTGGTTTATCGACAATAAGACCCAACTTTTTTTGAAATTTGGATGGAATATTTTGTTTTCTTTTCTGAAATAGTCTTTTATTTTCATCACCTCTTACTTGCCCCTGTCTAATTTCGAGTTTATAGGAAACGTGAAGCAAATATTCAAGGAAACGAATATAGGCATGTAATGAGAGTCAATTGTTTAATTTTGTTTTTAAAATCTAGTTCTTCATTTTTAATTAAATCTACTGATTCCTTTTGAAATAGAATTCGAATCGGGCGGCAATAACGAGTCGACGAAGGTCGGGGGTTTTTCCAAACAATTTTCTGTTCCTTATCATTTTCAGATTTACCTATTATTTGAAGCGGAACATATGATGTGACGAATAAGCAATTTATTCCACAATTCAGCAAATTTTTTGAATAAGTAGTCAAGTAGTTTCTTAGAAACATTTTCAATAATTTCGTAACCATCAGATTGAAATCTATGTTTAAGGTCGTCATATACTTTTTTAGCTTTTTCAGCAACTTAACCTATTACTGAGCACCACATTTTAAAAATATTTAAGAATGATAGTGTGTACTGATATCAATTGTCTATATATTAAAAAAAAAGTTTAAAAAAAATTTAAAAAATCAATTTAAAAATTCACAATTGAGCAATAGCGATGTTTTTCGATTTTACGAGGTGTGTTCAAAAAGTAAGGTGACTTTTCAAATTTCGCGGGCAACATATTTTCGATTATCGATTTTTTTGTTTTGTTATATTGGTACACTCTTCCCTAACATCTGTACCAAGTTTCAATGGAACATCCTCTTTTGTTTGGTTGTGAGAGGCGTAAAGTTACAAGTTATTTTGCGAGCTCGGCGATTTTTTACTATCGAAAAATATGGATCAAAGGATTTGCATCAAATTTTGTGTAAAAAATAAAATTAAGTGCTCTGAAACACTTGAAATGTTGACAGTGGCATACGGTGAAACTGTTCTGAGTAAAAAAAATGTGTACAAGTGGTACAAACTCTTCCAAGATGGCCGGGAAGATGCCAATGACCAGCCTCGCTCTGGAAGCCCAAGCACGTCAACAACTGATGAAAACGTTCAAGCAGTGACGAAAATTGTTTTGGAAAATCGTCGAATCACTATCAGAGAAGTTGCTGAAGATGTCGGTATATCGCTTGGCTCGTGCCATGAAATTTTTTCAAACGTTTTGGGTATGAGTCGTGTGTCAGCGAAGTTTGTTCCGAAATTGCTGGTCATTGGCATCTTCCCGGCCATCTTGGAAGAGTTTGTACCACTTGTACACATTTTTTTTACTCAGAACAGTTTCACCGTATGCCACTGTCAACATTTCAAGTGTTTCAGAGCACTTAATTTTATTTTTTACACAAAATTTGATGCAAATCCTTTGATCCATATTTTTCGATAGCAAAAAATCGCCGAGCTCGCAAAATAACTTGTAACTTTACGCCTCTCACAACCAAACAAAAGAGGATGTTCCATTGAAACTTGGTACAGATGTTAGGGAAGAGTGTACCAATATAACAAAACAAAAAAATCGATAATCGAAAATATGTTGCCCGCGAAATTTGAAAAGTCACCTTACTTTTTGAACCCACCTCGTACATCGATGTTTGCCTGTTAAAACATCGGAAAGGCAATGTTTTCTTTCTTTTCTCTATTGAGTAATTGAGATTTCAATGCACAAAACACATATGCACGAACACAAAAGAGCTCAAATGTATAACATAGACTAAGAAAACATTCACTAGTATTTATAAATTAGTTTCATTAAAGGGTAAGACCGGGATTCACAACTTTTTCTTTATCTGAAATCTATGTATGCAGAAAAATACACCACTCGCCAGGTCACTGATAAAACACTAATTTTAAAACAATAACACAACACATAATGACATAAAAATTACTCAGTGTTATTGTACATACCTTTATTTTCAATATTAATTAATTTAGTAGTAGATATTAATTTTTTAGTGGAAGCAAATTTTCAAGCTGCGTTCGCTGTAACGTGCGCGTGTTTTTATTGTCTCACTTTTTTCGCTATTCGTAGCGCGTACGAATTAAAGAGACCAAAAATGAAATTACCGTACGATTTATTGCTCTGTTAAGAAATATTTTTAAGACTAAAAATACCCAATTTCAAATATTTTTTTTTTATTTTTGGCCCATGAAATCAACTACTGTGCACTGGTAGCTATATTAGTCCTCATCGTAAGAATTCCATAGTAAGCTATAAACTAAAGAGGCGTTTCCCTGTAATTTTTTATAATCTTTAAAGGCGTGATATATATTTATTAATTAAGAAATTACATAACCCTCACTCAAACTATTCGACTCAATGCTACTTCTCTTTATAAAATAAAATTTATAGACTCAAATCGGTTTCTAGCTTAACAAGAAAGAAAAGCTAACTTCGGGGGAACCGAAGTTGATATACCCTTGCAGAATACTCTGTAAATTATATTCTCCAAAATTATTCATAATGATGCACTCTTAATAATCATAAAATCATATAATCGGCCGATATAGTCGGCCGATCCTTATGACATTTGGTAGGTCTGATTGATTGGCCAAATATAAAACCCATAGAAAATACCAACTTCCTAACTTTACAAACACCGATCAATCAGTTATATGGCAGCTATAGGATATAGTCGGCCGATCCTTATGAAATTTGGTAGGTCGGATTGATTGGCCAAATATAAAAACCATAGGAAATCCCAGCTTCCTAACTTTACAAACACTAAAGTTATGGCATTTCCGATCAATCAGTTATATGGCAGCTATAGGATCCCGATCCCGGCCGTTCCGACATATATACTGCGTGCAAAGAAAAGAAGGGTGTGTGCAAAGTCTCAATTCGATATCTTTAAAACTGAGAGACTAGTTTGCGTAGAAACAGACAGACGAACATGGCTATATCAACTCAGGAGGTGATCCTGATCAAGAATATATAAGTTAACACCTAAAATTATATGAAGACCCAGACATAAGTAAGAGTAAGCATTGGTTGCACAACAAATGCCCCCAATAAGTTCACACGAGCTAAGCCACGTGCGCTGAGCTTGCACCTTTCGGTCAGCGATCGTGGGAATGCAGAATAGCCAATTTCCAAAGTTGATCGAACTTGGCCAAGTGCATACAACAAAAACTATAACGTTAATGCATTGGCCAATGACAATTAAAATTGGCCAAGAGCGACAGCGAAGAATAGCAGCAACCAATAATAACAAAGAACGTTAGCAGAAGCAGCAACAGCGGCAGAGACGGCGGCAGCGATGGAACGACGCGTAGTCATAATGAATAATTGTTTAGCTTAATTAAAGTTAGTTCTTAATCCAACTCAATAAAGAAAAGAATGATTTTTTTATATAAAATTATAATCAATCTCTTAACTGGCGCCCGAACAGGGACCTGATTAAAAGCCGCGAAAGGATAACAAGTTCCGCGCCTCGTGAAGTTCGGAAAGTAAAAAAATCCCGACGTTTCGTTTGAACCTCCGCCTAATCCGTGAGAAGTGAAAAGAAAAATCCGAGACCCGGAAGTGCGAAAGTGCCGTTTAAAAAACGCCACAATATCGTCACTCCTGAAAAAACAGGACTTGTGCCTAGTGGACTAATCAGGCCAAACTTATCGCCGTGATCCCTTTAGTATCCGTTCGGAGGGAACGTGAGTAAGGTACAGAGGAGACCCCTTAGTAAACCCGCACTCAGGAGAGATCGCTGCAGCGTGGGATAAACCGGAATCTGTCGATCCTGTCGTCACGAGAGCACGCCGAGATATGTTATTACTGTAAGAATAGTTTTAAGCAATCTATCAAAGGAAACAAATTTAAATTGAAAAATATTATAAATACTATACGAAAGAAATTAAGAAATTAAGCTTAAAGAAAAAATCCACAGACAAAAAGTCAAAAACTTACACAATAATCAAAGACCCACACTATATTTCTTTAATTAATAACCTTCCGAATTCTGAGTAATCAAAATTTAAAGTTAAGCTCAACCTCTTATTGCTCATATATCCCAAATGACTGAACAAGATTTAGCAGACAGACTCGCTAATCTTGTCACACCTTCGTCAGTTAGTAACGCACAATCAACCACGCGAATCATGACCGAGAGAGACATCGAGGAAAAAATTAAAACTGTCCTAGAGGCAAACCTAAGCAGCCTAGTTAAAGAAATACTTAATCCCAATAAAGATTTTTCCAAGTATACAGACCAAACAATTAAAAGGGAATTAGCGCACAATCTTAGTGACTTAGACAAATTACCAGACATCGTGCGGACACTTAGAGATTTTTCGGGAAACAAAAGCGAATATTCTTCATGGAAAAAAAGTGTTGAAAGGGTGTTAAAAATCTATGAAATGAGAATCGGCTCACCAAAATATTATGGAATTCTTTTAGCAATCCGAAACAAAATCATCGGACAAGCCGACGCAGTACTAGAATCCTATAATACCCCCTTAGATTGGACAGCTATCTCAAAATGTCTAACAGCGCATTTTGCTGACAAACGTGACCTAAAGACTCTCGAATATCAGCTTTATGCTCTTAATCAAGGTAGCGATAGTATAGTCGATTATTATCAAGCAGTGTACCAACAGCTATCACTAATCCTAAACCAAATTGGCAACTTAGATGCCTCACAAGAAACTGTGCAATCTCTGACAGCCATGTACAGAGAAAAAGCCTTAGACACCTTTGTCAGAGGCCTCAACGGCAACTTAGCCACATGACTTAGGACACGCCCTACATCTGTGCAGTCTACTTGAAAATCAGAACACTAGGAATAGTCAAACACCGAAAATTTCATATTTAGGGAAAGCACCTTTACTACCTCCAAAACCCCAACAGCCATATAGGATGGCAGCCGTCAAACAAAACTTCCATCCACAACTCTATCATAATCCGAACCAAATGCAATGGGTACCAGTAACTGGAGCAACCCCAATTACCCAGCCTTACCAATTTAAACCTTATAAACAGCCCTATACAAATCAGGCCGGTGCAGTAGCATCCTACAGCACCCCAAAACCTCCCCCACGACCCCAACCGAAACCGGTACCTATGGAGGTCGATCAGTCAGTTCGCTCGCGTCATATAAATTACAAGAACAGGCCGGCAAATAACGATTATGCAGGGAAAAGACCTCTTAGTGCTTCCAACGTTACAAACAATAACAAAATGCCACGGCAATTTCATATTCAGCCAGAGACAGAAAGCACCGCACAACAAAATTCAGAAGAAACTACACCAAGCCCAGAGCAAGAATATTATCAGTTGGTAGAAGAAAATAATGTAAACGAGCTTCAGGAAGAATATGTATGGCAAAACGATACTGAGCAGCAGGAATACATAGATATGTCCGAGCTTTATTTTTTAGAATAAATCGTTCCTCATTACCTTACTTTAAAGTAACCACGGGGAACGGAAAAATCCTAAAATTTTTAATAGACACGGGCTCAAACCAAAATTATATTCAAAACCAATTAGTACCAAACCCAAAACAAAATGAGACAAATTTTTCCGTTAGCTCAGTCGGAGGAACAGCTAAAATAACACAACATGCTATACTTAAGCTCCCTAAAATTTCAGATTCACCCATGAAATTTTTTTTGCTAGAAACACTAAAAACCTTTCACGGTATACTGGGCAATGACACAATGAAAAGCCTAGGAGCCATTATAGATGTGAAGAACGATACATTAATTCTCGGAAATAAACGCAAAATTAAAATTCACCAATTAGCAACACAAGCAGTAAATACCATTGGACCGCAAATCAGCCATATGACCGAGTCTCAAAAATCAATTATAAATCTCCTCGTACAAAGTCACAAAACCCTCTTTGCAGATCCTGATACAAAGTTAGCGTACACAACTAAAGTAGTAGGTGAGATCAGAACTTCGTCCGATTCCCCAGTTTATGGAAAACAATACCCATACACAATATCTTTAAAACAGGAAGTAGAAAAACAAATAAACGAGATGCTAAAAGATGGCATTATAAGACCTTCAAGGTCGCCATATAATGCACCAGTATGGGTAGTTCCGAAAAAGTCCGGTCAGTCCGAAGAAAAAAAGTACAGATTAGTAATCGATTATAGGAAACTTAATGAAGTTACTATCTCAGATCGGTATCCGATCCCTGAGATAGGCGAAATTATTGCACAACTTGGGGACAACAAGTATTTTTCGGTATTGGACCTCAAGAGTGGTTTTCACCAAATACCATTGAAAGACACGAACATAGAGAAAACAGCATTCGCTGTAAACGGCGGAAAATACGAATTTACGAGACTTCCGTTCGGTCTAAAAAATTCCCCATCCATTTTTCAACGAGCTTTAGATGACATTCTGAGAGAGTACATAGGGAAAATTTGCTATGTATACGTAGACGACATCATAGTCTTTAGCAAAAATGAAGTAGATCACGGTCAAAATCTCGAAAAGGTATTTTCAACCCTACAAAACGCAAACATGAGAGTCCAAATAGATAAATGCCATTTTTTCAAAAACGAAGTAGATTTCTTGGGTTATACAATATCAGAAAATGGAGTTAAAACAAATACAGAAAAAATAAAAGCGATTACAAAATTTCCGGTCCCGAAAACATTAAAAGATCTTCGTTCTTTCCTGGGCATGACAGGTTATTATAGGCGGTTTATAAAAGATTATTCAAAAATAGCAAAGCCCCTAACCATTCTCCTAAGAGGCGAAGAAGGCCGTATATCTAAGACCAAGTCAAGCAAAACTGCCATTAACCTAAGCAAAGATGCGATTACAGCGTTCGAAAAACTTAAAAATACCCTCGTCTCTAGGGATGTAACCCTTTCATATCCAGATTTCGGAAAAGAATTCCAGTTAACTACCGATGCTTCAAGCTACGCAATAGGCGCAGTATTGGAACAAAATCATAGGCCAATAACGTTCATTTCACGCACCCTGTCAAAAACCGAAGAAAACTATGCAACCAACGAAAGAGAGATGCTTGCTATAGTTTGGGCTCTCCAGAGCTTAAGACATTACCTTTACGGGTATTCGAAGGTGGTAATATACACGGATCATCAACCCTTGAGTTTTTCAAATAGCGTAAACAATCATAACGCTAAACTAAAACGCTGGAGATATCTCATTGGAGAGTATAACCACGAGATCAGGTATAAGCCCGGAGTAGCTAACGTAGTAGCGGATGCGCTATCCCGAGCCCCTGCTGAAATAAATTCAATCAGCTCCTCAGGATCAGTCCACAGCGACGAAAGCTCATCACACAACCTCATATTTTCGGTAGAAGCCCCAATCAATGTATTTAAAAATCAGATATACTTACTGACAGCTGACACAGATTCCTACAGTTTTGAAATACCATTTCCAACATACCACAGACATATAATTAAACAAAAGTCCTACACAGAAGAAAAACTTATAGCAATTCTAACTACCAGACTTGACCCTAAACTTATAAACGGAATCATTACATCCGAAGAAGTAATGGGAAAAATTCAAAACATTTACCCTATATATTTCAACTCGTACAAAATAAGGTTTACTCAAAACGAAATAGACGATGTAACTTCAGAATCTCAACAAAACGAAATAATTACCCTCGAACATAAAAGAGCCCATAGAGAAGCAAAAGAAAATAAAATACAAATTTTAAAAAATTATTTTTTTCCACAAGCAATAAAGAAAATCCAAGCAATAGTTCAAGCCTGTCAAACTTGTAAAGAATCAAAATATGATAGACACCCCCCAAGAGGAGAAATCCAACCAACCCCCATTCCTAATTATCCAGGAGAAATAGTTCACATTGATATTTATATTACAGAAAAACATAGAATCTTAACAGGTATTGACAAATTTTCTAAATATGCTCAAATAAAAATTTTAGAGTCAAGGGCATCTGAAGATATTAAAAATCCGTTGAGGGAGATGTTGATTGCTTTCGGTATGCCGAAATGGATAATAATGGACAACGAACGCTCATTAGGCTCAGCAGCAATCAAGTTCATGTTAGAAGATGAACTCAAAATATCAGTAAACACGACTGCTCCGTATGCATCGGCAAGTAACGGACAAATAGAGAGATTTCATTCAACCCTATCAGAAATCATGCGGTGCCTCAAAAAAGACAACGGGAGCATAACATTTGAAGACTTAATTTTTAAAGCAGTTCAAGAATATAATAAGTCGATCCATTCTGTAACAAAAGAAAGCCCCATAAATATATTTTTTAGAAGCACAATCTCCAGTTCAGTAGAAGACATAGAAAAAAATCGAGAAGAAATTAAACAGAAAATCCAGAAGAAACAAACAGCCGACCTCAAATATCACAATCGAGACAAAATACAACCAAAGCTTTTTAAACCTGGCGATGTAGTCCACGTAAAAATAGATAAAAGGTTAGGAACTAAACTTACACCTAGATACAAAGCTGAGAAAGTGGCAGAAAACAAAATGACCACTATTAAAACACAAACCGGAAAAATCATACATAAAAATAATATAAGAACATAATTTTTCAGGCTATTTCTACCAGCAAGCCTGGGGATAACCACAGTGCTCGACTACTCCAACTCACAAATCATCTCACTCGAAACCGGATTAGCGGCTAAGCAAGACGGGACATTTAAAATCATCCACATCTTTAACATACACAGCTATGAAGAAACTCTGGCGAAGTTAGAAGATTCATTTCATTCACTCACCTCATCTCATCCATTACACCCCTACCTTTCATACGAACTAAAACAGATTCATACTGATTTACGCATTCTCCAAACACAAAAAAGACAAAAAAGGGCAATAGAAGCAATAGGTACTGCATGGAAATGACTGGCGGGATCACCAGACCGCCACGATTATGAGATCTTAGAAAATAAGATAAATGAGCAATTAGAAAACAACAATAAACAAGTAGTAATTAACAGATTAATTAACCAAAAAATTAACCAACTTACTAATGCAACTAACGCAATACTAAAAGTTACCCAGAGCTCGGAAGAAATCGTAAATCAGAAAGCAAATATTTTAAAGTATAAAATTCAATTAATAAAAGAAGAGATAACCAATATAATATACGCAATTACATGGGCCAAATCTAACACAATAAACTCTTTTGTATTCACAAGCACAGAAACCACAGTAGTGGAAGATATCTTTAAAAAGGAAAATGACTTATTTTTTAACATAGAAGAATTATTGGAATTTGCTAAAGTTAAATTAGCCACAAATGGCAACGACCTCATCTATATTATAAGCCTCCCAACAATTAAAACAGATAATTGTAGAACTTTAAAAATTAAAGCAATAAAAAAAGCCCAAATAATCAATGATATAAAATACGAAAATTTGTTAGAGTGTAAGAGACAATTATTTGCAATTAAAAAACCTTGCGAATCCCATAATGATAAGACAATTTGTAATTCAGAAAATTTGTTAGATTTAAGCAATGACACTTGTGTAAACGCTCTCCTGAACCTTCAAGAACCTGAATGTAAGATGATCAACAATCAACACATACCAGATTTCGAGGAAATACTGCCAGGCACCATACTACTGAACAACTTCAATGGGCCAGTCTCGCTAGACGAAAAACTTCTACAACTGCAAGGCTCCTTTATAATACAATACCGTAATTCAACAGTAACTATTGACGAAACTACTTACAAATCAAAAGAAGTCAACTTAGTCGAACCAGAACCACCGCTATTCCAACTAATGGGAGAAAAGACGAAGTTAGAGGAGGTTCTCTCACTACAAATGGTCAAGGAACTCAATATAAACAACACAAAAGCGCTGGAAAAACTAAGAAGCAAAACAACTATAGAATCTTCCGTTAGCTACGGATCGGCCATCATTCTACTTCTACTAATAATAGGTTCGATCACGGAACTCCTACGAAGACGTAAATCAACGGAAAGTACATCAGCTTCCGTGCCAGAAACGCAAGAAAAGCCCCCACATTCTGGACCTATTCTCTACGTCGTTGCGACCGAGGACAGTCGCGTTTAAGGAGGGAAGAGTTAACACCTAAAATTATATGAAGACCCAGACATAAGTAAGAGTAAGCATTGGTTGCACAACAAATGCCCCCAATAAGTTCACACGAGCTAAGCCACGTGCGCTGAGCTTGCACCTTTCGGTCAGCGATCGTGGGAATGCAGAATAGCCAATTTCCAAAGTTGATCGAACTTGGCCAAGTGCATACAACAAAAACTATAACGTTAATGCATTGGCCAATGACAATTAAAATTGGCCAACAGCGACAGCGAAGAATAGCAGCAACCAATAATAACAAAGAACGTTAGCAGAAGCAGCAACAGCGGCAGAGACGGCGGCAGCGATGGAACGACGCGTAGTCATAATGAATAATTGTTTAGCTTAATTAAAGTTAGTTCTTAATCCAACTCAATAAAGAAAAGAATGATTTTTTTATATAAAATTATAATCAATCTTTTAACTTATATACTTTATAGGGTCGGAGATGTCTCCTTCACTGCGCAGCATACTTTTGGCCAAAATTATAATACCCTCTGCAAGGGTATAAAATACCAGCTGGTTATAGAATGATACAATCAAACTATTCCAATCTTAATTTCATGGACAAATTTATTAAGAAACAAGAAAGGAAAGCTAACTTCGGGCGGAGCCGATGTTGATATACCCTTGCAGAATACTCTTTAAATTATATTCTCCAGAATTATTCATATGATGCATTCTTAATACTCATAAAAAATCCCAACTTCCTAACTTTAAAAACACCCAAGTTATGGCATTTCCAATCGTTCAGTTATATGGCAGCTATAGGATATATTCGGCCGATCCTTATGAAGTTTGGTAGGTCGGATTGATTGGCCAAAAATAAAACCCATAGTAAATCCCAATTTCCTAACTTTACAAACACCAAAGTTATGGCATTTCCGATTAATCAGTTATATGGCGGCTATAGGATATAGGCGGCCGATCCTTATGAAGTTTGGTAGGTAGGATTGATTGGCCAAAAATAAAACCCATAGAAAATCTCAACTTCCTAACTTTACAAACACCAAAGTTATGGCATTTCCGATCATTCAGTTATATGGCAGCTATAGGATATAGTCGGCCGATCCTTATGAAATTTGTTAGGTCGGATTGATTGGCCAAATATAAAACCCATAGAAAATCCCAACTTCCTAACTTTACAAACACCAAAGTTATGGCATTTCCGATCAATCAGTTATATGGCAGCTATAGGATATAGATATATATACTGCGTGCAAAGGAAAGAAGGGTGTGTGTGCAAAGTTTCAATTCGATATCTTTAAAACTGAGAGACTAGTTCGCGTAGAAACAGACAGACGGACAGACGGACATGGCTATATCAACTCAGGAGGTGATCCTGATCAAGAATATATATACTTTATAGGGTCGGAGATGTCTCCTTCACTGCGTTGCACACTTTTGACCAAAATTATAATACCCTCTGCAAGGGTATAATGAGGCAATTGGGGGTTGTCCCTTATGGCTTTCTACATAGCTTCAAAATATGAAATTAAGTCGAACCGAACTTTTGATTGTAAAAACATAAAAAATTATTGAAAATTTTATTTAGAACGCGATGTAATGATTTTAGCAGACTTGTTCGAGATTTTTAGACATAAGTTGTCTACAAATACATAAACTTGATCCTCTTAATTATGTAACGGCTCCCTCAATTTCCTGGGACGCGATGTAAAAATTCAAGCGAACAGAATTAACTTCTAAAGTAATTATAATATGTATAAATTTCTTAAAACGGGAGAGAATAAACTTAATGCACTCAACAAATTTTAAGTGCTAATAATAAATACTGTAAAGATACTAATCACGGGCCAGGATACATACAAGGTCGTACCAGGGTCCTCCACCGAAATATTTATATATTTGCTGAAACAGACAAGACGGGTGGGCAAATGGCCGGAGTTGTTGGGCTTGGGGAAATTAGGAGGTGGAAAAGGGGTGCAGCTGAGCCGGTCCCGTGAGTCCGGGTGCCGACCGTTCCAGAGACCTACCGGGATGTTGCCGGAACGGGCCCGATCCCGTGCGCCGGGTGTCGGGCTCGTTTGACCAAACAAAGGTGTTTCGGGGCCCGGGTTCGACGGCTACGTCACCCCTGAGCCGCCGGCCTGGCTCCATGGGAATCCTGAGGTAGATAGCGGTCCCGTCCGCCGGGAGCCGTAACCAGATCAGAAGGAGGCGGGAGTGGCCTCCATGGCCGCAGCGTTCCCGACCCCGAGAACCCGGGTGCCGCTCGCGCCTTGGCCACGGAGCCAGGTGAGGATCTCGAGGAAGTTGTCTCCACGGCCGCGGTGTTCGCGACCCCGAGAACCCAGGTGCCACTCCCGCCTTGGCTTGGAGAAAGGGGGAAAGCGCTGAAATATAAATGTTTCGTTATGTAGTTTATTTCCCTTTTCTTAGTCGGTCCTAACATAAATGGTTCCTAGCTCTAACTCCTATCTGTCTCACCGACACGAGAGTTGTTCCCCTAGGGTTAGGCCCGAGCCCTGTCTCACCGGCTCCTCCTGTTCCTCCATCGTCATGGAGGCCCGCCTAGTCACGGTGGCGAGGCCCCATGGTTCTCGTTGTCCTGGGCGACCGTTAGAGGTGCCGCTCGGCTGGGCGCCACTAAGTCCCGGACACGTGCGTGTCCTCGTTATTTTCTTCAGCTCCAAGAGACGTCCGATTGCCACTGGTGCCAAAAAACCAACTCCCCGATCGGCAAGCAGAGGGGCGTTCGTGAACCGTCCTCAGCAGCCGATCCCTTTGCTGCTCGTTGGAGTTCTCGCCTTCGGCCGGCACGAGAGCTTCGTGTCGGCGTCTGGCTTCGGCCCGTTGTCTGCACGTCGGCGCTGTTGCTGATACTCGTTGCACTGCCCGGGCTCTGCCGGAGCTCTGCTGGGTGTGCGTCTCTGTCGGTATGTGTGGCTCTGCCGATGTTGGCTCTGCCGATGTTAGCTCTGCCGTTCTTTTTTGGCTCTACCACGGAGGCGGCGCTGACGGCGGCCTAGCCAGGCTCAGCCGTGTACTTGTCGATTCGGCTGTGTAGCCCTTATGCTGCTATTTAGAGGGTGCCCTTCATGGGATTTTCGTCGTCGGTCCTATGCTAACTTATAATCTAGAGATGTTTGCTTATTCTACCTAATCTTATTCATAGCCTATATATTTTTATATATGTACATTTACGTATATGACGAGGATCCAGATTCTGAGTCCTCAACTGGACTTTCGGCGAAAGGTTTTCTGGCGCGTAGCATGATCTTGAATTTCACAATCAGTATGACTTTTTCAACTCCCCTCGGTTCCTTTTCAATTCCTTCTCACCTTCAAAATCACACTCAGTGTGGTGAGTTATGACGAGCACTATCTGTCTCACTCATGCCCACGCCCAGACTACGTTGGCGGAATGGTGTACCAACAAATAATCGTTATAATTTGAATTTTCAAAACAATCTGCGATACGGCCTTCCTGACCTATCTTGCATCCTCGTGAGTGTACAACATAAAGGTTTACAAAATCTATTCTCTTATTTTCTATACAAAATAAAGTTCAAGCAGGTTTCACAAAACATTTGAACATTTTTTTCAGAATCGAACAAAATTATTTCACAGTTTCTCTTATTCTTTTAATGTTTCTTTTCATACAACTTTTGCCATTAGATCCGGACTACCACCAACTAAAATTCAAACGATTACAATTCAGCTTTTTCTTTCATATGGTCATCAATCCTTCAAAAATTTACAAAAATCATGCATATAAATCATGAAGATAAACTGGCCAGTCAATAAATGAGTTAATTTAGCCCACAGCTTATGTCCAGGCAAACCGGCCATCATAAATAGCTTGCAGCTTAGTTCATAAGCCGGCCAAATAACAATTCACCGATCAATTCCAAAAGTTCATTTTATTTCAAAATCACAGCCCTCACCGGCTTGATCTGTGGCATCTTCATTATATAGCTCCGTGGCTTCTTCATCATCACACTCATCATCCAACTCTGTGGTAATCCCCTTCTCAGGCATACGTCTCAAAAATTCGTGAGAATATTTATATATTTATAAGGATTTCTAAAGGGCTAACCCTAGTCACTCTATTTAGCGTACAATTAAGAGCCAGTTGAATTTCACATAGAGCATCCTGCCATGACCCCTGACCTGTCTCAACCGCCGTTAGCATGGATTTTAGAGTACTCATAACTCGCTCTACTTGGCCATTGGCCCGACTAGCGCCCGTGGCGATCAAATGCAAATCTATTTTTTGAACAGATCAGAAATTACGGAATGATGTACCTGAAAAACTACGTCCCTGATCTGCAATCAGACGAGAAGGGACTCCGAACAATGATATTAGCGCTTTTAATGCCTTAATACAACTCTCTGTATCTAGCCTCACTGTATGGGACAAAGAAGCAAACTTCGTGAACGCGTCTTTTGACACTTATATATTCCTTCTGATCATTTTTACCACTAAGCTTCCCTGTAATGTCCATGACTGTATGTCACGGGATGTCAATCTTGGCGGCTTTGACAGTCTGCATGTAATACAGTTGTCGACAAATTTGCGAACGTACTTAGACATCTTGTGGAACCAATAATACTCGTACATTCGACCACCTAAACGGCTTTGGGATGATAGGGAGACAACGAGTTTTCCCTTTCTTTGAATTTTTCAATATAGTGTTCCTGCCCTTAATTCGTACGTTTTGGCCAAATCCACAGAAAGATCATCGTAACGCAATTTAAAAACAATAGACGACGTTTAATCGTCGCGTTGCTGCTCAGCTAACAACCAATTGTCAGTGATCTCTGTTTATCTGATCCGACAAACTGTCGTCGCATGCAGACGTGTATTTATTGTGCTCCGGGAAAAAGTATTCAATAAAATCACAAAAGTGCAGTGACCGTTTTAATAAATCTACTATAACGCAAAAAAAAGGTTTCTGCGATGAAATCGCGAATGTTTATATTGATTGGTCATTTAATTAATATAAAACTTAACAAAAAAACTCTAATTAACTTTACCACGAATACAATAAGTCTGAACGACGTTCGCACACAACGCCAACGTGAGCAAGACGAGAGACGGCTCTCAGTACAAAGAAATATTGATTACTTCTCTTTTAAAGGAACCGAAAATAATGCAAGCTCTGATCAAGCGCGGGCAATTACCCCCAACTGGACCGAATTCTTAAGCGTAGCGAGCGAGAGAGCGCGATCTTCCTCCCCCTGGCTACCATCGACGTCTCTGCGGCCAAAGTGAAGCTCATTAGCAGTAACCAGCACCGCAACTTCTTTAACAACGTCAACTGTAACTACAACAACAACTGCAACCGTATCGACTGCGCGTTTAATGACATCATCAGCTAGCAGTGCAAATATTTATACGTCTGCCGCTGCGCTGCCCGAAAAACAGCACAAAACCAATGAATGTGCTAAGCCGGCTGTGCAGACTGGTATAGATCGCTACATCCAAATCAAAAGGAAGCTGAGCCCTCTAAATTCTCAACGCAAAATAACCCGTAACAATGCTAGCCTAGCTGGAATAGAAACGCCCATGAATTCAATCCGATTTAAAATCTTGGAATCCACTGAAGTCGAGAAAAGGAAGCCAAAACCTCCGCCTATTTATATTCGAGAAAAAAGTTCCAATGTTCTTCTCAACAAAATGATCGAGCTTATTGGAAAGGATAACTTCCACATAATTCCTCTAGAAAAGGGCAACAACTAAGAGACAAAGGTTCAAATGAAGTCCGAAGATAATTACAGAGTATTATCGAAATATCTTACCGAGAATAAAAAGAACTTTTACACGTATCAGCTAAAAAGAAGCAAGGGCCTGCAAGTCGTACTTAAGGGCATAGAGTCCGATGTAACGCCTGCAGAGATAACAAAGGCGCTTCAAGAGAAGGGATTTAACGCTAGACTGTCTCAATATCCTTAACAGGGATAGAAAGCCGTAGCCACTCTTAAAAGTTGAGCTCGAACCAGAAAATAAGCCCCTAAAGAAATACGAAGTACACCCCATTTACAATCTTCAGTTCCTGCTGCACCGCAGAATTACAGTTGAGGAACCGCACAAACGCAATGCGAACTGCCAAGAATATGGCCATACAAGGTCATACTGTAAACTGCGCCCGGTGTGTGTAGTTTGTGGAGATCTTCATGATTCCGCACACTGCCCAGCGAGCAAAGATGACTGCAACTCGAAAAAGTGCGGCAACTACGGTGGCAATCACACTGCTAACTACAGAAGCTGCCCTGTTTATAAGGAGCTGAAAAGTCGCATCCACCAGAGAGGAACTGCCTCCCGCACCCAAAATAAACAGATGACAGCTTCCAGATCAAACCCTGAAGTCTTCTTCTCGACTGCAGCCAGATCCTCACTAGGACCCTTAAGCTCTGATAAAAATGTGACTTACGCAAGCGCTTTAAAATCAGGACTGGCTAACCCTGTCTCAAATAGCTCATTTCTGCAATCAGCATACCAAGAACCGAACACGGCTCAGCAGCAACAATTCCCGGACAAGTCGAAAAGCAACTTTGAAGATATGATATACAGCCTGCAACAAAGCCTTACGGTTTTTATGTCGTTTATGAGCTCAACTATGCAAGATATAATGCGAAACCAAAATCTATTGATTCAAATGCTGGTTTCACAGCAATCAAAATAATGACTTTCCTAAGGATATCTACGTGGAACGCTTACGGCGTCTCACAGCATAAACTTGAGTTAGCTCAATTCCTACTCGACAACCATATCGACGTAATGCTGCTTTCAGAAAAACACCTTACAAACAAATACAATTTTCAACTACGATGCTATTCATTCTACGGAACAAATTATCCAGATGGTAACGCACATGGTGGGACAGGAATTCTAACCAGAAGCCGTATTACGCACCACTATCATAACAAATTTGCTAAAAATTACCTACAGGCCACATCTATAAATATACAAATAAATACTGGCAACCAACTTACACTAGCCGCCGTATACTGCCCCCCTCGCTTCACTATATCTGAAGATGAGTTTATGCAGTTTTTCAACTCACTAGGAGACCACTTCATAGCAGCAGGGGACTACAATGCTAAGCACACACACTGGGGATCACGTCTCGTGACTCCAAAAGGAAAACAGCTCTATAATGCAGTTATAAAAGCCAAGAACAAGCTGGACTATTTTCTCCTGGCAGACCAACATACTGGCCGGCATACCCAAAGAAACTACCCGATTTAATAGACTTTGCAATTACCAAAAACATTCCTAAAAATCTGATAAGCGCCGAATGCCTCTCGGATCTTTCATCTTATCACTCGCCTGTCCTGTTTATTCTACTCCGACATCCAGGCGCAATTGGGTTAAGTACAAGAAATACATTAGCTCACACATTGAGCTAAGTCCCCATCTCAACGATGAAGCCAACGTAGACAGATTTATTAATACACTGGAGTCTGTACTCGTCTCTGCAGCTCGAGTTTCAACACCCCAAACTACAAGTACACAAAGCAACCAAAAGAAGACAAATCTACAAATAGAACAGCTCGTCCTCGAAAAGCGACGCTTACGTCGAGAGTGGCAACTCCACAGATCACCATCTGCTTGGCAAAGCTTAAAATATGCCTCACGTCGACTCACAAAAGCTTTACAGCAAGAAGAAGCACATGTCCACCGACGCTACATAGAGCAATTGTCAACATCTAGTACAAAACACTCACTATGGAGAGCTCACCCTACTCTAAGCTCACCGAAATTAACCGTGATGCCTATTAGAAATCCCACAGGCGACTGGGCGCGCAGCGATGCAGACAGAGCCAGCACGTTTGCCAACCACATTAAAAATGTTTTCCAACCAAATCCTGCCGACTTTGCCGACTTTACGATATGGGCCTCAGCTTCAACATGAACCGATTGATCAAAAATCAGCTGAATCCGAAAAAATCCCCGGGCTGCGACCTCATAACTCCAAAAATGATCATTGAGCTCCCATATTGCGCCGATTGCACTATCACCCAGCTTTTTAATGCCATCGCAAAACTTGGCCACTTTCCAGTGAGATGGAAAAAGTCGATTATAATAATGATAGCAAAGCCGGGAAAAGACCACATAATTCCCACGTCGTATAGACCTATAAGCCTACTTTCATGCTTATCTACACTCTTTGAAAAATGCGTATTGACTCTGATCAATTTGGGTTTCGTGACAAGCACGGAACAATTGAGCAGGCTAACCAGATAACATCAGAAATTCGGAACGCTTTCGAAAATCGAGAGTACTTTACTGCCATATTTTTAGACGTCTCTCAAGCTTTTGATAGAGTTTGGCTAGAAGGTCTTATGTACAAGATCAAAACAATGCTCCCCTACAACACCCATAAGCTTTTAGAGTCTTACCTCTACGACAGAAAATTTGCTGTTCGATGCAACACTGCTATAACTGACGATTTCACTATTGGAGCTGGAGTTCCTCAAGGAAGCGTGCTTGGGCCAACATTATGTGTTCTCTACACAGCAGACATCCCAACAAGCACACGACTAATAACATCTACGTTTGCTGATGATACAGCCATTCTCTCAATGCCCGATGCAAGCAACTGCGCAGCTAGCTCTTCATCTGGTCGATGTTGAATAGTGGCTATCAGATTGGCGAATTAAAGTGAACGAACAAAAATGCAAGCACGTTACGTTCACCCTGAACAGGCAAAACTGCCCGCCGCTCATGTTAAACCACAATCTACTCCCGCAAGCAAACGAAGTGACAAATCTAGGAGTATACCTCGACAGAAGACTCTGGCACATTGAAGCCAAAAGAACACACCTAAAGCTAAAAGCCTGTAGCCTTCATTGGCTTATCAACGCCCGGTCTCCCCTTAGTCTTGAATATAAAGTCCTGCTGTATAACTCGGTACTAAAACCTATATGGATGTACGGCTCTCAGTTATGGGGGAATGCCAGCAATAGCAATATTGACATAGTCTAGCGAGCTCAGTCGAAGATCTTGAGAACAATCACCGGGACACCGTGGTACGTTCACAACGAAAACATACATCGCGACTTAAACCTTCTACCAGTCAAAGAAGTGATCGCAGAACAGAAGGAAAAGTACTTTACCAAGCTATCGTTGCACCCTAACCACCTGGCGGGAGGTCTTACAAGGTTGATCAACCAATCACGCCTTCGTCGCAATGACTTACCCACCCAGCGACAGACTTGAGGGACGCGCAACTAGAATCCAGTCTTATTATACTGTTAGTTACATTTTAATGTTAAGATTCGTAAACTTATTGTTAGTCTCAAAATTAGGAGAAGGTTCAATAAATAAAAGCAAAGTTAAAAAAAATAGTGATCTCTGTCAAATTTATATGTTTTTCCACTGTACCTTTTGACTTGATGCGATCTAATGATATGGGATTTCGAGACAGAAAATCTTCGTGGGCCATTCTTTCACCTGGCCTATACTGTATATCAAACTCAAATGATTGCATGTACGACCACCACCTATGGACTCTCGGAGTTCGTTCTACTTTTGTGCGAGAGGCTTTGAGCGAATTACAGTCAGTAAACACGACGAAGAAAACTGCAGGTGTTTCCAGTTCGTACAAATGGTAACGCGATTCCGCTGGCGAGGTCCGTTTACTAAAGTATTCGATAGCACGTGGCTTTTGTTCGATTTTATGTAATAAAATTGCGCCATAGCCATCAGCACTCGCATCTGTATGGAGCTCATTAAGAAATTGTGGATAAAAGATAGTCAGAACAGGTTCACTAGTCAGGATAGAAATTACTTTCTGTCGTATTTGCTCGTGCTCTAATTCCCATAAAAATTACATAGTTTTTGAAGTTAGAGCATAGAGGGGTTTTAGCAACTGTGAAAACTTGGGAACAAACTGACGAAAATACGAGACCAGTCCAATAAATTGTCTCAGTTGAGTGACGGACTGTGGGGGCGGTAAGTCTACTAGAGCTTGTATTTTCCTAGGATTCGGTCGAATTTCACCTGCTCTAACTTCAAAGCCTAAGTATTCGACACAAGAAAAGAAAGAAAATCCTGCCTCGGCTAGTGTTTGTAAGGTGATTTGTAATCTCTCAAAAGCTTCCTCCTTTTTGAGTACGACTATCATTACATAGTCCATATAAACAATGGAATATTTATAAGTCAGATCACCTAAGGCATGATTAATAGCCCTTTGGAATACAGAAGTCGCATTTTTAAGCCCAGACGGCATAGCCAAGTACTCGTACTGCCCTTCTGGGGTTACAAAAGCTGTTCGTTCAATGAAATTGGTATGTATTGGGATCTGATGGAAGCCACTGGCCATATCAATACACGTGAAAAACCTAGCCCCACTCAACCTAGCTGTCTGGTCAGAATAAGTGGCAACGGGTACTTGTCGGAAACAGTATTGGCATTAAGCTCCCGATAATCAACACAGAGACGGCCTGTACCATTTTTCTTCCGGACAAGTGACATCGGACTCCCGAAAGGAGAGGAACTGGGTCTTATTATGTTCCCATCCAACAGCTTTTGAATAGAATGTCTAACCTTTTCTTTTTCCTCCACACTCAAACGATAACTGAACTGTCTTATTTTGATCAATCAAACGAATTTCTAGCTGTCCCGTAGACGCGGCTCTGTGGGATACCGTTTATGAATGAGTTTGAGAATTTTTGAAATATTGATAGCAGTTTATCTTTATCTGGTCCATGCAAATCGGTATCAACATCAGCCAGGTCAGGAGTACATTCGGAGACTACGACAGGTAATATAGACTTTTCATTAAACAAAAAAATCATCAAACGCACATATCAAAACATTTGCCATAATCTGTAAAGTACTACAAACGGAGTTACCACCTATACCGCATAGTGTCACTACGTTGTTTATTCTAGTCTCTGATAATCTCAGCGATGCAGTCTCTTTGATGATTGAGCATTCGGCTCCGGAGTCGAAGTAAATTAGAACGACTCACCAAACTGCAGAAACGTTCCTAAGGGCTCAAGTACGGTGCCTATGTTAAAATCTTTGATGGTGGTGCTTTTGATTGGAGGACGCTCCTGACGATCCGGGCAGACCGTAGATACATGTCCAGCTTTTCCACATTTGTAACAGATGACGGATGATCGATCTCTTCCTCCAGTATATCCAGATTGTTGATTGTTAAAGCGACATTTCGCCTTCTTGTAGCCGGGCTTGCCACAGTTGTGACACGTGATGTGAGGCATAACCCTAACTCTTTTTCCTTGTGGTGCTGGTACGTTGTCACCCGAATGCTGGCTCTGTCTGGCGTCAAACGAAAAGGCTTTGAGTTCCTAATGCAGCTCGTTTCGGTTTTGGATATCCGTGGTAAAAACCAAACGGCGCAATCGTTTATCTATTCTACGCTGAGCGACTTCCAGCGGGCCATAAGTGAAGTGACCATTCTGCTCCCATACAACGACAAGCACTCTCCTTCATTTGGGCGTCCATTTAGCAAATTCATAACGGTGGCGGCCAGAGTCTTCGTTCCTGAAAAATATTGCGAAAATAATTCTTGGAACTGCCCACGAGCTGGTTTTCAGACAAAATGTAGTCGACCGTTGAACACCAGGACAGCGCGTCTGATCCTACACGATCAGGGTTGAACTCTGGCAGATGTTTTGACATCTTTTGGCTCATTTTGAGAGCACTGCACTTGTTATATTAGTTCGGCGAAATTACGATTTTGCAACTCCAAGATTGCTAGAAGATTTGCATCATTGGCTGGAGGCGGGGTAATCCCACTTCTGATGACGAGGATCCAGATTCTGAGTCCTCAACTGGACTTTCGGCGAAACGTTTTCGGGCGCGTGGCATGATCTTGGATTTCACAATCAGTATGACTTTTTCAACTCCTCTCGGTTTCTTTTCAATTCCTCCTCACTTTCAAAAACACACTCAGCGTGGTGAGTTATGACGAACACTATCTGTCTCACTCATGCTCACGCCCAGACTACGTTGGCGGAATGGTGAATCCGCCTCGCACGAAAGAACGGAGAAGCAATAAGAAATAAAACAAGCGTGTACCAACAAATAATCGTTATAATTTGAATTTTCAAAATAATCTGCGACATATACTTGTGAGGGCTGCTAATTCAGTCTATCACAATACATTTGTGACGATCCTGCCTGACGGTTAGGCCGTCACAATAAATATAAGAAGTAGTTATTTAAGTTAAACATTATTATAATTATTAGTATGTAAGAGAAATGAAATAAAGAATATGAAGGGTATAGAACCATCCGTCCGAGATGGCAACCATGGGGAAAAATACTAGAAAATAAATGAATAAATCATCGTTCGCCCCGCGGACATTACTATCTAGCCCAGTGTCTCAGTGATTTTACAAATTTCTTGTAAAAGGACCTCCTTATCCGACTGATGTAGCAAGCTTAATATCCTCTGAATATCCTCTTAATTTATCAAATTTTAAATGTTTGAAGCATCAGGAAAATAAGATTAAAATAATAAATATGCCAGCGAACGGAAAATTATGGATATATGGTATGGTATTTAAATTTTTTTTGGCCTCTTTTTTAAAATTTTTTTCTGAATGCACAATATTTGAAGAATATTGCGTTAAGATTTTAGATTCATTCGAGTAAAACTTCAAAGTTATGGGCATTTGAACGTAGGTGAGTTAGCATGTTTTGTATGCGTTTTTTGATGTGTTAAACTTTAAAAACGCTCTCCTGAAAAGTTGCAATTTCAAAGTCGGTGAACACGATCCTGCAAAATCTACTAAACGAATCGTCTTGAAATTTTGCATACAATTTCTGTACCTAAATTCGCAATGTACTGATGTCGAGTTTTTTTTTTACTTATTATTTTTCATTTTATAATAACAAATATGTCAAATTTATAGGCTAAAATAACGTTTTTGACTTTTAAGTGTTACCAAAAATCCAATAATTTTTAAAAAAAAAACTCAACGTAGTTACCTCTAGAAACATATTAACTAATATATCATAATAATTGCGAGTAGAATATAAACTAAAAGTGGCATTTTTCCCGGTAATTTTTCATAATTTCAAAGGCGTATATATATTTATTCATTAGAAATTAGAGATAAATTAATTACCAAAACCTTGTAATAAGAATTTGTATATTCCCCTCACCCAAACTATTCGACTCAATACTACTTTCCCGTGTATTGGAAATTGAAGGATAGTGTTCGTTCAAATCTCGAAGGCCAATACGGCAATTTATTTCCAACTAATAATTCGGACAGACGAGAACAAAACTTGTGGACGCCTTCGTTTCCAAATTGAGAGTGATCCACTCAAATTTATTCAAGCCATTAAAAGAGTTTTAAAGTTACAATAGTGGTTCTTGCGAGTGCGAGGGAGGGAAAGCTCTTTTTAATACAAGAGCGCAAGTTCGACTTCATGAGATTTTAGGTACTAATTGTTACATTGTTTTACAAAAGTCAATCGCCACCGAATTGACTGAACATCGGCCGCGTTGACAACATTAACATACAAATGCTTCAACTAATAGGAATAGGTGCAAGACGGTGAATGGAGCGGTGAATAACTACAGCCACGCAAACCTTCCCATCATGTCCTGGAACGACGTCTACGACTACGCCTATTTTCCATAGCTGGGGGGGAACGTTGTCTTCGTGGATTGCCACCACTGTTCCGATCTGAAGATTGTCCACGCCTTTGGTCCATTTCCTTCGCTGCCGTAGGCTCAGAAAATAGTCCCTCGACCAGTCGCGACCAGTACTAGCAGATGAGCTGGCGTGACAACATCTCAAATTTAGGACGGCTTCCACATCCACTATGACGGTATGGAGCTCGTCCTCCTTCAGAATAGCGCTGCCCATAGCCTAGAGAAGAAGATGCTTGGCCGATTTTACGGCCGCCTCCCAAGGGCCGCCTCTATTTGGCGCTCTGGGACGGATGAATTCGATGGTGAATCGGTGGGCCGCAGCATACGACATGATACTCTGGTCGTTGGTGTCGACAGGTTCCAAAAGCTCCTTCAGGATTCGGGCAGCTCCCACAAAATTCGTGGCGTTGTTGTAATAAAGTTTGACAACAGGACCACGACGACCCACAAACCTGGATAAGCATAAAATAAATGTATTAGACGTCAAATCCTTCACAATTTCCAAATGTACAGCCTTGGAAGCAAAGCAGACAAACACCGCTATGTACATCTTGATGGGCTGCTTTCCCCGAATTCCAAGTGAGACATTAACAGGCCCAAAGAGATCCACAAAGGGTCTATTTCCATGCAATCGATCTCTTGATAAATTATCCATTATCTGTAATAGAAGTTTTGGTTTATAGTGAAAACAATAAACGCACTGCCGTACAATGGTACTGCACTCGCGACGTGCGTTAATAAGCCAAATCACTTGTCTGAGAAGCCCAACCAACGACCGGGGACCGGCGTGACAGTTGTAGTATAGGATCACAAATTTGCAATTTTTAGGCATTAACAAGGGGAATTTAACGTTGTGAGCAATGGGGGCATGTAGCAGACGACCACCTTCTCGCAACAAAAAATGTGACGAAGTTCCACACTGTTCAACAGATAGAAAAGGATTTAATTTTTGAATTCCAGCACGAATATTAGCGGATTTTTCTAGTTTTACAATTTCTTCAGCAAATGCCGTCTTTTGAATAGCTTCAAGTACTTTAAGAAACGCTGTTTCAAGCTCATCTGCTGACGGACAAATTGTATTCCAAGATATCTTTTTTCTTCGTTTGATAAATCATTACATATAAGCCACAATGCGAACTACTTTCAGATATGCCGATGACCTTTCTACAATATTTAAAATCGGGTTTAGTTCAACATCGGCCGCGATGAGAACATCGAGTGCCTTTTTGGTTTCTAGTGCTGCGTCTATTTCTGAAAGCTGAAAATGAGAATTTATTGGCCAGCACTCGGTTTCCTTCTGTAAAAAGCTAGGACCATTGTACCAAAATGAGGTATTTAGCTTATCCACAGAGCGAGACTAAATCCGCAGGATTTTCCTTGGTTGGCACATGCCGCCAAACAACTGGTGACACAATGTCTTGTATATCAGCAATGCGATTAGAGACACATGAAGCAAGCTGAGATGGATGAGTTTTTTTTTCCAGTGAAGAACACTATCGACTGGAAAGGTAATGATGTTGCGAACTTAGCTCATAGCTCTAGTCTGGGCACCGTCTTTGTTTTTAAAGGGGCAACCCTAGATTTTGCTGTTAGCAACTGCACCGACACCCCACATGGCTCAACCACTCTAACGTAAAGGCAACACCCATAGGCCCGAATAGAAGCATCAGCAAACCCATGAATTTGACACAATGCTTGTTTGCACGTTCCAACAAATCTTGGTATAACCAATTTTTCCAAGAATGCATAGTCATTTTTTACCAGGTTCTACTTCTTTTCAAAGTCTTGGGGCACAGGGTCATCCCAGTTCAGACTCAAAAGCCAAGCCTCTTGCAGAAATATTTTCAATCTGGTTATTATTGGGCATAACAAACCCAAAGGATCAAAAAGTATGGCGATAAAGGGCAAGATTGATCTTTTTGTAACCACCTGATCTGTGGATACTTTCCTAACGCCGTACTTGAAAACGTCAGTCTGTGGATTCCATGTCAATCCAAGAGTCTTGAGATCTTGAAGATCTCCGTGTAAAATTTCCGCATTCGATTTGTCGCTTGTACCTGCTTTTGCAATTCGAAGCCCATTTTGTCAAAACAATGCCCGCTGCTTCCAGGATCTCAATTAGCTCGCGACGAAGAACAGCCATTCCCTGCTCTGTGTCCGATCCGGTGAGCAGGTCATCGACGTAGAAGTCCGTGCCAAGACATCTTGCACGTTGAGGATGAGATTGCAAATGGGTCTCGCTAAAATACTTTAAGCATCTTACTGCTAGAAATGGAGCACTTGCTGTTCCATAAGTAACAGTATTTAGGCGATAAGTTTTTAAGGGGCTGGCAGCATCTCTTCTCCATACAAATAATTGAAAAATTCGTTGCGCCTCGTCAACCTCCACAAAACAATGAGAATCCTTCGGAATTGAACCCTCGATTGCAGTCATATGTCCGAGAGCCAAATTCACTCTTCCATAAATTGATTAAACATTAACTGTGTGTTCGGATTTTTAGTTAATCGTCTCTCTAACGACAAAAAACGCCTTCTCGCCATCTCTTACGATGATCCGAGACACGTTGGGATAGATCTAAACGGTAAAGATACTTGTAATCGACCTGAAAGATTTTCTCACAAAGCATTTCTTCTGGGGTATATAGTTTGTCACCCGAAACATTTGGAACTTGTTCCAACTCCCAGAATCGCTTAACTAGTTTTTCAAGTGGACCAGACTCTTTAACTATGCTCACCATAGAACACGCTTCAGTCTCTTGGGGTTGTTTTGATTTACACCGCCCTGACGCCACCCAACCAAAAACAGTGTTTTGCAAAGTCAGTGTATTTTCTTGTTTAATTTGACCATCTTTTAGAAGATCAAAAAACGCGTCTGCTCCAAGCAGCAGATCTACGTTTTGTGGCTTATGAAACGATGGATCAGCAAGCGGTATATTTGAAAGAATACTAAGAGATTCAATAGAGATGCCTTTTTCGGGGTGATAAGAGGAAATGGATTTTAGAACGACGAAGTCAACTACCATTTCATATTTATGAATGCGAGAACTAATTGTTGATTGCACAACTTGGTGCGCAGATAAGCTGGATTTTCCAATTCCCAACAAATTAATTTCTTTTCGAATCCGTTTTAGCTGCAAGCCTCTCGCCAACTCGTCCGTTATAAAATTGACCTGGGAACCTGAATCCAAAAGTACCCTGGTTGGCTGAATCTGACAGGAGCCAATTTTAATATCTACAACTGCTGTCGCCAAAACAACTTGCTGTGCATCGAGGGCGCTTGCATGATTCGGCGACAACAGATTTGAATGTTCTGCAGCTTGCACTCCTATATGGCTTGCCGCTGGATCTAAATTTTGTTGCTTGTTTGCGTCAGCAGTATAGCGATGTAACAATGTATGGTGGGGCTCTGAGCATACCATGCAGTGAGCTGCCTTGCAGGCGGATACATTATGCCCTTTTCTCAACCAATTTATGCAAAGTGGGACCCCTTTGGCAAATTTAAAACGAGCTATGACAGAAGCAGCTGAGAATGTTGTCATTAGACTTGCAGAACGATCATTTGGCTGTTTCAGGGCTTCTAATTGTTTGTGATACTGTTAATGAAGTTTTGCCAAATTGCTTGTTTCTAGTATCTTGTTGTCCTTTGCGACCTTTTGAGCGTCCACTTGTAGCCTCTTCAAATGCTGAAAGCGCTTATTAAGGGCAGTAACACACTCAGACCATAATTTTTTGATAATCTAAATTCTCTTCCCACCTGGAGCGAGTCTTTCTGTCAACCTTTGACAGGACAATGTGAATTAATAGTGCGTTTGCAATAACCTTTTCATCGCCAACGGACAACAAGGACTCATATATGGCCGATACTGTATCTTAAAAAGCCGAGATATGCCATCAAAAAAATTAAGGCACTCGTTGTCATAAACTTGCTTTACAGCAGCCAGAGCCTTCGCCTAATTCTGATCCGTCACCTGAAAGGCTTTTACAGTACCTAACGCTTCGCTTTCTAAGCAACATAATAAATGATTAAAATTTTTAACGTTGCATAGGGATGGGTCACTGTCAATTATACTCGAAAATATTCCTTATTGGAATTTTTGAATTCAGAATAATTACCACCAAACTTGGGCAACGGCAGTCGAGGAAGGTGCCTTGTATTCGATAGAGTTTTATTTAACACTGATTCGTTTATATTGTTTGGCAGGGCTGGAGTTTTTACTGACAATAACAATAACAATCGCGATGACAAGTCCGGATCGACATCCTCAATTTGCAGTTGTAACGAAAACGCACGATCGATATACGTATCTAAAATACTCAAACTGTACAGAGTTAAGCGAAATCTTTTTATTTTGCACTGCTTTAGCTATACGATTTATATCCCTTTTAACTGAATCCAATTTTCTCATAATATTTTCTGAATCAGCTTCTTTTACAATAGAAGTATTGTTGTCATAAGCTCCACGACATTAAGGCATTTTTAAGAAAATTACCAAAAAAAATTTTAATTATTGTACATGGTTTTAATTCTAGAAAATGTTCCACTGTAACTCCGAATTAAATCACTCAATCCAATCGAACTCCGTATGAGGTATCTTCAATTAACTAAGCGCATTTTTAATTATTGCGCAGAGCTTTTATTACATATCCACAATGTTCCACTGTCACCCCAAACCAAATCACTTAAAAAGGGCTCGATGTGGTTCGACCATAAGAGGGACTTCCAATTAGACCAGCGCAGTGCAAACAATGAGTGAAAAGCTTGTGAGGAGTTAAATAACTCCTCACAAATAAATGAGAGTTTGGAGGAATTCAGGTGGTGAGAGTTTGGAGGAATTCAGCTGTTGAGAGTTTGGAGAATACAGCTGGTGAGAGTTTGGAGAATACAGCTGGTGAGAGTTTGGAGAAAAACAAGAAGAGAGTTTGGAGAGTACGGCTGGAGAGAGTTTGGAGAGAACGTGTAACGGTAGAAGGCGGCGGACTTTGGACCGAGTATGGTGCAGTGCGCAAAACCGAAAAAGCAGAAGCCGAGAACTAACGGGATACGCCGGCCTATAAAAGCGGGCCGAGCGCAGGAAGCGGGATCAGTCGATCACAAGGAGTCAATCCAGCAAGATCAGTAGACAAGCAGAAAATCAGTGAATAAAACAAGTCAAGTCAACATCAGGAGGAAGCAGAGCCGCGCCGAGTCAACAGGAGCAAGATCGCTACATCAAGACGTTCGGGACTTAGAGTTGAAGTCTCCGAGCTGAGAAACAGGTAGCTGAGGTCCTTAAGGCGGCTAAGTCCAGGCGCTTTGTTCTAATTCTGGTCGCGATTTAAGCTTGGCGTATTGCTCGGCGAATCCGACAGAAGTGAATAAAAAGAGTCCTCCGACAAAGAACCGTGGGCTCGGAAGGGAAGTTGTCCAGAACCAGCTGCCGTGCGAAAACAATTGCCTTGTCGAATTCCGGCGTACGCCTGAACCGACAGGCGAGAATTGCGCAGGCCCTGGTGCGACTAGCCAAGAAGGACGCGCGTCCGAACCACGGGTGTCTCAAGAGGAGTATGCGTCGAGAGCACAGTAGTTCACCGCCAGAGTCCTAGACGGGTAGCTAACCAAATCCCGAGAGCCAAAGACCCGCTGCACCTAGTCTCACAAGAGCACGCGGACAACGGAGCCAGGATTCGCGCCGCGAGCAGAGCGAGGACATCGAGGACACGAGACACGACGAGCAGTCATCGCAGGCCCAGCAACAACCAAGCTACACTCCGACGTATCTAGTCCACGGCGAAGAGGCGAGGGCGGAAGCGTTCGTCTTGAACCTAGCGTCCTGCCACAGGGACTACATTGGCGGCCTTCCGGCGTATGCTTGAACCGTCAGGTAGAAACTGTGTAGGCGTCTGGTGTGACCGGCCGGGACAGATCCAGGGACAGGAGGCTGTGGCTGCGAAAGGCGTACGCTTTGAGAGCCCAGTGCCTGTTCACCCTAGTCTGGGAACGGTGACGCATCCCTAGACCCTCAAAAGCCCCGAGGCCAAAGACAGCGGAGGCGTTACGGAGCAGCGAGCAGCGAACAGCGAGGCAGCGGAGAGCGACGGTGGAGCGACCACATTTCTTCAAGGGAGGCGTTGAGATACCCATCTGTCACCATTAGTCCCAGGCCGAGGGACAAGTCGGCGAATAAAGATTTTTGTAAATATCCTAACCTTCTGTGCGTTCTCACTAGACAATCGGGCGGTCACGTTTATATAAATTTGGTGGGACGAACAACACAAATCTTCTGAGCTAGCCGCACGATACTCGTAGCGAGCAGAACGTAAAAAATCAGTTCGTTACATCTGGCGCCCAAAACGTGATTGTCCGGTCGGTGAGAATAAGCAAATAAACAGAAAATGGGGAAAGTTTGGATATATCTCCTCAAGAAAGATGATTTCGCTAAAATAGGAGCCAAGTTAGGCATCACTTTGGAGGGAAGAACGGATGACATGAGGAAAGCCCTCTCAGAGTACCTAACGAGGAAACAGGATGACCCAGGAGTAGCAAAGATCTGGGCTGAGCTGGAAGAGAAATACGACGATAAGCCAGGCCCAACAATCAAAGTTTCCAGGCGTACTTTCTGCCGAGAGGGTTCTTCTCAAAGTTGGCAGACAAGGTGAAACAGCGGAAACAAGGTTCAGGGAACCTTTCAAAGATTACATGGTGGACATGCAGACTTTGATGAGGCCACTCGGATACTCGCAAAAGGAGACCCTAGAAATAATCAAGGACAACTGCACACCAGTCCTGAGAATTTCACTAAGAACGTACAAAGTGGATACTCTGGACACATTAATGATCCTGGCTGACGAGTACGAAGAACTGGACAAAGAGCAAAGTTCTCTCGGAACAAAATCGCAGCACAACCACAAACTACATGCAGGAGATGTGAAGACAGGACGGTAAACCAAACACCGTCCTACGGCCAGTGGACACCGGTCAATGTAACGCCACAAAGGCAGCCAACGAACACGTTATGGAGGCCACCAAACACCACTCAGGTGGCACGCAACCCAATGCCAAGAGCCACCAATGCACATACCCACATAGTGAACCCACAGGAGGCATGTCGCCGTTGTGGAGGACACGACCACTGGGCACGAGGATTCAGGAACCAAAGAGTACTGTTTTGCTGGGTGTGCGGCAAAGTTGGCATCAGGAGCGTAGAGTGCTGCCAAAGGTCGGAAAATGGGAAGCGATCCCAGTCGCAGAGAGGCGCACAGGGGTCGCAAAGTGCCTCCTCTCCAAACTAACTGGCAATTTGATCGAGGAAGAGCAGCAGTTATCCGCGTACGTTGAAATTGAAGGCGTCGCATACAAGGTCACAGTTGACACGGGAGCTACGTCAAGTTTCATCAACGAGGAGCTAGCGGATAGACTGGCTGACAAAGGAAGGATCACAAGGACAAGACGGCAAGTTAGGTTGGCGGACGGCAGATGCAGCAGAATAAGCTCGCAGCTCGAGATCACGGTGGAATTTGGAAACAAACAGTTGGAGATGAATCTGCTAATACTTCCAGGAGTAGTGGATGAACTAGTGCTTGGATGGAATTTCCTCACGTTAGTTGGGGCGGAAATAAAATGTGCCGGGCATGAATTGCGAATACCGGCACGAAAACGGCATAATGGATGTCTGGAAGAAAGGCTGTCGGTGGCGGTAGATTCACACGTAAGTGATGAAGAGGACATTGAAAAATTCCTCGACGAACAGCTAGCAGAATTCAGCACCATGTCAGGAACATCTACAGTGGCCGAGCACCAAATCACCATGAAAGACGACAAGCCAATAAAACAGAGGTATTATCCTAAGAACCCAAGAGTCCAAGGAGAGATCAACGCAAAGGTGGACGAGTTGTTACAAATGGGCTTCATAGAACATTCAAGAAGTCCATACAGCTCGCCCATTGTAATGGTGAAAAAGAAGACGGGCAAGTGGAGGCTATGCGTTGATTTCAGACAGATAAACGCGAAGTCCATAAAATATGCCTACCCGATGCCGCGGATTAATTATATCCTGGACCAACTCAGAGAGACAAAATACATAAGCAGTCTAGACCTGAAAGACGGATATTGGCAAGTCCCTTTGGAGGCAATATACGGCGTTCACAGTACCCGGCAAAGGCTTATTCCAATGGAAAGTAATGCCTTTCGGACTACATTCAAGAGGTAAAAGCACGACTAGTAGCCGATCCAGTGCTAGCATGCCCAGATTTCGAAAAGAAATTCATCCTTCAGACAGACGCCAGCGACTATGGATTAGGTGCAATCCTGACGCAAGAGACAGAGGACGGCGAAATGGTAATTTCATACTCAAGCCGGACACTAAACGGCGCGGAGAAAAATTACTCCACAACAGAAAAAGAGTGCTTGGAAATCGTGTGGGCAATCAGGAAGCTGAAGCCTTACTTGGAGGGCTACCATTTTAAAGTGGTTACAGACCACATGGCTTTAAAGTGGTTAAACAGCATAGAAAGCCCTTCTGGAAGGATAGCAAGATGGGCCCTAGAGTTTCAGCAGTACGACTTTGAGATAGCGTACAGGAAAGGACAGCTGAACGTGGTGGCAGACGCCCTATCCCGACAACCGTTGCCGGAGAATCTTAGGGCCATGAAAGACGCATCGGAAAAACCACGCCTGGCAGCCCGGTACTACTGGCCAGGAATGCACAGAGACGCCAGAACCCACGTACGCAAGTGTGAAGTTTGCCTGAAATACAAGCCCAATCAGCTGCAGGCTGCAGGAAAAATGCTCACTCAGGTACCAGAGGAACCATCGGCAACAGTATGTGCGGATTTCGTCGGTCCATTGCCAAGATCAAAGCACGGAAACCAGATGATACTGGTGTTAATCGATCGGTTTTCCAAATGGACTGAAATTGTGCCGCTACGAACAGCGACAGCGGAGACCCTACAGAGGGCGTTCAGAGAGCGCGTCATATCAAGGTTCGGGGCTCCAAAGATAGTGATAACCGACAACGGAGTACAGTTCACCAGTCGATCCTTTAAAAGGTTTCTTAGCGAAATGGGAATAAAGCAGCAATTCACGGCGCCCTACACACCGCAGGAAAACCCAACAGAATGGGCTAACCGTACGGTAAAAACGATGATAGCTCAACTCGCAGGAAAGGATCACAGAACTTGGGACGAGAACTGGCCAGAAATTATGCTAGCAGTGAACTCAAGCATATCTGAGTCAACTGGATACTCCCCAGCGTTTCTCACACAAGGCCGGGAACCACGTTTGCCTAACGCATTATATGACAGAGAAACGTTAGGCTCTGGGAGAAACACAGAGACTCCAGACGAGAAGGAACCCAAACAACGAGACAGTCGGATTCAACGTCGAGCATACGCCCGAGTCATCCGCCTTTACGCCGCGTAAATAGGGTACATAAGAAAAGGAAAGATTGCTTAAAAACCCCAACAAGGCAGACGGATTCAGCGTCGGGCATACGCCCGAGTCATCCGCCTATACGCCGCGTAAATAGGGCACCTAAGGAAAAGAAAGGTTGCAGAAAAAGCCCAACGAGGCAGTCGGATTCAACGTCGAGCATACGCCCGAGTCATCCGCCTATACGCCGCGTAAATAGAGTACATAAGAAAGGGAAAGATCGCATAAAAACCCCAACAAGGCAGACGGATTCAGCGTCGGGCATACGCCCGAGTCATCCGCCTATAAGCCGCATGGAATAGGTTTACAATACGACCAGCAACTGCAAATCCGTAGCGTCATTAGACTCTATACGGATTAGCGCAGAGCTGCCGAAGAAAGGGGAGAGACGTCACAGCAGAGCTGCACCGTAGGTCCAGATGCGATGCGAGTAATTAAAAAAAAAATTATAATAATAATAATAATACATAAGAGAATAAAAACATAAAATAAATAAAAAAAAAAAAAAGGAAACCCTGGCACAGGGAACACAGAAAATACGGGCTCATCAAACATAACAAACGCGCACAATGCAAACAAATAAATAACACAAAATAACACAAGCGGCATCGATCCTCCCGTATACAACATCGAGGCCCTACGGTCAAGGGCGACTGGAGGGCGAAAAGCTAAAAGAGAGAGTAAAAAAGTGAGAAGGGTGAAAGTGAAGAAAGAAAGAAAAAAACTTACCATTGAAACTTTCTTGTCATATCGCTCATATAAAGGGATGGGGGCGCTTGGATTTATAAGCGGTCGATTGGCACTAGACGGTAGTGTCGATCGATGTACTCAGAAAACTGGAGATGACGGCACATGAAGGGTCACACTAAAAACTATCGCCACCACCGAATGGCAACGCTGCACTATTTCAAATCATCGAGATCGGCTGGAAAAGCGATCGGGAAAGCAGTAGTGTGACCAGACAACGAAGGAAAGGAGATGCTTAGAACGCAAAGCATATGGGGGAAACATCTTGGGCGGGACATTCAAAAGGAGATACGAAGGAGAACACGAGGCGTCTATGGGGAAACATCTTGGGCGGGAAAAGGAATGGAGCATCGGCGCTGTGGAACTCAAATGCGAGATGTGAGCGTCGAGGGAACCATTTGGAGGAGCAAGAAGACTCGAAGGCTACAAGGATTTACAAGGAAGACAGCCGGAGAGAAGGAAGTCAAGTCTATGGGGGAAACATCTCGGGCGGGAAGAGGAATGGAACACCGGCGCTGTGGAACTCAGGTACGAGCTGTGAGCGTCGAGGGAACCATTTGAAGGAGCAAGAGGACTCGAAGGCTACAATGATTTACAAGGAAGACAGCCGGAGAGAAGAAAATCAAGTCTATGGGGGAAATATCTTGGGGCGGGAACTACAAAGAACGAGAAGGAGCGACGTCGAGGGAAGGAGGACCAACATCAGCGATCCAGAACAGCGGATCCAAGGAGAACTGCAAAATAACAGCCGGAGAAGAGGTGCAAGTCTCATCGCTCCCGAAGAAAGGGGACAATGTGAGGAGTTAAATAACTCCTCACAAATAAATGAGAGTTTGGAGGAATTCAGCTGGTGAGAGTTTGGAGGAATTCAGCTGGTGAGAGTTTGGAGAATACAGCTGGTAGTTTGGAGAATACAGCTGGTGAGAGTTTGGAGAGAAACAAGAAGAGAGTTTGGAGAGTACGGCTGGAGAGAGTTTGGAGAGAGCGTGTAACGGTAGAAGGCGGCGGACTTTGGACCGAGTATGGTGCAGTGCGCAAAACCGAAAAAGGAGAAGCCAAGAACTAACGGGATACGCCGGCCTATAAAAGCGGGCCGAGCGCAGGAAGCGGGATCAGTCGATCACAAGGAGTCAATCCAGCAAGATCAGTAGACAAGCAGAATATCAGTGAATAAAACAAGTCAAGTCAACATCAGGAGGAAGCAGAGCCTCGCCGAGTCAACAGGAGCAAGATCGCTACATCAAGACGTTCGGGTCTTAGAGTTGAAGTCTCTGAGCTGAGAAACAGGTAGCTGAGGTCCTTAAGGCATTACGCGGCTAAGTCCAGGCGCTTTGTTCTAATTCTGGTCGAGATTTGAGCTTGGCGTATTGCTCGGCGAATCCGACAGAAGTGAATAAAAAGAGTCCTCCGACAAAGAACCGTGGGCTCGGAAGGGAAGTTGTCCAGAACCAGCTGCCGTGCGAAAACAATTGCCTTGTCGAATTCTGGCGTACGCCTGAACCGACAGGCGAGAATTGTGCAGGCCCTGGTGCGACTAGCCAAGAAGGACGCGCGTCAGAACCACGGGTGTCTCGAGAGGCATATGCGTCGAGAGCACAGTAGTTCACCGCCAGAGTCCTAGACGGGTAGCTAACCAAATCCCGAGAGCCAAAGACCCGCTGCACCTAGTCTCACAAGAGCACGCGGACAACGGAGCCGGGATTCGCGCCGCGAGCAGAGCGAGGACATCGATGACACGAGACACGACGAGCAGTCATCGCAGGCCCAGCAACAACCAAGCTACACTCCGACGTATCTAGTCCACGGCGAAGAGGCGAGGGCGGAAGCGTTCGTTTTGAACCTAGCGTCCTGCCACAGGGACTACATTGGCGGCCTTCCGGCGTATGCTTGAACCGTCAGGTAAAAACTGTGTAGGCGTCTGGTGTGACCGGCCGGGACAGATCCAGGGACAGGAGGCTATGGCTGCGAAAGGCGTGCGCTTTGAGAGCCCAGTGCCTGTTCACCCTAGTCTGGGAACGGTGAGGCATCCCTAGACCCTCAGAAGCCCCGAGGCCAAAGGCAGCGGAGGCGTTACGGAGCAGCGAGCAGCGAACAGCGAGGCAGCGGAGAGCGACGGTGGAGCGACCACAATTCTTCAAGGGAGGCGTTGCGATACCCATCTGTCACCATTAGTCCCAGGCCGAGGGACAAGTCGGCGAATAAAGATCTTTGTAAATATCCTAACCTTCTGTGCGTTCTCACTAGACAATCGGGCGGTCACGTTTATATAAATTTGGTGGGACGAACAACACAAATCTTCTGAGCTAGCCGCACGATACTCGTAGCGAGCAGAACGTAAAAAATCAGTTCGTTACAAGCTACCATGCAAATCACTCAACTTTTTTAATGTATATAAGCTGGGCTTAGCTGCGGTCAAAGGGCTTAAATAACTGTATGCAATTATGTATGCAGCCACAGCAAACCGAAACTGGCACAAAGAGAAGACGATTACCAAAGATACGGTAATTCTTTTCCTGTGACGCTTTATACTGGTACTTGTGGCCTTATGCAATGTGCATATGCCTTTATATGAAATATATTTTATTTGGTTTTTACCTTATTTGTTTGATGCCAACTATTTTTGTAATAGGACATTCTCACTCTCAAACCAATTTTTGCGATGAGGACTTTCAATCCAAATTTAATTGCCCGGCGTCCAGAAATCGGCTCCATCCAAATTTTTCAAAATTTCTTCTTTTCAAAGTCTTGGGGCACAGGGTCATCCCAGTTCAGACTCAAAAGCCAAGCCTCTTGCAGAAATATTTTCAATCTGGTTATTATTGGGCATAACAAACCCAAAGGATCAAAAAGTGTGGCGATAAAGGGCAAGATTGATCTTTTTGTAACCACCTGATCTGTGGATAATTTCCTAACGCCGTACTTGAAAACGTCAGTCTGTGGATTCCATGTCAATCCAAGAGTCTTGAGATCTTGAAGATCTCCGTGTAAAATTTCCGCATTCGATTTGTCGCTTGTACCTGCTTTTCAATTCGAAGCCCATTTTGTCAAAACAATGCCCGCTGCTTCCAGGATCTCAATTAGCTCGCGACGAAGAACAGCCATTCCCTGCTCTGTGTCCGATCCGGTGAGCAGGTCATCGACGTAGAAGTCCGTGCCAAGACATTTTGCACGTTGAGGATGAGATTGCAAATGGGTCTCGCTAAAATACTTTAAGCATCTTACATTTGCTGTTCCATAAGTAACAGTATTTAGGCGATAAGTTTTTAAGGGGCTGGCAGCATCTCTTCTCCATACAATTAATTGAAAAATTTCTTGCGCCTCGTCAACCTCCACTTGACGGTACATTTTAGTTATGTCTGCAACAATTGCGTATTTGCGACAACGAAACCTAAGGAGAGTGAAATATAAGCATGGCTGTATTGTTGGTCCTACCATAAGAAGGGATACTTGCGAAGTAGTCTTTCAAGATGCATCAAATACCACTCTAAGCTTAGTGAATGCGCTTTGTGGACGTTCTATACATTGGTAGAGTTTAAATCAATGAGAATCCTTCGGAATTGAACCCTCGATTGTAGTCATATGTCCGAGAGCCAAATTCACTCTTCCATAAATTGATTAAACATTAACTGTGTGTTCGGATTTTTAGTTAATCGTCTCTCTAACGACAAAAAACGCCTTCTCGCCATCTCATACGATGATCCGAGACACGTTGGGCTAAATTTAAACGGTAAGGATACTTGCAATCGACCTAAGGGTAATCGAACAATTGTTTCTCGAAAGATTTTCTCACAAAGCATTTCCTCTGGGGTATATAGTTTGTCACCCGAAACATTTGGAACTTGTTCCAACTCCCAGAATCGCTTAACTAGTTTTTCAAGTGGACCAGACTCCTCAACTATGCTCACCATAGCACACGCTTCAGTCCCTTGAGGTTGTTTTGATTTACACAGCCCTGACACCACCCAACCAAAAACAGTGTTTTGTTTTTCTTGTTTAATTTGACCATCTTTTAGAAGATCAAAAAACGCATCTGCTCCAAGCAGCAGGTCTACGTTTTGTGGCTTATGAAACGCTGGTTGGCTGAATCTGACAGGAGCCACCTTTAATATCTACAACTGCTGTCGCCAAAACAACTTGCTGTGCATCGAGGGCGCTTGCATGATTCGACGACAACAGATTTGAATGTTCTGCAGCTTGCACTCCTATATGGCTTGCCGCTGAATCTTAATTTTGTTGCTTGTTTGCGTCAGCAGTATAGCGATGTAACAATGTATGGTGGGGCTCTGAGCATACCATACAGTGAGCTGCCTTGCAGGCGGATTCATTATGCCCTTTTCTCAACCAATTTATGCAAAGTGGGACCCCTTTGGCAAATTTAAAACGAGCTATGACAGAAGCAGCTGAGAATGTTGTCATTAGACTTGCAGAACGATCATTTGGCTGTTTCAGGGGTTCTAATTGTTTGTGATACTGTTAATGAAGTTTTGCCAAATTTCTTGTTTCTATTATTTTGTTGTCCTTTGCGACCTTTTGAGCGTCCACTTGTAGCCTCTTCAGCCGACAAATGCTAAAAGCGCTTATTAAGGGCAGTAACACACTCAGACCATAACGGAATTTTTTGATAATCTAAATTCTCTTCCCACCTGGAGCGAGTCTTTCCGTCAACCTTTGACAGGACAATGTGAATTAATAGTGCGTTTGCAATAACCTTTTCATCGCCAACGGACAACAAGGACTCATATATGGCCGATACTGTATCTTAAAATGCCGAGATATGCCATCAAAAAAAATAAGGCACTCGTTGTCATAAACTTGCTTTACAGCAGCCAGAGCCTTCGCCTAATTCTGATCCGTCACCTGAAAGGCTTTTACAGTACCTGAGAGGGATGAATTAAATAAAACAACCTTTTCAGTTGAGTTCTGAATTAAAACTGAATTTTATTTTCTAAGTCCCTGCTTAGGAAACTAACATGAAATTCTTATTCTGGTCTTATCTGTGGCCTACGCAGAGGCCGCGTCTGCCTGAGCGGGAGAGTTATCATTTGACCCCCGCACAGGAACCCTTGGTGCAGTGTGAGAAACATCTCAAGTGATTATCTTCGGTTAGGCTCAAGTGGCCTGCACTTACAGATTACAAGTGCTAACACCGCTCCCTTGTAGGGTCTAAAATTACAGATCATAGTTTATGGCTCTGAGTCGATTTACAATTGTCACATGACATGCACAGAGCTCATAAAGTATTATATTTTATTTTTATTAGTGTTCGTCTGAACAGTACCTAACGCTTCGCTTTCTAAGCAACATAATAAATGATTAAAAATTTTAACGTTGCATAGGGATGGGTCACTGTCAATTATACTCGAAAATATTCCTTATTGGAATTTTTGAATTCAGAAGAATTACCACCAAACTTGGGCAACGGCATTCGAGGAAGGTGCCTTGTATTCGATAGAGTTTTATTTAACACTGATTCGTTTATATTGTTTGGCAGGGCTGGAGTTTTTACTGACAATAACAATAACAATCGCGATGACAAGTCCGGATCCTCAATTTGCAGTTGTAACGAAAACGCACGATCGATATACGTATCTAAAATACTCAAACTGTGCAGAGTTAAACGAAATCTTTTTATTTTGCACGGCTTTAGCTATACGATTTATATCTTTTTTAACTGAATCCAATTTTCTCATAATATTTTCTGAATCAGTTTCTTCTACAATAGAAGTGTTGCTGTCAGAAGCTCCACGACATTAAGGCATTTTAAAGAAAATTACCAAAAAAATTTTAATTATTGTACAAGGTTTTAATTCTGGAAAATGTTCCACTGTAACTCCGAATTAAATCACTCAATCCAATCGAAATTAAAAAGGGCTCGACCATAAGAGGGACTTCCAATTAGACGAGCGCAGTGCAAACAATGAGTGAAAAGCTACCATGCAAATCACTCAACTTTTTAATGTATATAAGCTGGGCTTAGCTGCGGTCAAAGGGCTTAAATAACTGTATGCAATTATGTATGCAGCCACAGCAAACCGAAACTGGCACAAAGAGAAGACGATTACCAAAGATACGGTAATTCTTTTCCTTTGACACTTTTTCCTGGTACTTGTGGCCTTATGCAATGTGCATATGCCTTTATATGAAATATATTTTACCTTAGTTGTTTGATGCCAACTATTTTTGTAATAGGGCATTCTCACTCTCAAACCAATTTTTGCGATGAGGACTTTCAATCCAAATTTAATGGCCCGGCGTCCAGAAATCAGCTCCATCCAAATTTTTCAAAATGCCTCCAATTATCCGGCTCCAACGAAATGGGTCCGACGAAAATGACCAACGAAATGGGTCAATTTTTTCCAACTAACAATTCGGACAGACGAGAACAAAGCTTGTGGACACCTTCGTTTAGAGCCATTAAATGAGTTTGAAAGTTACAATAGTGGTTCTTGCGAGTGAGAGGGAGCGAAAGCTCTTTTTAATACAAGAGCGCAAGCTCGACTTCATGAGATTTTAGGTACTATCTGTTACATTGTTTTACAAAAGTCAATCGCCACCGAATTAACTGAACAGATCGAAAACCGAAACACACAGACAAGAGAAGGAGTTGAATGCATTAGTAGTAGTAGTAGTGGTAGTAGATTATTTTGACCCATAATTGGCTTGGTAAATTGCCGTTAGCCTAAAGCCATAAAGGACATTATTTTGCTTACATTAAACAAATATAATTTAATCAGGTGATTTTTAAAAATTGGATAAACTTAATACAATTAACATATACAACATAATATAAGATAGTATTTCACTGGTTAATTACACGTATCACTTTAACTTAACGGCATTTCGAAATATTCTGATATCATTTTATTTCTACATTTTTGGCCGTGCTCCACAAACGCTGCTATCGAGTCCCAGTTATTCTCATTTAATAGGTTGAACAACTCGTCTTCAGTCATCGGTGTCCTGCCAAAGGCTTTCCTGCGGTATCGTGCATCAGCCTAAGATGTGCTTGGTGTCTTCCAGTCTGCTAGCTTGTAATTTAACCTTGAATAGATATTTCGCACATTTTCTATCGCTTGAATAAGATTTGCCACTTATCCTTCCCATTCCCTTCCAGCGATCATTCCATCTTGTTACCTTACAACACTTTTAGAAGCATATGGGTCAAGTTTGCAGGAGGTGTTTTACAATGATATTTGGATATCTATGTGCTTTCCTTACATATTTAAAGTAAATTCCTAGCGTGTAGGGAAAAGTGAATGTAGACCGATTTCCAAGTGTATGGTTTAATCTAGTGTGTTATGTGGTAAATAGAAGATTCTTTTTATGAAATGTGTCTTGATTTTTTCCACCTCTGCTTGGGATTCCCACTCCCATACTTCCGACGTATAGCATGTGATTGCTCTGGGCGTCGTCTGATAGATTATGTATTTTGTGCCAAGATTAAATTTTTTACGTGTAAAAAATCGTTCCATGTGTTGCTAATTGCTATCCTTGTTTCTTGTAGTTTCTGTGTTGCATGTTTCTCAATTACCATTATGTCATCTATGAGCAGTGCGAAGAGGGCTTCGTATTCTATCAGTTCCCGTGGCTTTATTGGGCCTACTTCTTTTTAAGGCAAGAGTAACTTCTCACGTGGTCAATACGCTGTCTAAGCTGTTAAAAATCAATACTTGCCCCATTTCCAACTCCATTTTGCGATAGTATTCCTGTTGTTTATTGTTGCATAGTTCTAGTTTGCTTTTAGGTATGCTCTTTTGTCATTTTCTGCGTTGGTTAGCCGTAATTGCTTGAGCGCATTCATCTATTTTCTTCGTGCTATTTCACAGTTTAAACAAATCATTTTTTCTTGTAACTGCGGATTATTGGTCGTTGCACACATTTCGCTGCATTTGTTATGCACTGCGCAAGATCTTCAATGCCTATGGTACTTGGTGCGAATCTTTGTAGTTCCACATCCACTCTTGCTGAATTGCGTTCTGCTCGACCTTAGATCCACCTGAGCTTTGGTATTAGTTTGCTACCGCTTTAGACCTGGTTATCGTCGACTGGCATCTTAAGATCTACTGTTATTGGCATATGGCCGGAGAAGTTCTCAGTTTAAATTTCCATGTCGTGTATTGTATTGTGCCACAATCCACATGCAGTAATTCAATGTAGACGTCGACTGACCTCCCACAAATGGGAGCTCTCCTTGTGGGTCACCTTGCGTTATTCTGTTAAGAATTATAAAGCCAATGCCAATATAGTTCCAAAAGCTTTTTCCTTTGCTATCTAGGCAGAAACTTTTGACACTCTCGAGATATTTGCAAGCCTTTCTGATTGACTGGGGATCACAATCATTGCCTGCTTTGTTGCTAATCGAGCGTTCATGGCTCCTATTATCATGAGATTGCTTGCAGATAGCACGTTTAAAATGTTGTGTCAAATTCTAGTAGGTTATGTAGTCCGTTTATCTCTTTTATGATTAACTTCATTTGTAGTTGTTTGGACTACTATAGAAAATTTGAAGATTTTATTTAGGTTCTTTTTGATACCACTATTAGGAATTCCTCCACATGCTTTACCTCTCCCCGCAGTCCTTGTGGCTAGTTGCGTGTGAAAGTATTGCTCGTTTATCTCCTTGTTATTTTCTAGAAATGTTTCGAGAAGTAGAACTGTGTTATGCTTTTTCTTCGCTGGGGTTTCTGTTGCTTAATTCTGTATTCCCTAACAACCCGTGGCTTTCATCGCTTATACATATTTGTTGACTTTTTAAAATTAGTTTCTTGAAGGGATTATGCGGAGTAATTTTTTCCTAGGGGATGTCGTCTTCATCAACGTTTAGAAAGCTTTCCCTTAGAACTCGGTTTCCGTTCGCTTTGCAGCTCATAAGGATTTGGTTTGCGTTCCATTAGAACACTTTTTTATTGAATAATTTTTGACCATAACTTTACATCCGTTTTTAAGTGGAGAGGTGGCTTTTAAGTTGTTTTGTCTTATCTGTTTGTTTGCGTTGAGATACATCTTAATCTATATAAATCTTTGAACCCCTAAGTTTTGTAGCAGGGCCCTGAAGGGACTTTAAAACATGAACCCAAAATAAAATTCATGCGAAGAAATATAAATTTGTTAGTTTAAATAGCTGTTAAATTACTGCAGCCGTTACAGCGGGCGTTCCGAGTAGCCAGATCGCAAGTATCTAGGTTTGGTGCCAGTTTTAACTAGGCGTTGCCACCTGATCACGATCGCACCAGCGTTGTCACCTGATCACGATCGCACTAACGTTGCCCCTGTGTTAGCGTTGCCATTACGGCCGACCACGTTAGCGTTGTCAACCACGTTAGCGTTACCAGTTGGACCTATCGGTTGAGCTCTGATTGGGATAAACGCAATCATGAGCCAGGGCTGTGTTGAGAAGTTGGACTAAAAATTAGGCACCACGTTCCTGGAGAATTTTCTCTGCAGTCGAACAGATAAAAGATCGAATTCCAATTGGGACGACCTTTTTACTTTGTGCGCATCCGTGTCCGTTGGCACGGTAAAATCAAATTGGTGCTGAAAACTTGGCAAGTAGCGCCACCGCGTCGAATTCCCCAGGCAAGGGTATTTTCGGTGGTGTTTGCAGGAAGGTGTTGTTTGCAGAGAAAAGGACAAATTTTGAAAAAGTCGGATCACGGGATAACTTCGTGTCCGGCTCGAGATTTCACGACTGCTGAAAGTGGCTGGGAATTCTATGAGTAAAACAGGCTTTCGAGGGGCAGGATCCGGAGGTATGTAAATGAGTAAATAGTGCGGATTGGCCAAACCTAACCACAGTGATTTTTAGTAGCCCCCCTAAGCCTCGGGCAAGGGGAGGGAAGTGAACTTATGTAGCTAGCTAATACAACGCTCCTAAACAAGTCGCCGGCATTAACCCATTGCTGCAGGAAAATATCGGAGGAAATTTAATCCCCAAGACCGCCGCCAACCTGCAGCCGAAATAAATATCACCACGATGCTCGCGATCGAACCCTTCTCACATGGAAAATCCACACGGTTTTAAATATGCTCTCCATATAGTCTATGAAAATTTTATTCTTAATAACCTGCCAAAGTAAAATTCTGAGTTCATCTGAGGAGCAGCGTGTTCTGTTGCGCAAATAAATTTTTTTTGTAGATATAATTTTCTTTTAGTGATGATCAATTCAAGAATTAATTCATTTAAATTTGTTTGAAGTTTCTAAAATATGCTTATATAATATTTCCTGTTTATCTAACCTAAATTTTTCCAGTGTATGCATATGCACGCTGTTAAGCCTAAAGCTCTGACCAAACAATAACAATGCACTTTTTGCATTAAGTTGCACTCCACACAGCGTTTGGCCAATTACATTTTTATACCCGTTACTCGTAGAGTAAAAGGGTATATTGTATTCGTGCAAAAGTATGTAACAGCTAGAAGGAAGCGTTTCCGACCCTATAAAGTATATATATTCTTGATCAGGGTCACTAGCCGAGTCGATATAGCCATGTCCGTCTGTCCGTCTGTCCGTCCGTATGAACGCTGAGATCTCGGAAACTATAAAAGCTAGAGGATTGGCATTTTGCATGCAGATTCTAGGAGTTCCTACGCAGCGCAAGTTTGTTTCAAAAAGGTGCCACGCCCCCTTTAACGCCCACAATCGCTTATATACGATTTTAAAAATTTTAATATTTCGAAAAAGTAAAAATGCAGTTTTATTGTGTTTGTAAATACCTATCGAAATGTAGAAGAAATTTTTCAAATCGGACCATTTGTTAAAAAGTTATGCGTGATCAAAGTTTCTATCTCCATCTCCCTCGCACTCCCTTTACCTGAGTAACGGGTATCTGATAGTCGGGGCACCCGACTATAGCGTTCTCTCTTGTTTTTTTATTCTTTTATGGTTTTCAAGTAGTAAACAAAGCTCCCTATGCGACCTTTAAATATCTCTTTCAGCTTTCAGCCATCGGGAGATCGATCTTTCGTCGCTGGATCTGGATAAAAATTTGTGAGTTATATTGCACAAGCTTTACGTATGTTTACCTGTCATATTTACATAATGAAAGGAGAAATTTTTACATTGAAATTTAATAAGAATTTGCCAAGAGTTGTGAGAACGCAATTAAAACAGAAAATTAATAAAGTATTTACATAAAAAAAAAAAAATAAAAATAAAAAAAATTAATAAAAATAACTTAGAAAGAAAGTGCACAAAACTTGGGTTAGATGAAGTGGAATCCAGAAAAAATTAATTTTTTGTAAAAATAAGTCACCTCGCTTAGAGCGTTCTAAAAATTATATTCTTATATTTATTTTGTTACAAATTTATCTACTTACTCTACTATATTATACCATACCCTAACATTGCTTATATTCATTAGAATTATTTTATAATGTTAAACCCTAGATTTAGCCTGAATATTAAATTGTGTTGAATTTGAATTATGAAAACCAACTAAACTAAAATATCTGAACTCAGCTGATGTCTACGCGGTGGTAGGATGAAAGGGATCATCAGCAAACGCTAGAGGAAGATGATCACAGGTTGGGAAGGCAAAGTGCGGCCACATTTACATCAGTGGCTTCGCCTTGTTTACTTTCTCGCGCAGCTTCAAGACTTTCTTCGCTATTCTTTTAACTTTTGAATATCTATCAAATTCTACCGGTTATTTCTTGCATTTTATTGTCGCTAGCACACCAATTTTCTCAACTTAGTATTATTAATGTGTAACTAGCATGATCCGTCCGAAGCAAGACCTCCACCCCCAAAGCCGACGAGCAAAAGCCGGAACATAACGCGTGCCCCAGCAAGGACGGGTCCAAGGCATTCCAAACCTCGTTGCACGTTACAGTATTATTCTCATTAATAATCTAAGAAAAGTGGCGGTCAACGTGAATGGGCCTCTGGGAGTAAAGTGAACACTCACAGGGACTTACAAATAGAATATTCAAATTTTATTTCCTTTTCCTTTAAAACAAATGTCTGTCTAAAACAGGAGTGTTAGTCCGGAAAAGAGTAAAGAAGATATTAGTATTTTCTTCTGGCCGAAGCTAAAACTCAGAGATAGCTAGAACATTTCCTACTAGGAGCCTTCGGACTTAGTGTCATTAAGCCCGTGAAAACAGATTGCACGCAACCCTGGTTCGTCGTCTGGCCGGCTAATGCTAACAATAGTATCATCAGTTCAACTGGATAGGAACTAGATGCACAAGCTAACGAGCAGTGCACTAGCCACAAATGACTTGTGAAAAATCGAATTTCTAATTTGTATTCAATTTTCTGAGATAAATCAAACTCCTGGTTATACAAATCTGGAATTCAAAGGATACATTTTAGATAAGGCATTGACCAGGCTCAGTTGAAGGTTTGATCGTCTCCCTCCACGATTTTAGAGGTGGCAGTTCTCTAAGCAGGAAATCGAATCTCTTGTAAATTCTGCGAGAAAATTTAGTAAACAAATAAAATCCTGCTATACGCGTAGCATACAGCTTGAGTTCAGGTCAGATTACATTTTTTTATCTTACCAATTTTTGTTGAGTTAGTAGAGAGTGTTAACACCAACAAGATTCTCTTATTTTTTTTTTTTTCGCTCGGAGTCCCACCGCCCACTTACCCGCCCAACCGACCGAGGGGCGCAGGCGTGTATCGTACGGCACGATTCGCGATACGATAGACGCGAGATAGGAAAACAAAGGTAAAGGTCCGGGGAAAAAAGTAATAGTTAGATCAATCTTGTGCCAATGAAGCAAGTATTAATCGTTTTAGGAGCGGCAGAGAGTCAAGATTTGATATTACAGGAAAAAGTCTATTATAGTCAGAGCATAATATCCTGAAAGGCTCATGCAAGGCATAGTTAGATCTACAATGATTTAAAATTAGGGGAATATAATTTCTAGTTAATCTACTTGGCACAGAAAAGTTTAGCCGACTTAACAAGTCGGGGCCGTCAATATCACCATGTATAAGGTTATAAATAAAGATAGTACCAAGTATCGTTCTACGGTTGGCTAGGGATGGTAAATTAATCAAAAGTAGTCTACTAGAATAAGAAGGATTTGCATCCCAGTTTAGGCGCCGTAAAGCAAAAAGAAGGAAGTTTTTTTGTACAGATTCAATACGACCAATATGTATTCCGTATTGTGGACTCCAGACGGGAGACCCATACTCCAGAATCGGACGGACTAGCGAAATAAATAAAGTTTTAGTTAAATAAGGATCATCGAATTCTTTTGACCACCTTTTAATAAATCCAAGCACTCCTCTGGCCTTATTAACCATGGTCAAATGTGATTAGAAAATTTTAGTTTATCTAAGTTCTTCTCTTTAATTAAAATAACACTACATAAATTCACAATGGGTTTGGACCATTCCCCTGATAACACGGCCGCTGGAGAAAACCCTAAGCCAGTATGTCCCATTTGTAAGGCAGAGATTGAATCAGTAGCCACATCATTAAGAACACCATGTAAGCACGATTTCCATAAGCTATGCTTAGAAGCTCACTTTCTGAAAAGCACACTTTGTCCAGTTTGCAAGGTTCAACTGGGAGTGCCCGGGAAGCCCGAGCTGTCTCTCGAGCACAGCAATCCGGAACTAGCAAGAGTGTAGCAACAGGCAGCAAAGTCCAGAACCCAAGTACTACTCCTAGTGTCAGCAGCGAACCATTATTTGATACCGCTGGGGCCGTAAACGATATTACATTGTTGGCAATGGAAAAGCGACTTTTAGCCATGTTGACCGATAAGCTGGAAAGCTCCGTAGGAGAATGTATACAAAGAGTATTAGAGGCACAAAATTCTATCTCGGCCGAAGACACAGGCAGAGCTTATCAGAGATCACAGTCGAATATAGACGAAAGATCCCATATTCATTTCCAAACCTGAGAAACCATAACCCAACCAGGAACAGATCAATAGTAGCTTCTCCAGCATCACAAGCTAATAGCGGTAGTGAGTTGTCGCAAAGACCCGATAAGGTAGCCTAGATTTTGAACAGTTGGAAAGTCAAATTTTCCGCAACAGGGGTAACTGTAGACAATTTCATATACAGAGTGGAAGCTCTTACTCATCAAACCCTAGAGAGGAATTTCGAGATATTGTGCCGCAATGCAAACGTTTTGTTTGAGGGCAAGGCGAATGGTTTTTATTGGAGATATCACAAGTCAGGAAGATTAGTTCGCTGGGACAGTTTATGCGAAGCCTTACGCATGCAGTTCCGTCAGGGAAGAAATGATGGAGACATCGAAGAAATGATTGGAAACCGGAAGCAGAAACCTGCTGGAAGCTTCGAGAGTTTTTTCGACAGTGTATCAGCATTAATTGACCAACTCGAGCAACCGTGAAACACCGGAAAATTAGTCCGAGTACTCAAGAGTAATTTGAGACCGGAGATCCGTCACGTGAATCTTTCTTGGAAGACGTTAAGCGGAGTTATGGGTACTCCAAAAATACCCCTTTTAAGAGAGAGGTTTCCGAATTAGTACAGAGCGGGAAGGAGAGGTACAGTGAATCTAAGGAAGATGAGGCAGTAGAAGCTTTCACATTAAAATGTTGGAACTGTCAAGAAGAAGGACACCGTTACCAAGAGTGCGTGTCGGAACGTAGAGTGTTTTGTTATGGATGCGGGGCCGCAGACACTTATAAACATAGTTGTTCGAAGTGTTCAAAAAACTAAAAGGCAGTGCTGCGAGGTCAAGGTACAAACCGAAGACATCCAGTGCTCTACGCAGTCAGTCAACGATGACCGAGCAATAAATTGAGCCTCTGAAAATGTTTCCAAAGATATACCGGACGAACAAAATAAGCCTGAATTTTCGTTTTTACATAAAAAGATAGCACAAATTTCGGAAATCAAAATTTCTGAGGGAAGTCTTATCACTCCTTTCAAACCTTTATAAGGGCGAAACGCTTCTAGATGTAGATCCTTTTGGAAAAATGTTCGAATTTGTCGAATGGTATCAAACAGATCAGTGAAGTTCCTATAAAATCTCGAGACCCTCGTCCTTTCCTGCCAGTAAAATTATTAGATCGCACTGTTTACGGCCTGTTAGATTCAGGAGCCTCGATATTCTGTATCGGATGAGAGTTAGACAAAGAAGTAATAGACAGCCAAATGACTTACAAGCCCCTTAATCAGAAAGCGAGCACGGCCGATGGAACCGTTCAGCAGGTATTAGGATTAATAAAGGTTGATCTAGAATTCAATTTATATCGTTTCATCATTGAAACAACAATTGAATTTAGGAGTGGATTTCTAGAAACCCTATGATTTATTTCCCAAGCATTTAAATTTGTCAGAAGTGGAAAAAGTTCCTAATTGTTGTGATGAAGGAGTCGATGCCAACAGACATGAATTAACTGGCGGAAATAGATCGCATGTTTCAACTCGGAGTGATCGAAGAGTCGGAAAGCTCGTGGTGTTCCCCAATAGTAATGGTGACAAAACCAGGCAAGGTGCGGATATGCTTAGACTGTCGCAAAGTGAATAGCTTTACCGAGAAAGACGCTTATCAACTTCCGCAGATTAATGGAATACTCAAACTTTGAAAAGCATTTGGAAGTCCTTAGAGAAATAGCCCTGCACTTAAGGCGAGCTGAACTAACAATTAACGTGGGGAAAAGCCATTTTTGTATGCGGAGTGTACGTTATTTAGGCCACATCATAGGCGATGGCGGCATTAGAACGGATCCTGAGAAGATTTCGGCGATAAGCAACTTCCCAGCTCCAAAAACCCTCCGTAGTTTAAGAATGTTCATGGGCTTATGCGGATGGTATCGCAAATTTGTCCCTAATTTTGCCTCTTTGGCTTCACCACTTACTGATTTAATGACAACTAAAAGGAAATTTGTCTTAACCGAACAGGCTCTCAAAGCATTCGACGAGTTAAAACGTTGTTTGCGGCTCCTGTGCTGAGTAGTCCCAATTTTTCAGAGCCATTTGCAATTCACTGCGATGTCAGTAAGACCGGAGTAGGTGCTGTACTTGTACAAATATCCAAGGAAGGGGACGAACGTCCTATCGCGTTAATATCTAAGAAATTAAATAAGTCTTAACGTAATTATACGGTGACGGAGCTAGAATGTTTAGCCGCAATTGTGGCTCTCAAAATTTTTAGAGCATACATAGAAGGGCATGAGTTTCGGATCATCACTGATCACGCATCATTAAAATGGTTCATGTCTAACACCGACATAAGTTCTCGTTTGGCTCCGTGGGCTTTATCTCTACAAAGGTTTCGATTTACTATTGAGCATCGGAAAGGTTCGCTGAACGTAGTACCTGACGTGTTGTCTAGAGTAAACGAAGACGAAATCGCTGCATTGGATATACGAGAGGGTTTGTTAGTCGACTTAGGCTCAGACCATTTCAAGTCACCAGAATATTTAGAACTATTGCAGCAGGTAAAAGCCTATCAAAACCATTTTCCCGATCTAAAAGTGGAAAATGGATATCTCTATCGCAAAGCGGAACATCTCTCTGGCATGCAAGTCCACGACGAGTACGCTTGGAGACTGTGGATTCCGAAAGCCTTAGTTCCTGGGATTCTTATGAAAGCACATGATAGTCCTATTTCTTCTCATGGTGGAATTCATAAGACGATTAAACGGATTAGGAGGTACTATTTCTGGCCAGGGTTAGTATCCGACGTAAGAAAGTACATAAGCTCTTGCGAAGTTTGTAAAACTACAAAGGCTCCAAATCACGTCCTTAGACCGCCGATGGGAAAATCACCCGAAACTCAGCGTTTTTTCCAACGGTTATACATCGATTTTCTTGGGCCGTATCCACAATCAAGGAGCGGAAATATCGGTATTTTTATTGTGTTGGATCACTTTACGAAATACGTATTTTTAAAGCCTGTTCGAAAGATAAACGCAGGAGAAGTGGTAAAATATCTCGGAAATGATTTGTTTATGTCATTCGGAGTACCGGGGACGATCGTGTCCGACAATGGATCACAATTTCGCTCAGAAGAATTTCGGAAGTTGACTGCCAAGTATGAAATTGCTCACCCTTTTACCGCAGTACATTCGCCTCAGGCCAACGCCTCGGAGAAAGTCAATCGTTCGGTCATTTCCGGCATTCGATCTTATTTGCGTCCAGTTCAAAATGATTGGGATGAGCACCTCAACCAAATATGTTGTGCTTTGCGATCCTCAGTACATTCGAGTATAGGCACTTCGCCCTGTTATATGATTTTCGGTCAACATATGATAACCTCGGGTTCAACTTACGCACTCCTCAGAAAATTAAATCTGCTGGATGATCGTTCTATCCTTTTTAGTAGACCTGATTCTTTTGAAATCATTAGACAGCAAGCTTCTAGCCACATGTTGTGCGTCTTCACAGAGAACGGTCGTGTTTTTGTTTTGCGCTCCGAATTTTCATTTTTCTTATTGAAACTCGCTTCGCGAGTGCATCGTTATTAACTTGTGTTTAGTAAACAAAAAGTTTTTATCATAAATTAATTCGGTGCTGGTTTGTTGTTATTGTTTTCTATTGCCCCTCTTTTCAGTCTTTCTCTTCGTCGTTGAGCGCTGTTGGAACGGCACGCACTCCAACGGTCAAATCTCTCTGAGGTTTTTATACCGGAGTTAATCGGTTAATAATCCCGCTCTCTCTCTTTTCGTTTCTATATCGTTTCGTGGTGCCTAACATCAAAGTTATTCGGTGTTTCGCTCCCGCTCCCGCTCTGTCGCTCCGCTTGATCTCTCATTAAAAAGTTCTTGAGCGCTTTCGATTTTTTTGTCCGCTATAGTGCACAGTGGTCCGTGGTCAGCGAAAATGGCTTTCTGTTCATTAAAAAATTGCAAGAAAGTTATCTCGGCGGGACAGCAAAGTATTCCCTGCCATACATGTGATAAAATTTATCACGCAAAGTGTCTTGGCTATTCTGGCCTGGTTCGTGATGCCATCGATAAGAGGAGTGGCCTACGCTACTACTGCGATGAATGCATTGTATACGAGAACCAGGCAATAACTATTAGGCGGCTCACAAAAAGCAGTGTTACGGAATTAATCCGGAACTGCCGTAAAAATACGGACCTGCTCGTGGCGCTTGAATCTCAGCTCACTAGCCGCATGCTAGCTGAGCCCGATTCCCCAAAGCGCAAAAAGTCGCGGTCGGTGGGCATTCTACGGCAGGTGCTGTGCAACCTGCTGCCCGCGATTCGACTCCAGCTCAGCTGCCAATCTTAGGCGCCACTCAAATGGTACTAAGATCGGGGGCAAAAAGTGATTCGGTATCCGAAGTTGCTGGAATCGATGTGGCTCCGCTAGGTACTTCCGCTCTGTCCGATCAAAATAAAGTAGTGGCCCCAACACCTCATGTAGACTTAACGTCCGGATTACCGGCCGATACTGGTAGTACAGATACAAATTCTGTAGTACCAAAAAGGGTTGCATGTGTTGTACCAAAAACGGTTACTTGTGTTCGGGTGCCCCAGCTAAAACATGTATTTGTTTCACGGCTCGCCCCAGACCTCTCATCATTGGATATTACGGCTTATATCCGTAACAAAATCCAAGTTGATGATTTGAAGGTCGAACAATTTAAATTTTCTTATGCTAGGAAAATATCATCATTTAAGATTGGTATTCCTTGTGCTCTTTTTGCATCTGTGTGTTCCACCAGTTTCTGGCCCGAGGGCATATTTGTAAAAGAGTACGAAGCTAAGAGAAAAAAGAATAGTTCAGGGAAATGGAAAACACCATTAAAGAACCATCCCCAGCGCCCTCCACATCCTCTTCTGTCCCAAAAAACTAGCCTCCTCTTTTCTTCTTTGCTATCAGAATACAAGAGGCTTACTTAGTAAGCTGACTAAATTGTATTCGGATAGTTTTTCTTTTCCATACAATATTATGGTATGTACAGAGACCTGGTTAAGGCTCTTAGCTCCGAAATTCTCCCGGGTAAGTACACAATTTATAGGCTTGATCGTCAGTCCAGACGGGGAGGTGGAGTCCTGATTGCTGTCGACTCCACCTTTTCGTCTGAATTACTAACTTTCGAAGAATTTTATGACATCGAATTCCTAGGTATAAAATTATCGTTTCCCGGAAGTTTTGTATATATTACTTGTTCATATATCCCACCATCATCTGAGTTCCCTATTTACGCAAATCACCTTTCCGTTATTCAGTCCATTTCCAAAAAATTGTCAAATTGAGATCAGTTAATAGTATTGGGTGATTTTAATATACCTAGTGCGACATGGTCCCCTGACGAAAACTCTAATATTTTACTTCCTTTAGCGCAGCATGACTTTATTGACGGCTTGCTTGACATTGCGCTATCCCAAGTGAACCATGTTAAGAACTCCTTAGGACGTTTACTGGACTTGTGTTTTGTTTCAAATTCAGAAGGCGTTTGCCTATCAAGAACGTCACCAATTACACAACCAGAAGATCCTTATCATCCAACTCTAGAGCTGACTGTAGACGCAAGAACAGAGCTGAATAAAAAATCCGATAAGTCGGTTAAACGAATCCGCTGCTTTCGTAAGGCAAACTTTCATCTTTTAAATACTTTTATATCCGGCTATGACTGGTCCGAATTTTATTCATGCACTAACGTGGCTAAGGCCGTTAATATCTTTTATAATGCATTGAATTCCTTCTTTTATCTGTGTGTTCCGTTATACTATCCGTCAATTTCAAATAAACCTCCATGGTTTAATAAAGAGTTGTCACACCTAAAAATATAAAGTCCAGACTTTTCAATAAATTTAAAATGTGCGGTTCACAATCTGCCTTCTCTCGGTACCTAAGGGCTCGGTCAAATTTTATCGTGCTTAACGCCCGGTGTTATAAAAGCTATTTGACTCGTTGTAGGGTCCAATTTTCACAAGATCCAAAACAGTTTTATAATTTTGTTAACACTAAGCGTAAATCAGCCTGTTACCCTGCATCACTATCATTCGAAAACTCTACGGCAAATTCTGATCAGGCAATTGCCGATCTATTTGCCCAGTTTTTCCAGACAACATATTCTGTTTCATCCCGTCCAAATCCGTCTTATTCAAATGCCATACCCAAGTCGAACTTGATTTTTTGTCCGAGGTTAAGCGAAAGCTCCCTTCTTTTGGATCTTCATAAAGTTAAGCCTGTCTATTCACCGGGTCCGGACGGAGTTCCAGGCTGCGTGCTGAGGTACTGTGCTGAAACTCTGTGTAGACCTCTGTACAAATTGTTTACCTTGTCTTTAAAAACATCTCATTTCCCACTTATTTGGAAGGAGTCATTTGTCATTCCCCTTCATAAGAAAGGAAATAAATGCAATACAAGTAATTACAGAGGCATATCCAAATTATCCGCCATCCCAAAGCTTTTTGAAAACACTATTACACCCCATTTGCAACATCTTTGTAGATCGATTATATCTCCATGTCAACATGGATTTATAAGGCGAAGATCTACGACGACAAACCTCTTGGAGCTAACGTCTTTTGTAATAAATGGCTTTAGAAAGAACATGCAGACTGACGTAGTTTACACTGACTTTAGTAAAGCGTTTGATTCAGTAAATCACTCGCTACTTGTATTAAAGCTAGACTTATTAGGGTTTCCATGTGATCTTCTAACATGGATCTCAAGTTATCTGAGTGGTAGGACTCAACGAGTCCTCTTTAAAAACTCGATCTCTGATTTGATCCGAGTTACTTCAGGCGTCCCACAAGGAAGCCACCTTGGCCCACTTCTTTTTACTTTATTTATAAACGATCTCCCTCTAGTCTTGACAAAGTCGCGTGTCCTTATGTACGCAGATGACGTTAAGTTATGCCTGCAATATAACGAAATTTCTAGCAGTTCAGACTTACAATCTGACCTAAACGCTTTTCAAACATGGTGTTGTGAAAATCTTTTGGATTTAAATAGCGCTAAGTGCAAAGTAATGACATTTTTTCGGGTGAACCCACAATATGCAACGTATACGCTGGGTGGTTGCGCGTTGTCTAGAATTACGCATGTTGATGACCTTGGCGTCCTCCTTGACCCTAAACTTAAGTTTTGTGACCATATTACGTCTATGGTGAATAAAGCCAGGGGAGTACTTGGATTTATTAAAAGGTGGTCAAAGGAATTCGATGATCCCTATGTTACAAAGACTCTCTTCATTTCACTAGTCCGTCCAATCCTGGAGTACTGTTCTGCAGTTTGGAGTCCTCAGTATGGTGTACATATAGACCGGATAGAGTCTGTGCAAAAGAACTTTTTATTATTTGCTCTACGGGGCCTTAACTGGAATGCAAGCCTTATTTTACCATCCTACTCTAGTAGACTTCTCCTAATTAATCTACCATTCTTAGTAAACCGTAGAACGATGCTTGGCACAACTTTTATCTATAAACTCATTCACGGGGATGTGGAGAGTCCCGAGTTACTGGGTCGCATAAGCTTCTCTGTGCCTAATAGAATTACCAGGAACTATATTCCTGTTACATTAAATATTTGTAGATCTAACTTTGATATGCATGAACCGTTTAGAGTACTGTGTAACGACTATAATAAACTATACCACATTATTTCTACTACCGACTCTTTGCCAAGCCTAAAATCATTAATTTTATCTTACCTAGCACAAAATTAGTATTAGTATTAGTTTCGTACGTATTTGTAATCTTAGTCTGATGGGTCTATTTCTACATTGTGCCTTAACTCGCGATCTGCTTCGTACGCCTATTAGGTTCCGCGCGTAACAGCACCATTGCGTCGTAAGGGCCACTTGTTTGCGCTGACTTAGCATCAAATCGTCCGAAAAAAGCAGCTTTTTCTACGAGTTCGAGCGACCAATTACATCCATCTCAAGGAAGTGACATAAGCGAACAGGATGACTTCGGAGCAGTAGATCGCACCCTGGGCTTGTCACCATTCGTAGGAAATGTGCTTCATGCTGAGGGTAAAGGCGTCGCAGTGCGTCGACCTTGGCGGAACCTAACTGAACTGCTAAGAGGCCTGATGTCAAAACAATCATTAGCCCTTCCAGAGTGATAAAAAAAAAAGACGCTCTGTCAACGAGTTCAACTCATTCATGTTGGAATCTCAACCTTGTTGCGGAATATGTAAAAAGATTGCCCTACATCGAAAGCGTGATTTTGGGAAGCTTAAAGAAACCATGGACACCAGGAGACAATCCTAAGTCTCGACTTGAATAAAGGACATCTCTACCACGTCAGGCAACTTTGATTGTCCCTTGCAGCTCCTTCCAGAGCGGCTCCGGACCTTGGGGTACTGCCTGAATGTTGAAGAGGATTTTAGCTGCTATTGACTATCGAACCGCCGATTTTCGAAGCGGTCATATGTTTCGCCATGAGATAAACCCTTCTGCTGGTAAGCGGGGTTTAAACAATGGCGTGCGAATCGCCACTGTTTTGGACAATGCGGAACAACTTACCGGTGTAAGGCGAGTTGTGTATGTATATCGCGGTAAAAGATCTCTTGAAGGTGGGCCAACGGTAATCACCAGCGAAAACTTCGGGTGTCGACTGGTGGCAAAACGACAGCCCGTAGACGGCGGTCTTGGAACACCGACAGCAGCCCTAATGAAGCGAGGCGGCCTTGTCTATTATGTCCTGAAGTTGGACCAAACATCTCGAATATACGGAGGGAAGTAGTAATCCGTACTGGATCTAAGTACCGTCGAGGGTTGTGTTACCGGTGGATATGAAAGAAGATCGGAGCAACTTTCATAATTTTCTCCACCTTTTCCCGCCAAGGCCCGGATTTGGTCCCGGTTTTGACTTGGCATGGCTGTGAGAAAGTCGTTCTGTTCAGCGCCTTGGAGTATGAATATCTGCTGAAATTGGCTATAAACCATTCATGTGGAAAATAAACTTTTTGAGGGCGATGTCTATCGAAGCTGGTTACCTGACACTGACCGAGAAAGCCTTTGACGGGGGTCGGAGATAGTCTCGACGGACTGCGTCTTGCCCTTTGAACAATGCAGCTCTTGTGCATAATGAGACGGGCTGGAGACGCGGATTGGACCACCAGGTGAGAGATGGATCGACCTTGGCTTAGTCGCTTCCTGTGTATTCTTTGACTTAATCCAGGATCAGCTCCTGTCGACCGACCTGAGCAAGGGGGCGCTGTCTGAAACGAGGATATTCACTGTTAAGCTTCTTGGCGCGATCTGAGTCGCCAACGAGTTGGTCGTCGCCCGAAATGAACGCACGCAAAAGAAAAAGAAAGCCACAGAGAACGGTCACACTGTTAATTTAGTGGAGAGAGCGCTGCGCCATAAACAACGAAGAATCAAGATAATATTTGGAAATCAGAGGAAACTGTATTGATTGTTTGGCAATATTGTATATCTTGTTACTCCCTTGTTGACACTCTTTTTACTTTTTTGCTTTATTTTAATTTTACCTTAGTTAGTGTTGCCAAATAATTTATTGTATTTAGGTTTTTATTTATATTTTTTTTGCCTGGAAAATATCTTTTTGATTGCAAAAAATCCGAAAACCAGCAAGAAACAAATTTCACTAATCCATTAAATAAATTAATTACTTTGCCGGAAATAATTAAATAATACTTATAATTAAATTGGTAATTATAATTATGAATTAATAATTTGTATAATTAAATAATTATAATTATAAATACTCTATTTTTTCTTTGAGCCGGAATGGTGGAATTAAAAACCTTGCTCGGTTCGGGAGAAATGTTCACTGGGTTATGCCCGTCAACAGCGCAGTGCATGCGTGTATGGAGAGAGAGAAGAAAAAAAAACAGCAACAATAACAACACGGCCGCTGTGGTGGTTAATGCGGCAATTTGGAGAAAAAACAATCACGGTCGCACCAAAGGGGATTTGAATTTATTTTATTTTATGTTCCTGGAATGTGGGGGGGGGGGGGGGGGGGGGGGGGGGGGGGGGGGGGGGGGGGGGGGGGGGGGGGGGGGGGGGGAGAAAGGGGAGGCAGAAAAAAGCTATATCGTATAGAAGCAGGGGCGTTTTTGTGTAAGTGTATATCGGTACAGTAGAGCGTCGAAGAGTGCTGACTGTATTTGAAGTGACGGAACAGATGAAAAAATCTCAGCAAAATAATAAATAATACAATGTTAAAGGCGAATGGTGGCAATTTGGAGAAAACAATCACACTCACCCGTTGATTTGAAGCATGGAACAGATGAATTTATGTGGAGAGAAAAACACAAGACAAAAAATATCTCGGACAGCGGCGGATTGTACGGCGAACAGGAAACCTCGAAATTACTTCACACCCGAGTGGCTGATATTAGTTATGCCTTTTTAAAGTCCGGATGTTGCCAGCCTCCAGGTCCGCAAGTTGATGCCACAACGGGGAAACGAAAGGGAAACGGCAAGGAGTATGGCGACGCAATACAAAGCGGACGAGTAGAAATGATTTTTGGAACGAAGGAATGCTACTTCTCGACGTCAGTTGTAATAGGAAAACTCGGACGTGGAGTTGACACGAAAATCCACTGCAGTCGGAAAATGCCTGTACTTATCTTTTCGCGGAAGAAACCACAGAGTTATTATTGAACGGGCAGAAGGATATCCTTATCCGCTCGGAATAGAACAACCATGGTAGGGGGCGATCCTTCCACAAAACACTTGAGGCACAGCAAGATTCCTACTGCGCAAATGTAATTGAAGATGAAAAAAATGAAGAAGGTAAAGCGTCGTGGTATAATTCAATGTATTTGGTCAGCTGCATACAAGAGACTCGCAGAACTTAAACTAAACCGCGCTCGCCCGCTGGCAATTCGCGGAAGGAGAGCGGAGATCGGCGGGCCGTCCGAGGTGAGTCGATGAACTGAAGCTCAAACCTGGGAGAGGCGGACGTTGCGTGAGAGGCGAGTTGAGGGGGCGAGCGAAGTTCGGAGAGCCCAGTGACCAAAGCGCCGATGCAGTGGGCCAATGAATCAAACAATATGCAACAATTTTTCTAACCAGAGAAGTATTAATTAATTTCGATGAGGCAGATTTGCAAGCGCGGCTAAAATACGTTGAGTCTTTGTAGTCTTTGTCGTAATTTTAACGCCGCGCAGGCCAGCTGGGCAATTGAATTTGGCAGAATTATCGAGTGATGCGCGGCTCATTTGCAAAATAAATATTTATTTTGACATCGAGTCAAACTCTCTGATAATTACTTGTGCAATTAGGAAGGCGCACCAGTAATGCAAATTACCACTGGGCTTTGGGCCAACATTTTTTGTAGGAGATGGCAGCCTGAACTCAAATCAAAACTTCCATCTGGACCCGTCTCGTTTTTCAAATTATGCAGATTGGACTGGATATCTACTCGATGTTTTTACTGTTGGAACACTGACCAAGAGCTAAGGAAATTGAAATCTAATATCTCCGTGCTAGCCTCGAAGGCGCGTATGTTGAAACCATACGTCTACAGAGCCATCCGATGCGAAACTAGTGATACGGCTGTGGAAATTTTAATTAAACGCTTTGACAACAAGCTTTGCATTTCCAGGCACACGTAAAGACAATATTTGGGTTAAATGGTATTGAAATGGATCTGCTGTAGCCTTCAAGTGAACTAAGGATAAAGATGAACTCTACTATGAGAGATCAGGACGCCTGCCACCCCAGACCCAAATTCTGGATGGATGAATTACATCGTGGTATCAAGCTAGATTCGAGAACCTCTGGAGGCTGGAAGAGGAATTGTCATCCAAGATTCTTCCTAAGATGGACCTTCAGTATTACTTTTGGAAACATGAAGATTGGATGGAAATTTGGATAAGGTCTTGGTAATGAAAACGCCAGGCCATCAGTGGAAGATAATCCAATAGACATAAACCAAAGGAAACACTAAACATAACCAAGGTTTTAATCTTCTCCGGCTTGCGCTAAGGGCAAAAGGCCAAGAAATCTATCGACCTTTAATTACTTGCGGAAGGGTCATGGTTTCAGCAAACGCAAGTCGGGCAATTGCAAAACTTGGTCACTGTATGAAGCACCACACACTTCATTTGACCCCTAGCCTACAGGAGCCATTAGCATCATCTTTTAGGCGACCTTAACCCACCCCCGCAAAGCTTCTACATTAATTACGGTCATCACTACTTCCACCTATATTATGATATCATAATCACGTGTTGCTTGGTAACGGCTGATGTCTTTTGTCAAAACGATGGCTCTTTCATCTCATGCCAAAGTAGTACTGATTCAGTAATGCAACTTATCATATTTGTTCTGCTTATGGCCAGCTGCAGCTCGCCGACGTCCCATAAATTTCACCAACTCGGAAAAGCCAGTTGATATTATCAACAAATCATAGATCTTTGCCATCAGCCTCTTTACGGGCTGTTGTCACAAAAACAACTACGGACTATCAGCCGTAGTTCGATAAGTAAATGCTTCCTGATATTCCAAAAGATTCTCTTTGCAGACCATCAATTTACAAATCGCAAAGCATGATATGCTGATTGAAGCAGGAATATTTTTTGGATTTGAGTAGCATGAGAAAATTCACTTAACTGAAAAGATGCCGACCTCTGCAGAAATCTACCAAACTAGGGGGTCTGACAAGAAAGAAAGAAAAAAAGCTGCACATGGTCAGTCAAGCCGAATACATCTGAAACTAAAGATAAGTCTTCACTGAAGCTAAACGATTTTAATATAAAATTGTTACTGTCAGATATTTCTCTGTCCAACAGGATATTCTTTGTGAGAGTTTGTTTCAGGAGAACGTTACCGGTTAGAGAGCGGACAACACTAAACCAGCAGTATTAAAACTTCGAGTCGTGTTCTATGGATCGGTGAAGCAAATTTCAGGACAATCGCCTGTAACACTGAAATTGGCCTTCAATCAGCCAAAATTCAGGTTTGCACTCTAGGATATGTAAAATGTACGCTGTGTGCGAATCTCACATCCCGATGAATATTATGGGGCCTTTTTTGGAGAAATATCTGGGAGGAGGAAGTAAGGTTTATATGCTAGACTGTCACATATGGAACAAAGCCTTAAAGAAGCTTAATATTTCCGTTATGCAATTCAGTTAGCTGAGGATGAGGAATCTCGCTTCCATTGGGGCCAAATTGTAAAAAGGGATTTTTACGTCGACGACCATGGCTGGTGGAAATACAATTGAGTTGAATGAAATTGAAGACAAGTCAAAGATTTAATTTCCAGGGGCTGGGCCTAATTCGCAAGTGGTGCTCCATCGACCCGAGTATTCTTGAGGAGAGCTGAATAGATAATAGCTTTTAAGTTTCATGATGGAACCGACATTGCCAAAGACTTTAAAACACTCATTTGGGAACCATAGACAACTTATGCAATTTCTCGCCAATGCTTTCCAGATGGTCCACCGTCTAAAAACGTCTTATCGGTAAGCGCAAGATGTTATGATCCACTTGGTCTTATAGTTCTGATTCTAGTCAAAGCCAAAACATTCTATGCTTAGGGGAAGCAGTGCTTTTAAGCTGGTAAATGATCCCACAGAAAGCTTGGTTAGAGCTTGCCTCAAAGGCTACGCATAGTTCAGAATATCAGGTTCCCCAGATTTGCCATGATGCCAAATTCTTCCGTTCAATTGCACGCCTTCTGATGCCAGCAGTACAGCTTATGGAGCCTGTATGATTTCCAGAGAAGAAGCATTCGGACCTGAAACCTCTCATCTAATATGATCAAACGGGGGGGCACCTTTGAATACGCTAACTATATTTAAATTGGAGTTAATTGGCTGCTTTACTACCGGCAGAACTCGTCTCCAGGTTTAAAGCGCATTTTCTGGGACATACCCGGCTACTTTCACTGTTGGTCTGATCAACTATCGTCTTTATCTGGATAAAAAGAAGCACCACTGTTTCTTTTGCAATCAACTAGAACTGCGTAAACTTATGTAATTAACGGCTGGTTGTCATGGCACCATGTTCCGACGGATAAACTGCGGATGCTCGATTGAATTTAATGGCCTGTTTCGAACATGGACCTTTATCTCTACTTTTGGACTCTTCAGCTGGGCCGGCTAGCGTGGAGCTATGATCTACCCGAACAAAGTCACGCTACTTTGATTAGCTCTGGACACGATGGATCTTTCAGCCAATAGCGCAAGTATCAAATGCCTTTGGAAAACTAAAGCGTGTATTCGCTTATATATATCGTTTAATCTCGCTTTCGGAACAAGATTGTCCTCGACAATCAGACAAGATTTAATTCTTGTAAGGAATTCATGACATTTTGCTAACGCACTTAACGTTAACAAGCTCTACAAAAAGGGAGCCAGCTGCTGCTCCAAATCCACAGGAGCCTGGTTGCTCTTCTCACGGCTGGTGGCAGGCTCCGGACACGACCCACCCAAACACGGTGTTCAATACAACAAGGCAGTCCATCCTGAATTTTCTGCGGAATCCCGGCCGCATCACGTTCGGAGCACATCCGCGCCCAGGATGATGGAGATTGTCGCGGGGAGATAGGAGGAACCGCTCATCAGCCAGCGTAATGTCCCGGGGCGGGTCCTTGTAGAGCGTCGCTCAGCTCCCGGATTGAGTGCGTGATGCGCACGAGGCTCTTATTTTGAAAATTGCGTCTAGCCGGACAGCGTTGCCGATTCTTGACCCCACGGTTGCCGAACAGATCTGTTCGCCTCCACGTTGGTGGTCGGCAAAGCTGAAACTCGACGCTAGCGAAGCCTGGAGGAAGGTAATATCACGGGTCGATGAGCGCCGCAGTGTCGAAGACTCGACTCCTGGTCTCTAAACCTCATCTCAAAGGCCGTCGGTGAGAGGTTGACGCTGTGCCGCTTTTCAGGAGGGACGTTATGACGATGCAGTGACCAGCTGCTGCGTGGCAGCCTCGACGAATAGCAGAAAATTGCCGCGGAGGCTGATGAGTGCTGGAGTGGCGTGGACGAGGTGCTGAGGAGCGGCTGAGGAATGCCGTGGAGTGGCGGACGATGGCTGATGAGCGGCTGTAGAATGCCGTGGAGTGGTGACGAGGCTGAGGGGAGCGGCTGAGGAGTGTTGCGGAGGCCGGTGATCTCTGCGACCGGCGTGCTGCCGGGCACTGCTGTGATGCCATCGGTGGTCTCTGAGATGAAGCAGAGTGGGGTAGATCTGGCTGGAAGTTTTGGTAGCGCGATCACCTCGCCGACACGCCCGTCGGAGTGTTCGGCCAAACAGCGTGGCAGTACCGGTTGGCAAGGACAGCCCGGAGCTTCTTCTCGCACTCAGACGAGGAAACTGACGACACTTCCCCAGGCGGATGGATCCCGCTACAGACTCGCAAACGGTAGGATTGCATACCCTGAGTTCATCAGCCCAATGTGACAGTGCTGCGCGGACGTGGAGACACGTGGAGACCTTGATTATGGAATAGGACAAAATACAAAATT